>OY728131.1:507086733-508336733 GCA_963277665.1 Viscum album | reverse complement strand
TGGTTGTAGGATAGTTACAAAACATGACTTGGGGTTACACTCCATGTAATCCAAGTACACACTGTGTAATGGTCTAGCCGTGTAATAGTCGTACATGGTGTGTAGGGATATCGACAAGGAAGAGAGGACCGACCAAGTACACTCTTTGTACTTACCAGTACACACCGTGTATTGATGTCGGAAAGACCTTTTAATGATTTAGAAGGGAAGTCGGTAGAAGAGGGTTAAATTTCCATATACACAACGTGTATTCTAAAGTACATGACATGCACTTATTTTTTTTTATTAAAATAGGTAGTAGTATCATTTTTGTTATATAGACAGTAGCATCCTCCCTTGGCTCCCGAGCATTAGCGTCGGAGGAATAAATTCCTCCCAATTCTTCATCGGAACTCTGATTCTAACACCGTCAGATGTGTTGGAACCCCATCAATGAGTTATAGATTCATCTTAATCCATTATCTGTGATTTATTCTATAGAACTAGTTATATAAGATCAAGATTTTATGCTTATTATGTAGATCCACTCCATTCTAGGCCGAATTAGAGGTTGATACTGGACGAGGAGAGTTGTATGAGTATGAGGTAGGTGGGGAATACCTTTTTTTGAGTTTTCGAAGTCATTTGGGGGTTGTGTATTTTTAGTGAAATGGTGGGTTTTGAGAGGAACCCTGTTATAGCATATTGACTTGACTGTTAAACCATGCAGGATGTCATGGGCATGCCCTATACCTGTTATGCTTGAGCGAGGTCAGGTAAGAGGTCATTTATCCTTGGGTTATTTTTTTCCAGGGGTTCCAAAATGATTATAATTGTTTTTTTTGTTTTTGAACTGGTATGTTTAAATTTGAATCTTGATTAAGCTAATTAGATGCATTCAAGACCTTAGTGCTGCTAAGTTATAGCCGGAAGCTAATTCAATTCAAACTATTTAAATTGAATTTCTTGTTTATAAGTGTTTTAATGTGATTATATATATATAATGATTTGGATTACATATACTAACACCCTTGGGGTTATGATGGGATTGACTCGAGGTTGGGATGACATGTCCATTGGGATTGAGTGATGTTGTTCACTGGTTAGGCATGAACCAAATTTTCTTGGGTGGTTTTGACCATGGAATTGGGCATTGTGGGTGTCGATTTGAGGAAGTGTTACTATTAGGTTGGGCATGGACCATGATACTTGGATGTCATGCACATCATATTTGAGAGAAATGGTCACATGGGCACAAGGTTCCATAGATAGTGTGGCTTAGGTTCTTTATTTGGTGATTGCCGCTCACTCATGATGGCTAATTGTTTCTTGAGTCATGTGCACATAGGTAGACTCCATGATGAGGTGATTTTGAGCACTCGTGTGGGTAGAAGCTCCAGATAGTTTTATATTAGGTAATTATGGTTTAGGGGTTCTCACCATAGAAAGCCACGTGGAAGGCGAGGAGCATTCGATGGATAATGATGAGGCTATCAGGTTGGGGGATGAGGCTCGCCGTGATTGAGGCCATGGGCCTGCATATTTATTTGAGGATATACATCACTATTCATCTAGTTGTCGTGCCATGGACTGATGTGAGATTATGAGTAGGGGTCCTTAGGACCATGATACTATTGTTTGGCATGCCTTTGGGACATCAGTACTTTGAGACATGTGGTGTCATGAGGCACGTGGCGTCGAGCTATGTGATTGAGGTGGAACCTGAGGGTTCACATAGACTTGTGACTACAGGGGTACCTTGGGCCATGGGACAAGTAATCTCTTGCTTCCGAGATTCCGGCATTGGCCGAAATAGGTGACATCCTTTGGTGGCTGCTGAGCACCAGTGGAGGTTGTTTTTATTTATTGTATCATACTGTTAACTTTACTTAGAGATGCATGTATGGTTAAACACATATACTAGGTACGCACCAATGGGTGGTATCCTACTGAGATTTTTCTCACACCTTACATAGGCCCTTCAGGATGTGTGTGGAATTTATAGATTTACGTACAGGTAAAGGATCGACCTCGTGAGTTGAATCGTAGTACTTTTTTTCATGGATATTGGAATGGAACCTGAGGTCATTCCTAGTTGGAGTTTTTCTTTTATTTAGATTTCATTCCTGTATCAGTATGCTTATTATTATATGTAGCTACAATATTTACCCATGGGCGCCTTTGTATATTGACATGTATGACCTTCTATGGATGCATTCCTTGTTTGTTTTAGTAGTGGTTACAAGTGGCATTTAACATGCAATTATGTTTACTTTCTGTTGTAGTTGTCTCTATATTACTTCCATTTTTTTTATTGATATTGGATATGATTTTGCTCTGTAGGTCTGGTTTGAGTCTACTAAGTCATTTATTTCCACTGCATGTTATATTATGATGCTCGGACTAGTGTATTATATATTCCCAAAGGGCATATCCTCCCTACTGTACCTATTTACACCCTCTCTACTAGTCGAAAGAGTTTGACATTAGGGTAGGTGCACCTAAGGTTAGTGACACCCGACTCGTTAGAACTATTCAAGTGGCTTCTCAGGTCGGAGAAGTTATAATAGGGTTTTCCCTTCAAATAGTATTGATATATACACCTAAAAAAATTATGAATAGTATTCAGTCATAATTAACATAGTAGATCTGCTATTAGAAAAAAAAAATCATGAAAACATAACTCATGTATACATTTACAACTGATACTATTAGAAATCTATGTGTGAGTATTTAATTTACATCCTCAAAACCAATATAGTTTGTAATGGCCATACATACATCTTTTCTTCAAAATCAACTACGGTCGTAACACCACTTTCTAACATTGTATCTGCATGAACCTTTAATGTTAATAAATAAAAAAATTGAATGGGTAGGGTAAAGTTACTTTGTGAACATCTTTTCAATTGGTTTGTTTATCCTTTATATAATTTTGATTTGACATTCTATTTCACCCCCTTACCTTTGTCCGTTTGTACTAACATTCATTAGTACAAAACTTTTTCCATTAATTGTTACATATTTTTCATGAAAAATAAATTAGAAATGAATACCTCCTTGTTGAAATGTTTTATTAAAAGATCTTACATCCATGCTATGAATGTTATAATGGCTTTCTTTACTGTATGAATATATGCATCATCAAGTGTAATAGGTAGCTCGACACTTGACTCTTGAGCTACATTAATCCCCACTCTCATATGACCTATTGTAATTTGTCTATTGTATAGAATATATCCTTGGATATTGTACATGATACCTCTCATAACGAGGTGATGGGTGGGTGTTGATAGATATAAATCACAAGAATTTTCACCCTATAGAATATTAGTACAGGAAGGTATCAGTGTATTCCCAATTCACATTTCACAGAAATAGTTATGACAATATTGATTACCTCTTATAAGATAGATCTTTTAGAGGAATGGATTGCCTCAAAGCTGGTGGGGGTGGGGGGATCCTCATGTAGTGGTTATTATTGTGTTGTTTCTTCTCTTTGATCCTTCCCATAACATTTTCTAAAAGCTCCGAACAACAATTAATTTTTTCTCAAAGAGTGGATAATCATGAATATAACTCTTCTATTTTCTTATCTTTATCCCCCTGTTAATTTATTTTATAAAAATATGTTCGGGGTGACACCTCAAAACCCACACCTCTGACATGACTATACTGTTCAATCCATTTCAAGGCCACTGATAGTATCTATTCATTAGGTACAACTGATGATGATTCTTGTGTCTAAGTCAGATAAAAAATATTGGAAAATAAGCAATCATTATTAAGTAATATTGATTTAAATAATTTTTTTTATTATGTCATACTTACACATGATTCCCTATTTTCATCTATTAGTATCCCTTGTTTATTTACACGTGCCTCCTTCCATAACAAATTATGTGGGATGGAAGTGTATTTGGATTTAGATTCATCAACCTTCATATAAGAAGGGGGACATAATTATATTACTGTTTCATGTCACATAAAATTATTATGGTTTCTTTAAAACATATACCATTTTTTTCAAGTGAAGTGTACCCCATACTTGATTTACACTAGGAGTACGTTGGTCTTGTTTTCTCATTGATTATTTTCAGCACTCAGTTACTATTTCATAAATTAATAATTCTTAATCAAAGTGATTAATACACACATTTTCAGGGAATGTATTACCAATCAAAATATACCTAAAAATATGTATCCTCAAGATGACTAATAAATGAATCCCATGCTCTTTGTCTTATCAGGTGCACATATATCTATGGTGGGTATGGGTTTATTTTAACTTTAGTATCTTTGAGATGAAACTTCATAATAATTGGGTAAAAGCCTCTATGAGACTTTCTTGTGAGAATTAATACAAATTTCATTCAGGAGTCATATTCTAAAAAATCACTCTACAAGGTATAATTAAGAGAAAGTCAACATTTCATTATTAATATTTTTAGTAAAATAAATAAATTATATCATAATGTTACTATAATATATTCCCAAACTAGTTTCTTAAGTGCAGGCACAATATTATACCATGAATCTACATCAATTGAAAACCGCATGCGAGTGGTGAGCCCAATGTAAATACTGAACATGGACTTGTTGGGGCTAACAGGCTAGCCACATGCATTCCATTCAACCTCGAATTTGAGGCCTTTTTTTTCTCACATTAATAATTTTTACTAACAGCATCACAAAACAATGATTTTATTTTTTCTAGGACACTGATTGTTCACCATATACTATTTCCTTGGTTTTAACATTTCCAATATGTTGTTCTTCTAGATCGACCGCATGAACATGTGTAAAAGGTAGTTGTTATTCTATATTGGGAGCATTAACATGTTGAGAAAACTGTTATTCCTCAATATTGGGATCATCGGTATGTGCATACGTCATTATCTTCATAATTGGTTGAATATTTAATTCAGATTACATAAACGCATAAATGAAAAACAATAATATGAGGCAATTCAATGTATATTAAAAAAATATAACATAATTATTGAACTTTTTTTAAATGTTTAATGGATTTGAACCATCTATAAAGTATCCAAATCCCTTCATTTTGGTCTCATCTAACATAAAATATCCCATCTATGATGGGACCACTGTGAAATGATTGTGACGTCTTAATAAAAGGGTCATCCTCAGTTGAATTTACATACGCCCCTTCAGTGGTTTTGGTTGATAATTAAACAATTGACTACTTTAGGTTTGTGGGATCTAGAAAATAAAATACTTATGCTGCTTATGATTCCATTATAAATAGTTTGTATATGTACCCTTCCTTATTGAAATCAAGTTTCACAAATCTTAATTAATCTATTTTAACAACACTCCTGATATCAACCCACATGCTTTAAAAAATTGGCACTTTTAATGTTGTATAATCCATCTCCCATATTTATTTGATGATGCCAAAGTATGATATATTTACATAAATCGGATTTTTGTCCTTAATACCAGATACATGCATCGCTTCAACCATAAGTGAAACTCCACTATTTTCCATGGCACTGCATTTATCATGTTCATTTGTATAGAACATATAACCATTAATTTCATAACCATTATAAGATAATACATGAAAAATTATTCCTATGGTTAGCTATCAAAGTTATTCTAAAATTGAATCCATATTTTTAGATTCCTCCTTAAAAATATGGCATTGAAACCACCCTATAAAATGTTGATTATATGTATTTAATATCCATATTTTAGACCTTGATGGATTCAAATGCCTAATAATTTCTTTTCAGGTTTCAATATATAGGGAAACCTATAAACTGTTATGCAAAATGTAAATGTGGGCCCACTCCCAATCTATAATAGTAATTATAATGAAATCTATTATAGAAATTCCTTCACCCACAATCCACCCGGTGTGGTGATATTTTGATAAACCAATGCTCTCTACATCAGATAGGTAGTCGGTATAGAATTCAATGACTTCATCAACAACATATCACTGCTTAATACAACCTTATGGATGACTTTGATTTTTGTCATACCCTTTAAAAATATTCATATATCATTCAATGGGGTACATATATCTATAATGTACATGAACACATAGTTGAATCTCTCTTACCAAGTTAACCATCAAGTGAACCATCATATCAAAGAATGCTGGTGGGGAGAACATATCCAATTAAAATAATATGACAATAATTTAATTTTCCATTGTTACTAATTTCACCAAGACTATAAATTATTTGTATATATATTTTAAAAATAAATAGATCTTGGTTAATGTATGATATACATTCTTTGGAAAAATGAAATGTAAAGATAAAATCATTAGATATTGCATTAAAACATGACAGTCATGTGATTTCAGACCCTTTAACTTTAAATCAGTAATTGACATGATATTCTTGATATTTGATGAATACCCATCTGGAATGTTTATATAATTCAAAAAGTTTCCAAACTGATATCTCTCTTTCTTGGAAATATTGTAAGAAGTTGGAGGAAGAAAAGTCCATTTTTACTCTTCACTGGTGCCAACTCTTCCTATATTCCAATGTCAATAATTTCCAACTTAGCCTTAATTCCATCATTTTTACTAGGTTTATTTAGTAAAATGACAACAAAACTATCACATACATTTTTTTTTCAATATTCACAACATCAATAAAATGCCTGACATACAAACAAATCTAGTATGGTAATTCAAAAAAACAAATACTGATCACTTTTTCCAATCAGTTTTTGTAAGGTTTTTGATTTTTTTTTTCTAAAAGTAGTGTCTATATATTTTAATTTATCAAATAGTTGATCACATTTTAGTGGAGATAGTATTGTACATTCTTCTGAACTTCTATCAAATGATGTCATCCAAAATCAGTACTTATGTTATCAGGGTAGAAATTTGTGATTTCCTAGAAACACATTATTTGATGAATGTTTCAACCTACTTGATCACGTACCTTATTAACAAATGGGGAACCCTTGAGTTACTTTAATGATATATACTGAAAAATTTCCATAAGTAGGAAAGTCATTTATCATCCTGTATAACATGGCTCTTAATGTAAAATATTCATTTCTATAAGTATCATACAATGTAATACCTGAATCCCTCAATAATTTCAAATATTTGATCAATAGATCCAAATAAATATCAATATCCTTACTCAGTAATTTTTGCCTTGATATAAGCAGAGATAACATAATGTATTTTTATTTTATTTATAACCATGGTGGAAAGTTATAATTTACCAACATAACCT
Organism: Viscum album; assembly: GCA_963277665.1. Lineage (NCBI taxonomy): Eukaryota > Viridiplantae > Streptophyta > Magnoliopsida > Santalales > Viscaceae > Viscum > Viscum album. The sequence continues at coordinate 508,329,519 of OY728131.1, read as the reverse complement.
ACCATGTACTATGAGTGATTCTTGAAAACCAAAAGGATCCATTCCATCTGTAGATAGTGAAAGAATAATGTTTCTCGTCTTGTTTCAAAATAAAGGATACTCACGATCAATTCTATTCCATTAAGGAAAGTCTACCAGGTGACAAAGTTTTCCATATTTATTTCTTGTATCTACATGCCACATCAATTGTCTTGTAGTCTCCTCACTTCTATATAGGTTCCTAAACCTTGGAATTATTGGAAAGTACCATAAAAATTTCATAGGAACTGATTCATCTTTTTTGTATCAAGAACCACCACACTTTATGAACTTTTAAGTGATTTGTGTTCCTTACAAAATAGTATACAGTCATTTTTTAAAGAAATGAAATCTTTCAAATATCATACCCATTTAACTTAACATTCATTTAGCATTATATGTCTGGAGAAGATGCTCATTATCTTTTGGGAGCATATCATTCAAGAGAGCAAGTAGTTTAGTAAAACTAACATCACTCCATCTATTGACATATTTTAAATTATACAGCTTCAGTAAGACTAAAAATGCTATATATTTAGTATAATCAGCATACAATGACATATTTTCACAACTCTTTAACTTAACAAATAATTTTGGATAATCACAAAGTTCATCTTCAACTGTCATTGTCATTTCCTCAATAATATCTTTATCATCATTCAAACCCATGATCACATCCTCAATATGGTCTTTATCATTCTCAACACTTGTAATCATATCAGATGATCCATAAAATGTAGTCTTATCCCAGTCACTATCGGCATTCAATTTTTCTTTGTGTTTAGTCCAAAATTTATTACTTTTATCAATTATGTGATAGACCAAGTGTTCTTCCAACTCCTCTGAACTAATTAGTCTTGAATAAAAACAACATAAACATAGAAAAGGATTTTAGAAGGGTCATATGAATTATATTTTGTATACTTGATGAGATATTTCACCCCATCCTCATACACTTTTTTCATATGATTGACATCCATCATTTTCTATTCATATCCATCCTATTTGATTCAGTAATATTAATATTTTACAAAATAAATAAATAGATGTAAATTATTAGTCAATTAATGTATGTACATATAAATATATGTATATATATATATATTTATATAAATCAATTCATATATATAGGTATATATATATATGATATGAGGATTATACTTAAATCTAGAAAAGTTTAAAAAAATGGTTTGTGCTTTATATACCTATACATATGTATTTATTTATATAAATATATATATATATATGTACATTAATTGAATAATAATTTACTTCTATTTAATTTAATTTTCTTATTATTTTTATTATAAATTTATTTGAAACATACTATAAAATTGCCTAAATAAATAATATTTCGCTGTTCAATTCTATAATTATCATTATTTACATTTTGTTTTATATTATCATTATATTATATATATATATTCATTAATAAATTTAAGTTGTATTACTATTAGATTTTATATGTCTATTTGAATTAATAATTTTATTCAACATGATACAATAAATACACTATTATTCATCAGTATTTGTTAAATAGTTTTATTTTATTAATAATGAAAATTTAAATGATATGTTACTAAAATAATGTCAAAGAAATAATTTTAATATACAAAGATATTAAATATGATTTTATGTTTAATAATATCTTTTCAAATTATTTATAGGTTAATATAGTTATCTTATACATTATATACACCTATCCAAAATAATGCACATACATAAATGTTATATTATTAAAAACTTATTATCTCATAAAGACTAATATTATTAAAATATAAAATTTTAACATGTAAAACTAGTTTTAAGTATAACATTTATATTATTTATTAAATGATAGAAAACTAAAATATACATATAATTATATATTTTAAACATAAGTTTTACCACATAGTCCCGACAATGCTATAGGAGTGGGAAAATTTGGGTGACCAATAATTGTTGGTGGTGAAATGTCACATATGAAAAGTATCAGTCACCCGGATTTTCACACTCCTTCCAAATACACGTGAGGGAGGTGATGAGATATTCAAATCCTTTGGGAAAATTTAAGACACCAAAATAAAAACTAAAAATGTTAAAACTTTTAACGACGGGTGTCAATTTTTCTGAGGGAGAGCGAGGGAGAGCGCACAATGGTGAGGGAGAGTGGCAACATGTGCATGGTTGGGAGGGAGAGAAATGGTGAAGGCAACAAAGAGGGAGAGAGGTGATGACGACAGTGAGGAGGGAGATCAATGGAGATGAGGTGTGGTGGTGACAACAGAAGGGAGGGAGAGCGACAGAGACGACACACAGTGGTAAGGAGGGAGATCAGCAATGATGACGGGTGACGGCAAGGAGTCATAGTGGTGGTGAGGATTTCCGATGGTGAAAGAGGGAGAGTGGCGATTGAGAGGTAAAGCGGTGACAAAGCTTCACTTTCACAATAGCTTGAAAGGCATGACTGAATCAATCGGTTAGGGTTAAATTTATAAAGCAATGTAGATTTTTTATCAGCCCTTCTAAAAATATGCTGATAAAGATTGATTTTATCAGCACCAAAGTAAAAAGAACTAATAAAGATTCATTTTATCAGCACTTTTCTAACGTTGATAAATATTTAATAATATAATTTATTTAATTAAAAATTTTAAATTTATATAATTATAAATAAATATAAATATATATAGTTTTAAATAAATATTTATATAATTATAAATATATAATTATTTAAATAAATAATTATTTATTTATAATTATATAAATACCTTTTAAAAAATTATATATATATTTATTCACAATTATAAATAAATAAAATATAAATTTATAAATAAATATTTAAATAATTAAAAATATGTATTTATAAATATAAATATAATAAATATATTTATTATTTAAATATATCTATTATACTTTTATAATTATTTATATATATATAATTATAATTATAATTATAAATAAATATATTTAAAAATATTTGAATATAATTAAAAATATAATTATATAATTTTATATATTCATATATTTATATATATTTATATATATTTATATTATTATAATTATAATAAATACATTTATTATTTAAATATATTTATTATTTAAATACATTTATTATAATTTTATAATTATTTAAATAAATAAATATATTTATTTATAATTATAATTAAAAATAAATATATTAATAAATATATGTATATAATTATAAATATTTGTATATAATTATATATATAGTTATATATATTTATATAATTATTATATTTATATAATCATTTAAATATATATCTATATTTATTTATATTTATAATTATAAATAAATATTTTTTATATATAATTATAAATATTAGTAGAATTTATCCACTTTGGAGATTTTCTAATTAGAACTGCGTCTCGCTTGGATAAAACTTCTTCCACTTCCCTTTTCCCTCTGAAGATCTGAAGAAAAAGGTTTGGAGCCTTGGATCACCTTTATTGAAACTTGGCTCATTCCATGTTCATGAATGGTCTTATGATTTTAATTCATCCAATGTTAATAACATGTTTTCATAGGTTTGTATTTGCCTTTATGGTATCAACTCTATTTTATGGCACCCGAAAATACTCCATGATATTGCAACATCCATCGGTGTGCCTATTTTCCTTAATAGGGTGACTGGATTGGTAAGATTTGGCGATTACACCAGAATCTTAGTTGAAATTTATGTAATTGAAACTTGCATAGACAAGGTAATTCTTTCAACTTGTGATGATGAGATTAATCTCAGATTTGAATATGAAAAAGTTCCTCACATGTGTAAGGAGTGTGGTTCGATTGGGCACTAAAAAAATGATTACCAAAGAGTGATCAAATTCCTTAAGTGTGGTATGTAAGGGCATCTGGAAGAAGAATGTAGAAGGCTTCTGAAAAAACAAGTAGCCTCGCAAATGACCAAGGTGTCTGGGAAACAATGGGGTGAAGCTCCTGGGACCTTTACTCCAGAGGGGAAGAAGATCAAAACTGGTGGTGCTAGGTCATATACTAACATCTTGAAGAATGATTTGGGTTTGAATGATGGTTCTAAACCTCCATTGGGTGAGATTATTGTTGTACATGGTCTTACTATGAAGGATTCTAGAGTGCAGGGTATGGAAGAGACTTCCCAGTGGATGAAAGTTTGTAGAGAGCAATGGAGCCATCCATTAATCCTGAAGAAACCATGCTCATGGGCAGATTATTCTGATGAGGAGGCCATAGATTGTAGAGTTGATACCCACATCCAATCAGACCTTGAACAAGATGTACATGAAACTATGGATAATTAATTGATTAAAGAAAAAAAATTTCTTACTTCTATTAGAAAAGTCAAGAAGAAGTTGTTTGCCTCTTCTAACTCTCAGAATACAAGGGGCTCATTTATGCATGAACTGGCCTCTGAAGCAGCTCCAATTTCATCTTCTAAAGATGATTCTCAACAAACTTACTCCAATACTTCTACCAACCTAGTTCAATGTGTGGACACCAATATGAAAGAAGATGGATTTCAGATGGTTACATCTAGGAAATCCATGACCCCCTCTTCAGCACTAAGATAGAATTTTGTTGAATCACATGATCAAAAATAGTATAGTATTGAGGATGCAACAGATGATCTAGTTACTGGTGACACACTGAAAAGGAAGGTGACTATAGAGACTGACCCATCAACTTCTAGTCCTAGTATGAATAAATTTTCATTGCTTGAAATTTTAAATAGATATAACAGTAAGAAAGCATTCTGTGAGGAATTTCGCAGTTCTTATGGAACTAAAGACATTGAGATACATGATAAGGAATATGAATCATCAGGCATGGATGATCAAGAAGAAAATTGGCAGGCTCTGAAGCAATGGAAGAGATGAAGGCATCTGAGAGGCTGAAGCAATGGAAGAGATGAAGGCATCTGAGAGGCTGGGGAGGCCCCCGTGGAAGGGGTGGTAGACTCAGAAGAAGGTGAATGTGAAATGAATGTTGGATATTCTTCTTAATCATTGTAAAACCTTACATTCCTTTCTTGTAATTTCTATTTAATAATAAATTTATGAGGCCATAAATTTTATCCATGGTATGCGCCGTTCTGAGTATATATATATAAGTATATACATTTATATAATTATATAAATATTTATTAATATATAATTATAAATATAATAAATATAATAAATATATTTATTATAATTTTATAATTACTTATTTATAATTTCATAAATACATTTTTTTTAAAATAATATGTATTTATAATTTTATAATTAACTATTTAAATCAAAAAATTATTAATAAATTCATTTAAATAGATTAATTATATAAATTTAAAATATATTTTAAATGTTAAAACTTAATAAACAAAAATTAATAAATATTATTCATATATTTTTAACATTATTAATGAATACATAATAATAAATAAATTAATAAAATTAAATAATTTAAAAAAAATAAAAAAATGAATATGTAACATTTACATATACATGCACACATGATAGACATATATATGCACACACACACATCCACACACACACATATCCACACACACACACACAGTTATACATGCACATATATTTTAAATTATTTAATATCAATATAAATATATATTTAAATAAATATATTCATTTATATATTATATAATTATTTAAATAAAAATATTAATATATTATATTAATTTTAATTATATAAAAATTTTGTAATTAATATATATAAATAAACTATTAAACATTTTGACTAATATAAATTTGATAATTTTTTATATTTAAAATTACGAATATAAGATTCATTTTTTATTAAAAGTTATATTAATCATTTTTATATATTATATTTACATATATATACTTATTGTAATATAAATATTTTTTAAAAATATATAAATATTTATATATAAATTAAATTATTCACTAAGAACTCTATCAGCATTGGAAAAAAGCGCTGACAAATGCCACCCTTTTATTAGTGATTTTTTAGCGCTGATAGTAGGTAACTTTATAAGCGCTTTTTGAGAGTGCTGATAAACATCCCCCCTTTTGTCACTTTTTTTCTAGAATTGTTAAAGGCCAGTGCTGCATAAGGTTTGATCTATGGTAGTATTAGGGACCATCCCACCCCCTTACAGCAGTTACTTTCGAGTCTGCCACCACCTTCACCCTTTAACCATCTACTGTGAGTTCCCTCTAAGTACCCAACCACTACCCCAAGACACAACATTATTGATCAACAACTAGATGAGGCCTTAGCTACCTCCACTATTATTATGGATACAATTGAGGTAGTTTACAAAGCTGGCCATATTCAATAGGTTGATCATGGGGATGATGCTCGAAGGGAGTCAAGGGAGGTTGTTCTAAATTCCTAAGAATTTCCCCACTCTCTTTCTATTTTATATTTTATGCAACGTTTTTCTCCAACCTTTTTGTGTTTTTATCCATGTATTCTCATTCATATTGAGTCAAATTATTATCTATATTGTAATCCTTAACAAATTACATGGATGAAAATTTTTCTCATGCACTTGTTTGTGAGATTTTTTGTTTATTATTTTTCCACTAATAGTTTTCTAGTGTAGTTTTACCATTCTCAAAATCAACCAAAATTCCACACATCACTAATGTATCAGAATTCAATATCCAAAAAGTTCTTCCATAGGTCCATGTTTTAACCAGTGATTTTTCTTTCTATAATACTCTTTATGCCCTCACTGTGATATTTTTTATTGCATTTCTCTTCCATTTATTTCAAACAATGGAGAAACTATTTGATTTTAAGTGTGTTTGTGTATGGGGGGGGGATTATTTAGCTTACATGGAACCCACTTTACTGTTGTTTTAGAAATCATTATTCCATGAGGCATTTTCCATTGGATACATTTTATTAACTAGAATATTTCATAAAATCCATATAAACAAAAGTAAAAGTTTTAGGGTGAATCCATTAAAAATCAATTTCGTATTCACTCATAGGTTGAAATCTAGTATGATTTCTAAATTGAATATGATATCTAATTTTATTTTTCTTATTCTGTTCCAAATTGACTTATTATATAACTATCATGTCTTGAGTGATTGTAAACATTTTGAAATTCCATTCCTAAAAGGTTTTCTAAGCCGTGTTTTCATAGTCTATCACATAACCTCTTTATTGAGAGAAGTCAAGATGCACATAACTACAAGAACTTTTCAGGCACCCATAATTGTACCCCATACAATTTTTTATCAAATATTTGAGAAGTGAAAAGCCTGTGAAAATATAGTTCACATTTTTTGTATGAAGGAATTAAATGTGGAATTCTTGAAGAATAATGGTTGGGTTTAGGATTTTCTTTACAAGGGAATATAATTTTTTTCCCTTGATATATTAATGATTTGATTTACAAGTGAATATAATTTTGTCCCTTGTTATATAAAGGAAATAATGGTCCTTGTCATATTCATTTTACTTGGAATATTTTTCTAAGTTTTATGGGTGCCCTTTTCCAAAGAAATGTCTAACCGGGCCAACCAGCTGACCATCTCAACCAAGGGAACTTGTGGTAGTCACCTCAACTGCACCCTGGGAGCCAGCCAACTAGCTAGTAGAGCAGTGAGTGTGGGTGGGCATAACTCATGCATTGCACACACGGGGTGCGTGGAGGTTTACCTAGGCGGGCTGCACAATGGGAGGGTGTGACTAGTGAGGGAATGGTGCGAGTGTTGTGGGTGCCGACCCCACTGTCGATCAATGAATATTTTCTATGACATCATTTATTAACCTCCCATAGACCAAGCACAAATTTGACTTTGGAAATGATTCTTGTACAAAACTATTCCTCTATAAAAATCACATAGACAAAATGATACTAGCCCAATGAAGCCGATCATGGACATTTGACCCACTCCCACATTGTCTTCAACCTCCCACTTTCCCACTCACCCACTCACTTCAGATTCCACTATTTTATGTAATGATCCACCAAATTCTCACATTAATCCACCACTCGACGACTGCCATGTTGGCCTTCTCTAACGATCAAGCTTGAGACATCCAAGTCATCCTTGATGTCTCAAATCCATGCATATAGCTTCACTTTTCATAAATCCATCACAATATGTGCAATGGATCTTGAGATCAAATGGATACAACCACCAAACAATAACAGTATCATGTAATGTCGCATGGTGGCATGTTTATGGTCATTATGATATCACGTGGTTAAGTGACTGATCATGAGGGCATTCTGATGGTCATATGTATTTATTTATGTAAATATATATACATATATTTGTATGTACATAAATTAATTGACTAATAATTTACTTCTATTTAATTTAATTGTCTTATTATTTTTATTATAAATTTATTTGAAACATACTATAATATTACCTAAATAAATAACATTTTGTTGTTCAATTCTATAATTATCATTATTTACATTTTGTTTTCTATTATCATTATCTTATATATATTAATTAACACATTTAATTTGTATTACTATTAGCTTTTATATGTCTATTTGAATTAATAATTCTATTCAACATGATACAATAAATACACTTTTATTCATCAGTATTTGTTAAATAGTTTCATTTTATTAATAATGAAAATTTAACTGATATATTAATAAAATATTTTCAAAGAAATAATTTTAAAATACAAAGATATTAAATTTGATTTTATGTTTAATAATATATTTTAAAATTAGTTATAGTTTAATATAGTTTTATTATACATTATATACACCTATCTAAAATAATGCACATATATAAATGTTATATTATTAAAAACTTATTATCTCATAAAGACTAATATTTTTAAAATATAAAATTTTAATATGTAAAACTAGTTTTAAGTATAAAATTTATATTATTTATTAAATGATAGAAAACTAAAATACACATATAATTATATATTAAAAATTTAAGTTGCACCACATATTCCCGAAAATGCTATAGGAGTGGGAAAATTTGGGTGACCAATAATTATTCGTGGTGAAATTTTGTATATGACAAGTATCAATCACCCAAATTTTCAAAAACCTTCCAAATACGCATGAGGGAGGTGATATGATATTCAAATCCTTTAGTAAAATTAAAGATACAAAAATAAAATCTAAAAATGCTAAAACTATTAATGGCAGATGTCAATTATTCTGAGGGAGAGCGAGGGAGAGCACACAATAGCAAGGGAGAGCGACAACATGTGCATGGTTGGGAGGGAGAGTGATGGTGAAGTCAAAAAAAGAGGGAGAGGTGATGACGATGGTGAGGAGGGAGATCGGTGGAGACATGGGTGCGGTGGTAGAAATAGAAGGGAGGGAGAGTGACAGAGACAACACATGACGGTAGAGAGGGAGATCAGCAATGACGATGGACGATGACAGGGAGGTATAGTGGTGGGGAGGATTCACAATGGTGAAAGATAGAGAGTAGTGATAGAGAGGGAAAGAAGCGAAAAAGCTTTACTTTCACGAGATCTTGAAAGACGTGACTGAATCAGTTGGTTAGAGTTAAATTTATAAAGCAATGTAGATTTTTTATTAGCCCTTCTAAAAAAATGCTGATAAAGATTGATTTTATCAGCACTAAAATAAAAAGAACTGATAAGGATACCTTTTATCAGTACTTTAATAATGTTGATAAATATTTAATAATATAATTAATATAATTAAAAAATTAAATATATATAATGATAAATAAATATAAATTTATATAGTTTTAAATAAATATTTATATAATTATAAATATATAATTATTTAAATATATAATTATTTATTTATAATTATATAAATACTTTAAAAAAATTATATATATATATTTATTTATGATTATAAAGATAGAAAATATAAATTTAAAAATAAATATTTAAATAATTACAAATATGTATTTATAAATATAAATATAATAAATATATTTATTATTTAAATATATCTATTATAATTTTATAATTATATATATATATATATAATTATAATTATAAATAAATATATTTAAAAATAGTTGAATATAATTATATATATATATATAAAATTTTATATAACTGTATATATGTATATTATTATAATTATAATAAATATATTTATTATTTTAAAATATTTATTATAATTTTATAATTATTTGAATAAATAAATAGATTTAATTATAATTATAATTAAAAATAAATAAATAAATAAATTTATAAATATATGTATATAATTATAAATATTTTTATATATTTATATATATAATTATATATATTTATATAATTATTTAAATATTTATCTATATTTATTTATAATTATAATTATAAATAAATATAATATATATATAATTATAAATATTTGTAGAATTTCTCCACTTTGGGGATTTTCTAATTGGAGTTGCATCTCGCTTGGACAAGACTTCTTCCACTTTACTTTTCCCTCTGAAGATCTGAAGCAAAAGGCTTAGAGCCTTGGATCGCCTTTCTTGAAACCTGGCTTATTCCATGTTCATGAATGGTCTTATGATTTTAATTCAACCAATGTCAATAACATGTTTGCGTAGGTATGTATTTTCCTTTATGGTATCAATTATATTTTATGGAACCTAAAAATCCTCCATGATATTGCAACATCCATCAGTGTGCCTATTTTCCTTGACAGGGAGACCGAATTGGTAATATTTGGCCATTATGCTAGAATCTTAGTTGAAATTGATGTAAGTGAAACTCACATAGAAAAGGTAATTCTTTTAACTTGTGATGATGAGATTAATCTCAGAGTTGAATATGAAAAAGTTCCTCACCTATGTAAGGACTGTGGTTTGATTGGGCACTAAAAAAATGATTACTAAAGAGTGATCAAATTCCTTAAGTGTGGTATGCAAGAGAACATGGAAGAAGAATGTATAAGGCTTCTAAAAAAATAAGTAGCCTCGTATATGACCAAGGTGTATGGGAAACAAGGGGGTGAAGCTCCTAGGACCTTCACTCCATAGGGGAATAAGACCAACACTGGTGGTGCTGGGTCATATGCTAATATCCTGAAGAATGGTTTGGGTCTGGATGATGGTTTTGAACCTCAATTGGGTGAGATTCTTGGTGTACATGGTATTACTATAAAGGATTCTAGAGTGCAGGGTCTTAAAGAGTCTTCCCAGTGGATGAAAGTTTTTAGAGAGCAAGGGATCCCTCTATTAATCCCGAAGCAACCATGCTCATGGGATAATTATGATGATGATGAGGCAATATATTGTAGAGTGAATACCCACACCCAATTAGACCCTGAACAATATGTACACGAAATTGTGGATAGGCAGTTGATTAAAGAAAAACAATTGCTTGCTTCTATTTGAAAAGGTAAGAAGAAGTTGTTTGCCTCTTCTAACTCTCAGAAGCCAAGGGGATCATTTATGAAGGAGTTGGCCTCTAAAGTAGCTCTAGTTTCATATTCTAAAGACGATTCTCAACAAAATTACTCTAATGATGCTACCACCCCAGTTTAAGGTGTGAAAACCAATATATAAGAAGATGGATTTCAGATGGTTATATCTATGAAATCCATGACTCCCTCATCTACACTAAGGTAGAATTTTGTTGAATCACATGATCAGAAACATGCTAGTATTGAGGATACATCAGATGCTCATGTTACTGGTGATACACTGGAAGGGAAGGTGACTGTGGAGACTATCCCATCAGCTTCTGGTCCTAGTATGAATAAATTTTCATTGCTTGAAATTTTAAATAGATCTAACAGTAAGGAAGCATTCTTTGCAGAATTTGGCAGTGCTTATGGAACTGAAGACATTGAGATACATGATGAGGAATATGAATCACCGGGCATGGATGATTAGGATGAAAATTGGAAGGCTCTAAAGCAATGGAAGAGATGAAGACACCTAAGAGGCTGGGGTGGCCCCCATGGAAGGGGCGGTAGACTCAGAAGATGGTGAATGTGAAATGAATGTTGGATATGCTTCTTAAGCATTATAAAATCTCGATTTCCTTGCTTGTACTTTCTATTTAATAATAACTTTTTGAGGCTATGAATTTTTTCCATGGTCTGCGCCGTTCTGAGTATATATATTTATATAAGTATATATATAATTATATACATTTATATAAGTATATAAATACTTATTAATATAAAATTATAAATATAATAAATACATTTATAATTTAAATATATTTTTTTATAATTTTATAATTATTTAAATATATAATTATTTATTTATAATTTTATAAATAATTTTTTAAAAACATTATATGTATTTATAATTTTATAATTAACTATTTAAATCAACAAATAATGAAAAAATCCATTTAAATTGATGAATTTTATAAATTTCAAACATATTTTAAATGTTAAAACTTAATAAAAAAATGAATAAATATTATTCATATATTTTTAACATTATTAATGAATATATAATAATAAATTAATTAATAAAATTAAATAAGTTAAAAAAATATAAAAAAATGAATATGTAACATTTACGCATACATGAACACATGATATACATATATATGCACAAACAAGCATCCACAAACACACACACAAAAACAAACATACACATACATACATACAGTTATACATGTACATATATTTTAAATTATTTAATATCAATATAAATATATTCATTTATATATTATATAATTTTTTAAATAAAAATATTAATATATTTTATTAATTTTAATTATATAAACATTTTGTAATTAATATATATAAATAAACTATTAAACATTTTGACTAATATAAATTTGATAATTTTTTATATTTAAAATTATGAATATAAGATTCATTTTTTATTAAAAGTTATATAAATCATTTTTATATATTATATTTACATATATATACTTATTGTAATATAAGTCTTATTTAAAAATATATAAATATTTATATATAAATTAAATTACTTACTATGACCTTTATCAGTGCTGGAAAAAAGCACTGATAAAGGGTACCATTTATCAGTGTTTTTTAGCACTGATAATAGGTAACTTTATCAGTTCTTTTTTAGAGTGCTGATAAACATTCCCCATTTTTATCACTTTTTTTATAGCACTGTTAAAGGCCAGTGCTGCATAAGGTGTGATCTGTGGTAGTGTCAAGGACCATACCACCCCCTTGCAGCGGTTACTTTTGAGTCTGCCGCCGCCTTCACCCTTTACCCATCTACTGTCAGTTCCCACTAAGCACCCAACCACTGCCCCAAGGCACAACATTATCGATCAACAACGAGATGAGGCCTTAGCTACCTCCACTATTATTATGGATATAATTGAGGTAGTTTACGCAACTGGCCAGATTCAACAGGCTGATCATGGGGAGGATGCTCGAAGGGAGTCAAGGGAGGTTGTTCTAAATTTCTAGGAATTTTCCCCACTCTATTTCTATTTTATATTTTATGAAATGTTTTCCTCCATCCTTTTGGTGTTTTTATCCATGTATTCTCATTCATATTGAGTCAAATTCTTATCTATATTGTAATCCTCAACAAATTACATAGATGAAAATTTTTCTCATGCACTTGTTTGTGAGATTTGTTGTTTATTATTTTTACACTAATAGTTTTCAAGTTTAGTTTTCCCATTCTCAAAATCACCCACAATTCCACACATCACTAATTTATCATAATTCAATATCCAACAAGTTATTCCATAGGTCCATGTTTTAACCAGGGAGTTGTCTTTCTATCCTACCCTTTATGCCCTCACTGTGATATTTTTTATTGCGTTTCTCTCCCATTGATTTCAAACAATGGGGAAAATATTTGATTTTAAGTGTGTGCGTGTGGGGGGGGGGAATTCTTTAGATTTCATGGAACCCACTTCACTATTGTTTTGGAAATCATTATTCCATGAGTAATTTCCATTGGATACATTATATTAACTAGAATATGTCATAAAATCCATATAAATAAAATTAAAAGTTTTAGGTGGAATCCATTAAAAATAAATTTTGTGTTCACTCATAGGTTGAAATATAGTATGATTTCTAAATTGAATTTGATCTCTGATTTTAATTTTCTTATTTTATTCTCAATTGACTGATTATATAACTATCATGTCTTGATTGATTGTAAACATTTTGAAATTCCATTCCCAAGAGGTATTCTAAGCCATGTTTTCATAGTCTTTCACATAACCTTTTTATTGAGAGAAGTCAAGATGCACATAACTAGAATAACTTTTTAGGCACCCATAATTGTGCCCCATACAATTTGTCATCAAATATTTGAGAAGTGAAAACCCTATGAAAATATAGTTCATATTATTTGTATTAATGACTTATATGTGTAATTCTTGAAGAATAATGGTTGGGTTTAGGATCTTCTTTACAAGTGCATATACTTTTTCCCTTTATATATTAATGATTTGATTTATAAGGGAATATAATTTTGACCCATGTTATATAAAGGAGATAATGACCCTTGTCATATTAATTTTACTTAGAATATTTTTCTAAGTTTTATGGGAACCCTTTTCCAAAGAAATGTCTAACCAGGACAACCAACCAACCAGCTCAACCAAGGGAACTTGCAGAAGTCACCTCAACCGCACCCTGGGAGCCAGCCAACAAGCTAGTAGAGTAGTGAGTGTGGGTGGGCATAGCTCATGAGGTGCACACACATGGCATGTGGAGTTTTACCTAGGCGGACTGCACAATGGGAGGGAGTGACTGGTGAGGGTGTGGTGAGAGTGTTGTGGGTGCTGACCCCACTGTCGATCAATGAATATTTTCCATGAAATAATTTATTAATCTCCCATAGACTGAGCACAAATTTGACGTGGGAAATGATTCTTGAAAAAACTATTCCTCTATAAAAATTATATAGACAAAATGGTTGCTGCCCAATCAAGTCAATCATGGTTGTTCGACCTGCTCCCACATTGTCTTCAACCTCCCACTTTCCCACTCACCCGTCTCACTCTAGACACAACTAGTTTGATGTAATGAGCCACCCGATTATCACATGAATCCACTACACAACGACTTCCATGTCGGTCTTCTCTAACGATCAATCTTGAGACATCCGAGTCATCCTTGATGTCTCAAATCCATGCATACAACTTCACTTTTCATAAAGCCATCACAAGATGTGAAATGGATCTTGAGATCAAATGGATACAACCACCAAACCATCACAAGAGCATGTAATGTCACAAGAGGGAATGATGATGGTTATTATGATATCATGTGGTTAAGATACTGATCATGTGAATTTTTACCAATCCATCATGAGTTTGAGTGGGATGTCAGCTTCGAACCTCTATCTTTGAGGAGGTTGCTTCAAAGGATCTTGTGACATCACAAGATCATCCAAAGACTTTGATATAACAAAGGGATGATCGACTAAATTTGATCATGTGATTGCAATATGTCATCTTAAGAATTACTATGAGTAACATGTTAAAACAGTGATGATAAGATGAAGCCATGTGGACATCACAAGATTCGCACGAAGAAGAATGTAACTCCCTATTGCAAGAGCCTCCCATTTGTGGATCATGAGAAGCTCCACCAATTAAATGCCCTATATGATATGGGCATGATCACATGGATAAAATCATGAAAATCCCACTGAAAATCCATCACATGATGATCATGCGACCTATATTATGCGATGTACGTGTGAAACTCAGAAATGCACCTCTTCTCTATGCAGAGTTAAGAGGAAGATCCCTCAGTCTCACAATACCTCTATTTGTACATACAATGAAGGCCCTTGTACATGAGGGACACCCATGTTGTTGTTCGTAACAATAAACCAGTGGAAATGAAATCTCACCATGGAGTCTTAAAGAGGGGATCATGCAAAACTTCAGTCTCACAATATTGTGAATCCCCAATCTCATGATGATTTCATACAGCCCTAGAAGTGAATACCTCAAGATGAAAATCCACCTTGATATGCTCCCCTTATCCATGAAATGGCCTCATTGAGACTAACTTCCCTCAACTATGTACCTTTGTCTATGTTGCAGTTCTAACATGTATCCCCCTATATATATTTAAAAAACCCTTCACAGGACTCTATTGAGGTTAGGAAATTTCATGAGCAATTAGGCATCATGATATACCATTATGTGGGAACACTAACACATATATGTTTCCTTGGAATGCATATAAACTCATGGAAATGCCCTCATTTTTTCATACAAACCCTAGGAGGTGAAGATATGAAACGAACCCTTTTCCATGCACTCCTATGAAAGTTTTTACCTATGTGGCCTAGAGGCATGATCAATTTGGACACGTGACTTCAACACTTGGACATGTGCATGATCTTGGATATGTTCATGAGGAACCACCTCGTAACTCTCTTAAGATCCCATGATCATAATACTCCTCACTGGTCTCACAATGCCTTGATACGGCCTTGGAAAATCCAAGTCAATCATGGAAAAACAAATGGACACATTAGTTGATCATATGAAAGATACCGAACATGCATACTTTGATCACATGAAGACATCCTAGAAAAGTCACCTTAATCATGTGAAGGCATCCTGGAAAATTCATTTGATCATGTGAAAGGCCTTGGACATGTCCGCTTTGATCACGTGAAGTCATCCTCAACAAGTCACCTTGATCATGTAAATACATCTCAAAAAAATCAATTGATCATGAAAAAGGAACTGGACATGTATGCTTGGATTATATGAATCATCTTGAACATGTTACGCAAACACCCTTGGACATGTTTTCCATATTAAACTGAAAACCTAAACATATCAGGTAGATGATCAAAACATGTCAAGAATACAACCTTGGACATGTCTTTCATGTCAGACTGACACCCTAATCATGTTGGGCAGACAATCAATACATGCCAAGAAGATAATAAAGACATGTCATAAAGACACCTTAGACATGAAAACCATGTCCAACAGACACACTTGGACTTACACCACGTGAACCCCCGGCCAAGAACCATTGGAAAAATACTCCCTTTATAAGGGTAGTGTTTTTAATGGGTTAGGGTTATGTACTCATGCAACCTTATTTGTTTCATGCTCTTAGACGGGCACTTTGTGTCATGATAAGAATATCCTATAGACCTTTCATGGTCATCGTCTCCCCTTATCTTCCAGAATACAGAAAATGAATGTGCAATATGGGAATTCATTCTAGTATAAGGCCTTATAATTCCTAAACATCAAGGATAAAAATAACTCCTATGAGTGTGATCACCCAACTCAACCTACATGTGGGTTAAGGGGTAAATGAACTAAAATGAATCTAATTCATATCTGAACAGGATACATAAGAAACCTTTATAAGGACTGAGTTCCAATGGGAATCTACTCCACTGTAAGTCCCTCCAAATCTCAAATATTCCCAATTCATGGGACAAAATTCTCCCATAAGTCTAGAATCCCTCCTTTTCCATTAGTAGACAAGAATTGGGCTCATACACGAGAATCCCTTTTAAGTATTAGCCCTGAACATGTCCTCAAGTACCTCAAACCAATTAGTAGCTTTAGAAAGAACAAACTATGAGGAATCTAATTACTATTATAAGTTTTATACATAGGAATACTTCCTAAGTATATATATTCATACCATATCTTCCATTATACTTTTAATCATACCTCTTAAATGGAAACATTAATGTGTAAGCCTTGTACAAATGACCTCTCATTTTATGTGTTTGATCTTTTTCTATCACTTGTTTCTCATACCAATCATGGATCATGTGGGATTAGAGATTGGTAATGATTGTACCAATAACATGAAAATGATTACCTAGTGTGGGAACTTCATTGGGATGTAAACTGTAACACCCCAAGCTTCCACGGTACGTTTCCCTTTAAATAATGCAATAGCTTGCACTGTACGCAACTTCGAGATTCTAACACACCACGACCAATCAAACTAGCCGTTATGAATAGTAATACCCACTTTTTTAAAATTTTCTAAATTTTATCTTTCAAAATGTAATTCATTTTTGGATTCAGAATATTGAAATTAGCCTAGTGTGAATTTTTGGTATTTTTCTGTAAACTTTCAATTTTTGATGAATAGTGAAAAACACTGAGTTATTGGTTAAAACCGAATTTTTATTTAAATAATTAGTTATATTATTTAAATTTATATTAGGTAAAAATAGAGAAATAATACCTATATAAGTTCAATGTAATTCATTGGAGTCATTTTATAATAAGTTTAGATATATAAAATTTTATTGAACTTTTTACCGTATTTTACCCACCTCCTAGGAGCTTTTGCAAATGTGCATAAAACTTATTTTTACCGCTTCTGTGAGTTGAATTTCAAAAATCCAAGAGACACAGTTGATATGAGTAAGTAAAATGCAGTTCAATGAGATGAAAATAATTTTTTGTGAATAGTAACTTTTTACTTTTATTTACCACAGTTAAAAGTAAATAGAATAATTAAAGGTAAAAATGATATTATTTTTACCCTAACACAAGTAATAATTCTATTGGATAAGTGTATATTGAAGAAAAAAACCTTAGGAATAAAATATGATCATTTATGTCCACTTGGATTAGAATAGGACATTTATTATTATTTTATTTAAAGAAGAGTTAAAAGAGCTAAAATCAAAGTTTAAAAACTAAACCATTTTTAATATAGGGTTATACATAAGATAAATTAGATTATAAATATTCATTAAAAAGATAAAATATTTCCTATATAATTTTATTTTATTTATAATTTTTAGACATTAAATAATTTAATTTATTTATGACACAATGATGATGCCGTAATTACCGTATTAATGAAAGATTAAAATAATTGATATTATAAATACCCAAATAAATGTAATTTGAGCCTTTTTTATGAATTAAAATAATTTTCTAGGTTACTATGACATGTTATAGTTGGTTATATGATTTTTTTTCAAAGTAATAATGCTGTTATGAATTCGGAAAAAACAAAATACCAAATAGTGTCAAAATTGACATAAAAGAGTTTTTAAAACAAATATTATGTTATTAATAGATATTCTATTCCTAAAAATATAAGGTTTGGAAAAAATACTTATATAATGATAAGTTTATAATTAATAAACTACATGGGGTTCTCTTGTAAGTATATAGTAAGTTTATTAAACATATAATATAAAAATACAAAGAGACATGGTAAATGTCAAACAAATTAACTAAGAGTTAAATCTAAAAGATAAGGTTAATGTAGTGACCCAAACAAGTCTAAAACATATTGGTTGAGTGGTTTTAGACCAATAAACACCTTATCCTTTAAATAATTTATTTTTTAGCTATTAGAAACCGAAAATTATTTTATTATAAAATAATATTTATAGCTTTTCCTAAGGTACCCCTCACCCCTCTTATAAAAGGGCACTCCCCCTTCTCTGAAATTCACACCTTTAAATCCATTTGGCTTGGCCAACCCCTGCCCAAATATCCTATCAAATTCCATTAATTAAACCTAGAGACCTCAATTTAGTCAGAAATTCCACCTAAGGAACCCTTTTGATCAAATCAAAAGGAAGAACCCGAAGAAGAGGTAAATATTTCATCACATCTTTCAAGTTCTTTTCTTCTTCCACTTATTATTTCCTTATTGTTTCCATTATAAAATAATAAATCCAGTATCTTCTATATACTTTGATATTATTATAAAAGTTTTACAACCATATTATTTATTTTATCCATCCTATGAATGAAAAAGTCACCACACGTGCGTACGTACGACTTACCGTCTCCACGTCGTGGTGTAGTTTGTTATTCAAACATTTAATCATTTGGATGGGTATAATAATGAGTATAAATGATGAAAATAATAAATATAACATTATAATTATTCTATATATATGATATAACATCCAATTATATACAATTTTAATATAAAAAAAATGATATTGTCGCTCGTGCATACGTACGAATTACCGTCTCCACAAACGCGATGAGATTCATTCCCCATCGTATCCATTCAAGACTAGTTTTCATTATATGATTAAAAATAATGTTTAAAGACTTAATATCATTCTGAATATGAATAATATACATCCTATCCATAACAAGCATTACTTACATAACAAAGCATATAAAGTAAAAAGAATCAGTTAACACCCGAAACGACGATAATACTAAGATATTATTAACAAAGAAATGTTAAAAGATCATATATGATATCATATTAATGTATATGATTATTGTATAATTTAATAAAAATTATTTCACCATTATACAGGAGGTTAACCTACCCTCGACCAAGGAAAAGTACAAGGTAAGGGTTAATTCTACAATCTCTTCATTATTCGAGGTTGTTTATAAATAATTATCTACTGGGATTTCTTTATCATCCACATCAATGTTTCTTAAAAATGTATTTCAAAACATTATTACTATTTTATAGAATATGGGTTAAAGTCATTTATAACCTTTTTTGAATTTTATAAGATTTTTATAAAGGAATATTTTTGTCATTTTCCAAACAAGGTCCTTTATAACCTTTTCGAAAAAATTAAGGTAAGAATGTATTTTTTAACTTATACAACGGGTGTGGCTATTTTCCTCCATTATAACATCATCGAATATTACCTTAAAATATTATAAGAATATCTTCAAAATAAATTTTTTCTTTATAATTATGTAACTCTTGAATGGTTTCAAAATAGAAAGAGATATTTCTCTAAAAATGTTTTGATTTCATCTATGTCAACATCCTTTGATGGATTTTAAGTTTGTTTGAAGTTGATTGATTATGATACAAAACTTCCATATTATATTGAAGGTTTTGTGATATGTTTGACTGTGGATGTGTTATTTCATACCATTCATGGTTTATGGATAAAGTATTGACATTTCATATGCTAGTTTTAATACGAATGTTTATGTTATGTTTAAAATTTTTCATATGAGGAATGAATTGGACTTAATAAGTGATGGGTGGAGCCCGCTATAGCTCCTTGATGCATTAGTAGGTCTCATGAGACAAACTAGTGTCTTGGCACAAGGCCTTGACAAAATATTATTTGTAGTCTTGGCACAAGGTCTTGACTATGTGGTTATGATAGTCTGACATTATGCATTCCATTATTATGAAAGTGGCTATTTGATATTGCATGTGATTATTCGACTAGTAGAATATCCATGTGAATAAGTAAATTGAAGTATTTGATTTTATATTTTCCATATTATGATGAAGTTCAAGTTTAAAAGGCTTATGTTTTAGTCTTATACATTGCCTTAAAATGTTTATGCTTATTTATGAAAGTTTCTGCTATATTGTTATCCTTACTGAGCATCTGAGCTCACCCCTTTATATGTTTTATTTTTCCCAGGTTTTGAAGAAGTATATTATGACTAAACTATAGGGATAGTATAAGGGATAAGTGTGTTCAAAGTGGACAAGATGTTGTTTTTGTTTTTATTTCATGATGTAATGTAAAAATTATGAATGTATCTAGTTTTTTCAAGGCTACTAAACTAATCGTTCTTTCGAGACTTGATATTTTGTGATCATGGAAATGATATGTAATAATGCACCGACTCTAGGTAACTGGGGTCGGGGTGTTACAGTTTGTATTAGAGGAAGTTTAGTAATAAACCTTGGAAGCTAGATTTAGATAAACTCTGATTAGAGCACATATCCCTAAGATAGACTTTGTGGATTAGTATAAAATAAATTCCTAGAATTTTGGTATTGTAGAGATTTTGTGAGTTTTCTGAGCAATAGATACCTGTCTGGATATGAGTAGGTAGAGGTGGATCTGGCACAGATGTACCTAGGGGTAAAACCTAAAAACACCACTTTGAGCTAGACTCGGACGAGAACTGGTGCACGACAACGGGCCTTGCTGCACTCTTGGTTACGACACTCCTGGGGGATAAGCTTAGGATAATTCTCATTTTCTTTACAAAACATTATGAAGGGTTTATGAGTATATAATTCCTCAAATAAAACACTTTTATGATTATGGATTATATCCATAAACTGTTCAATTTATGTTAAGTGTTTTACAAGTTTGGGATTATGTATTGTGATTCATAAAATAATCTAGTGTATTCCATAGTTTAGAAATGGCTCTTAGTGGAAGGAATGGAAACCGTATCAATGCGCGTAATCCATATAGGTATTTACCTCCTAAACAAGATAATTATAGTGAAGCTGGTGATGCAACTGGTGCTGATTAGCTTATCACTATAATGGGACAACTCACTCAGGTTATGAATAATAACCTTACTCATATGGAGCACCCTGATCTACAATGCAGATGATCAATGTTAGACCGCTTCATGAGGAAAAAAACACCAACATTATATGGTAGTACAAATCCATTGGTAGCTGAGAAATGGATAAGTTCCTTAGAGAAAATATTACATGCTTTGGGGATTAGCAAAAGGGAAAAAGTTGTTATGACAGTTTATCGCCTTACGGGAGATGCTTATCAATGGTGGTCATTGATTAAAAATATAAAGGAAGATGAAGAAGTATAAAGTATGGAATGGAGTGAGTTTAAAGATATTTTCTTAGAAAAATAATTTCCTCATGACCATCAAGAAGATATGGAAAGACAATTTCCGAGTCTGAGGTAAAAAGAGGATGAGAATGTCGCAAAGTATGAGGCTAACTTTACAAGGATAGCATGGCATGCATCAGATTATATAAGTAACCCAAGGAGTAATATTGATCGTTTCTTTGATGGGTTAAAACCATTTCTAAGTCGAGCATTAGTCTCACAATATTTCTCAACATATGAAGATATAGTATCATGTACTATCAAGACAGAAAATGAATTCAATAAATCTTATGACAATAAAGTAAAGCAAGAGAAGAATAGAATGGTGGAGCAAGAGATAGATAAATGGAAAAAAGGAAACAAGGATTTTACATTATGTGATAATTGTGGGAAGAAACACCACGGTACTTGCCTAAAAGTTATGGGAGTTTTTTTACAAATGTGGAGAAAAAGGTCACTAGGCTCGTGATTGCAAGAGAAAGAAAGAGGCTGTCAATGTTGAATGATACAATTGTAGAGAAATGGGGAATTATGAAAATGAATGTCCTAAGCGTTAGGGAAAATTACCTCAGAAAAGGCCAAGGGATCAAGGCCAAGCTTATGTTGTTACTACAGTTGAAGTGGAATAATTAATGTATTTGTGTTTTTGGACTCAAGGATTATATTCTGGTTAAAAGAATAATGAGATATATATAAGGATTGTACTGAAGTACTTGTTGTTTTCATTAGATTTTAATATGACTAAGGTAATCATATTTTCATTATGTGACAATAAGAGAAACTTTACTTTGTTTGGGGAATCTGATGTTACAATTGATTTTGGAATTTAGATACCTTTTACAGAGAGTCTGGACAGAGGTACTTTGGATAACTATAATGTTTGGAATGGATTAAGTTGAACTTTGGATAGTATTGTTTAAGGTTAAAAAATTTCTTATGATTATTTTTGTAATATTATGATAATATAGTTTTAGGAAAAGGACAACCTACAGGTCGGGTGATAACCTATCACGTCGGACAAAGCTGCAGGAATCGAATCCACAACCATAGTGCGACAGACCTTTATTACCTACCACTAGCTTACAGGAAGTCCCTACTTATTACAAAATATTTTTCATCATTTTAATGGTATGTGTTAATATTTGGAACCTTATACGATTAGGATAAATATAATATTTTTGAGTTCTATTATCTTTTGGAGTGAAAGATGAGTTTGTGGTAGAAATTAGTTGAAGGATGAAACTCTACTTGTCAAGTATATATATATATATATATTTATCTTATTCTATGAAGAAATTAATTCCTAAACATTAGGGAAGGGATATTAAAACCAAAAATATGTTATCCAAATACCTTATGTTTTGTTGAACTGATGATATTTTAAATCATCATAGATTGATGGATTTGAGGCACTTAATTTTACACTTGTTTGTGATTAATGACCTCAATCACTCCCTATAAATATTTACATTTTCCCTCTAATTATGTGTCTATAATTTCCATCAATGTCATCCTATTCGAAACCCTAATTTTGTGGTGACATTCTCATTTCCCTTTCCCTCTTATTAAAACTAAATTTTATTAACCCTATTTCTGATGCGGGTTTTCCACAAAGGTATTTTCTATTTTCAACCTTTTATTTTCAAAGAACAATTACAAATTACGAGGACTCAATTATTTGAAGGAGGAGAGAATGTAACACCCCAAGCTTCCACAATACGTTTCCCTTTAAATAATGCAATAGCTTGCATTGTACGCAACTTCGAGATTCTAACACACCGCAACCAATAAAACTAGCCGTTATTAATAGTAATACCCACTTTTTGAAATTTTATAAATTTTATCTTTCAAAATGGACTTCATTTATGGATTTTTAATATCGAAATTAACCTAGGGTGAATTTTTGGTATTTTTCTGAAAACTTTCAATTTTTGATGAATAGTGAAAAACACTGAGTTATTGGTTAAAACCGACTTTTTATTTAAATAATTACTTATTTTATTTAAATTTATATTAGGTAAAATAGATACTTAATACCTATATAAGTTCAATGTAATCCATTGGAGTCATTTTATAATAAGTTTAGATATATAAAATTTTATTGAACTTTTTACCATCTTTTACCCACCTCCTAGGAGCTTTTGCAAATGTGCATAAAAATTAATTTTACCACTTCTATGAGTTGAATTTCAAAAATATGAGAGACACAGTTGATATCAGTAAGTAAAATTTGGTTCAATGAGATGAAAATAATTTTTGGTGAATAGTAACTTTTTTACTTTTATTTACCACGGTTAAAAGTAAATAGAGTAATTAAAGGTAAAAATGATATTATTTTTACCCTAACACATGTCCTAATTATATTGGATAAGGGTATCTTGACCAAAAAAAACCTTAGGAATAAAATATGATCATTTAGGTCCACTTGGATTAGAATAGTACATTTATTATTATTTTATTTAAAGAAGAGTTAAAAGGGCTAAAATCAAAGTTTAAAAACTAAACCATTTTTAATATAGGGTTATACATAAGATAAATTAGATTATAAATATTAATTAGAAATCTAAAAATATTTCCTACATAATCGTATTTTATTTATAATTTTTAGACATTAAATAATTTAATTTATTTATGACACAATGATGATGCAGTAATTACCATATTAATGAAAGATTAAAATAATTGATATTATAAATAACCAAATAAATGTAATTTGAGACTTTTTATGAATTAAAATAATTATATAGGTTACTATGACATGTTATTGTTGGTTAGATGAATTTTTTTCAAAGTAATAATGCTGTTATAAATTCATAAAAAACAAAATACCAAATAGTGTCAAAATTGACATAAAAGAGTTTTTAAAAAAAATATTATATTATTAATTGATATTAAATTCCTCAAAATATAAGGTTAGGCAAAAAGACTTATATAATGATAGGTGTATCATTAATGGACCACTTGGGGTTTTATTGGAAGTATATAGTAAGTTTATTAACCATATAATATAAAAATACAAAGAGACATGGTAAATGTCAAACTAATTAACTAAGAGTTAATCTAAAAGATACGGTTAATGTAGTGACCCAAACCTGTCTAAAACCTATTTGTTGAGTGGTTTTAGACCCATACCCACATTATCCTTTAAATAATTCATTTTTGAGCCATTAGAAACCGAAAATTATTTTATTATAAAACAATATTTCTAGCTTTTCCTAAGGTGCCCCTCACCCCTCTTATAAAAGGGAACTCCTCCTTCTCTCAAATTCACACCTTCAAAGCCATTTGGCTCGGACAAAACCTGCAAAAATATCCTCTCAAATTCCCTAAATTCAACTTAGAGGCCTCACTTTAGTCAGAAAACCCACCTAAGGAGCCATTTTGATCAAATCAAAAAGAAGAACCCGAAGAAGAGGTAAATATTTCATCACCTCTTTCAAGTTCTTTTCTTCTTCCACTTCTTATTTTCTTGTTGTTTACATTCTAAAATAATAAATCCAGTGTATTCTATATATTGTGATGTTATTATAAAAATTTTACAACCATATTTGTTATTTTATCCATCCTATTAATGAAAAATTCACCACACATGCGTACGTACGGCTTACCATCTCCACGTCGTGGTGTAGTTTGTTATTCCGACATTTCATCATTTGGATGGGTATAATAATGAGTATAAGTGATTTTAATAATAAATATAACATTATAATGATTCTTTATATATGATATACCATCCAATTATATACAATTTTAATATAAAAAAAATGATATTGTCGCTTGTGCGTACGTACGGATTACCGTCTCCCCGAACGCGATGAGATTCATTCCCCATCATATCCATTAAAGACTAATTTTCATTAGATGATTAAAAATAATGTTTAAAGACTTAATATAATTCTGAATATGAATAAGATACATCCTATACATAACAAAAATTACTTATGTAACAAAGCATATAAAGGAAAATGAATCAGTTAACACCCGAAACGACGATAATACTAAGATATTATTAACAACGAAATGTTAAAAGATCATATATGATATCATATTAATGTATATGATTCTTTTATAATTTAACAACAATTATTTCACCATTATATATGAGGTTAACCTACCCTTGACCAATGAAAAGTACAAGGTAAGGGTTAATTCTACAATCTCTTCATTATTCAAGGTTGTTTATACATAATTATCAACTGAGATTTCATTATCATCCACATCCATGTTTCTTAAAAATGTATTTAAAAACATTCTTACTATTTTATAGAATATGGGTTAAAGTCATTTATACCCTTGTTTGAATTTTATAAGATGTTTATAAAGGAATATTTCTGTCGTTTTCCAAACAAGGTCCTTTATAACCTTTTCAACAAAATTAAGGTAAGAATGTATTTTTTTAACTTATATGACGGGTGCATCTATTTTCATCTGTTATAACATCGTCGAATATTCTCTTAAAATATTATAAGAATATCTTCAAAATAAATGTTATCTTTATAATTATGTAACACTTAAATGATTTCAAAATAGAAAGAGATATTTCTCTAAAAATGTTTTGATTTCATCTATGTCAACATCCTTTGATGTATTTTAAGTTTGTTTGAAGTTGATTTATTATGATACAAAACTTCCATATTATATTGAAGGTTTTGTGATATGCATGACTGTGAATGTGTTATTTCATACCATTAATGGTTTATGGATAAAGTATTGACATTTTGAATGCTAGTTTTAATACGAATGTTTATGTTATGTTTAAACTTTTTCATATGAGGAATGAATTAGACTTAGTAAGTGATGGGTGGAGCCCACTATAGCTCCTCGATGCACCGGTAGGTCTAATGAGACAAACTAGTGTCTTGGAACAAGTACTTGACAAAATATTATTTGTAGTCTTGGCACAAGGCCTTGACTATGTGGTTATGATAGTCTGGCATTATGCATTCCATCATTATGAAAGTAGCTATTTGATATTGCATGTGATTATTTGACTAGTAGAAAATCTATGTGAATAAGTAAATGAAAGTATTTGATTTTATCTTTTCCATATTATGTTGAAGTTCAATTTTAAAAGGCTTATGTTTTAGTCTTATACATTGCCTTAAAATGTTTATGCTTATTTATGAAAGTTTCCGCTATATAGTTATCCTTACTGAGCATCTGAGCTCACCCCTTTCTATGTTTTATTTTTCCCAGGATGTGAAGAATTATATTATGACTGACCTGCAGGGATAGTATAAGGGATAAGTTTGTTCAAAGGGGACAAGATGTTGTTGTTGTTTTTATTTCATGATGTAATGTAAAACTTATGAATGTATCTAGTTTTTCTAAGGATACTAAACTAATCGGTCTTTCAAGACTTGATCTTTTGTGATCATGCCAATGATATGTAATAATGCACTGACTCTGGGTAACTGGGGTCGGGGCGTTACATAAACCTAATTACATCTCATCTTCACTCAAAGGGTTATACTCCTAATGAGGCAATCCAGGGTAGCATTATATGCATAAGTCCTGCTCAAGGCCTCTACCATCACATATTTTACGACACTAAAACCCATACCTAAACTATTTAGTCTCTGATGCCTATCTTAGAAGGAAATTTAGGATGCATCCTTGAGGCCCTATCCCTATATTTATGTCCTTACTACATGATGTTAAACTACATGGTATATTCATTTCATACAACTTTAAACTTTGTCAAATGAACTACATGGGTTTTGATTCCTATTCTCATAGGATATGTAGGATTCCCTTTAGAGGTTCAATACCATATCCAAGACACCAACTACCTCTCTAGATGAAAATAAAACTCCAGAGTTCCCGAACATGGCTATAAACTAAAGAATCATAAATGAATGAGATAATGTTGGAGATCCGGTGACACACACAATTATTCTCATTAACACATGGTCTTAATTAATTCATTAACACCATGATAACCAATCTTTTATCATGGATTTGGAAGGATTTCATAATCATATCTTAAACACACAATAGAGTCCTAGAATAGGAAATAATTCCCACCAAAAGGGTGTGATGAGATTTACCTCCCATCCTCTCGACCAATGTGAGTTCCTAAGCATCATTGGGCCTGAACCCCCAATTGACCACCTACCATTAGATTGTAGGTTTTCACCCAGTTATAGATGTGGGAAACATTGGGAATTTCCATTAAAGAAAAATATGGTAAACCAAATGAAAAAAATTGTGCAACCACCCTTAATCACCCACTACTGAGCATCAGGAAAAAACATTATTTATTTGTGGGAAAACAAAATTGTAAACCCGGCATGAATTATTTTAACTGTGTCGTACCTTTCATGGGTTAAAAAGGATAGGATCCTAAGTTCCTATTAGTATATTTTGTTCCAAACTTATCATGAAACAAAATAGTGAACTCAACATTTTTTTTTCTTAACAGTGATGAATCATTTATAAAATATGGGACCACCTCTTTATCCTTTAACTGTAAAAGTAATTGATCAAATATATACTCTTATATATGATACTGAACTAATAAAGTGTTTTTATTCATCTTTAGAACTTATTAGATTCCTTACAATCAAAATGAGATCATTGAATGTGCCAATGGATTCCAAGATCATTAGACAAGATGGTAATGCCTGCAAAACACCTCAAGTTGTTGCAAATAATCAGCCGACACACCAATCATGTGCATTTTACTCTATGAAAGCTTTAGCCCCGAAGCCTTGATATACGCTATCACCAACACAAAAAATCTAATTCCAATTGGTAACATCTTGGTCTGAGATTACCACATCAACAATGCCATCCCAACTTTAGAATCATCTTATGAAATCCTCTAGAGGATGAATTCCCACTGGATGTCCTTCCCATGATAGACCGCATGATAGAAAGTGGACCTTTTTTCAACAATCAAACACTTTGGGAGATTTTATCTAGAACATAACAACATATACCTTCCCTACCTTATGTATGTGGATTAAGAAAACCACCATGTAAACTCAACCACCCACGAGATGCCTTGGAGGGATCCCATCCATTATGGTCATCATCATCAGCATTTGACTAAAATTCCACAAGGAGATTTAGAGGAAGTTGTGACCACCCTGAATATCCAAATTGGTTCATCCAGTAGGATAGATCATTGGGGGTATCCAAATAATTCAGCTTCAGATCATGCTTATATCAGTATTACCACTAATCTATCTGAGGCCCACCAGTGTATCCTAAAAGTGGATCAAAATTAACCCCATATCATCACTAGATAGAAGATTTTGACTTCATCACAATTATCATTAGTGAATATGGAATCCCAATACACACATTATCTCACAAGACTATGGTAATTTTAATCATATTTTAACCTTGGATCATATTCAATATGGGAAATGACCCACCAAATGGTATAACAGGCACTGTCCCACTAAACAATATATTGATCACCGACCCATCAAATGAGATATTTTTTTGAAGATGAGAACTAACCCATTAATGTCTCTATTAATATGATATTGTCACGACCCCCTCCCACCAAAGATGCCCCTCCTGAGATGGCAATGGTGAAAGGGAGATAATGACCCCCGAGTCCCGCCTCCAGTAGGCCCCGGGTTGGCGACTAGCACCAAGGGTATGAGTTTTCACAAATATGGGAGGCATTACCCTTTTTATTATTTTGGATCGGGAAATAGGACAAGTCAACCACCAAAAAGGGAAAAGAACAAGTGTATATAAATAAACCCAAACCAAGCCCACATGCATGTTTAAACAATTTTTATAACAAGGTACAAGTACAAGGAAGCTCAAAAGTACAATGCCAAAGAAAACAAGAGAACAAAAACTGCAACAACTCTAACTGCCCGACTAGTAGGGTCCCGCACGGCCCTAGTAGTCCTCCTGGAAACCTGAAAGTAAACGTAGGGTGAGCATACAAGTATACTCAGTAGGGAAACATAAAGATCTCGTGCACAAGTGGGGAGACACCCTAAGGTCCCGTGAGAAAACAGAAGAACCAGAAACTAACAAGGAAAAACTATCCACCCAGCCTCACTGGTCACACTCACCAAGTAACAAAAAAAAGTTTAGTATATATATATAGAACAAAAGTATTGGGTACCCCACACCATTTCCCACTTAATTATATTGCTGCTCTTCCTAACGGAAAACGTCCTGACGCTACCACACTCTTCCCGCCTGCACACACCTGGGCCAAACCACGCATCCCGCCCGCACACACCTGGGCCTCACAACCACGCATCTCGCCCGCACACACCTGGGCCACAACCACTAACCCGCCCGCAGACACCTGGGCCTCATCCCGAAGGTTCTTGGGAACGGTAAGCCTGCCCGAAGAGTCTTGGGCTAATGGTCGCCTCAAGCCATCACAGCCTCCGAGACCTACCTGAAGAGTCTTGGGTGTAAGGTCACCTCAAGCCATCATAGCCTCCGAGACCTACCCGAAGAGTCTTGGGTGTAAGGTCACCTAAAGCCATCATAGCCTATGGAATAAGGAGCAGGAAGGAGCTAGTAACTAAGGGGGAACACCCTCTCCCATAAAATGGGAGTGTTCGGCACTAGGTGCTTGACATGGGTGTGGTGCGACAAAACACAAAGATACAATTATATATATACATATACCAAACACACAGCCCAACCTATGGCTTCTTAAAAAGAGAAACTGAGCATGTGCCTTGGCACTGCTACCACGAAGCATGCATCAACAACCAAACAATCATCCCCCAACCCCATTTAGGTTTTCATGTTTCATGCAATGGTTTAACAAATTATTACTACTGGGCAACTATCATCCAGACAAAACCTTTCACAAACATATCCCTGCCATCCACAACCAAGGTTAGGTAAAACGCAAGCAACCACATGCCATTTCATTTAAAAAATATTATCACAACCATACAACATTCCATCATTCATTTATTTCAAAGTTCCACACATAAAACCCTTTCCACACACAAAACATTTCCGCATTTGAAAACACCTTTTACTTCAAAACACTTTTCATAATAAAAACACTTTTCATAAATAAAGGCATTTTCCACAACCAACCACTTCCCATTTCAACCCCATAGTTTACAAGAACATTTCCCACAAAACAACCAAACCACCAACATGTTCATTATTCCAACTTTGTTCAACCGGGGTGATCACACAAGGTTTTCATTCTCATTTAATTAGCCAGTCTTTACGTGCTTATCCATTTTCCATATTTTAACAAAACCAACCACAAACAATTCAGATATCAATTGCACACGCAAAGTCCACCAACGGCCTTGATTTTCAGTAGGCAAAGGCCTTTCAATCCAAAATCACAATCAGAAGATAAAGAAACTGGAAGGCAATAGAAACAGCACAAAACCCCAAACCCTTCTTTATCCGATTATTATCTTTATTTAAAGTTCAACTGCATCCCATGGAACAAAGGAAAAATATCCCACCCCGCATTTTTCACCAAATAGAGAGACGAAGGTAAACCCCTACCTCAAAAGGTCCCGATCACGTCGCATACGACGACGTCCTTCGGTGTCCTCTGCCTTCGCCAAACCCGACAAACACCTCCTAGGATGGAGGCTGGAGAAGGAAGGCCGGAAGAAAAGGTGACAAGTCCAGGCTTAGAAGCTTCGTCTCGTCGCTACGATCCTGTGACCGCTGACAGATCGTAATTCGGAGCTCGGACAAAGAAGTTAGAGGAGGAATACTTCTCGATCGTCCAAGAGCGTCGTCGTGCGACAAAGAAGCGATCGATATGGAAGATAAAACATGACCTCGTTCTTATATAGGCAACGAATAGGTAAATCGGTATTCAGCGTGCATTAATGAATACATGATGTAACCGTACATACGTTACATGTTTTGATTGGTTAACACACAACACGTCACGCAGTTTCCACGCGTTTTAATAAAAAATGTTAATTTTATTAATATGTGTGTTTCGTTGACCCGAGACATAACTCATAAAAAGGTATCCATCACTGGTCTTAAAATGACCATCTTAATTACAGGATTACACTGCCGCTGACGGTTCGTCATTCCAACACCGTATGAAGAAGTTACGGTCGAATTAAGATTATAAAACCCAAAAAATAATAATAAAATTTTATAATATTATTATTTATTTATTTTCCTTGAATTTTATACGCTCAAAAAAATTGGGTCCCCTTTTTCTTTCACGCCCAAATATCTCCACCACCAATCAATCACCTTTATTTTTATTCTATTATGATAATAATATTATTATGAATATTATTCATTTAAGGGGAAGAAAAAAAAACCCCCTTACGCCTCCTTTAACCTCATCATACACCCCCTTTATTCTCCCCATTTATTTACTTTAATTTATTATCTCATTTAATCCATATGATTTATTATTATAATATACATGGGGAGGTCCATGTATAGAACCTCACCCACATGCTCCTCATTAACATAATAAATATATAATACAAATATTATTATTATTATAATAAAGGAAAACCTCATGTTCAATTAATTCATGAGCGTTTCGGGTACCCAATCTGAAAACCCGAAAAAGACATCCAATATTGGACTCATAATTTCCGTCTCGTAGTCAGGGTCACACTGCCGCTAACGGTTTGTGAAACTGAGGTCGCATGAGGAAGATACCGTCAAAATTCAGTTTTCCCATCCAAAATTAATAATTACATTATTATATTATATTATTTAATTTAATTCTTAAATTCTCACATTCTCTCTCCAATCTCCTTGATATTCACGCACAAAGTCATTTGTTTAGGTGGATTACACTTGGCGCCTATCTCCTATATTTATTTTCCAATAAATTTTATTTCCTTTAATCATGTTTCTCTCTCCAATCTTCTTACCTTCTTCCACAAAAAGTGGCGCCTCTCTCTTCCTCATTCCATGCCCAAAACGCCCCACCTTGTATTCCTTCTCTCTCTCTTTTTTTTCATTTAATCTTATCTTTTATTTTATATCATTATTAATATATTTTTCATCTTCTCTCTTCAATCTCATTCCTCCCCAACAAAGTGGCGCCTCCCTTGATTTTACACCATTAGTTCCATTCTTTTTATCATAATTATTTTCAATAATAATGATTGAATCTCCCTAAAAAACATGCAAGATCACCTCCCATCAAAACCCACATGACCCACACCTATTTTAAATCTTTATTATTATTATTATTATTATTTTTTAAACACAATTATCATAAACAATAACATCTCTTATTTATCCTTATATCTCAAATCTCATTGCAATTAATTCAAAACATAATTCTCATTAAATCATTATTACCAGATCTATCAAAAAAAACCAACATTATTATTATAATTATTTAGTATAACACTTATAACAAAACCCCAAATAAAATTTATTAACACGTCACCATTTATTATTAATAATAATTATTATTTTTGATGTTCGCCGCATTGACCACATAAAAAAAACGTTTTTACAAAGTAATCGACCAGAGAGGTCCGGGACATTACATTTGATACCTCTCAAAACATTCTTGTCCTCGAGAATTAAAAACTGACCCAGAAGAAGGAAAGGATCTGAAGAACCACTCCACAATATACCTCTCAGGGCTCTCGTCATGACAAGGAACCAACCAACAACTCTATGAGTTAGGAATTCCCTCTCCTATGTCAAGATACTATCCGCTTTAGGCGGCACTGACTCGCCTGCACGGGTTTAATCGCATCCTCATTAATGCGTCTTGATTAAGGATCAGGTTTTTCCTTTCCCATATATTAGGTTTTTTTTCCAACTTACACTACACCCAACAACGTACAACCCACACACTGCCCGGACACATGGCTTGAGGAATTCATTCTCCCATGTTGAGATATTATCCGCTTTAGGCGGAACTGACTCACCTGCATGGGTTAAATCGCATCCACATTAATGCATCTCGATTAGGGATTAGGTCTTCCCCTCCTCACATGATAGGGCTCTTCACGTACATTTAAAGAAAAGCGGGAAACAACATAGCATTATAGACTCATGAAAAACAAGGTCCAGGCCCAAAGCATGGGCGAGAATGAGTTTCAACAAAGGAGTGTGATGATCTTGAATTTAAACAAAACATAAATGAGAGCATTTAAGTAAAACCGGAAACATCTCTCTTGATCTCTGGCCTTGCTAGGGTTGCCACTTCTATTGCATGAAACTGTCTGTGTCCCACTCCTCTGCCGTTCTGTTGACGTCCAGGTGCCATAGTTGTTCGGTAAACAGGGAACGCCTAAGCCCAAGTAGTAATGAAAAACTCAAAGTTTTAATTATCATTTTATTTCAATTTCTTTCCCAGAACACCCAAATCAAGTAAAACACAAACATGATGATGCATGTACCTTCCCTAGGGTCTCTACCCTGCAATCAATATAGTCTCACTTGGTCGTTCGGTAGGCTCAGAGTCCTTGCATCGGATCACGGGGGGCCCTAAAATCCCGTGTCCTAGCCGGTCTTCCCTGGCCTATGTCACGCACCAAGATTAACGAAAACTGTTGCCCTACCATCCCATGCAATCCTCACTGTGCCTAACTCCAGACTCCATCCTATCTCTCAACCATCAGCTCTGATACCATTCTGTCACGACCCCCTCCCACCAAAGATGCCCCTCCTGAGCTGGCAATGGTGAAAGGGAGATAATGACCCCCGAGTCCCGCCTCCACTAGGCCCCGGGTTGGCGACTAGCACCAAGGGTATGAGTTTTCACAAATATGGGAGGCATTACCCTTTTTATTATTTTGGATCGGGAAATAGGACAAGTCAACCACAAAAAAGGGAAAAGAACAAGTGTATATAAATAAACCCAAACCAAGACCACATGCATGTTTAAACAATTTTTATAACAAGGTACAAGTACAAGGAAGCTCAAAAGTACAATGCCAAAGAAAACAAGAGAACAACAACTGCAACAACTCCAACTGCCCGACTAGTAGGGTCCCGCACAGCCCTGGTAGTCCTCCTGGAAACCTGAAAGTAAACGTAGGGTGAGCATACAAGTATACTCAGTAGGGAAACCTAAAGCTCTCGTGCACAAGTGGAGAGACACCCTAAGGTCCCGTGAGAAAACAGAAGAACCAGAAACTAACAAGGAAAAACTATCCACCCAGCCTCACTGGTCACACTCACCAAGTAACACAAACAAGTTTAGTATATATATATAGAACAAAAGTATTGGGTACCCCGCACCATTTCCCACTTAATTAGATTGCTGCTCTTCCTAACGGCAAACGTCCTGACGCTACCACACTCTTCCCGCCCACACACACCTGGGCCAAACCACGCATCCCGCCCGCACACACCTGGGCCTCACAACCACGCATCTCGCCCGCACACACCTGGGCCACAACCACTAACCCGCTCGCAGACACTTGGGCCTCATCCCGAAGGTTCTTGGGAACGGTAAGCCTGCCCAAAGAGTCTTGGGCTAAAGGTCGCCTCAAGCCATCACATCCTCCGAGACCTACCCGAAGAGTCTTGGGTGTAAGGTCACCTCAAGCCATCATAGCCTCCGAGACCTACCCGAAGAGTCTTGGGTGTAAGGTCACCTCAAGCCATCATAGCCTATGGAAGGAGCAGGAAGGAGCTAGTAACTAAGGGGGAACACCCTCTCTCATAAAATGGGAGTGTTCGACACTAGGTGCTTGACATGGGTGTGGTGCGACAAAACACAAAGATACAATTATATATATACATATACCAAACACACAGCCCAACCTATGGCTTCTTAAAAAGAGAAACTGAGCATGTGCCTCAGCACTGCTACCACAAAGCATGCATCAACAACCAAACAATCATCCCCCAACCCCATTTAGGTTTTCATGTTTCATGCAATGGTTTAACAAATTATTACTACTGGGCAACTATCATCCAGACAAAACCTTTCACAAACATATCCCTGCCATCCACAACCAAGGTCAGGTAAAACGCAAGCAACCACATTCCATTTCATTTACCAAAGATTATCACAACCATACAACATTCCATCATTCATTTATTTCAAAGTTCCACACATAAAACCCTTTCCACACACAAAACATTTCCGCATTTGAAAACACCTTTTACTTCAAAACACTTTTCATAATCAAAACACTTTTCATAAATAAAGGCATTTTCCACAACCAACCACTTCCCATTTCAACCCCATCGTTTACAAGAACATTTCCCACAAAACAACAAAACCACCAAAATGTTCATTATTCAAACTTTGTTCAACCGGGGTGATCACACAAGGTTTTCATTCTCATTTAATCAGCCAGTCTTTACGTGCTTATCCATTTTCCATGTTTCAACAAAACCAACCACAAACAATTCAGATATCAATTGCGCACGCAAAGGCCACCAACAGCCTTGATTTTCAGTAGGCAAAGGCCTTTCAATCCAAAATCACAATCAGAAGATAAAGAAACTGGAAGGCAATAGAAACAGCACAAAACCCCAAACCCTTCTTTATCCGGTTATTATCTTTATTTAAAGTTCAACTGCATCCCATGGAACAAAGGAAAAATATCCCACCCCGCATGTTGCACCAAATAGAGAGACGAAGGTAAACCCCTACCTCAAAAGGTCCCGATCACGTCGCATACGACGACGTCCTTCGGTGTCCTCCGCCTTCGCCAAACCCGACAAACGCCTCCTAGGATGGAGGCTGGAGAAGGAAGGCCGGAAGGAAAGGTGACAAGTCCAGGCTTAGAAGCTTCGTCTCGTCGCTACGATCCTGTGGCCGCTGATGGATCGTAATTCGGAGCTCGGACAAAGAAGTTAGAGGAGGAATACTTCTCGATCGTCCAAGAGCGTCGTCGTGCGACAAAGAAGCGATCGATATGGAAGATAAAACATGACCTCGTTCTTATATAGGAAACGAATAGGTAAATCCGTATTCAGCGTGCATTAATGAATACACGATGTGACCGTACATACGTTACATGTTTTGATTGGTTAACACACAACACGTCACGCGGTTTCCACGCGTTTTAATAAAAAATGTTAATTTTATTAATATGTTTGTTTCATTGACCCGAGACATAACTCATAAAAAGGTATCCATCACTGGTCTTAAAATGACCGTCTTAATTACAGGATTAAACTGCCACTGAAGGTTCGTCATTCCGACACCATATGAAGAAGTTAAGGTCGAATTAAGATTATAAAACCCAAAAAATAATAATAAAATTTTATAATATTATTATTTATTTATTTTACTTGAATTTTATACGCTCAAAAAAATTGGGTCCCCTTTTGCTTTCACGCCCAAATATCTCCACCACCAATCAATCACCTTTATTTTTATTCTATTATGATAATAATATTATTATGAATATTATTCATTTAAGGGGAAGAAAAAAAACCCCCTTACGCCTCCTTTAACCTCATCATACACCCCCTTTATTCTCCCCATTTATTTACTTTAATTTATTATCTCTTTTAATCCATATGATTTATTATTATAATATACATGGGGAGGTCCATGTATAGCGCCTCACCCACATGCTCCTCATTAACATAATAAATATATAATACAAATATTTTTATTATTATAATAAAGGAAAACCTCATGTTCAATTAATTCATGAGCATTTCGGGTACCCAATCTGAAAACCCAAAAAAGACATCCAATATTGGACTCATAATTTCTGTCTCATAGTCAGGGTCACACTGCCGCTGACGGTTCGTGAAACTGAGGTTGCATGAGGAAGATACCGTCAAAATTCAGTTTTCCCATCCAAAATTAATAATTACATTATTATATTATATTATTTAATTTAATTCTTAAATTCTCACATTCTCTCTCCAATCTCCTTGATATTCACGCACAAAGTCATTTGTTTAGGTGGATTACACTTGGCGCCTCTCTCCTATATTTATTTTTCAATAAATTTTATTTCCTTTAATCATGTTTCTCTCTCCAATATTCTTACCTTCTTCCACAAAAAGTGGCGCCTCTCTCTTCCTAATTCCATTCCCAAAATGCCCCACCTTGTATTCCTTCTCTCTCTCTTTTTTTTCATTTAATCTTATCTTTTATTTTATATCATTATTAATATATTTTTCATCTTCTCTCTTCAATCTCATTCCTCCCCAACAAAGTGGCGCCTCCCTTGATTTTACACCATTAGTTCCATTCTTTTTATCATAATTATTTTCAATAATAATGATTGAATCTCCCTAAAAAACATGCAAGATCACCTCCCATCAAAACCCACATGACACACACCTATTTTAAATCTTTATCATTATTATTATTATTTTATTTTTTTAAACACAATTATCATAAACAATAACATCTCTTATTTATCCTTATATCTCAAATCTCATTGCAATTAATTCAAAACATAATTATCATTAAATCATTATTACCAGATCTATAAAAAAAAACCAACATTATTATTATAATTATTTAGTATAACACTTATAACAAAACCCCAAATAAAATTTATTAACACGTCAACATTTATTATTAATAATAATTATTATTTTTGATGTTCGCCGCATTGAACACATAAAAAAAACGTTTTTACAAAGTAATCGACCGGAGAGGTCCGGGCCATTACAGATATTAACTAAATCTGAGGACTTATCATTAGATCCAGATGAGAACACTCCTAGAAAGTATAATCATTCCCTACTAGAGTCATCTAAGTCACACAAACTTGACCTAACTTCTGCCTTCGACATAGGAAAACAAGGTATCAACAATATCTTTTAGGAATATATAAACGGTATTATCGACCAATCCATTGTTTCATATTTTAATGTTTATAGAGAATATGGATAGTTGTAGTAGTAGATTCAGTCTCTGAGGTCTATGTTGAGACTCCTGTCATCATCCACTCACCTTACCATTGATAGGGGAAAGGGCATTGTTATGGATCCTCCTAGTCACCCCCTTAAGGATGACAAGAAAATTTATATAGACAAATAAATCACTCAAATACAATTATATAATAAGGATATATATGAAATAATTGTGGGAGTACTTATAAGGTCTCAACCTTGAACATTACATAATCTTGAATTAAGTTGATAATTCACATTGAGGATATTTTCAAGTTTATAGTTTTAGATAATTAGGCCATAACTATTACATTACATCTCAAATATTAAAAAGTGTACACTTATACTCAGTATCCATTTTTTTCATAAAATGTAAAACTCTTAAAAGAAAACAAGAATTATTTTCTTGATATAAATCTTCTTCATTTCTTCCTTTCTCTTACCCTACCTTATATCCTGTAAAAAACATTTCAAAAACTTGGGATGAGCATAAAAATCTCAGTAAGGGTTATAAAACAAGGAAAGAAAACATTAGTCCATCAATACATACAAGTCAATGAAATCATACTCTTCAATCATTAATATACCATACAAGATCATAATATTTATGAATAATAAATGGAAATCATAAATCATAAAGGTAACTTGTGGCATCCATAACATACTTATGTTGTATCTTTCATAGCTACGTAGGAAGTTACATTTGAAATACCCATCACAATATATTCCCTAAATCTATTAGGATAAACATTAAATTTTACCTTCATCATGTTACCCAATGTATTGGAGGTTTATTTAAGGCTCACCTGCCCTAGGTTTATCACGGAACCACACGTATACGTAAAAAATTCCCAAGAACCATAACATATTCATAACACATAAAACAAACATAAAGGAAAGATAACATTTCCACATTTCAATAAAAATATATCATTTAAATATATTTACATAACCAATCCATTATCAAAACCATTTTCAATACCAAAATACGTAAAAGAGTATATGGTATTTATTTTTCTTTTAAAAACATTACAGCTTGTTAAGGAATCCCAATATCAAATAACTCTCACGACAACGGAAAGGTCGTTGTCACCACGTACATTAAAAAGAAACATTCCCTTTTTTGTTTAGTAAAACGATACATAGAAAAATATTCCCTTTGAATGAAATGAAAATTCAAAGGATTTTATACACCATATAAAAGAAAGCTGTGTATAAATCAAAATATGCCTCAATGAAAGGAGATTGAGACGAAGTCCCTTACCTCATGTCCGACTTGACTCATCCATTCTTTAATCTCCTGAATAATAAACTAAATTTAATTTCTACTTGATTAATAACCATTTTAAATTTTATTATTCCTTTTATATCACTTATTACAACATTATAAACATTGGATAATCATTTAAGTTAATAAAGGTCGTTTTGTCGATATTTGGTACTTGAGTCAAAAATGAACTTCTTATAATTACAAGTTGTCCATGTGGTCAAAATTACATTATATCCAGAAATATATTCATGATTTAGATATCATATATATAATATATATCCATTATATATATGTATATATAATAGTACATAACATTTAGAGATAAAAAATGAAATGAACCGTTCATGGAGACGGTAATCTGTACGTATGCATGAACGCTACTTTCATTTCTATTTTGTATTTAATGGAATGAAAACTTAATTATACATAGTTATATTATAATTCCAGTATAATATAATATATAATTTCATTAACACCATCCTTTATACATTCCACTTGTGGCATGAATGAGTCATATCACTTTGAGGGGGCGGTAGTCCGCACTTCCTCAAATGAAATTATCATATTTAACCATTATGAAACCATAAAAGTATGATATAAAAGAAAAATAAAGAAGAATAGAGACAATATAAATATAATATATATCAAATATAAATACATTTCCATCTTAATTTCCACCACAAGAGGTGGTAATAGATAATTGAACAATTATCGTTTCGTGAGGCAGTAGTTCGCCGTCCACATAAACAGTATGTTCATATCCATTAGATGGAGGTGTGTGGAAGTGTAGTTAGAATACCTATCATAAAAACATCCTAGTATATTTAGGATACTGTTTTTATTATAAAATAATGGAATAAATAGAGTTTATGGGGTTAGTTAAGGAAAACAAAAGAAAATAACTTGAGAGAAGACGTTACCTTTAAATTGGGTAACTCTCTTTGGTTTGAACAAAAAGGCATTCTTGAAGTGACTTATGCCAAATTTAAGGCTTATAGGTGGAATATAGGGATGTTTGGATCTTATTTTGGCAGAGTTTGGATGATCCAAAGGGGATTGAGATGTGTGAGTAAGGGTTATAGGTGAAGGCTTTTTATGAGGGGGAGGAGGGGCTCTTTAGGAAAGTTTGAAAATATTATTTTATTATAAACTGAATTTCGATTTAAAAAGGTGTAAAACTCATTTAATTCAATGATAAGGTGATTATTTTTATAAATACTCTCATACAATTGGTTTTAGACAAGTTAGGGCATAAAATTAACCTTATCTTTTAGCTTTAACCTTTAGTTAACTAATTTAACTTTTATCATGTCCTCTTGTATTTTCATACTATATGGTTAATATATTTATTATAAAATGCCAAGAGACCCAAAAATGGACCATTAATGACATTAGTAACATAATACATGTCATTTGGACTAATATTATATTTTTATGACTATTTATAATTTAATAAAATATTGATTGATTTAAAAACTCATTTATGTCAATTTATAAACTATTCATATCAAGAATTTAAAAAAATATATAACAACTTGATTCTTTCGAAAAACTAAATTAATTAAAAGATAACTAGTTATAATCATCCATAAAATTATTGGATGGCATAAAAAGTTTCAAATTAAATTTATTTTAATACTTATAATCTCATTTATTTAAAACATTCATTAATGAGGTAATCATTACATCATCATTGTGTCATAAATAAATTTATTTATATGATTTATAAAAATTATAAATAAAATACCATGATGTAGGAAATATTTTTATATTTATAATTAATATTTATAGTTGAAAATATCACTTATATAACCCATTATAAAAATTGGTTTACTAAGAGATATATGTTTATGTTATATTTTACCTAACTTTAAATTAATTTTTATAAAGTGTCATTTTCACTTACAAGTGGCTCAATGGGGTCCCAAAATCAACCCATGGATGCCCATGGTAGTAAATGTATCATAAAATAGGATTAGAACACATTTTAGGGTAATTTAATATTATTATAATATTATTTGTTACCCTTATTTACCAGATTTACCCTTTAACCATGGTAAATAAAATATTTATTGAAGTTACTATTCATAATGTCTAAAAATAAAAGTTGCATATTTACCCATTTTGGACCTCCTGATTCCAAATATGGAATCCATTTTTCCAAATTCAAAACATATAAGTTTCAGAAATTAATTTAAAATTAATTCCCATTGTCAAAACCAAAAAACATGTTTTTAAGAAATAATAACTATTAAAAGATTGACACCTGTTTATGTTAAATTTCAAAGTGAAATTACTTAAAATGACCAAAATTGGATTAAATTTTAAAAATATAATCTAATTAAACTTTAAAACCAATTAAAAAGATAATATAACCATATAAATAAATTAGATTAAAAGGCAGTTTTGAATTAAAATGCAATATTTTTCACTATTCATTAAAAAAATGAACATTATCAGAAAAATACCAAAATTTCATCCAAAGTAAATTTTTATGTCCCAATTTTAAATAAAAATATTATTTTTTCAAATAGAAAATATAAAATTGACAAAATCTAGATTTAAAAAGGGTTCTCCATCAAAAGGCAGTAAATCGGCCTTATAAAGAATATTAGAGTATTTATGCTTAAAATTGG
Organism: Viscum album; assembly: GCA_963277665.1. Taxonomy (NCBI): domain Eukaryota; kingdom Viridiplantae; phylum Streptophyta; class Magnoliopsida; order Santalales; family Viscaceae; genus Viscum; species Viscum album. Next base: position 508,286,451 of record OY728131.1, on the reverse strand, counting down.
ATTCATTCACATTTTAAGCCTCTAAATTTTATTGGATAAATATAAAAAATTAACAAACATGTATAATCATATTGTAGTTATTTTTTTCCTTCCCGCCAATACAATGGCTAGGCGTTAACTACAATTTAATATAATATTATATTATTATATTTTTTTTCAGTATGACTTAGCATTGTGTGAAACATGAGATTTTGGAGAAACCCATTTTTGTATGTCAGGTATTCCATCAAACATAATATCCCCTTTAAAGTAAAATTAATATTTAATTCACAAATATTAATAAATATGAAAATATCATATTCTTTATTTACCTAGGATGTTACATCCTTCCCCCCTTTTGGGAATTACATCCCTGTAATTCTATTCACTTATCAAATAAGTGGGGGTATTTATACCTCATAGCATTTTCAGATTCCCATGTTTCCTCTTCAACCATGTGGTTTTTTCACAAAACCTTTACATGATGAATTACCTTATTCCGCAATAATTTCTCTCCGCGGTTAAGAATATGGACTGGTTATTCCTCATAAGAAATATTCACTTCTAACTAAACTACCTCTGGACTCAAAACATGAGATAGATTTGGAATATACTTTCTTAACATTGAAACATGAAAACCATTGTGTACCTAGAATAAACTTGGGGGTAAAGCCACTCGGTATGTAACTAATCCAACTTTCTCTATAATTTCATAAGGTCTAATGAATCTCGGACTCAAATTTCCTTTATTACAAAAACACATCACACTTTTCCATGGAGAAACTTTGAGAAAGACATGATCATCTACCTCAAAAGAAAGATCCTTCCTCTGGTTATCTGCATAACTTTTCTACCTGCTCTGAGCTGTTCTCATATGCTTCTGAATCAATTGAACCTTTTCTACCATCTCTTCTACCAATTCTGGTTCCATCAAATTCCTTTCACCTACTTTATCCCCAAAAGCTAGAGTTCGACACCGATTTCCATATAATGCCTCAAATGGTGTCATCTATATACTGTAATGAAACTATTATTATAAGAAAATTCAACCAAAGAAAGATGTTGGTCCCAAATTCTCTAGTAATCCATTGAGCAAGAATGTAACATATCTTCCAATGTCTAAATTTTTCTTTCTGACTGGCCATCTTATTATGGATGAAAAGATGTACTAAAATTTAATTCAGTAACCAACGACTTCTGAAGGCCTTTCCAAAAGTTAGAAGTAAACCTGAGATCATGATCAGATACAATGGAGAGGGAAACTCTATGAAACCTGACTATCTCTTTGACATACAACTGAGAAAGTTGATCTAGAGACAAAGTATCTCGAATAGGAAGTAAATGATAAGATTTAGTAAATCGATGAACAATAACCCAGATTGCATTATTACCTTGAGAATTTTTTGATAATCCCATGAAGAAATCCATGGACACATTTTCCCATTTCACTTTGGCACCAGTAAAGGCTGAAGCATCTCTTTCCATAACTGCCACTATGCTTTAACCTATTGACAAGTCAAACTCTTCACAGTAAAGTTAGCAATATCTCTTTTCATTCCATCCCACCAGTAATACTCCCGAAGATCTCTGTACATTTTATTACTGCTTGGATGAACTGAAAACAGAGAACTATGAGATTCACATAACAACTCATTCTTCAAATGTGAATCATAAGGCACACATAATATCTTCCTAAATCTCAAAATACAATCATTATCAATTTTAAAATAACGAAACTTACCCTTTTGAACCAACTCTACCTTTTTATGCAACTCACTCTCTTCCTTCTTTGCTTTCTTAATTCTGTCTGATAGAGATGATTTCACTGACACCTGAAACAAAACAGAGTAATTTCCTGCACAAACAACTTCTATGCCAAATTTCATCAAATATTTAATCAAAGGATCTTGTTCCAAACATAGCATGGTTAATGTAGCATTACTTTTTCAACTCAAAGCATCAGTCACTTTATTTTCCTTTCCTGGATAGTAATGAATCATGCAATCATAATACTTGATTAATTCCAACCATATCCTATGTATCATGTTCAATTATTTCTGAGTGAATATATACTTTAGACTTTTGTGGTCAGTATATATTTCACATTTTACTCCATACAGATGATTCCTCCAAAATTTTAAAGCAAAAACAACAGTAACTAATTTCAAATCATGTGTAGGGTAATTTAACTCACGAGGTTTCAAATGATGTAAAACATAAGCAATTACCTAATCATTATGCATAAGTACACAACCAATTCCTTTCAACAAAGCATCATTGTAGATAAAAAATTCACCATCTCTGGAAGGTAATTCCAAAACTGTAGCATTCACCAATCTTCTTTTCAATTCCTAAAAACAATCATCACATTATTTTGTCCAAATGAACTTAACACCTTTTTGAGTTAACTTAGTCAGTGGGATAGATAACCATGCACAATTTTCAACAAACCTCTAGTAATAATTTTCTAAACCAAGAAAAATACGGATCTCAGTTATATTTGTGGGTTTTTTCTATTCTTCAACAACTTTTATTTTAGCTGGATCAAAAATTATGCTGTTTTTTGAAATAATGTTACCAAGGTATGAAATTTGTTGTAACCAAGGCTCACACTTGCTGAATTTATCATAAAATTTCTTTTCTTTTTAAGGTTTTCAATACAACCTAAAAATTAATTTCATGCTCCTCTTTACTTTTGTAATAAACCAAAATATCATCAATAAACACAACCACAAACTTATCCGAGAACTCATGGAAAACTATATTCATAAGATCCATGAATGTAACAGGTGTATTGGTTAACCCAAAATGCATAACTAAAAATTCATAATGGTCATATCTAGTACGAAACACGGTCTTCAGAATGTCTGATTCCTTTACTTTCAATTGATGGTACCCCGACCTCAAGTCAATCTTCAAAAAATACTGAGCTCTCTGGAGCTAATAAAAAAAATCATCGATATGAGGAAAAGGGCACTTGTTCTTAATAGTGATGTTATTCAATGCTCTATAATCAATGAAAAGTCTCATTGAACCATTTTTATTTTTAACAAACAAGGAAGGAGCACGCCATGGTGATGTGCTAGGTCAAATGAAACCTTTATCTAATAACTCCTAAAATTGCTTCTTTAACTCTAAAAGTTCAATTTGACCTATTCAATAAGGGGGTTTTGAAATTGGATTGGCATCAAGAAATAATTCAACAATAAATTCAACTTTCTGATCAGGTATTATACCAGGAAACTCATCAAGAAAAACATCAAGATACTCATTTACCACTAGCACATCATTAATCTGAATAGTTTTTTTTCAATAGTATGTCCAAGGTAACATTCATTTCCACCTTTTAATAGTTTCTCAGGTTCCTGATATGTTATCAAAAGTAAGGGTTCATTCTTGTACACAAACAGAAATTCTTTCTGAAAAGAAACCTCTTTAGCTCTGTAGTCAATCTTAGCATGATAAACGGAAAGCCAATCCATACCCAAAATAACATCAAACTCTACTAGATCCAAAATAATAATCTTTACAGGTAGATTCTTTCTGCACAAAAGTATAGGAAGGTTCTTAAAATTTATTTTTGTCTCAACATTTCTTCTCGGTGTTTTTACTAAAAGTTCAGGATTCATATCTTGTGATGGAATTCCCAATTTACTAGAAAAATTCTCAGAAATGAAAGAACGTGTAGACCCTAAATCAAACAACACATTGACATAATCTGAATAAACAAAAAGTGTACCTGATACTACTTCATTTTATGTCCCAACATATGCTGAAGTAGTTGCAAAATATTTCACCACCCCTTTATGCTTGTAGTCCAACACCTTTCCCTTAATTAAGTTCTTTATTGGACACTCATTTGCATAATTACCAATTTAATTTCACTTAAAAAATTTTAGTGACTATAAATTAGATTTTGTCTTACCATTAACCTAATCTTTTTCAGTGTAATTACAAGACTTATGTCCCATTTTACCACATCGGTAGAACTTTCTATAATTCAAAAGGAATTCCCCAGTGTGATTTTTACCACAATTTTCAAAAACTGTAAACTTAAGTTTCTTAGTATTATAAATTTTTGAAGAGTTATTCCCTTTGTCTACCACCTTGACCTCCTATTCTGTTGTTTTTCAAAGAACACATGATCATCAGCAAACTCCATTTCCACCTTATCTGCAAATCGAACAAGTTTTTCATAACTTTTTAACTCATGAGAAGCTAAATACCTTTGATAATTTGGCTTTAATCCTATGTAAAAATGATTGATTTTACTATCAAGATCTCATATGAAATTTGGAGAATACCTTTCCAGTTGCGTGAATTTTTCTTCATAAGTAGCCATTAAGTCATCCTCCAACCTAAAATAAAGGAATTTTTTTTCATCCTAAGACGAACCACCTTAGGAAAATATTTATTAAGAAACATACCTTTGAATTCATCCTAATCAAGATAACCAATCTCCTCACTATCCCTGATATTTATAGCCATCGACCACCACTGATCAGCTTCAACTTTAAAATGGTAAACAAAAAGACTAAAATTTTGATGTTCTGAACACCCCATGACATCAAAAATATTCTCCAGTGCTTTAATCCACATTTTAGCTAGCACAGGGTCAGATGATCCTATGAATGATGGGGGATTTTACGTCATGAAATGATCCACTACTAACATGTTCCTCTGTGGTTGATCTAGATTATCTCGTTCATGGATACCACCACCATTTATAGCCTGAGTCAACTGTTCCATCACTGCAACAAACTGTTCAGTTCCGATTCTGACCATATTAGGTTGCTGATTTGGAAGGTTGTCTTCCTCCTGATGTCGTCTCATCATAGCTACCCTGTTTCCTCTGCAGAAAACCATTTTGAACACATAAGTATCTTAGGCTAAGCAACATGGTAATATGTAAATGCTATATCATTTAAATATTAACATAAATTAATTTATGGATATTAATTTAAGAATTTCCTAACTCCTAAAGTTTTCTAAACCAACCTTTGATACCAACTATAAGGCCTCAACCTTAAACATTACATAATCTTGAATTAAGTTAATAATTCACATTGATGATATTTTTAAGTTTATAGTTTTATAGAATTAGGACATAACTATTACATTACATCTCAAATATTACAAAGTAGAAACTTCTACTTAGTATCCATTTTTTTCATAAAATAAAAACTCTTAAAAGAAAAAAAGAATTATTTTCTTGATATAAATCTTCTTGAATTCTTTTTTTCTCTTACCCTATCTTATATCCTATGAAAAACATTTCAAAAACTTCGGATGGGCATAAAAAGCTCAGTAAGGGTTATAAAACAAGGAAAGAAAAGATTAGTCCATCAATAAATACAAGTCAATGAAATCATACTTTTCAATCTTTAACATACCACACAAGATCCTAAGATTTATGAATAACAAATAGAAATAATAAATCATAAATGTAACTTGTGACATCTATAACATACTTACGTTGTAGCTTTCACAGCTACGTAGGGAGTTACATTTGGAATAACTATTAAAGTATATTCCCTAAATATCTTAGGAGAAACATTAATGTTTACCTCTGTCACATTACCCAAAGCATTGGAGAGCTATTTCGGGCTCACCCACCCTTGGTTTATCACATAACCACCCGTATATGAAAACAATTCCCAAGAACCATAACATATTAATAACACATAAAACAAACATAAATGAAAGATAAAATTTCCACATTTAAATCAAAATATATCATTTAGATATATTGAAATAACTAATCCATTATCAAAACCATTTTCAATACCAAAATATAGAAAAGGGTATATGGTATTTATTTCTCTTTTAAAAACATTACAGCTTGTTAATGAAGCCAAATATCAAATAACACTCACGGTGGTGGAAAGGTCGTTGTCACCACATACATTAAAAAAAACATTCCATTTGTCATTTAGTAAAATTATACATAGAAAAAGATTCTCTTTTAATGAAATGAAAAGTCAAAGGTTTTTATACACCGTATAAAATAAAGTCATGTATAAATCAAAATATGCCACAATTAAAGGAGATTGAGACGAAGTCCCTTACCTCATGTCCAACTTGAATCGTTCGTTATTTAATATCCTGAATAATAAACTAAAATTAATTTCTACTTACTTAAGAACCTTTTTCAAGTTTATTATTCCTTTTATATCACTTATTACCTTGTTATAAACATTACATAATCATTTAATTTAATAACAATCGTTTTGTTGATATTTGGTACTTGATTCAAAAATGAACTTCTTATAATTACAAGTTATCCATGTGGTCAAAATTAAATTATCTCGAGAATTATATTCATAATTTAGATATCATATATATCATATATATCCAGTATATATATGTATTTATAATAGTACATAACATTTGGAGATAATAAATGAAATGCACCGTTCATAGAGACAGTAAGCCGTACGTACGCATGAACGCTACTTTCATTTCTATTTCATATTTAATGAAATGAAAACTTAATGATACATAGATATATTATAATTCCAGTATAATATCATATATAATTTAATTAACTCCATCCTTTATACGTTCCATGTATGACATGAATGAGTCATATCACTTTGAGGGGGTGGTAGTCTGCACATCCTCAAATGAAATTATCATATTTACCCATTATGGAAACCATAAAGGTATGATATAAAAGAAAAATAACTAAGCATAGAGACAATATAAATATAATATATATCACATATAAATATAGTTCCATCTTACTATCCACCATAAGAGGCGGTAGGAGATAATTGAACAATCATCGTTTCGTGAAACACTAGTTCACCGTCCACAGAAACGGTATGTTCGTATCTATTAGATGGAGGTACGTGGAAGTGTAGTTATAATAATTCTCATAACAATATACTATTATATTTAGTATACTGTTGTTGTTATAAAATAATAGAATAAAGAGATTTTAGACGATTAGAGAAGGAAAATAAAATAAAAGAACTTGAGAGAAGACGTTACCTTTAAATTGGGTAACTCCCTTTGGTTTGAACCAAAATGATTTCTTGAAGTGACTTATGCCTAAGTTAAGGATTCTATGTGGAAGAGAGGGATTTTGGGAGCTTATTTTGTTAGATTTTGGACGATCCAATGAGGCTTTAGAGGTGTGAGTAAGGGTTATAGGTGATGACTTTTTATAAGGGGGAGGAGGGGCTCTTTAGAAAAGTTTGAAAATATTATTTTATTATAAACTGAATTTCGATTTGAAAAGGTCACAAACTCATTTAATTCAAATATAAGGTGAGTATTATTTTAAATACTTTCATAAAATGGGTTTTAGACAAGTTTAGGGCATAAAATTAACCTTATCTTTTATCTCTAACCTTTAGTTAACTAATTTAACTTTTACCATGTCCTCTTGTATATTCATAATATATGGTTAATATATTTACTATAAAATGCCAAGAGACCAAAAAATAGATCATTAATGATATTATTAACATCATATATGTCATTTTTATGAATCTTATATTTTTAGGACTATTTTATCATTTAATAAAATATTTATTGATTTAAAAACTCATTTATGTCAATTTATAAACTTTTCATATCAAGACTTTTAAAAAAATCTATAACAACTTTATTATTTCAAAAAATCTATATTAATTAAAATATAACAAGTTATAATCATGCATAAAATTCGTGTATGGCATAAAAAGTTTCAAAATAAATTTATTTTAATATTTATAATCTCATTTATTTAAAACATTCATTAATGAGGAAATCATTACATCATCATTGTGTCATAAATATATTTATTTATGTGATGTCTAAAAATTATAAATAAAATAAAATGATCTAGGAAATATTTTTATCTTTCTAATTACTCTTTATAGTTGAAAATATCACTTTTATAACCCATTATAAAAAATATTTTACTAAGAGATATATGTTTATGTTATATTTTCCTTAACTTTAAATTAAATTTTATAAAGTCTCATTTTCACTTACAAGTGGCTCCATGGGGTCCCAAAATCGACCCAAGGATGCTCATGGTTAGAAATTTATCAAAAAATAGGATTAGGACACATGTTAGGGTAATTTAGTATTATTATAATATTATTTTTTTACCCTTATTTATGAGATTTACCCTTTAACCACGGTAAATAAAATATTTACTGAAGTTATTATTCATAATGTCTAAAAATAAAAGTTACCTATTTACACAATTTGGACCTCCTGATTTTAAATATGCAATTAATTTTTACAAATTCAAAACATATAAGTTTCAGAAATTAATTTAAAATTAATTCCTGTTGTCAAAACCAAAAAGCGTGTTTTTAAGAAATAATAACTATAAAAAAATTGACACTTGTTTATGTTCAATTTCAAAGTGAAATTAATTTCAATGAACAAAATTGGATTAAATGGTAAAAATATAATATAATTACAATTTAAAACCAATTAAAAAGATAATATAACCATATAAATAAATTAGATTATAAGGCATTTTTGAATTAAAATGTAGTATTTTTCACTATTCGTTAAAAAATAAACATTCCAAAATTTCATCCAAAGTAAATTTTGATGTCCCGATTCTAAATAATAATATTATTTTTTAAAATAGAACATATAAAAGTGAAAAAAACTAAATTTAAAAATGGTTCTCCATCAAAAGGCGGTAAATCGACCTTTTTAAAAAATATTAGAGTATTTATGCTTAAAATTGGATTCATTCATATTTTAAGCCTCTAAATTTTATTGGATAAATGTAAAAACATTTAACAAACATGTATAATCATATTGTAGTTAGTTATATTCATTTCCACCAATACAACGACTAGGCATTAACTACCATTTAAAATAATATTATATTTTTACATATTTTTTCAGTATGACTCAACATTGTGTGCAACATGAGATTTCGGAGAAAACCATTGTTGTGTGTCAGGTAATCCATTGAACATATCATCCCCTTTAAATTAAAATTAATATTTAATTCATAAATATTAATAAATATGAAAATATCATATTCTTTATTTACTTGGGATGTTACAGTACTCCTAAGATCTCTTCCCCAAAATGACATACCAACACCTTCCTATGAAAAGCCCGCCTTATAGTGAAGTGCCCAACCCATAGGACTGGGGGAATTTTTCATATTTCTAATCACCTCATTATATGAAATCCATACATTGTTCCACATCACCCCATCCTATAGGGATATGGTAATTTTCATATTTTCAAGACCCCTAGCCCATAGGGTTGGGGGAGTTTCTATATTTTCCACCCTCTCATTGGGGGTACTCCAAAAACCATCCAAACTCAACCATTTCCACAAAGCCTCTAGGAGAGTAGGGATCCCTTAACTAGTAGGAAGTTTCTATGACATCAAAGTCCCCCAATACCCCATCACCTACCCCCAAACCAATAAGGATAGGGGCTCTGCACCCCGGAATCCAAACTCAGTCCTTTGACCATTCCAACAGAGGTATAGGTATCACACATGAGAAGTAATGTGGTCACCCATATATTGGGGAAAAATAGAGAATGGAATATTACTTCTAATCAAAGCATGTCCCCAAGTACTTTAATTATTCCATAGAGAATGAATAGATAAAAATATCAGTAATGAAGAAGTAGAGTGAGGCATGGTTGATAGGCCATGACAATTAGTACACCTACCAACAACGTCTCAGGCACAAAACGAAGAGTTGTCTTAGCTTTAATTATCGGTTAGAGAAGAATGTAAATAAAAGTTTGATAGAGTTATAAGATCCTAAAACTCATGAAATATTTATAATATTCATTCAAGATCCATAAAAAATGAATTCTGACCTCCTAAAAGGTTTCAACATGATTCATCCTAGTCGCACGACATTAAACTGCATGACAGATATGTCCTGACTGCATGATGTTAAACTGCAAGGAATATGTCCTGTTCACATGAAGTTAAACTGCACAATAATGTCCTAGTCACATGATGTTAAACTAAAAGACAACATCCTAGTCATATGATGTTAAAATACATGAACACATCCTAGTCGCATGATGTTAAACTGCACGACAACATCCTAGTCACATGACATTAAACTATACAACAATGTCCTTACCGCATGATGATAAACTGAATGGAACTTGTCCTGATTATAGGACGATAATCTATGTGACATCTCAACCTTTTAGAGAAATCATTAGTATTAGGTAGAAATTACTATTTCCAAAAATACCAATGATATATTACAATATCGATTCTATAAATATCACAAAATTTGAAATACCCCTCAGTCACATGATGAGGGAGTTATTCAACATGCTACCTCCCTAGACACTCAAATCTAGGCATCATGGAAACCTTGTCGAATGAATAAAGTTGTTGACCAGAGGAAGCAGGCTCATATCCCTACTAGTTAAAAAAAATTCTACAATCATATTTTAGGATCAAGCATGGGGCAGACATAAATACATGCCCCCGTGCATAAATACCATCGGTGTATCCTGATTTCACAAGGAGGATAGGAGTGGTCATACATCCCCACTTCAATCAAAGACATTAAACTGCATATCCTAGTAGTTGGGAGTATTTAGGAATAGATTCCCCTACACACCCTTTTGAAGTGCCAGTACTTTGTGAGAACAACAAAGGAGCTTTGTTGGTATATTCTTGTGATGATGCAGGGATATGCATACATTCTTATCCCAACATCCATAGCGACACACCAACATGGTTAACATGAAAAGGTAGTTACTTAGGAGAAATCACACATTCTTTCTCCCATCCAGGAGGATTATTGGAATATTTTGGTAAAGGGTGTGTCATAGGACCAAGATCATATCCCCATTCTGATCGGGGCTCACCAAGTGAGAGCAGCACATACCTCAAGACAAGGGAGGATTCTTCTCGAAAAAAGACTTGTGGCATACTCCAAAAGCATAAAACCGAGCTCATATCCCCGTTACGACCGGGGCTCACAAAGTGAGAGTGGCGCATTCCTTAGGATGAGCTCATATTCTTATCAAAAAAGACTAATGAAATATTATGAAGGAACAAGACCAAGATCATATCCCCACTCCAACCAAGGTTTTTCAAGATAATATGAAAATTACCTCAGAGCAAGATCATATCCCTACCAATTAATCTACTCAAAACATTATAGCAACTTATAGGAAGAGGATCATATACCTTCTCCCATTCCAAAGTTCTGTTGACATATTTCAATGGGGAGTGCATGTATGAACCGGGATCATATCCCATCTTTAGTCGGGATTGACTGACATATTCCAGAAACCACCTATAGGAAGGCTCATATCCATACCGACCATATAGAATCTCAACGATATACTCTAGCATATTCTCAGCCATGGAATCATATACCCATGACACCATACAATTATCAACATATTCTGACATCCGTCATGAAGTAGGATTATATCCCTTCTTGTAACATCCCATTACCTGCTTTTAGGTAATTCTATTCTCTTTTCTTATTTTCCTCTTCAATTGGTTTCATCTTGGGACTCCCTAGGATGGAGAAAATTTGCTGAGAAAAATTACCTAGAGTTTGGAGATATATGTTTGTTTGTGTGTGTGAAATTGTATTTTGGAATCTTATATCCTAGGAATATCTAAATCCAAATCATAATTTTATTAAAAATAGGGGTGGGGAAGGACAATACCCAGAAAAACCAAAGTCAGGGGGGCCTAAAATAATGCAGGATAAGAGAATATCCTCTTATAAAAGAAACTCCCTTTGGCCTAAAGGTGACGAGGTTAAGGATACAAGTGTGGATGGAGCTCTTATCTTCCAAAGAAGCAAGATAATCTGCAACTCGATTCCCTTCATGCCACGTATGGGAAACCATGATGTTAAGGAGGAGAGATCTACATTTTCGTACAATGTATGAAATGGACCATGGGGTGGGGCCTTTACCATGCAGGGAGTCATGAAGAATCAATGAGTTAGTCTCCGCCTAAGAAATAACAATATTCTGCTGAATACAAAGAGAGATTCCGGTGATCATGGATTTGGCCTCAGCCATGATAGAATTTCCACTGTCGTAGGATGAAGAGAAGGCCAAGACCACATTAACCCATTCCCATGAACCACCTCCTCCTTTCATGACGCCATGAAAATAGGACCCATCGGTGTTCAACTTATAACCATTCTCAGGAGGCCGCCAACACACCCATCTTCCCAAAAGAACTGATATGGGGGGGGGGTGGGTCAAGGGAATGCTGGCCTGCAAAAAACACAAGGATGAAGCATCCCTCCAACCTTGGAGAAGCCTAACCAATTCCACCAAGATAAAATGGGTCCTCACAATGATCGACCTCTCTGGTGAAGGATTCCATTCAAACCTCACCTGGTTTCTACCTTGCCACAAGCACCAACAACCTGCACTGAGAATCACCGACCTGGCCAGCCATTCGATGCCAGATTTCTACGCACCATGAAACTACCTCTCCAAAAATGGCACATCCCTCTGATCCAGAGAAGAGAAATTAGTACACCTACCAAAGAAATTCCACACCTCAAGGGACCACTCCCCTTCGAAGAACAGGTGACTCGTACTCTCCTCCCACCTAGAAATACAGCAATGACAACACGAGGCAAAACTAATGCCCATCTTCTTAACGTTCTCATCCATAGAAATAGCTGAATTCCTGATGCACCACCTAAGGAAGTTTAGTTTAGAAGGAATCATCTTGAACCACAACACATCATGCCAGTTATCCTGATGATCCTGAACGAGAGACAGCTTGTGAAAATCCCTCGTATTGAACGAACCTGAGGAAGATGGTGTGAAGACACACCTATCTGGCCCACAGTTAAACTCAATGGACTCTAAAAGATCCTAATTATCCTTATTCAAAACCGCATTAGTAAACCTCAGATATATTCGAGCCTCCTTCATGGTAATATTTGGAGAAGGACAGACAGGGAATCCAATCACTGAACCCCCCAATTACGAAACCAGAAGGAGATGTTACCTTCGCCAGCAATCCAGCGGGAGTTCTGCTGGAGGACCTAGAAGATAGGGAGGAGTTTATCGCAAAATGGGGAAGCAATTCCGTGTGCTACCTCCTCAATACCCCCATGATGAGAGACATAGACTTACCCCAGAAAGTGAGCTCCTCAACAACTTCCCATGCAATCTTGGCCTTCATGCAGTGGAGGGTTCTCCAGAGGCTCCTAACACCGATCCCACCCTCGTGAACTGGTTTCACCATCCTTCCTCATGAGGCCTAGTGCCATTTCCCCTCAGACCGGGCATCCCAAATAAAAATGCTTAGGACCTTGTCAATAGTATTGATGACACCTTGTGGGACGTTGGTGGAGGCCAAAGCATGAATCAGAATGGCAGACAAGATACTATTAACAAGGGCAATACGACCCCCAAAAGATAATTAGCAATTCTTCCAGTTAAGGATACAACTAGTAATCCTATTAACCACATAGTTAAAATTACGTACCCACACCTTTCATGATGAAATAGGTGTGCCCAGATACTCCATGGGGAAGGACCCCCGCTGCATGTCTAGGCGACCACAAAGGGAGACGACGCGACTGGGAGTGCACTTGGAATTCAAAAAAATATTACTTTTAGAATTACTGATCACCTGTCCACTCCAAAAGAAATACTCATCGAGGATTCTCTTAAGACCACGAACTGAGCACCTTCCACCATTGATAAAGATGATTGTATCTTCAACGAACATGAGATGCAAAATCGAAGGGAGGTTCTTCTTCCTTTTGTAAGGGAGGACCGCTCCGGTGGACAGAACCTGATTCAAGAGGCAGCTGAGAGCATCCTACGCTAAAATGAAAAGACTCGGGGAGATCAGGTCCCCATTATAGAGGCCTCTAGTTGACTTAAAGAAGCCCTGATACTTTACCAGAAATGAAAGAGTCACCCAAGACGAGCTGAAACACCAAAAGATAAGATCAACCAACATAGATGAGAGACCCATATTATAAAGCACTCTATTAATAAAGTTCCATTCGATCCTATCGTAAGCCTTGTTCATGTCCAGTTTGATAGCTAGATTAGAGCCGTGGGTTTTGAAGTTGATGTCCTAGATCACCTCCTATGCCAAAGCACTAGCTCCTTGAATGGAAAGACCCCTAATGAACCCATGCTGCTCAATCGAAATCCACCGAGGTAAGCATCTTGATAGCCTCTAGTTAATCAAGCTCGCAAGGATTTTATACGGAAAGTTGCACAAGCTAACTATCCTGTAATGTGATAGGGAGGAGGGATCCTTGACCTTTGGTATGAGAATGAGGGCAGTAGCACATGCAACCTGAGGGAGGCTCCCTCTGTAGATTTAGTCTTGGATAACCCTAATAATGTCTCCCTTAACCACATCCCACAACCCCCTATAAAATGCTCCATAAATACTGTCCAGACCTGGTGGACTCTCGGGGTCCAGATGCCTCATAGCCATATGTATCTCCTCCTCATTTGGGATCCCCTCTAGGTCCTCATTCTCTTGGGAAGACATAGAGGTAGGAACCACCTCCCATATATCAGCATTACCACATGGGTAGCCTCTGGGCATCCTCAGGTTTGGACCGGCAAGGAGATCCTTGAAAAATGAAAGCGCCATGCTCCCCACTGTGTTCCTATCATTCATATATGAGCCATCCTCAAGTAAAATATTGGGCTGAATCAACTGTTTCCTTTCTCTGATACAGGTGTGAAAAAATGCAGTATTACTGTCACCTTACTTAAGCCATTTCACCCGAAAGCGATCCCTTTCCAATCACTCCTGTTTAAGAAGTAGCTCCACCCAACATTCCTTCTTTCTTGACAAATCCTCAAAACCCGTGATTCTCCATGCTTCCTCCAACTGAGATTCAAGGCTGTACAATGATTTTTTTCATCTCCTCCAGATTCCGATCGAAGGGCGGTAAAGTCTTGGCCCACTCTTTCAGACCCTTCTTAACCCTCTGAAGCTTCTTGTAAAGGGCCACCCAAGAATTCCCCTGGGTCGACTCTTCCCACAGATCACGAACCACACTCAGGTATCCATAATTTCAATCCCATTGATGGTTGAACTTAAAGTGTTCTTGCGAATCCTAATAGGGAAGCAAGGAAACATGCAGCGAAGAATGATCAGATAACCCACATACTAGATGTTGTACCTTGGAATTTGGAAACAAGTTGATAGCATTGCTATTATCCAGATAGCGGTCGATGCGGCTCCAGCAATGCCTGCCTCCTCGTTGGTTGTTTCTCCATGTATAACGATCCCCAGATAATCCCATATCCAAAAGACCCATGCTCACCACGAACTGGGCAAAATCTAGGCTAGCCTAGCACATGAAAGCTCCTCTGACCTTCCTCTCTTCGGGATCCATGAAAACATTGAAGTCCCCTGCCACAAGCCATGGGAGTTCCTCCACATCAAAAGAACCAAGATCTTGCCAAATCCGCCTTCGTACTTGAGCATCGTAACTCCTGTATACAAAGGAAACAAAGAACCCCTCTGAGCCTTTTAGGACTTTCACATTAATGAATTGATCTCCGACCTTAATCAAATCCACCGTGACTTCCCTATTCCAAAAAATCCAGATATGCTGGTTTTTCGGGGTAGCTTGCATGAAACCGCGCATATTTACCTTGTAACAGTAATACTTCATTATATCTAGCTTTTGTTTGTGCTCCAGAACTGCCACAATGTCAATATTATTTTTCTTAACTTCTCAAGCAATGAAATTGGTCTTTACCCGAGCTCCCAGGCCTTGGGCATTCCAAATAAGTAGAGATGACATTAAACTATGCGAAGCCCAATTTTGACCCCCGACGTCTCGGTCTTGTTGCTCTTGGAGGAGGATCTCTCCTTGAGAAGTCTCGATCTCGCGCACGTACTCACTTCAGGACTCTGATATGGAGAAGGAGTAACTAGTGGAGTCTGCGGTGATAAGGCCTCAATAGGCCTCCCACTCTTCACCTTTGAAAGAGAAAGAGAGATAAGATTTTCCTTATCCAAACTACTAGAAATGGATAACTCTAGATCATCCAGGGCTGGGCTAAAACCGCCCTCCAAACCAACAACAAACAGGAGGGGAGACGAGGATGCACAATCCTCCACCACCAGCGCCTTAGAATCCTTAACAGGGACCTCCAGAGGGGGAAGGAGAAGCACCCAGGCATCCTTAGAGGGCAGGATGGCAGACTGCTGAGGCGTTTCCAAGACTAGAACACCGAGGTCGAAGGTCACCTGAGTTGAGCTCACCACTGGAGCATGGACAACCGGCGTGACAACTGTTGAAAAAGTTTGAAAAGCTCCGAGTGCATGAGGCGCGTTCTATTCCTTTGGGAAAGCCATTTTTTAGTTGTGTTTATTATAAAATTCACCATTAAGATAATTTCTCCGTATGTTTGTTTGAATTAATGAAGTTTGGGTATAAATGTGTTAATGGTCTTGCGGGGTTCTTCCCGAGTTCGGAGAATGCCCGAGTTGGTTTGGGGTTTTCATGTAAGAATCTATAGTTTTTGTAGTCTTTAGGATAATTTCATGTCATATGATGTTAAAATATTAGTTTTTAATAAAAGGTGGTGAATTTTTTGGTGTATTTGAGTCCTGAGGATTACACAATGTGTAGTGGGATTACACGCCATGTAAATGTCACAAACATGGATTTTAGGGTGCTAGATTGGTTGATTCTTATTTTATTCTTCAAAAACCCTCCTTGATCTTGACCTATATCCCTTATATGACTATTTTGGGAGTTTCTATTCAATATAGATTAATTTTTTTTTGTGATTGATCACTGTAGTGGTTGGATTTTGTCTTTTTAGGTGAGCAATCCTTTTTTCTTCTTCATTTCTTTGATCATGATAGCACTGTTGTGCTATGTTATCAAATCCATTGATTAGTGATGATGTTTCTTATTGATTCTCTCAAGATTTGTTATGAAATCTTGTTCTCAGGTATGTTTCCTTTATTGGGTATGGTGCGACGAGTGTGTGTTCTTGAGGTATGTATTGTTTCCTCTTCTCTACTAGCCATTTTGTTGAATTGGATCAATTCCAAGATGTGTAGATTAATTTTATAGTCGTAGTTATCATTATTGGTTTCTTTATTTTGGTGGATTCTATTGCAAGCATGTGTGACCTAAGTTTTAAGGTAGGTCATTATATCTCTAGACTGTGTTGATGAACTACATTTCTCTTGTTTTTGATAAATTGTTTTATTAAATGAAATAGAATGATATGACTAATTTTTTATGAGTGTGCAGAAATGGTTTTTTTATAAAATATGGTTTTCACCTAGTTTTGGTAAATTCAAATAGTTTTCAAAGCATTGTGAAATGGGTTTAAAAGAATGGTTTGGTGGAAATGGTTTGATGATTTGATTTGGAAAATAGAGAAAATGGTAATCCTTAGGTACTTAGGTGGAAGGTATAGTAATAGGTATTTTCCAATGTCATGGGGTTTACTCATGGGGATTTACTCTACTCCCTAGGTCTATTGTTATTGGGACTTGTTATACCTATTTAGAGGTTCACTTGTGGAGGTGTTTGTATGATCTCTAGACTCGATGCATATGTCTAGTGGCTTGATGAATGCACGATTATCTATGTTAGGTATGTGTGTCCTAGCTATCCTAACCTAGTGTGATCCTTGGAATGATGTTACCTATACTTATGATTTTGGATTGTACTATTTTGTTTTACTTACTTGGATATGATATGATATGTGATGCATTATTTGGTTTTTTTGACCTGATATTTCTACTGTGATATATAAATATGAAATGCTTTGAAACTGATTTACCTTCTTTATTTGTAAATGTGAAAAAATAGAAAATTAAACTATTTTTCCATGTTTTTGATATAAAAACCATTAAACTCATGCATTATTTTCTTTAAAGATTGATAATACTTAGATTATTGTTTGGAGACTTTACATATAACACCTAGGTGATACCATACTGATCCTGTTAGGTCACACCCTGTGTACCCCTTCAGTGGTGTGTAGACCTGGTTATGTCTTTTGATGCAGGGAAAGAAAAGGTATCGTAGTGAGGTGGGGTGGTTTTTTGTCTACTGATTTGAGTATCTTGTGGTGAGAAAGTGAGAGTCTTCCCATGCTATCTCATGGATTAAATGGTTTTTCCAATTTTAGTAGTCCTTTTTGATTGGACTTGTAATTAAATATTTTTTCGAATAATAAGTCTTTTGGTTTCCATTATTTGTTTTTATGTTGTGAAATATATTTATATTTTATATTTTTTTCTCTGTTGTATATATATTCCATGTTATCACTTCAGGTTGGGAAACAATCATTCCTTATGATTGTTGTTTGATGCCTGAGTTCTAGTCACTATCCCACAGGGATTAGGAATTCCCTTTCAGTATGTGATGGGTCGGGTCAGGTACCAATTTGAGAGGGTATTTATGTCAGGTTCTTTATAATTTGGTATTAGAGGAGGTCTTTCCTTAAGATTCCTTATCTTGGGTTGTTTGTTAAACTGGATATAGGATTTTCAGGACTTGAGAGGTATATTGTGATGTGTTCCTGTCCATCTCTCACCGTAATGAGACACAAGTTACCATGGGATGTTGGGATGTGTGTATCCTATTTTAAGTTATTGATGTTAATCTCAGTTGTTTCTTATTAGTTTTCTATTTTGAACTAAGTTTATTCTTTTTACTGATTATTTCCTTTTTTTGGTGTGTAACAGTATGCCTCCGAGACGTGTTCTGAGAGTTCCTCAAGAGGGTTCATCTGATTATCCTCAAAGGAATCCACTAATGGATCAAAACTTTATCGAGGCTATTGTGTGGGTATTTCGTGGTGTTGATCAGAATGTTCCACAAGTTTTGAACCCAGTTGTTGAGGTACATCCAGAATATGTAGGAAGAATATATCAACCACGAGAGTTCTTGTATGAGAAACCACCATCCTTTAAAGGTATAAATGAAACTCAAGAGGTGGAGGACTAGATTTACAAGATATATTGAATACTTTAATTCATGGATACACCTAGGATTATCAAGGTGAAGTGTGTAGCATTCAGACTTGGGGGTCCTAGTAAGCGATGGTGGGATTCTATGGTACATAAAGATATGCATGTGGGCTTGGATTGGAAGGGTTTCAAGACTCTATTCTTCCAAAAAAATTTCTAGAGTTGTTGATGATAGTAAATTCTTTGGAGTTTATCTATTTACAATAGGGATAGATTCCAGTGTTAGTTTACAATAATAAATTTGATGAGTTGGTTCATTTTTCAATAAAGATTATGAAGAATGACCAGTTGAAAGCTCATAAGTACCTATAGGGTTTGTGATCAGATAACAAATTGTAGGTATTTAGGATAAATATTTCAACCTGTACAGTGATAATGGATAGGGATATAATGGTAGATCTTAAATGGAAGGAAAGGTTGGATATCCCTCCCCTTCTCTTTCACTTAGTGTCAGCTTTAATGGAACTCCAGGTAAAAAGAAGAAGTGAAAGGATCATTACAGGAGTGGTGGAGGTGTCTCTCAGTATTAGGCCTCTTTGGAACCTCCAGTTGTAGCTAGTAGTGTTCCTTTGACTTACTATCAGTGTGTAAAGGTTGGAAACACATGAAATTATTATCCTTTACCTCCAAATATGTGTAACAATTGTGAAAATTATGGTCATCTGCATCATTTCTATCAGTTTATGTCTACACCTTGATATGGCCAGGGATCGTTGGCTCTAAAGGATACTATAGCACAATCAGATGCTTCAAAGACTATAGGGCTCTAGCCACATGTCTCAGGAGTAAATCAAATTCATGTAGTATGTTGGGAAAAAATACCTTGAGGTAATATTTCATCATTTTTGGGTTGTTTTTGTTTGTTGAAAAAGTAGAAGCTCAGGGAATGGAAGATCCATAGGTGGTACAAAAATAATAGAAACAAGGTGGCTCTAATTTCCAGTGTTTTCCAAATTTTTGGGGTCCAAAATTTGAATTTTGGTGATCTCTTCTAAAAGTGGATTTCCTTTAAGATCTCATCAAAATATGGAAAATTCCCAAATTTCGTAAAGATGGGATTCATGATGTGAATTTGGTAAAGACATGAAGAATGTTGATGGAGAGATCTACGATAACGACGAGCTTCCCAAATGGAAGAGGTGAGATTTGCGAAAAGTGGATTTCCTTGAAGATATCATTAAAATATAGAAAATGGTTGAATTTTGAGAAGATGGGATTCATGAAGTGGTTTTGGAAAAGACATAAAAATTTTTTACAGTGAGCTTTGTGATTACGATGAGCTTCACTAAAGAGATTCACAATTCGAAAAATTTAGAGCTTTTCCAAATGGGATGACATGGCATTGACTTCACACAAAAGGTTCAAGGGTTGGTGGAATCACCTATAAATAGGTATCGACCCCTTTGAAAGAAGTAAATATTTTTTTCACAAAAAATCTTAAGTCTCTTGAATAGAAAAAGATGTTTGCAAAGTAGCTTCACTAAGGAGCTTCGCAAAGGAGCATCATAGCGGCTTGTTTGAACACTGCAAAATTGGGAGCTTTGTGAGGGAGCTTTGTAATAGAGCTTCATAATAGAGCTTCTCAATGGATCTTCACAACTGAGCATCACAATAGAGCTTCACAATGGAGCTTCGAAATAGAGCTTCGCAATAGAGCTTTGAAAAGGTTGGTCTGTGCTTTGCAAAATGGGGAGATTTTTAAAGGGTGGTTTGGGATTTGCAAAATGGGGAGATTTGTAAATTAGTGAGATTTGAAAAGGTTTTTCCAAGATTATTTTCTAGTGTTTAGTGGAAAAGGGGTATTCATTAGTGGATGAAATTTAGACTTCAACAGAGCATCTACATGTAGTGTAGGATGTATTCATTAGTGATAATGAAATGAACTACAAGTTTTTAAACTGTGACTGGATACTTTCTAGAGTAGTGAGAAAAGGAAGAGGAAGAAGGTGATCTTTTCTACTAGTAGTGAGCAATAGAGAGATAGAGAGAAACACGGAGTGACCCTTGAGAAAGCAATGTGATGAATCTAAACTTTGTGAAGGTAGTGAGCCTGGGTATAGAAGTGATCTAGCCCTAACATTGTAAATTGGCAGTGAGATTTAGTGGATTTGGTATATCAGAACATTGTCGTTTTATTCTCCTTAGACATAGCCCAGTGAGGGTGAACCAAGTAAAAATATTTTTATCTGCCTACTTTCATTCCTAAATTGCATTCAAATTATCATAATAAAATAAAGAAGGGAAGAATAAGATCAGTGTCAACACTTAAGTGCAAACAAAGTGACCCTTATAATAAAATGGTCAAGATCTAGTGGGGTAGGAATAATAAGTTGGAAAATAATATCCATACCCTGATTCACCCCCCTCTCAGGGTATCTAGGCCCCTTTTGGACCTAACAATTGGTATCATAGATAGGTTTTTCTATCAGATTTGTTTGCTCTCACTTGGTTTAGTCAATTTGTGTGGTTAGAGATTTAGTCTTCTCTTATCTTAGTGTGCCATGGTAAAGGGAAAAACATTAAAGAAGAATCAAAATTCAGATGGTATTCCTCAGTGTGGAAGTGTTTATGGAAAACGTGTTATTCAACTAAAGGAATCAAACAACATGATGGAGGAAGGCTTGGATGAATATGATAGGGAAAAGATAGATTCACTCAATAATGATGTAGGAATGAGTGAAGTACTTGAAATTAAAAGTGATACTGAAAATACTGATGATAAAGAAGTTTCAAGAAGGAGGCCACCAGTAGATGATGTCGACATAAAAATGGAATTGGATCGGAAATTGGATGAAGAAGTTAAATATAAATATATCTGGATCAAAGTACTGGAAATCGAGTTCAACAAGTTAAGAGGCTTAAATAAAAGGATTATTGATGTTGATACTGACCTGAGAGAGAATAATTCCCAAGATGAATAACTATAAGAGATGTATTCAAAGAGACAAAAATGTAAAGCTTATGATAAGGAAAAGGATCCGAACTCAGATAACATTCAAAATTTGAAATCCAGAAATTATTACCTTTCTACACAGCTAACCGAACTAGTTTAGGAGAATCAAAGACTACAATAGGAGAGTGAATGCTATCCTAATTCTGTTGCTCAAAAAAAAATTGAAAGTAAAGGAGAAATGTGACATGGCGGATAAGATCACATATGAGTTTGAAGATGTGATGAGTAAAAGGAAGAATCTATAGAGATAACTTAATGATAAACTTGAATCAAGGGATATGAAGATTCAAAAGTTGGAAGAAGAGTTAGAGTTAGTGAAGAAAGAAGTGGAGGAATACAATACCAAAGGAAAGACTAAAATGAAGGATTCCTTGAACTTACTATTTGATTATCCTTCGGAAAGTGTTGATAAAATGAAAAACAAATATTCTATTTATGAAGAGAAACACAAATATATTTTCTCAACTCAAATACCATATAGTTTGGGAAAAACTGGTAATGGATTTAATGAATACCTCCTGTGCATGATTAAAATAGAGTCGTGAACAGTTCCAAAAAATAGAGAAAATCCTATAGGTTCTAGAGACAGACCAAAGAGGACATTTACAAGACATAGTGACAACATGTGCTATTTCTGTGGGATTCATGGACACACATCAAGATTTTGTTTAGAGGCTTTGGAATGTATTTCATGTTGTGAAGATAGAAACATTTCTAAATCTGAGAATACGAAGAAACATATTGAGAAGTCTAAAAGAAGAGTCTCTCATAAGAAAGTATCCATGAAGTGATTCTATTGTGGAAGAATGGGACACACCATGAGTATGTGTTAGGAATCCCAGGAGCTCAATGTCATATAAAGAACACAAGCATAATAAACATCTCATCTGAGAAATGATGAAATGAGGTATGCCTTTAATGGAAGATGTTTCATATGTTTTGATCATGGGAATTTTTCCAGATAGTGCAACAAGAAGAAAACAGGGAAGGAAAAGGAACCTAGAAGGAGATCCTCATAACATGAAATGTATAAGAAAAAAAATACTATAATAGAAGAAAACATAGAGAGATGAAAAATATGTATATAGTCTCAAGAGAATCATAAGGAGCTAAAAAAAGGTGTATAAATCACCTCCTCTATTACAGCCACAAAATCTCTCTTGGATAGAATGTGAACAAACCTGGAAGAAAAGGGGATGATCAACTCCAGTTTTGAGTAGGAAGAATGTGAAATAAATGGAATACTCAAACCTAACAATAAAGGGTGGAATGAATTGGACAATTGATAAAATAAATACGATTAAAGAATGTCCTGTAAAATTCTCATGTCATTCCACACAGTAGGAAGTGAAGGAAATAGAAATTTCTCATCAATGGAGGAATAAGTAAGAGAAGATGATCAGTGATGAGATTCCTGCTCAGAGAAAGAATAATGAAAAATGTCATATTGGAGGAGCATCAAAGAAGGAAATTTATACTAATGGGATTAATTCCAAAATTGTGAAAAAGGCCAAGAATCCAAAATCTAAATATCAGAAGAAGACTTAGAATGTGGGTAAATATTTCCTATTCATATGTCCAGAACAGTTGAAGTTGGCTAGGTAGTTAGATCAGGCGAGGAAAGTGTGAGATTCTTTGTAAGAAAGAATCAAAGGGTTGAACCATCAGGATCAATCAAAATCCTCTTCTTGAGGATTCTAGAAGAACCCCTATACCTATGTGTATAAATCATATTAACTGGTGTTTAGGTGTTTAAGGTTCAAGGGGAGATACAATCCAAGGGGAAGTGGCATCAAAAGATGCAAAGTACTGAAGTAATTGATCATAATGGAAAGTGGTGGTGATATTAAATTTATCTCTTGTTTCTTATACCGTGTCCCAACTCAATAGGCTTAGAGTTTCTGTTGATGGATCATTGCTAAGTGTCACATGCGAATAAATGATTCAGGAGAAGAAAAATTATTTCGGGTCTAAACAGCGAGCCTAACGATTGGAAGAGTTTCACATCATAGGGGGAGATCTATATATCCTAATTAGATTCAAGATCTCAATATGATATAAAGTATGAAAGTTTAGGTTATCCAACATCAAGAAGATCGATTAGGGGAGAATGATCAAAATTATTGTATTTCATGATTATCTATTTTGATCTAACAATATGGTATCAGCTAACTATTTTCAGGATACCAAGTTGTTGCTAGAGAATGGAAACAATGTTTCAACATGAGGCTGCAAAATTAGTTGAAAGTAATGATATCACTGTAATATAGAATGAATAGAATCTTTAATAGAACAGTGAACAGTTTCCTTATGGCAACAATAAGAAGGTGAGAAACTCAAGGCGAGTAAATGTGTAAAATGTTGATTCAGATGAAGGTAATGATGATTAGTAGGAGGAAGTAGCTGAAGATGAAAACTAGGTTCATCCTATTAATGAATAACTTGAAAAAATTGAGAATAATAAGATATGGGAGATAACCTAGAAATAATGGAACAATGATTTCTAAATCTAAATATTCTAGGGAGGTGTTGAGAAGGATTGGAATAGAAATTCTAAGTAAATGAAGACTCTAGTGGCTACCCAGATGAAGTTTTCATGGATTGATGAAGGAAAGGAAGATAACATCATAGAGTATAGTAAAATCATTGTAATATTATCGTACTTGAAAACAACAAGGACTAATATTATCTTTTCCACATACCAAGCACCATGATATTAAAGTAATCCCAAGGAAAGCCACATTATTGTAGTGAAAATAATACTTTAGTATATCAAGGGCACTGTGGATTTTGGTTTTCTATACAATGAAGAATACCATCAAGAGTTATTGGGATATACAGATACATATTGGTCTGGATCAACATATGATAGAAAATCAATGTCAGGTGGTACATTCTATTTGGAGAATTGTGTATTTCTTGGCTAATCAAGAAACAAGATTGAATTTTTTTGAGCACAGTAGAAGTTGAGTATATTACAGCCACTCAAGCATGCACATATTTATTGTGGATGAAGCATCAACTTGATTATATGAGAGTTAATGTAATGTCTCTGATTGAAATCTAGTGTGATAATTCAAGTGCTATAAACCTTCGAAAAAATACAGTCCATCACTCAAGGAAAAATCACATTGAAATAAAATATCCTTGAGACCCAGGTTTGGAACCAGGAGGAGGCATAATTTCGGGTTACTATAGCAGTACTATAGTAGTACTGTAGCAGGAACTGTAGTAGTACTATGCAGATACTGTAGCAGGTATTGAAGTAGGTACTATTCAGTACTGTAGTAGTCAGAACTATTCACCTTGGGCCACTGGTTTGGGCTTAGAGTCCTTAAGGCCTTTAAACCACCTAGGAATTTGGGTAAGTAAGGCTTTTGGGCCACCTTTAAGGCCTTTAGGCCACCTCAAGGCCTTTGGGCTACATGATCAGTGCAGTTGCCCCAAACAGACTACAAAAAAAGAGCATCCTCAGAGGAGGATTTAGAGCAGGTGCACTCACCAGAGAAGAACCAATGTATTTGGAAGAATGAGAGGGTATGTCTATGCCATTGGGACCAGCCTGTGCTTGCATGGGAATCTTAGCTGGAAAACCATGCGAAGGTAGAGAGATACCATCATGATGTAGATGCTAGGGAGGGGTACTTCCTTGTAGTTATAGTCTGGTTGAATTCCCTAAGACCTTTGGGTCATGTAATGTCTTATAAGCCTATATTCCATGTAATATCTAGTCTTACAATCCTTTTAAGGGTTCCCCCTCATCCCTTGAAAGGGGGGTTATTGAAAATAAATAAAAATAAAGGCCTTCAGGCTATTAGAGAATGGAGAAGGTAGAGAGAGGTCTAGTGAAGTTGAAGTATGTGCCTACACACCTACAAGTTGATGATATTACAACAAATTCCTTACCCAAAGAAGCATTTAAGAGGCATCAACTGGCTCTAAAAGTCCATTCAAATCCCCACACTTTAAAAAGTGTAGATGTGGGACCCCCCCTCTCCCTGAGGTATGGTGTGTTTTTCCCAAATGTGATGATCTTTGTTCTATACTATGTTGCAGACCTCAAAGAAGTGACCTTTGGATTCATTGACAAAGGGGGAGAAAATGTGACTGTTCTAGGGGGAGAAAGTGTGTCTTTTACAGGAGGAAATTTCTTAAGTCAAGACATGAAGAGCAGATGATAGGTGGAGCAGTGAGATAGGGGAGCATTGAGATAAGGGGGAGAGTATCAAATTTGATGATTCTTGAAGTGATCGATCAAATATTAGATATCACGACAATTGAGGTTCGTGATGAAATCACTTTATTGGTATCAGTATGGTATCAAAAATTGGTGTCATAAATGAAGTGATTCATTGATTAACTTTTCATACTACTCTTGTTTCTCACACCGAGCATTGATCATGTGGGCTTAGAGTATGTGGTGAGTGAATCTTTGGTTTCTATCTGAATCGTAAGAGGTGAATGGTGGTAGATGATGGAAGGAGATTCAGTGAGGTATCAAAGTATAGTTAATTGTTATGAGAGTAGTTGTAAACAAACCCAATGGGGGATATTGTTGGGAAAAAATCCCTCAAGGTAACATTGCATAATTTTAGGTTGGTTGTGTTTTTTGACAAAGTAGGAGCTCAAGAAATGGAATATTTGGAGGTGGTACAAAAAGAACAAAAACAAGGTGGCTCGGGTTTCTAGTGTTTTCCAAATTTTTGGGGTCCAAATTTTGAAGTTTGGTGGTCTATAAAAAAATTGGATTTCCATGAAGATATCATCAAAATATAGAAAAGGCCTAAATTTCACAAATATGGGCTTCATGAAGAGAATTTTGAAAATACATGAAGAATGTTGATGGAGAGCTCTATGATAACGACGAGCTTCGCGAACAGAAGATGTGAGATTTATGAAAAGTAGATTTCCTTGAAGATCTCATAAAATATGGAAAAGGGATGAATTTTGTTAAGATAAACTTCATGAAGTGGTTTTGGAAAAGACATAAAGAATGTTTATGGTAACCTATGTGATTACGATGAGCTTCGCTGAAGAGATTCAATAAAGAGCTTCGCTAATGAGATTTACAATGGAGCTACGCAATCTGAAAATTTTAAAGCTTTTCCAAATGGGATGATGTGGATTTGACTTCACACGGAAGGTTCAAGGGTTAATGGAATCTCTTATAAATATTCCTCGACCCCCTTGATAAGAGTAGAGAGTTTTTTCACGAAAATTCTTAAGTCTCTCGAATAGCGAAGGAAGTTTGTGAAGTAGCTTCGGTAAGGAGATTCGTAGTGACTAGTTTGAGTGCTGTGAAATTGGGAGCTTTACGAGAGAGATTTGCAACAGAGTTTTGCAACAGAGCTTTGAAAAGGAGCTTAGCAATGGAGATTCTCTACGGAGCTTCACAACAGAGCTTCACAACAGATCTTCGCAACCGAGCTTCGCAATAGATCTTCACAACAGAGCTTCACAACAGAGCTTTGCAAAGGATGGTTTGAGCTTTAAAAAATGGGGAACTTTGTGAAGTAGTGAGATTTCCAAAGTTTGTTCCAAGGTTATTTCCCAATGTTCATTGGAAAAGAGGTATTCATCAATGGATGAAATTTGGACTTCAACAGAGCATCTACATATAGTGGAGGATTCATTCATTAGTGATAATGAAAGGACCTACAAGTCTATAAACTGTGAGGGGATCCTTTCCAGAGTAGTGAGTAAAGGAAGAGGAATAAGGTTATCCTTTCTACTAGCAGTGAGACAAAGAGAGAGAAATAGGGAGTGACCCATGGGAAAGTAGTTTGCTGACCCTAAACTTTGTGAAGGCAGTGAGCCTGGGTATGGAAGTGATCTAGCCCTAACATTGTAAATTGGAAGTGAGCTTTAGTGGATTTGGTACATCAACACATCACCATTGTATGCCTCTTGGACATAGCCCAGTGAGGTTGAACCAAGTAAAAATATTTGTGTCTACCTACTTGCATTCCTTCATCTCATTCAAAGAATTATCATCAGATAAATAAGGGAAGAATAAGATTAGTATCAACACATAAGTGCGAACAAAGTGACCCTTATAATAAAGAGGTCAATATCTAGTGGTTTATAAAGAATAAGTTGGAAAAGAACATCCATACCCTAATTCACCCCCTATTAGGGTATCTATCCCCCTTTTGTACCTAGCACAATAGATTAATTTATAGTAGAGGTAGATGTGGGTTTAGTGATGGTGAGAAGTACCATCTTTATTGCATCCTTAATAGCATTTGCTTTATTTGATAATAGTTCTTCCCACTCATTTATATTTGTTCATTTTATTGATATGATGAACCTTCCAACGTAACTCATATTTTTTTTATGGATTTAGTGACACCTATTGGGAAGAGGAAAGAGTAGGGGATTTAGTGTCCTTGTACACTATCGATAGCTGATGCAGAGTTAGTATGGGATTTTATTATTCTTGATTTGGATCTATTTGAATTCATCATTAGGATGGATTTGATTGTTTATCATTGATATGAGGTTGATTTTTATTATTTTCATGTATCATTTCTTGCGATTTATGGGATCTCATGGGTGTTTTAGGGAGAGTGGGATCCAAGGTTGTTGGAACCAAGGCTGCTCGTTGCTAATAATAGAGGTTGGTTTGTGTTTGTTGTCAATATGCACATGGATGACTAGGGAGTTTGAAAAGAATAGGGTCATATGTTTGAGGCTGAGAGTAGTATTGAAGGTGGCATAGTTTCCCAGTATTTGGTAAATTTTTGGCCTACAAAATTGGGTGTTTGGTAACGATTCGCAACAATGGTACGCAGTGAAGGCGTGCAGTATACGGTGAAGATGCGTAGTACATGGAGAATGTGGGAAGTAAGTGGTGAAGTTGTGTGGTATGTGGTGATGGCATGAAGTATGCATTAAAGGAATGCGGTACATGGAACCGTGCACAGAATTGAAAACAGTTCGCATCGACGGTACGCGGTGAAGGCGTGCAGTACACGAAATGCTGCTGAAAACGATTTGTAGTGACAGTACACAGTGAAGAGATGTAGTACGTGGAATGACCGACATATGGTACATGGAAGGTTAATGGTATGAGATAAAAGTTTGTAGTTTAGGGGATTTAAGTACGCAATAGAGGCTAACAGTACATAGATGTAGTTCAGTTTATAGTGAAGATTGTCCTACATTGAAAATTTGGGTAAATCAGATTACTGAATTTTGAAGAGTTATGTGCCTATTTAAGGAGTAGTAATCCACTTTGTTAAGATATGATATTGGAGATTAAAATTTTGGGAAGAAATCCGGTGAAGTACGAAGTGGTTCGCAGTATAGAATATGGTACACAAAGAGAATCAACCGTGTAAGAAAAATAGTCCGCAGAAGAGAGTGCATTTCACGCAGGAAGCTCTCATAGTACACGGCGGAGAAAGGAAGTACATGGAGAAGTGGAGCAGTACGTGGAGTAGTATGGTACACTGAGAAGGGAGTTCATGGAGGAGATGTAAGGTACGCGGAGGAACTAGATGGTACGTGAAAACAATAGCAGTACGTAGAAACAGTAGCAGTACGCGGAACACCCAAGGAAGCCTGAAAATTGACCAAATTAGTTTGTGAAATTAATTTCCATAAAAAATCAGTGTACAAGAAAATAAATTACATATGTGGGTGATTACGATACTTCAAAAAATCATCCATTTATAGTTGAGGATGAATGATTTGATGCTAAACCATTGAAGTGACCTTCAAGTCTATAAACTGAGTGAAGACCTGTCCAAGGAAATGAGCCAGGGGGAGTCTACGGAAGTGATCCAAGGGAAGTAGTAAGCTATCCCTGAACCATGTAAAGGCAATGCGCTTGGAATAAAGTGACTGTTATAAACTCTTGTAATCCATAACTTGTGAAGATTAGTGGTTTTAGGTACGACCGTCACACTGTCGGCGTATGATCCTTGGACATAGACCTTAGTGGTGAACCAAGTAAAATTGTTGTGTCCTTGCATTGCATGTGATTGTTTATTT
Organism: Viscum album; assembly: GCA_963277665.1. NCBI lineage: Eukaryota > Viridiplantae > Streptophyta > Magnoliopsida > Santalales > Viscaceae > Viscum > Viscum album. The sequence continues at coordinate 508,256,563 of OY728131.1, read as the reverse complement.
TCTTCACTTACTCAATAGACAGTTTTAACTGGTTCCTACAAATGTGTGAAAAAGATCCATCAATTTAGAAGAAAAATTTGACACCCTGATTTACCCCTCCCCTCTCAAGGTGTTCCAGGGTCCTTTCTTAGGTATGTTCATGTAGGACCTTCTTGTCCAAAGATTATGAGTTTTTTATTCTATTGTAGTTTTTCCCAATGTCATATCTTCTTTTTTTGATCTTCCCATAGGGATTTACTGATGTTTTCCCATATTATTTATCTATGCTTCCTACAAAGATTTAGTTAGAGTTTACAATTGACCTGGTTCCAGGTATGAAACCAATATCGATATATTATTTTCATATAGAACCAATGGAGTTTAAAGAGGTCAAAATTCAGGGGGAAGACCTAGTGGTGAAGTTTTTTTGACATTGTGTTTCACCTTGGGCATCCCCGATGCTCTTTTCTAAGAAGGTATATGGTTTACTCCAATTGTGTGTAAACTATTGGAAGTTAAACTTGGTAACATTTAAGAACAAGTATAATTTTATTCGTGTTAATTATTTTTTGACCAGTTAAAGGGGGAAACTTGGTTTTTAAAGATTTATCTTCAGTCAGGTTATCATCAACTCAGAGTTTGGGAGTGCGATATACTGAAGACCACTTTCAGGAGCAGGTATAGTCATTATGAATATCTTGTGATGCCATTTTTTTTATTAACACTCCTTTATTTTTCATGTATTTGATGAATTGGATATTCCATCAGCATCTCAACACTTTTTTGGTAGTCTTCGTAGATGATATTTTAGTCTATTAGAGATTTGAGCATGAGAACGAGCACCATCTGAGTTTGGTTTTGGAAATACTAATAAGTCATAATTTGTATAGAAATATTTTGAAATGAAACTTCTAGATTTAGGAAGTTAAATTATTAGGGAACATGATTTATGATAACAGATTATCATTTTATCCTGAGAAGGTAAAGGATGTCTTGTCATGGGAAGAACCACATAATGTCTTTGAGATTTGAAGCTTCTTTGGTCTTGTTGGATACTATCAACTGTTCATCAATGATTTCTCTATGTTAGAATCACCTTTGACTACTCTTACTAGGAAATGGGTGAAATAAATATGGGATGAAAAGTGTTAGTCTTCTTTCAATGAGATGAAAATACTTTTGACATTGGCTCTTATTTTGATCTTACCTAAGATCAGTAAAGGATATATGGTAATATATGATGCTTCTAGTGTTGGTTTGGGTTATTTTCTCATGAAGGATAATAAAGTGGTAGCTTATGGATCTCTTCATCTTCGATCTCATGAGAAGAATTACCCCATTAATTATTTAGATCTTGCTGCAACTATGCATACACTTAAGTGTTGGTGGTATTATATTTTTGGTGAAAGGTTCATAATCATTTCTAACCATAATAGTTTGAGCTATATATTTTCTTGTAAGGACTTGAATATTAGAAAGTGATGATGGGAAGAATACTTACATATGTTTGAATTTGATACCACATACACCTTGGGGAAGGGAAATGTTGTTGTAGACACACTTAATAGGAAATGGCCATCTTAAGCTATTTTGGAGTTGAAGGAAGAGTGAAACCTTATGGGAATTTTTTCTTAGTTGTATATGGATTCTCAGTCAGTTCAGGTATGGTTATTTTAATTATTCAATTTTCATCATCTCTTCTTGAGTCTATTCTGTAGATTCAACAACATGATGATGAGTTTAGAGGAATTTGAGAAACTCTATATGATGGGGAGACCATTTCAGGTTGGTCACTCTCTTTATATGGTATTCTCAGTATTGGGGATCTATTTTTCATCCCAACATTTGTGAAGAGTTTTGTTTTGTTTGATTATCATAGTTCCCCATGTTCCATTCATCTTAGAACTAAGAATATGTATTATGACATGAGATGGTGATTATGGTGGCCAGGTATGAAGTGTGAAATTTCTGATTATGTGTCCCACTATTACAACTTCTAATAAATAAATGTAGTACTTTGAAACCTTCTAGTTTGATCCATAATCTTTTAGTGCTGGTTAAGAAATGGGACGAAGTATCCATGGATTTTATTATTGGGTTACCACAAACTCCTTCAGGAACAAATTATATCTAGGTGGTGATTGATCATTTGAAAAAGTCATCTCATTTTATTCCTATCAAAGACACCATAAAAGCTGAAGATCTGGGTAAGTTTTATGTGAAGGAGATTATGAGGTTCTATGAGGTTCCTTATGCCATTGTTTTAGATAGGGATCCTAGGTTTAATTCAAGTTTCTGGAGAAGTATCCATGAGGTTATGGGGATTCAAGTTTGGTTAAGTAAAACTTATCATCCACAGACAGACAGTCATATGGAGCATGCTATTAAAATTCTAGAGGATATGATCCATTCCTATGTCTTGGATTTTGGTGGATCATGGGATAACCATATGAAACTTGTTGAATTTTCTTATAACAATAGTTATCAGTAATCAATCAGAATGGATCCTTTCAATTCTTTGTATGGTATCCCATGAAGATCAACTCTTTGTTGGGAAGAGGTGGGAAAAGATTATTTGGTGGGAATGAGTTTGGTTTAGGAGACATACATGGGGATTCAGGATATACACTGATGTATGGTTACAATGCAGAGTTAGTATAAGTCTTATGTGGATCTATGGAATTTTACTTTACAGTTTTATGAAGGTGAACATGTTTTCTTGAAATTTTCTCCTAGTTTGGGTCACCATCGGCTTGTGAAATAGGGAAAGTTGTCTTTGAGATATGTTAGACCATTTGAGATCACTGAGAGGCTTGGGAAGGTCTCTTTTTAGTTGAAATTTCTAGTTTAGTTGACAGAAATACATGATGTTTTCTATATATCACAACTTAGGAGATACCATCCTGATCCCTCTCACATTCTGAGTTGGGAAGAAATTGAGTTAGAGCCAAATGTTTCCATTATTGAGCAGCTAATTAATATCATCAACTCTCAAGTGAAAGTCTTGCATGGGAAGTCAGTTATTTTGGTTGGAGTATTATGGTGACATAGATTATATTCTCATCATACTTGGGAGCACGAGTCATTGATGAGGGAGCAGTGGGATCACCTCTTTATCAGACTTCATTCTTCTACATGACTTCATAGGGAAGGAAAGTCTTATGGTGGGGAGTTTTTAACATACTGTTACCCACTTTTGAGTAATTATATTCCATTTTATTGTTTTCCTCTTTAATTGGATGCATCTTGGGACTCCCAAAGATGGAGAAAATTTGCTGAGAAAAGTGACATAGAGTTTGAGGATATATTTTTGTTTGGATTAATGAAGTTTGGGTATAAATGTGTTAATGGACTTGTGGGTTTATCCTCGAGTTCAGAGAATGTTCAAGTTAGTTTGAGGTTTTATATAAGAATATATAGTTTTTACAGCCAGAAGGAGAAATATACTCCATGTAATTGGAGTATGTGTAAGTTCTATAGGGTGGATTCCATGAACCTGGTACACAACATGAAGGGAGTACACACCGTGTACAGGTTACACTCCATGTAATATTAAAAGATCAATTTTTAATAAAAAGGTGATGGGTTTTTTATCATATATGAGTCCCAAGGATTACATGATGTGTATAGGTATTAGATGCCATGTATATATCACAGATAGGGATTTTAGGGTGCTGCATTAGTTGATTATTATTTCATCCTTCCACAACCCTCCTTGATCTTGACCCTGGAGCCCTTATCCAAAAATTTTGGGAGTCTTTATTTGATCTAGATTGATTGGTTTGGCGATTGATCACCGTAGCAGTTGGATTTAATATCTATGGGTGATTAATTATTTCTTCTTCTTCATTTCTTTAATCATGGTAGCACCATTGCATTGTGTTATTGGATCTATTGATCCATGGTGATGTTTCTTCTTGATTATCTCTAGATCTGTTGTGTTATCATATTCCAAGGCCATTTCCTTTGTTGATTGTGGTGCGATGGGTGTGTGTTCTTGAGGTATGTTCTGTTTACTATTTTCCTTTGACCCTTTTGTTGAATTGGATCAATTATAAGATGTGTAGATTGATTTTAGGGCATCTGTTATCATTTTTGGTTTCTTCCTTGTGGTAGATTCTGTTTTGGGCATGAACGACCTGAGTTTTGAGGTAGGTGGTTCTGTCTCTAGCCTGTATTGGTGAACTAAATTTCTCCTTCTTTGGATAAATTGTTGTATTAAATGAAATGGAATGATATGACTAATTTTTTATGAGTGTGTGGAAATGGGTTTTTATAATAGATGGTTTCTCCTTGGTTTTGGTAAAATAAAAATGGTTTTCAAAGCATTATGAAATGTTTTTCAAATCATGGTTTGATGAATTGATTTGGAAAATAGATCACATTTTAATCCTTAGGTACTTATGTGGAAGGTATAGTAATAGGTCTCATCTAGTATTGGAGTGTTTGTTCATGGTGATTTCATTTCCTCCCTAGGATTATTTTTCTAGGGATTTATTAGACCCATTGGGAGGTTCACATGTTGGGGTGTTTCTATTGTCTCTAGAATCGATGCATATGTATAGTGTCTTGATGCATACATGATTTTATATGTTAACTATGAGTTTCCTAGAAATGTTGACCTAGTGTGATCCCTGGTGTGATGTTACCTCTTCTTCTACCATTGGATTGTACTGCCTTTTCATACTGCCATGGATTTGATGTGATATGTTATGCATGATTTGGTTTGTTTTTGACATGATATATCTACTATGATAAATGGATATGAAATTCTTTGAAACTAATTTACCTTATTTATTTGGAAATGTGAAAAATGGGGAAATTAAACTATTTTCCCATGATTTTGATATAAAAAATGTTAAACTATTATCATGATTTGTTTTCTTTAAATATTGATAATTCTTGGATTATTGTTCAGAGACTTGATATGGAACACCTGGGTGAGACCCCAATAATCCAATTAGATCACACTCTTCATACCCATTTTGTGGTGTGTAGGCTTGGTTATGTATTTTGGTGTAGGGAAAGGAAAGGAACCCTAGTGAGGTGGTGAAGTCTTCTATCAGTTGATTTGAGTAGCTTTTGGTGAGATGATGGGAGTCTTACCACACTATCACATATAGTAGATGGGTTTTCTTATTTTAGTAGTCCTCTTTGGTTTTACTTATACTTGGATATTTTTTTCTACTATTGATTTGTTTGGTTTTTACTATTTTTTTATGTTATAACATATATTTATATTTTATTCTATTGTATATATTGTATATATATGCCATGTTGTCACCTTAGATTGGGAAAAATTGTTCCCTCTGATTTGTTTTGATTCCCAGGTTCTAGTCTCCAGCCTGTGGGGAATGGGAATACCCTTCAGGTATGTGAAAGGTCAAGTCAGGTACCAATTTGATAGGGTATTTGGGTCAAATTTATTACATTGATCAACCCCAAAAGGTAGGTCAACATATTCTATCCATGAATCATAATGTGGGTCACATCCCTAGTCTGCTCAATGACAGTGTTTTTGAGACTGTTCAACGCATATCCACAATACCTCAAGGGTCCGTCGACCCTTTAACTGAAGATGAAGGCAATCATTACCTGGATAGTCCTTCTCATGGTAGTATGAAGATGGATAAAAGGGGATCTACTCCCGAAATTCATCATGGTAAAATTCCCCATGGTGATATCTCCCTCAGAAAAGGAAATACTTCCCTTGCCCATGCACCTCTATATAGAGAGATGCTCAAAACATAGACACTCATATACAAAGGTGCTCAAAACACCATGGTTAACCATATATAGTGCCTCATAAACCATCAACATCACTTATCCATGGTTAGAAGTAAAACCAAAGAGGAAACCTATGTGGTATGACTGAGTGAAGACATATATCCCTGATGAATAAGAATCTGGCATGGATATATGGATAGAGTTATCCATAAACAGCTTCCCAAAGATGTTTATCCCTATTGTCACTTCCAATTTTGAGATCCCAAATAGGATAGGAAGGGATTATATGCTTTACATTTTATCAAATATATAGGATAATTATTAGTGATTGAAGGATAGACACCTCACTTATCAAGGATATGAGGGTCACCTCTAGATCATAAATACAATCTATTGTTATCTATACATAGCCACATTCCCTATGGCCTGAGACCTAGGATCATAAGACTATAACAAACACCTATGACATATTTTCTCTCCATCATGAAAAATCTCTGACTAATTGACAAAGTTTCTTCAGATGATTGTATCCAGGGATGGTCCAAGTATGAATCATTTTACTCCACCTTTTCCCTAGGGAAGCAAAGCTCCCCAGATATGAAATCCTGCAATGTCAAAGCCACAGAATAAATCATGGGATCAATTGTGGGTGAGAACTCTAAATTGGGGATTAACCCTACAAATTATAATGGAGTATACACTATAGAAATTATGTGCTACCCATAAAATTGATTGAGGAAGAATAATTCATGTCATATTTCCAGGATCCTCTTACCTTGGTGACAACATAAGATAAAACAATCTACTCCAAAATCTCTTAGTGATGAATCTGGCCATTCAAGATAACAATGTCCCTTCCCATAGCCTTTCTCACCTTAATAGTGATAGAGATTACCCTTGATTACCTACCATGGAAAAATGACTCCCTATAATTAAATATGGATGATGAAGAGGATGACCTCACAAACTCCCCTTCTTCATTTAAAGAAGGCATATCCACCACCATCAATGAGATCATGCAGGAGAATATAGGAATAAAATAAGACCCATGACCTATATTGATTAGTTCCTCCATGTCTCTTAAGAAGAAGGATAAGTATATTGAATTCCTAAAGAAACATCGATACATGTTTTCTTGGAATTATACAGAAATTCCTTGGCTGAATCCCGATGTAGCCATGAATTAACTAAGATTACTTTATGAACATCAAGGTTTCAAGCATACATCCAAGATAATACACCCATATCATGATATAAAGTCATGGAATCAAGACTCTAAAATTCATGGTGTACCATCATCCTAGTTTCATAACGTTAAATTACACGATACATCATAGAAACATGACATTAAACTAAAAGGAAAATTTACTTATCACATGATGTTAAACAACACGATATATACATCCTTACTGCATGACATAAAACTGCATCGGAAAAGTCTTTTTGATAATACTTTAAACTGAAAAATGTCCATGGTACTAGTCATTTGAACTAAAACTACAAGACACCCAAAGTCCTGGTAGAAATACTCTAAACTGAATTACATACCATCCTCCTAGTCTCATGAAGCTAAACTGAATGATACATCCCATTCACACAACATTAAACTATAAGGAAAACATCCTTTCTATGTGAAATTACAATTAATGAAAAATAAATCCTTAACGCATGACATTAAACTAAATTGAAAAAGTCCTGGTAGTAATACTTTAAAATAAACAACACCATATGTCCTCACAACATGATGTTAAAATACATGGAGAGTGCTATTTTATGGGTAATTCACTGCACATGAGCTAGATATATGAAAAACCAAAATGAAGTTCCCCTATCCCTATGTGTGAGTATGATCCACATAGGAAATTTCCCTATTTAATAACTATGTGTGTCTTGATTCCTACCATCATAAGATACTTAGTGATGCTCAGATCTGAAATCCGAGTTCCAGCTATAATATATTTGTCCCAGTTACAGGACATCAGACTGTGCAACAAAATCTTCAACACATGATGTTAAAATTCAGTCTTAACCTATGTACTAAACATATGATACTGTGGAAAAGCATATTAGGAAGACTCATATCATAAACAAGAGATTCCTCTCATGATACTATTTCTTGAATTCTTTTACAGTGTTTATAGGGCTTCAAGAATTATTATTTTTTCACATAGGGTAACGATTATCCTTACCTCATGACGTTAAACTACATGGATTCTGTCTATATCACATGAAATTAAACTAAATGGTTTCCAAAAACTAATCATGACTTGGTTCTTGAAGGACCTTTGTGATGATTTATTTTAGCAAAATTTTGTATTTGTTGATGACTATTTTTTTTGTAAAAGAATTTTTTTCTTCCTCTGGATGAGACCCAATCCATCATAATGAGTTTTTATAAGAAATATGAAAGTTTCTGAATGTTCTAATACAAACACAAAGGGAGGAAATTTTTTTCTCTTTAAGTAATTTTTTTTCCAGACATAGGTTTTTGGACTGAGCAACACTGGATGTAGAGTAGTCATAAAGATGAAGTTATTGATCAAACACACCATCATACTCTAATCCATCGACATGAAGTTCAAGATTCATCGGACTCATTATCGGTTAGAACACCAAAATTTTTGGAGTGAGAAATTCATAATGATGATAAAGAGAGTAAAAGAAGACTTTTATATTAGGTGTTATAAAGTTCTTAAACTTTTTAACCGAGCCATATGATGATTTTTTGGTTTTCAATTCTTAAATATCATAATCTATTTGTAACACTTATGATAAAAACCTTATGAATAAAAGGGGGAGAATAGGTGCAAACAATCGTATTGAGTTTTGGTTGGAAAGAAACTAGGTGTTGAAAGAAAGAGAAGTCATAATACTTTCCTTTGTTAATTCAGATGATTCTTTTCTAATATTGAAGTTCTCATAAATCATGAAACATTCTCATGATAAAAGTTTTTAAAGAATGGAGGATGCTGAAGATCTCTGAATATATAGTAATGGTTCTAGAAACCCAAACATAGAATTTCAGATTGAGAAGTACCTAATTTATATTTGTAAGAAGTATGTTTGAGTAAAGCTGATAATGTTTTAAGAGTATCTGAGTGAAGTCATCATCAGATATAGAACATCAGAGTAACTAGAGTTGTTAACACTGATCCATTAGGTAGAGATGATTTATAAAAGTATGAAGATTCTAAATTATTTATTCTTACTTGAGAAAAGAAAAAAGAGTGAGTTCAATTTCAATACTAATCCATTAGACCATGAAAATACACTGATCCATTAGATGAATGTTTCACACTGATAAATCTTTTGATGCAGTGGTTTAAGAAATATGATCAGTCTAAGAAATTGTATAAAGGATGAAATCATAATGAGTTCAGGAAGTTACTTCGTAATGAGTTGAGGAGGTTCTATTATACTTAATAAAGTTTAGGAAGTTTGAGAAGACTAATTATAGAGAAGACTCAAGAAGATCCCGGAATATTTGTGAAGAGTTGAAGTTGTCAAACTTGAAATTCAAATATGCATATATCTCAGAGTTTTTAAATTTGAGTTAGTAGGAAAAGTATTTTAGTTTCCTATATTTTCCATTATGATATTACTATAAATAAAATCACTTTAAATTTTTACTTTGAAACTTTTTATGTGAGAAAAAAAGGTGGAGCACAGAAGAATTTGAGAAAGAATTCTTTTTGGGAAGAGATCTCATTAGAAGGCCATACATCTGTTGTTTTTTTATCAGACTAAGAAAGATCATATTAAGTCGGTCAGATTGAAGAAGATCATAATGAGCATTTGAGTAGTGTTTGACTAATGCAGATTGAGAATGGGTTCATACTATAGATTCCATCATACTGAATTCATCAGACTAATTCCATTGGACCCCACTCTATCAGACTAAAAGGATTAGACCCAGCCACATTAGACTGAGGATTTAAGAGTGATATTTTGTGGATCAGTTTGAACAATTTTTTTATTCTTTTATTTTGGATCAATTGTTTGTAAGAAAACTCTTTTAAACTGATGGAAGTCAGTATAATCATTCCTATTTGGAGATAGAAGATGTATAACATGAGTTGGCACATGTTTTAATCAATTCTTTATAATAGTGAATTTTTATAGACCCACAGGAGTAGATTTGTAAAGGATGTAGGCTCTCAAATTGAGGTTAAACCTTGTAAATATTGTGTTATTTACTTGGTTTTATGCTTTTTCATGCATGAGTATTTACTAAAATATGATAAGGTAATGAACTTTAATAGGTTGTAGGGGTTAAGTTTTTAAAAGTCTTAAAACTTATAAAAATTGAACAACTAATTCACCCACCCTTCTCAGTTGTTATTAGATCCTTTGGAACTTCAATTGGTATAAGAGAAAATATTCCCTTATTTAATTCTTATCATGGATAATATCAATTCTGTCAGTAGTAGAGGAATTCCAACATTTTATGGAAAAAAATTTATGTATAGAAAAATAGGATTATTCCTTATCTCCCATCTCATGGCCTGGAAGTTGTTGATGATACTACAATTGGTTCTCCACCTATTGAGAAAGATTATCCTATGATGTTTGCTGATAATATAAATATATAAGTTTATGGAAAGGATTAAAATTATATCCTTATATCCTTATAATAAAATGTTTATATGAAGGTGATGAGTCTAAAAACTTCAAAGAGTATATGGGGAAAGCTGGAAATCATTTTCAAAGGGATTAATAAAGTGAAGAAAGCAAAGATACTAATATGGAATAGTGAGTTTGAAGACATAAGAATGAGAGATGAAAAAACTATTGATGAATAATTCACCAAGGTAAATGAAATTGTTTGCAACATTAGAGGATTTAGAGAAGTTTGGGAAGATTCTAAAATAGTAAAAAAACTTATGAGAAAATTTCTAGATAGGTTTGATTCTAAAATATTCTCTTTAGAAGATAAATATGATTTATCTCTTGATTAATTGCAAAAATTTCTTATTTCTTATGAAATGAAAAAATCTATAATGTTAAAAAAGAAGATTAAAGATGAAATGGATTTTGAAGCCATGAGAAAAATAAAAATACAAGATGTTGAAGATGTTGATCATTATGAATCTAAGGATAAAGAGGATAATGATTTGAATGAAAAAATAACATCCCTTATATCTAAGAACTATCAAATAGGAATAGGAAAGTATGGAGGTAAACTTCCTTATAAATTTTTTTTACTGTGGTGGAATTGGACATTTTTCTATGAAGTATCTTAAGAAGAATGTTGGAGAATATTGAGATGATTATAATGAAAAACCTATATGGAATAAGTGAAAAGAAATTCTAAAGAAGAAAAATCATCCAAAAAACACAAGAATAAGTTTAATAGAATAAAAATAAGTATTTTGAGTAAGAAAGTTGAATCAGACTCAACTGAAAACAGTTCTCTATAAGATGAAAGTTTAGAAAAATTCAGAACCTTTATTTCAAAAGTTAAAAAAAGATTCCTCATATAGTGAATAAGGTGGTGAAGAATCATATATAGAGTATCAAATCAGAATAGAACTTATGGAATTTCTTGAACAAAAAAAACTCTCAAGAAAGAAATCAGAGTAATGAAGAAATATTGTAAAGAAGTTTTTTATGGAAGAAAACATGTCCACAAGCAGGAGGAAGAATATATTGATGAGATCTTAAGTTATAAATTAAGAGTTGATGAATAGGGAAATACAATTTAAGATCTCATTAAGAAATTGGTATCTAAAAAGAAGAAGTCAATAAGTTTCAATACTAACTTCTTGAATCTATAAATACATTAATAAAGATGAATAAAAATATTCTTGAGAATCATAAGGATCCAATTCAGACCAAAAGAATGCTAAGATTAGAAAATCAAACTCCACTCATTTCAAAAGTTAAACTAGAATCAGTTTCAAAATCTATTCTACACAAATAATGGGTGAATTCTATGAATGAATAGTTGGATCAAATTGAGAATAATGAAACATGAGAACTTGTTCTATGCCTAAAAGGTAAAAATGTTATTTGAAAAAATCAGGTTTACAAAAACAAGTTGAATGAGTATAGAGAAGTTTCTAGAAAGAAATATAGACTTCTTTGTAAAGGATATTCATAGGTGGAAGGTGTTGATTTTGATGAAACCATTTCCCTCATTGTAGGGTTAGAAAGTATGAGAATGTTTCTAGTAGTGGATGCTCACCAGAATTAAAAATTATATCAGATGGATGTAAAGATAGAATTTCTCAATGTATAAATTGAAGAAGAAGTTTACATTGAACAACCTTGTGGGTTTCTACTTGATGAGGATGAAAAAAAGTTTGTATATTGAATAAATATTTGTATGGACTAAAACAAGCTCCACATTCATGGTATTTTAATCTTGACAATTTTTTGAGAATGATGAATTTTTCTAAAAGAAAGTTTTATAGCAACTTATATGTGAAATATGTTTACTACGAAACCCTAATTGTAATTATTTATGTGGATGATATAATTTTTTTTCTGTGGATAGAGAATATGTTTGTAAAAAAATTTCTAAAGAAATTAAAAGGAAATTTAATATGTTAATATTATGATAATTAACATTCTTCCTTGGTTTACAAGTTCAGAAAAAATAAAAATACATTTTCCTATCTCAAGAAAAATATTCCATGAAATTGTTACAAAAGTTTGGCATGGAAGAATCCAAAGAAGTTTCTACTCCTATCTCAATGGGGATTAAGTTGAGTAAAGATGAGTCTAGTAAAAGTGTGAATTAGAAAGACTTTCGGAAGCTGATAGGAAGTCTACTTTACCTTACAACCTCAAGGCCTGATATTTTTTATTTTGTGACTGTTTTACAGTTATCAAAGTAATCCAAAATAATCACATATGTTGGTAGAAAAGAGAATTATAGGATATTTCAAAGGAACAACTTCACATGGTTTGTTATACAAAATAAATTTATAGATGAAGTTTCATGGTTATACTGATACTGATTGGGCAAGAGATTGTAATGATACAAAATCAACCTTAGGAGGAAATGTTTTCTTGGGTGAATGTTGTGTAAGTTGGAATAGTAAGAAACAAAGTTCAGTATCTTTGAGAATATCAGAATTGGAATATTTTGTGGCTACTTATTATTGCACTCAAATATTTTTGGATGAAAGTTTAGTTGGAAGATTTGAAAGTAAAAGTTTCTAAACCATTGAAGATACTTTTTGTTTATCAGATTATAATTGATATTTCTAAAAATCATGTCTGACATTCAAGATGAAAACAAATTTATACAAAGTTTTACTTTATAAAAGATAAAGTTGTTTTAGGATATTTTTTTCTATAATATATCTCAAAGAAGTTTCAAATTATTGATATCTTCACAAAATAAATGTCAAAAGAAAGGTTTGTTGATTTAAGGCTTAAAATTCATGTTCAGACTCATCCAATGAATTCCTAAATCTCATAAGGAAGTCCCACACCATGATTTGGATTATGTTGCAAAAGGGGTATAGAAAGTAAAAACTTTTTATGAAGTTTTTGCTCATCTTTATTTTATAAATCTAAAGTCGTGGTTATTAGATAATGGGGGAGATAATAATCAAGGTGGAGAGAAAAAGAAAATTGAGAAAATATAAAAGTGAGGGGGAGTTTATCTTTACATGGATGTAAAATTTTCTTGTCACTGAGGGATGAAATTCCTTAAAAAACATTACTTTATCCAGTAGTCTGGTGTCTAGACACTCTCTTTTGATAAAGGATATGTTTTGATAAAAGATTAAAACCTTGGTTTGTGAAAAATTTCTCAAAGTTGAAAAAGTTGTTAATGAGTGTTGTTAACAAATCCAAAGGTGGATATTGAAGAACCTTTTTTGATGATTTGTTTTAATAAAGTTTTGTATTTTTTGATAACTAACTTTTTGTAAAATAATGTTTTTGTTCCTCAAGATCAGACCCAGTGTATCAGAATGAGTTTTTTTATGAAATATGAAAGATTCATAATTTTTTAATCCAAATACAAATGGGGAGAAAAGTTTTTTTCTTTGATAAAGTTATTTTCTAGCCACAGGTTTACATACACAGTTTTTTAGACCGAGCATTACTGGACACCTAATTAGTCAGAAAGATGAAGTTATTGATTGGATGAACCATCAGACACAGATCCATTAGCATGAATTTAAAGATTCATTAGATTTGGAGTTTTATAGAACGTCAACAGTTATAGAGTGAGGAAATTATAATGACTCTTAAGAGAGTAAAATAATACTTTGATATCAGGAGTTATAAAGTTCTTAAACTTTCTAATCGATCCAGAAAATGTTTTATTGGTTTTTAATTATAAAATATCATATGTTGTCTGTAAAACTTGTGATGCAAGACTTATGAATAAAATGGGTAGAATAGGTGCATCCAATCGTATTGAATTTTGGTTGGAAAGAAACTAGGTACTAAAATTAATGGAATTTATAATACTTCCCTTTTTCAAGTTAGACAATGATTTTATGATCTTGAAGTTATCATAAATCATGAAACATTATCATGATAATTTTTTTGAAGAATGGATCCTATTGAAGATATCTGAATAGATTGTATTGGTTCCAGAAACCTAGACATAGAAGATCAGATCAAGAATTACCAGACACAAAATTTTGTTAGAAGTTTGTCTGAGTAAAGATGATAAAGTTTAAATAACATCTAAGTGAAGTCACCATTGGATGCAGATCATCAAAGTAACTAGATTTTTTGACAACGATCCATTAGATAGAGATGAGTTATGAAAGTATGAAGATTCTAAAGGAGTTGTGATTACTTGATAAAAGTTGAAAGAGTGAGTTTAATTTCAATACTGATCCACCAGACAAGGAAAAGTCACCGATCCATTGGATGAATGTTTCAAACTTATAAATATTTTGATGCAGTGGTTCAATAAATCTTATTGGTATGAGAAATTTTATGAAGGATGCTATCATAGTAATCTGAGGAAGTTCCTTCATAATGAGATTAGAAGGTCCCATCAGTCTGAATAAAGGTTAGTAATTTTGAGAAGACTGATTATGGAGAAGACTCAAGAATATCCTAGAATATTTTTGAAGAGTTGAAGCAGTCAAACTTGAAATTCAATTATGAATAGATCTATAAGATTTTGAATTTTCATAAGTGGGGAAAGTTTTTTAGCTTCCCTCCTTTTCCATTCTAATATTATTATAAATAGAATAAAATTACATTATTACTTTTCAAATTTCTATATGAGAAGAAAATGTAGAGTAATGAAAAATTTGAGATAAAGTTATTTCTGGATAGATATCTCATTAGAAGGTTGGTCATCTATTGTTTTATTTAACAGATTGAGCAAGATTAGATTAAGTCAATCAGACTAAGAAAGATCAGATTGAGAATTTGAGAAGTGTTTAAGTAATGAATATTGAGAATGTGTTCATCGTATTGAGTCTATCAGACTGAATTCATTGGACTTATTCCATCGAACCTAGATCCCTGGAACTGAGAGAATCAGATCTAGACACATCAAACTAAGGATTTTGGATATAATTTTTGTAGAGAAATTTTATTAAAGTATTTATTATTTTTTTGGATAAATTGTTTATAAGAAACCTTTATAAATTGATGGGAGTTAGTATAATCATTCCTATCAAGAGATAGAAGCTGTCTAATGGGAGTTGGCACAAGTTGTATTCACTTCTTCATAATAGTGAATTTCCATAGACCCACGAGAGTGGTTATGGAAAAAATATATATTCTCACACAAAGGATAAACCTTGTAAATATTGTGTATTTTAATTACTTTCCTACTTTTTCATGCATGAGTATTTACTAAAATATGATAAGGTAATGAAATTTAACAGGCTGTAGGGGTTATGTTTTCTAAAATTATTGAAACTTATAAAAATTTAATAATAGATTCAAACCCCCCATTATCAATTGTTATTGATCCTTTGGAACTTTAGTTACCATTCCAATGAGATAAAAATGGATTTCTAGATCTAACATCTTGGCCTAGCTAACACATGGTACAAAAATCCCCTATCCTTATTTTTAATCACTTACATGTCATGAAATAAGTATTTTCCATTAATTGTTTCTCACATAGAGAATAGATCATGTGGGATTCGGAATTTTGGTAGGGGATTCCCTACATAATCAAGACACATCAGTTCATGTCACCGTTATCATGGTCCTAGATTAAATAACTTAAAAGGCACACCATGAATCATTTTTTTATGACATTAAACTTCATGGTTGACGCCTCTTGCATGATGTAAAATTGTGCATTACTACAGGCCTCACTTGAGAGGACCACTATCCTTCAAGTTATTCTCACACTATACTCCTTTTTAAGAACTAAATGTGGTTCGATTCTTTTCATTATTGTATATAGAGTGACACTCATATCTCTAATATTGGGTCAAACTATAATAATAAATAGGAATAATACCCCCTTTATGTATGGGTCAGGCCTATGTGGAGAGTTTCCCATTCAATAACTATAAGTGGCATGGTTCATTTCATCATAGGATATGTAGTGATTCCCAGATCTCCAATACTAGGTCTAACCGCCACAATAAATGGGAACAATTCTCCCTATTCATATGGGTCAGATATGTGTGGAGAGTTTCCCATTCAAGAACTATGGGTGGCTTGATTCTTGTCATCACAGGATACGTAGTGATGACCATATCTCTAATCCTGGGTCTAACCATAATAATAAATGGTAAAAATTCCCCCTTTGTGTATGGGTCTGACCTGGGTAGATATTTTCCCAATCAAGAATTATATGTGTTTTAATTCCTGTCATCACAAGATACATAGTGATGCTTGGATCTCCAATCCTGGGTCTAGACACAATAATCAATGAGAACAATGCCTCTATCTTCATATGAGTCAGAACTATGTGTAGAGTTTCCTATTCAAGAACTATGTGTGGATTGATTCTTGTCGTCATGGGATATGTAGTGATTCCTGAATCTCCAATCATGGATCTATCCACAATAATCAATGGGAGCAATGCCCCTTTTTTATATTGGTCTAACCTGCATGGAGAGTTTATCATCCAATAACTACATGTGTCTTGATTCCTTCCATCATAGGATATGTAGTGAGTCCTGAATATACAACCATGGGTCTATCCATAATGAAAAGAATTCCCCCTACCTGCATATGGGTCAAACATGTGCAGGGATATTTCATACAAGAAATACATGTAGGTCAATTCCTGTTATTGTTCGATACATAGTGATTCCTGAATCTATAATACTAGGTCCAATAAAAATATCAATAATAAAAATAAAACCCTAACTAAATATGGGATGGACCTATGTAGAAATCTATTTGATACTCACTCTCATGTGGCTCAGTCGACTACCTAGTCATCCCTTGTTTCTCACACTGAGCATGGATCATGTGAGATTAGGGAACCCAGAAAGAGGATTTGGATGATGCAACCAGGATGAACCTTCGATCAAGAACCATTTACTAGTCACATGATGTTAAAATACATGAATAAAGGTCTTTACATTGAATATATCATCTACTATGATGGTTTTGTATCCAATAATCACATGTTTTATTCCTTCACCTCGAAATGTGATCAATACACACTAGAATAGCATTCAGGGTGCTCAAAACCTTCTTGAATATTATGTATTCTAGGAACCAACTTCATATCTTTTATATCTGAGTTGACACAATTAGTTCCTTGAGTTGATACCCTTCTCTTGAAACCCCCTGGACTTTGGAATTCCTTGCTCTTGGATTTTCTTTGTAGAAAACTGGTAACGGGGACTGGCTCATCCAGACAGACCCTTGGATCCTTGGAATCCCCCCCATAAATCCAAGAGTTATTTTATTAACCACATTTAACATTATAGGATCCTTTAATTACCAATGGTGGACCTGTACCCACTAGTTCCCACCTCCCATTAACTCAGTTATTGTTGGGTTATAATTTACATATTCCATAAACAAACTATTCAAGTGGATTCAAATACTCTTTATGTTACAAATCTATGAAATGTACCCATTTTCAAATAAATATCATGAAATATTATCCTTATACCCTTCAATTTTAGGGCATGTATCTTCTGTGAAGACCTAATTTCTCTGAGTTAGTCACCCCTCTCTCATGCATATGAGTCAGATCTATATAGATAGATCTCCTTATAGGAGATTATTATGGTATGATTATTACCCTTAAGATATGCATAGGTAAACCTAGGGAATCCTATCTATAAAAGTATCTTATAGCTTTGTTTAAAGAGAGATGAGTCATATAATCTTGATTTTTCCCATGCATGAGTCAGATCTATGTTTGACATGTTTTCTCTTGATTTAAATCCACGAAAAATGGATCCAATATATGGATACCCATAAATAATCCTATTCATGTATAAAAGGTGTTCCATACATCTAAATGTCCCCAAATAGTGCAAAGTTTCCCCACAAATATCTTTCATAATTAAATATCGGTTTCCATGTCCTTACCATATGATGTTAAAATGCAAGGAAAAATTCATTACCGCATGATGTTAAACTACAAGGAAAATTTCCTTGTCACATGAAATTAAATTGTATAATGAATACAACCAAACTACATGATGTTAAAGTGTAAAGACCATTAATCATCATCATTACATACCAAAGGACCACAAGTGCCTAACCTTGGATATCCTAATTAGGATATTGTGTAACATTCCCATCATAACTAGGTCTATGTTCATCATAACCTTAAGCTAAATGAATTTTGGTCAAAGATATACGACCTTAAAATTTATCCTTTGACGGTCCAAATCACAAGACCCTAAACTGCTAATGAAAGAGACATAAAACTTTCCAGGCTAAAAACCCACAAAGGGAATCCTGAGAAAAATTCAGGTCGATGGTCGCTAAGCTCTTTATCTCTAGAAATTAGGTAAGAGTTACATCATAAATAAATAATGAATAAAGTTCATAGGGCCCGATCTATGACCCTAGTAAAAGCAGATACATGATTTATGGATCTCCTGGTCTAAGAAAAAGTTAGAGTAATGATTTGTTACATCTCCTCACCATGATAGTGTGTTCACTAGGTGGCGACACAACCAATAGAGTGCACAAAACCTTATTGAATCTTACATTTTCCATAAACCACCTTCATGTATTTTAATTATGAACCAACATAACTCATTACTTGAGTTGATATTCTTCTCTTGGAACTCCATGGACCTTGTGCTTCCTTGATCTTGGCTCTTCCCAATAGAAAACTGGTAAGAGGGATTGTTTAATCCAAATGGGCCCTTGGATCCTAGGAAGTCCCCCTTAAATCTAGGAGTTATTTTCTTGACCACATGGAAAATTATAGTATCCCTCCATTACTAATGGTGGAAATGTAACCACTATTTACCACCTCTAATAACTTAGATATTCCTAGAACATTGTTTACAATCCCCATAACTAGAATATTCAGGAGGATTTGACATCCAGGATGTTACGTTACTGTGTATTATACCCTTTCACAAATTAGGAATGTGACACTCTATTCCTGAACCTTTTGATGACCCACACAACATGAATCAAAACCACATGGCATAGGGCCCGAACCTCCCAACCAATAGCTAAATATCTATAGGGTTCTAGAACCCTTTATTAGATAGCTTTCAATCCACTTTCAACTTCATTTTTCAGACATTTGAGTCTTCACAAAGCTTCTATGGCCCCTGTAAAAGAGTGGGGATACCATTTAATTGATCATTCATGTAAGCCCTATGTAATCATGCATAAGGGATGTTGATATAACAACTATAGGTATCTCATCCTTTCAAGTAAGGAACTCTGATCCTTGTGATCCCCATTGACATTGTGGAAGAACTCATCACCTTAGGGTGTTTTGGTTCATCTCCAGTATGTCTTCCCCATTCAATATTCATCGGTTCAAACTCCTAGACATGTGAATCACACAAATCATATTCCAACTATCCAAGTGGACTCGACATCCCTAACATTTAACTGTATATCAAAAAACATATCAGTTAGGATGAATGGTGTCATTACCCATCATGAATACCCATCCCTCATGATTTCTATAAGAATGTAGGGTGCCAGAACCCTTCAT
Source organism: Viscum album (assembly GCA_963277665.1). Taxonomy (NCBI): domain Eukaryota; kingdom Viridiplantae; phylum Streptophyta; class Magnoliopsida; order Santalales; family Viscaceae; genus Viscum; species Viscum album. The sequence goes on along the minus strand of OY728131.1, from coordinate 508,236,792 downwards.
GAACATTCATTCTTCATAATATTAATTAAGAAATCAAGGTATCATAACCCTTCATGGATACTCGTTATTTAGAATCCTATCAAGTATGAAAGTCTCTCTAACCCTTCATGAATACCCATCATCCACTACCAATATAATGTTTGATATAGAAAACCAAAAAAATACAATAATAAAAGGTCCGAGCTTGATGAACCTAAACTAAACCAATAGAAGGTTCAATCTAGAATACCCTAAACTATAATAATAGAAGGTATGATCTAGAAGAACCTAAACTATATTAAAAGAAGATATGAGCTAGATGACCTTAAAACTACAATAATAAAAGGTCCAAGATAGAAGTCCTTAAAACCATAGTAGAAAAAGGTCTGAGATAGAAGAATATAAACTACGAGCCATAGAAAGTCCAATCTATAAGAGTTTAAATTACCAGTAGGATAAATTTTGAGCTAGAAGACTCTAAACTACCAGTAATAAAAGGTCCGAGATATAAGACCTTAAACTAAAAAACAACAATGGTCTAGTCTACAATACGTTAAAATATCCAACTAAATGAGACACAATGCTTTCTAGGTTAAAAAAACCTAAAAAGGGAACCCTAGAAAAAATATGGGTCTTTAGTTACTGGACATGCACTTTGTGTGATCCAGGAAATATTGAGCACTCATAAAATGAAAGGCATAAAACTTTATAGGTTGAAAACCCACAAAAGGGTGTTCTAAGAAAAATCCTATTCCACATTCACTAATCTTTCCCCATATTAAGCTTAAGAAAAATTTAGGGTAATGAAATGAGGAAGATACAAATCTTGTAGGGACCATTATCTGTCCCTACCAAAAATCAAGCTACACTCTCTAGGTCCACTGATCTAGGAAAAAAATATAGTGTATCTCTATTCCTTAGTACCCACCCAAGGGTACCTAGCCCTCTTATTCCTTTAAACTAAATGTTGATTTGTTTATCCCGTAGGATGTTAAATTGCTTAGAGATGACTACTTTTTTTGGTTTAAAATATGGAACGAGATCCACATCTGTGTAACATCTCAAAAAAAACATGGGTCTCTACCCAAGATTTCATTACAAAATAGTGAAATTCCCCTTTCTATGTATGAGATAGATCTTGTAAGGACATACATCACATAGTTCTTCATCCATGAACCTATATCTCTTGTGCAAGAGATTGATCTGCATAATAATTCATCTCAGAACTATGTAAGTCTTGATTCCCATTTTCTATGGATATGTAGCGATGTCTAGGCACATTATCTTGGATCCATCCACAAGTTCCTTTCCGCAAAATCCCGATTCTATCTTGTAATTTATACATATTCTAGTTTTAGGGTATTCATGCCCTAAGACAAGGCTACTTCCTATATTGGATTCATCCAAACACTCATGGACAAGATTCTACTCTTGATAGAACCTGTAATCCCTCAGTCAACACATTTTGGAAAAATCCTCCTATAGGGATCAATATCAAATCCCATAATATGTTTAAATATATTAAAAAGTGATCTACATTTACATTATAATCATATTATTTTCATGTTTAATGAATCCAATTATAAGGGGAGTATTTTGTATTCACTAATAATTTTTCACCATACACTTTTCCATAAAAAAATTGAGAAGTGAGAATCCCATTAAAATACAATTCATGTTTTTTGTATGAAGGACTTGGAGGTGGAATTATTGAAGAATAATGATTGGATTTAGGATTTTATTTATAAGGTCATATAATTTTGGCCCTTTATATATTCATTCTTTTCTTTATAAGGGCATACAATATTTTTCCTTGTTATATAAATTAATATAATATCACTTTTTATATTCATTTTATATAGAATATTTTTCCATGTTTTATGAGTTCCCTTTTCCAAAAAATGGACAACATGGCCAACCAGATATCCAACTCAACCAAGGGAACTTGAGGAAGTATCCTGAATCACACCCTGGGATCCAATCATCTAGCTAAAAAATCAGTGAGTGTGGGAAGGCATAGCTCATGTAGTGCGTACATGGGGTGTGTGGAGGTTTTCCTAGGTGGGATGCACAATAGGAGGGCGCGACCATGAGGGCATGGTACGAGTGTTGTGGGTTCCGACCCCACTATTGGCTCGATGAATTTTTGTCATGATGTCATTTATTAATCGCTATCCAATCAAGAACAAAGTCAATGTGGGATAAGATTCTTGTGTGGAACTATTCCTCTTTAAAAATCACACGGACAAAATAATTACCACCAAATAAAGTCGATCTCAGTTGTTTGATCCTGATCCCACATCGTCTTCAACCTCCCACTTGCTCACTCACCTACTGTACTCTAGACACCACTAGTTTGATGAAGCGATCCACCTGATGCTCGTATGAATCCACTGCTTAATGACCAATATGTCGGGATTCTCCAATGATCAAGTTTGAGACATCCAAGTCATCTAAGATGTGTCAAATCCATGCATACAATTTTTCTTCACATGAATCCATCACAAGACGTGCAATGGATCACATGATTGAATGGAGCCAACTTCTAGAACATCACAGTAGTGTACAATGTCTCATGAGGTCATTCTGATGGTCATTATGATGTTTCATAATTAAGTGAATGATCACGTGAATTTACACCAATCCATCATGAGTTCGAGCGGGCTGCCACCTTTGACTCTCTTCCTCCGAGGAGGTTGCTTTAATGGAGCTTGAGACACCATATGATTTTCCAAAGGATTTTATACAAACAAGGGATTATCGGCTGAATTTGATAATGTGATCATGATAGTTCATCAAAATAAGTACCATGAGTCATGCATTAAAATAGTGATGATTAGATGAATCCATATGGAGTTTACAAGCTTCACATGAAGAAGAACGTAACTCCCTGTTACAAGGGCATTCCATCTGTGGATCAAAAAAATCTACACCACTTTAACACCCTATATATTAGGTAATGATCTCATGAATATAATAATAATAATCCCAATAAAAATCCATTACATGATTGCATGATGATGAAAATAGGGGCTATGAACTGTTGGTGAATTCTAAGTAACTATCACAGGAAGCCTTCACATGATCGAATGAACATTATATGACATTCATGTGAGGCTCTCCACCACATTAATCCAATACACAAAACATGCACATGATGAAAGGAGGATAAAACTTTGTCCATCCTATACCTATATAAACCCTGACTCCCCATAAAAAAAGAAACATGTGAGAGATGGAGAGAAGGGAGAATAGACAGGGAGTGAAACAATGAGGTGAAACAGAGGAGTAACATGCTCCCACATTTGGAAGAATCTATTCAAGTGATCATGAAAAACCATTGTGTGATCCCTTTAATATCACACAATCATAGGATAAACTTAATATCATGTGATTCCTGGTTCATCATATAAAGCATTCAGGCGATCACATGATGCCTTACTGGTTTCGTGACTTTGTTATGAAATCACTCATCCATGAACATGACACCAACATCTAGACCCAGTGAAATTTCATAGATCCCCTCACATGATCCCTTAGAGATCATGAGATCATATTATGATCATGTGACCTCTATTATGTGATGTACATGTGAACCTTAGACATGCACCTCTTCATTATGACGAGTTAAGAGGCCAAACCCTCAGTCTCATGATGCCTCTATTTGGACATGAAATGTTGGCTCTCTGAAATGCATGACACCCATGTTGGTTTATTTAGACATACACTAGTGTAAATGAAATGATTCCATGTGGTGTTGAATAGGATATCACATGAACCCTTAGTCTCATGATGTTGCAAACCCTCAATCTCATGATGCTTTCATGCAGCCCTGAAAGTGCCTGCCTCGACATACATTCCCCCTTGACATGATCCCCTTGGCCATGTGATGGACTCATTGGGACTGAATTATCTCATCCATGAACCTTTTTATATTCTACGACTCTAACATGAAGCCCCATATATATATATATATATATATATTCATAGAACCATTCACAAGACCCCATTAAGGATAGAAAATCACATGAGAAATTGAGCATAATATGATGCCATCATGTGGGAAAAATTCCATATATATGTATCATTGGTATGAATTTAAACTCAATAAAAGGCCCTACTTTTTTCATACTAACCTTGGGAAGTGTGGCTATGAAATGATCCATCATCCATGTACTCCTACTAGGAAATGTTTTGTTTGTATGGCCTAGAGGAATGATCCATTTGGACATGTGACTTCAATACTTGGATGCATGCATGATCCTAGATATGTTCGTGAGACCCCACCACATAAATCTCTTAAGATCATGTGATCAAAAGACTCCTAAATGGTCTCGCGATTCCCTGATGTGGCCTTAGACAAGACAAATTGATCATGTGACAATATATGGACAAGTAAGTTGATCATGTGAAAGAAAATGAACATGTCCACTTTGATCATGAAAAGATGTCCTGTAAAATCCACCTTGATAATGAGAATACATCCCAAACAAGTCAGTTGGTCATGAAAAAGGACTTGTACATGTCCACTTTGATCATGAAAAGTAATCCTAGAAAAGTAACCTTGATCACGAAAATATATCTCGAACTAATTAGCTGATCATGTGAAAGGAGATGGACATGTCCTATTTGATCATGTGAAGCATCTTAGACATGTCAGGTAGACACCCCTAGATGTTCCTACAAGGTCAAACCAACAAATTAAACATGTCATTCAAATGATCAAAACATGTTAAGAAAACACCCTTGGATTTGTTTTCCATATCAATATAACACCCTAAACATGTTGGGAAGAAAATAAAGACATACCGATAAAAAATAAAGACATTTAAAGTACACACCTTGAACGTGAAAACCATCTTCAGCAGACAAACTTGGACTTACACCATGTGACCCCCAACCAAGAACCTTTGCCTAAATACCCCCTTTATAAGGGACTGTTCTTAATGGGTTAGGGTTACGCACTCATGCGACCCTATTTGTTTCATACTCTTGGATGGTTCCTTAATGTCATGCCAAGAATATCCAATATACTTTTCATTCTATTCATCTTTCTCTATCAGTCATAAGATAGAAAATGATTATAAAACATGGGAATATATTCTAATATAATTACCTAGAATTCCTAAACCTCAAGGATAACAATAACATCTCTGAGTGTGATCACCCACCCCAACCCATCAGTGGGTTAAGGGGTAAATAAGCTATGAGGACTCTAATTTCTATCCAAACATGATATATAAGACACCTACCTAAGGTCTAAGAACCAATGAGAATCCAATATTGTGTAAGTCTCTCCATATCCCAAATATTCCCAACTCATGGGATGAAATTATGACATAATTATACCATCCCAACTTGTCCTTCAATAGAAAATAAGTGGGCTTGTACAAGGGAATCCCTTTTAAGTGTAATCCCCAACCATGACCTTAAGTACCCCAAAACCATCAATAGGTTTATGAAAAACTAAGAGGACTCTGATTCTTTTTATAAGTAGGATACATAGGATTCTTTCCTAAGGACCAATCTCCATACCATATCCTCCATGAGACTGGTAATCATACCTCTCAAAGGGAAACATTAATGTGTAAGCCCTGTACAAATGAGATCTCATGTGAAGTGTCCAATATTCTGCTATCTCTTATTTATCACACAGAACATGAATCACATAGGGTTAGAGACTAGTAATGATATTACCAATAACATGAAAAGGATGCCCTAGTGTGGTCCCTTCATAGATATGTAAGCCTGATTACTTATCACCATCACTCAAATGTTCATACTCCTAATGAGGAAATCCAAGGTAACCTTATATGAATAATTCCTTCTCAAGGCCTATGTTGTGGCATATTTTATGATGTAGATATCCATACATGAACTGCATAGACTTTGATTCAAGTATTATCCAGATACATAGGATTACTCCTTGAGGACCAAGCCCTATATTTATATCCATATTGCATGATGCTAAACTACATGGTTTAATCCTTTCATATGACTTTAACCTATGTCAAATGAACTATGTGGGTTTTGATTCATGTTCTCATAGGATATGTAGGATGACTAATATAGGTTCAATCCCATATAAAAGATACCAAAAACCTCTCTGGATGGTAATCGAACTCTAGAGTTATTGAACATGGATATAAACTAAAGCTTTATAAATGAATGAGATAATTATGGAGAACCTGTGGCACACATAGTTGTTTCTATAAACACATGATCTTAATCAATTCATTGAAATAGGGGTAACCAATATCATATCAGGTCTTGGGAAGGATTTTATGAACATATCTTAAATCTATAATAGAGTCCTGGAATAGGAAATAATTCCCCAAAAATGGTACAACGATCCCAAACTCCCATCCTCTCGACCAATGTGAGTTCCTAAGTGTCATTGGGTTTGAAACCCCAATTGAAATTCTGCCTCTAGAAAGAAGGTATATACATATTTATGGATGTGGGAACCATTTAGGGTTTTTATTAGAGACAAATATGGTAAAACCAATGAAAATTATTGTGCAACCACTCTCAATCACCACCTATAGAGCATCAAGAGAAACTGTTCTAAAATTTTCAAGAAAAAAACTTGCTCACTTATCTTATAAAAAAATGATGATTTTGAAACACATTTAAATAATTTATACAATCAATTGAATTTTATTTATCTCATTTAACCTTACCCACCCTACATCTAATCCCAATGAAACCAATATAAGAAATGAAATACTTTGATAAGAAGTAATATTATATGCCAAATTTTCCTTCATCCCCCTGTTCTTTGAGTAATATTTCATGATTATTTCATTTGATATTTAAAGATGGTATTGGGTGTTTCATGGTATTATTGGATGAGGGTTACATGAATTATTTTTGGGGAATCTCTTGGTTATTTATGAGAAATATTCACAACTATTTGAAATTTAGTTTAAATTGAATCCACTTCATTTTGAAAAAAATAAAAAAAATAAAAAAAATAATGAAAATAAAGAATACATGATATATTTTATTGGCAGTTAACTAGATAAAACTTAAATCTTATTGTATTCACTATTACAATAAGTGGTGGTATGATATTGATGGTGGGGATTGGGGTGCTAGTGGGTTTAAGGGTGTGATACTTTTCTTATACATATTCTATTGAAAAAAATGAGAAAAAAATTCCAAGAAAAAAGAGAGAGATAGTATATTAATCATTGTTTGGAATGTTATATTATGGAACTCATTTGGAAAGAGGAGAAGGAATAGGGGAATGTTGTATTTGGGAAGGGAGTTGAAGGAGAAATTAATTTCTATGGGCTTATTTTGAATATAAAGCATTATGCCTAAGAATGTTAACCTATGATTCCAACCTCTGATTTTTTCCACTTTATGACCCACCTAAACTCAGCCTTATAATAATATAAAATTTAATAAAAATACCACATGATTCTCATGGTTTAATTTATAAGTGGATATTTAGGTTGATTTAAATCCCATGGAAAAGGTGTGTGGACTTGAAAGTGAGAAAAACTCTAGTTTACATTTATCTTGAATGATGGGTTCCAAATATTCTAGAAAGGTAGATCAAAATATAGACATGGATGTTTAAGGAAACATTAAGAGATGATGATGGAAAGAAGGGTGAATTACATTGATACGTTAATAATTAGGCATTAATAACAACATAATAGGAATTATTTTTTAAAATTTTACAATTTTTAGTTAACACTTTACTCCATTTATATTCTTGGATCTAATTTTCTCTTGAAGATGTTTGTTATCTATGGGGATTCTTGTCAAGATTATTATTAATTTAGGGAAAACAACTGTTCAAGTGTAAGGGAGTTGGATACTTTAAAATCACTCATATTTTTTTAGTATCATTATCAATTTTTTTTATAATATATTATGCCTAATTTGATGAATTTCAAATGAATTTGAGGGATTTTAAAAATTGGGAGATACTGAGAAAATGATGGAATTTACTAGATATTATTGGTTCTTTACATTACAAAAAATGTATTCATGGTGTGATTTGAGTGAAGTTTGGATTTAGGCCTTGAAACCTAGATGTTGTGGCCATGATACAATGACATATTTCATAAAGTATCTCTAAAAAAGAAGGAATCAATGATAATAAATAGAATCACACAATGACACCATCTTCACGGTGTGACCCAAGAGTTAAAGAGGAAAAAATGGCGCTATCCCTCAGCCAACCATAGGATATTAGGATAACCAACATGAAGTAGAAGGTTAATCTCAAATACATCTAACAAGGGTAGTGAGGAGAAGATAAAGTGGGAACCTAGTGTTGGGCGGAACTAGGTAGAACAAAGAGCTAGTAAGGGGATCCACTGGGAAGGAAGTGTACATGGTATGAGATGATACCACAATGATTAATGGAAGAATAAGAAGATTCCCACATTAATAAATTAGAGGTTTATCCTAGGGAAACTCTAATATGGGATAATGTAGGAATGTTGTTGCACCATAAAAAGTGTGACTGTGGAGAAACATTTGAGGAATAATTTGGTAAAGTCTTATATAAATCCTCGCATGCATAAGAGTTATCCTGAATCCCATCAGAGTTATATATGACACACCCAAATAAGTCTTCACTATGATCTAGAGGAGTCTTCTAGAGAAATAAATCCATATATGGGTCATGTCACAACTAGGAACTTCCATGCCATGATATTCATGTTTGAAGATAAAAGAGGAAGAGACCCCAAACGTTTTGTAGGGATCTTGTGTAGGGATTTTCAAAAGGTTTTTAAGTTCAAACACAAAGATAGGTGGGTTTCACTATGAGGGACTATCATTATCCATGACATATTTGAATGAAGTATCACTTAGAGGAAGCCTTGTTGTCTTTCATCATGGAACTTTATTTCATTCCATGATATATAGTTTATTTTATATAGAAAAACATTACCAAATTTTAGGGGAGTTAAAAATTTTATTAGTATTTTACTTTATTTATTCTTTTCTTTTGGGGGTTATGAGGGTATTCATTCATTCATGATTTTTTTATTTTTACTCATAGATATAAGTAAGTTACTTTTATTTTCATTATTCTTTAATTTAATTTTAGTTCTATTATCTAGAAATCACCTCTTAAGATGAATACTAAACATGTGAAGGAGTCCCTATCTATCATGCATGGATACACATTTAAGGGGGAGACAGATTGAGAGTAGAAGACGGGGAGAATTAATGTTTTACTAATCTCATTCATTCAAGTTCATGTCAATGAGGAGTTGGTTTGACACTTTATTTAATTTATCCCTTAACACAGGTCTAATCAAGAGGAGTAGTTAACCATATGTTCCCTTAACAACCAGTATATTAGAGAAAACATTCAAAAACTAAAATATTTGAGCATCATAAAGAATCCAACTTGGATGGGATGTATAAGAAGTCACAAGGAAAATATAATATATTATATTGTCACACATAATCCTAACTAAAGGTTTATTATCAAAGAACACTACCACAACCCATAACCATCACCATAATACCAAAAATGTTCTTAAATAATTTCTACAAATTCTACAAATATGAAATCCTTTTTTAATTAGTTATTCATTCAATTCCAAATTTACTATTTACTAACCATATTACATTCCCTACGACATTCATTAATTATATTTAGTGTCAAAAAAATCATAATTTAGCTCCCATATTCTTTCTATCTTTTACCTTTCTATTTAATATCACAAAAATTATTTAATAGTTTACACTTATTAAATTCTAGCTATTTTCCCAATGTTTATTAATCATTTTACATTATATTTCATACCACTAGAAATATAAAAACAAAATCTAAAACACATGAGAATCCATAACAACAAATTCCATGAAACTAATGTAAAAAACACCACATTTTTCACAAAAACTAGTTTTATATGTTAAAACCATCTTTAACATTGACTCCAAAACAAATCACTACTAAAATATCAATGGTAAATGATTAACACAACCAACCATGATAAACCACAACAAAAGCCGATAACAAATAAAAAATTATAACTTTTAATTCATTAATTCTCTTTATATTAGTCATGACTAGTATAATAAACAATTTTGTTTTCTAGGGATTTTAGATATCCCTTTTATCATTATGTTTAAATAATTATCCTTCTATAATGGGTGATTCTAATAGTTTAAATAATCGTAATAAATTTATAATTTGAAGTAAGAAAAAAAATCACAAAACAAAAACACGAAAACTATACATCAAATATGAACTATAAAAAAATCATATAAATCACATGTAGAAGACTTCCCTTTAGTTATGTTATCTAGTTATTATATTTCTTAAGTCAATTATTACTATTTACCTAGTGAATGAAATAGTATGATAATTCCATAATTTATACAAAATTAAGAAGAGATTTCTCAAATCCCTTATATAAACATAAGCCTTTTATAGTTCACTATACATGAACAGGGATAGGAAAAGATGTTTGCAAGACTAGAATTCATAAGGGTGAACTTGAACCAATATAATAGAACTCAATAGACTCGAATGATAGTCTTATGGCCATATAGGTTTGAGAAAACAAGAAGTATCCTAAAGGGAGGTGATTTATAAATTTTAAAGTAATAGAAGAACCATAATGTGATCATTCCATAAATTTATATTTTAGAACCAAGTAAAACCCATTTAATTCCCATTTAAACTAGGAATGATTACTTTTACCACACCATAATATGTAAATTTCCTAAAATATTGGCATAAGACATATAGGGTTGAAGGTATTTAATTTTTGAAATAGACATAAAATTACCATGAGTTTTTAATTAAGGATACTCATTTTTAATCATAAAATAAAATTCCACTTCATTCCAAGAAAATTTGAAAATATCACTAAGTAATGAATCTTGCACAATTTGTAAGAGTAACTCTAAGTATCATGGTATAAATCTACCAAAGGGATGACTCTTATGTGATATGTAAGAGTAAATTTTAAAAGGTCTATAAATATTTGGAAAAGTGCTGAACAATCCATAAGGGTACTCAATGGAAATTTAAGGATCATTATAGAAAGGAAATGACTCTTATACCTCTAGAAATTTACTCTTACATTTCAGAAAACAATCCTATGAAAAAAATTCAAAAAATGGGATAATACTATTATTCACATGGAAAATTATTCTTATGATATGAAGGAATTAATCTTAAATTTCAAATATGACTAATTCATTTCAAGAATCTAACAATATTCTCAACATAAGGGTCATTTCCAAGGGGAGATCAAAATTTAAGGGTCATTCCCAAATTAGTCAAAAATTTGAATAAAAAACCAAAATGCATTAAACTAAAAAATTATAGAAATACAATTCCCATTTAAAAATATAGCATGATTCATTATTAACCTCCACAAATCTCAAAATATTCTAGGAAATATCCTAAGTCTCTCATGACACCTAAGGAATGAAAAAGTAATGGATTCAGAAAATTATAATCCCTTACATCATATACATCTTAAAAAATGCTTGTCCTTGAGAATAAAAACTAAACATGGGAAGAAAAATAGAAAAATGGGGTGTTTATAAACAAAACCCTATGAGATACCTCTAAAATTGGGATCTTGATAAATAAGAGCACAACTAACTCAACACCAAGAGATAACACATATCCACACAACATTACCAATCATATTTTAAATAAAAAACGAAATACAGGATATCATAATAAATTGTATTCATCAAACATATTGTAATATTGAGTGCACATTTGCAACTCACATTACCATAGATTACTATACTCAAACTTCTACCATTCACTTACCACCCTCGACTCTAGAGTTCCACTACAACACTAGCCCTTAACTCAACTTCTGTATTACTAACTTTTAATACCTTTTATATTGGAAAAACAAGTTTATGATGTTATGTTTATAAATCAATCTATTACCATAAGCAAGACTTGTGGTTTTTGAAAACATTCATAAATTCAAGTAAAATAGGAAACTAATTCCTTCTATACTTATGAAATCACTCAATTTTAAATAATCAAACTCACAAAATCAATCAAATTTAAATCTTGAAAACCATTTTAATAAAAATAGAGTCAAAGCATGCTAAGGAAAATAATTGAAACTAAAATTTCAAGGATCATTTTAAAATAAGGAATTGATTACCAAAGGAATAAGGTCATTGAATTAGAATAAACTCACTCTTAGACCCTTAAACCAAACATTAGGTTAAAACATGAAAACTTTTCCTTGAAACCCACATAATTAAAACTTTAAAAATCAAACAAAATTTCCCCCTAAACATACTTTATAAACAAAAACCATTTAAAAGAAAAATTCTTAAATCAGTATTTCTAAGATAAGGTACCAACAAAATCCCTCTATAAAACAATCCAAACCATTTTTGTAAGATAAATTCTAAAATCAACACAAATTTTATAAAATGGAAATCTTCAATTTATCTAATAAAATATATCTCCAACAAAGAACATCAATGTTTAAGAAAATTAGGTAAATATTTTCCAAATGACACTACACACATTATTACATATCACTGGAATAGATCCCAAAATTCAGCATTCTCAAATATAAAAAAATTTCTAGAAACATCTAATTACTAATTAAGAATACTCAATTACTCAATAAATTAAACAATTTTACTTATCACATGTAATAGGATATTACCAATTCATTCATTGATACATTAAAAGTTTAACATTATTAATGTTAAGATAACCAGCAAACCTATGAAATTTAACATATTATAAAATATGATGAATGAAATACCACAATAAACATGAATATATTAATATCTTAAATTTATAATAATTAAAAAAGGTTAAATGATATATTTATATATTTAGATGGACTCATGAAGTTCTAAAATAATCTTTATTTAATCATAATCAACATATTTAAATTAAAAACCATGGAATCTAGATTAATTCATAGCACACTTTATAAAAAATGAGGATGAAACAATTTGTTTTTTCCAACTCAAAGGTCCTTTAGATTACTAACATATTAGAATATATCAAGCCTGAATGGCCCGAAGGCCTTATTTTTTTATTTTATTATGGATAATCCCCCTTTTAAGGGTTGAAGGGGAACCCTTACATGACCCGTAGGCCCAAGGCCCAAGGCCCGACAAACCCGCAATACATGACCCGAAGGCCCCGAGGCATACCATGCCCAATAAATGACCCATAGGCCCAACCCACTTAAACTACCCCTCCCCAGCTTTCATCGTCATTGATTTGCGAGCACCCCACCTTGCATTGCCCCGTACAAAGTTGTACGATGCTTGGTCCCAATGGTGGCTGCCATACCCTCTCATTCTTCCAATCTGGTTAGCTCTGCATCTGGTGGCTACTACTCCTGTTGCTTTGATCCTCTTCTGGGGACTGTTCTGTGTGAACTGGGCTACTCCATGGTCTACGTGACCCGAAGGCCCTATGGCCTGAAGGACTTTGATGACCCGAAGGCCCTGGAGACCCGTAGGCCCAAACAGGTGGCCCAAAGGCCCAAATAGGGTGAATAGTTCGGGCTGCTACAGTACCGAATAGTTACTGCTACAATAACTACTACAGTACTACTACAATACCCGGAAATTCATCTCCACCCAGTTTTGAACCCGGGTCTCTTGGATGCCAAGAAGGAGCCCTTACCACTCGGGTACGGGATCGTTGGCTATTAGAATATATGAAGAATTAACCAAGTTAAACACCCAAAAAATCAAAGTATAAGGTTGATTTTAACATTTTAACATTTATATTAGTCATTTACTTCAGGTGAAAGTCATCAATTCATTAGGTTATCAAGTTAATACAGACCTTACATTACTTTAAAAAATGAAAAAAATATAAATTACAACCACATCAGTATATATATATATTCACATGTACAATTAAAGATAGATAAGAGTTAACCCACAACATAGATTAAAAGTAATCCAACAACATCTCAAGAGTGTATAAGTAGTGATGAGAACTCTAATAATACCCTTTCACATCCCTCAAACCTTAACATAGGTCACCATCTTGAAAATAATAAATAGGATCGATCAATGGAATTATACTTAATATCATTCAATTAGGCTCATTTAAAATTTTCCTAATATCGCCCCCATTTCAAACATAAGTGAAACCAAGTATGATGAATGTTACTTTAATAGGCCTCTAAATTGTAATCATAATTACCTCCCCAAGGGTGTTTAGTAAGACTAAGGTCCTTATGTTGGATCACAAGGGGACTTAATCACCCATTTCCTAGCCAGTCTCCCTTACTCATCACAAACTAAGTTTGGTCAATGTTGTTTCCCTACTAAACCCAGGTAATTCCTCACTAGTTCCTAACTCAAATATATATCCCAACTATAATTTATAAACATGATACCTCTTTTTCATGATCATACCTAATTAGGAATCCCTCCTAGGTATGCAATGAAGATGAGAGTGACCATCGAAGCTCACTTCCAATAGGACACGTGTTGTTAACTAACATTGAGGGTATAAAACATAAAAATGGAAGGAATTACCCTTATAAATCTTAGTAATACTATAACACCCTGATATTTTAGGAAATATGTTTTCAAATAAATTCAACTTTTTAGATAGATTGCATTACATGCAACACTGAGTTTAAAGGAACCACACTATACTATTAAAATATTATTATTTAATGTGAAAATTATAACTTAGTCGTTAAATTGGTAGGTATGAAAATGAATAAATAAATTATGAAAGTTACATGGTTTATACATTTATAAAATAAATTTATTTTTTATCAATTTATTATAAATGAAAATAAAATTCATTTTAAAGTAAAAGAAATGTTTTCCGAAAAATATGTTTTTTTATGTGCAATGCATTTTTATCTTAATAAATTAAATAAATCACTATTAGTGAATGATTTTAATGAAATATATATATTATATACCTTATAAAATGTTTTATCATTCATATAATATTTATACTAGGTATGGGATAAGAATAAACCCACTTTTATGCTTAAAAATTGTATTTTTTTAAAAAAGCAGTTTCGTCATATTTTCAGCACTTATTTTAAAATTAATTTTTTAAAATTTTAGAAAATTTATTAAATAAAATTAAAACCATTTTTTAAATAAATATATCAAAATTACCTTAGAGTTAATTTTTGAGTATTTTCAGAAAATATTAATTTTTTTTGATGAATAGTGAAAAATAATGATTTTTATTAAAAATTGTCTTTTCATTAAATCATTTACAAAGTTACATTTTGTTTTAAAATGGTTTTAAAATTTAAATTAGTTCAATTATATTATTAACCCAATTTATTTCATTGGAATAAATTTTCTGTTAAACTCTGATCTAGTTTTTTTATACTTAAGAAAACTTTTTCTTCGGAAAACCACATTTTCATCAGGATTGTAGGTTTGATTTTAAATTAAATTATTCAAATTTTGGGAATTTAATTTGGTAAAATGGATTAAATATTTTTAATCATAATAATTAATATTTTTTTAATAATTTCAACTTAATTTTGTTTTCATAATGAATAGTAAAAACAATTAAAATTTAAAACTATAGTTAAGGTTAACACGAGTTTATTGGTGGTTTAAACCAAAAGATAAGGGTAATTTTGAAAATTAAACTTGTATAAATACTATTTAATGGAAACATTTAGACCTTATAATATCCAAAATTATAATATATTGTCATTTTGAAGAATGTTTCTTGTGAATTATTGTATCATTTTGTATTTTTTTGTAAAATTTGCACGTGGTTTCAAAGTGGGTCCTCTCCCCCACTTATAAAAGGACACTTTATCTTATATCCTATCCATGCATAAAGACCCTTTTTAGTAATACAATAATTGAAAAAATATATTACATACTTCCATTACCATGTTCAATAGTTCATGGTTTTTTAGAACCCCTCCTAAGAAGGATTTTGGTTCAAACCTATAGAGGTTGTCTGAAGAAGAGGTATCATTCTTAATCAAATGTTATTATTTTATTTCTTCTTAAAAACAATCCAATTATTATTCAACCATTATTATATAATATCATTAGTATCTTCTATATATTTATATTTTATTATATTAAAGTTATAAACTACACCCATCCACTCTTCCATCAAATGGGAAATGGAACTGTCAATCAGGTGAAAGACGGACTACCGTCTCACAAACCGATATAACTAATTTTCTATCACCGTATATAATGGATGGATATAATTATATATTTAAATTATATATATAATATTTATGGAATAATTATACTTTTTTAATTATAATATCACATCTACTTTCTTACCTTCCATTTTTTTGAAAAATGATAACGTCGCTCGTGTGTATGTGTGGACTACCACCTCCACGAAGCGATGTAATTCCTTTTTGTCATTTTATGTTGAAATGGATAGTATAAAGGATATATTTAATGAATATATATTATATCTATAAGAAATAATTTTTTTCTATAAAAGACTTTGGAAATTTTTTGATGTTATTCCAGAGCAGCGCCTTCAGACGGCGTACGATTCCGAGCCCCGGTGTGGCCGGAATTAAATTTTCAGTGCGTTCACACTGGGCACGCCAAATAAATGGAATAACTCCTATAAGGTAGCTCTGATCAGAAAATAGAGGGCATTTTTGAGTCCAGATCACGCCGTTTACCCTAGGAGGGGTGTAAGTTTCGCAGGCGCGAGCCTTCTGTGGAAAACGCCACCAGGGGCATTTTCGTAATTTAGAGGCCTCAGGCGTTGAATTTATAACTTTCAAACAGAGCCTCAGATTGAAATTCTGAGACCTCCATTGCACTTAGGGAATGGATTTTACCCTAGGAGAGACTTAATCTTGACCCCACTGAGTGTTTGGGAACGGGCCTACTGGTGGGGGATTAAAGTTAATTAATATGAAATTGACCTAATTTTCTACTTAAGTCATAACCCCTCTCATCCCTCCCATTTGCATCCTCTAGTGGAACTCAACCAAGGAGCTCCTCTCAACACCAAGATCTCCATATCCTCCTCCTCTCCAAGGTGTTGCAGCCGACAGATCGTTGCGAAGCGACGGGCTAAGCCCCCGAGGTAGGATCGTGCGTTTATTTTCTTTTTCAATTACCACATCTACTTCGAGCTTGAATTACAGCATGAAATCTCTGTTAAATTATCAAGAGAATCCCATATGAAAGTAGGGATTGTTCTAAGCTTACCAAATCATGATTCATATTGAAAATACAAGTCCCGAGGTAACCGAAATGATCTGACAAAGTTTCAGGGGGATATGGGTGTTTTTCCGACGGTCCTGGCCGGTCCGGTGGCTCTCCGAGCGGCGGTGGTCTTCAGCGGCAGTGACGCAGGGGATCCCAGGCGACAGAGGTCTTTATCCGGGTGAGGCGGAGTTGGCTGGGCATGGCGGAATCAGCCGGGTGAGGCGACGAGCGGTCGGGCGAGGTGACGAGCGGCAGACAGGGGGCGCCAGCAGGGCACGACGATGCGGCCAGACCAGCTTTTTCTAGCCGACACACGTGGAAGACCGGGGTCTTCAGACCTCAGCTGAAAAATAGGGACCCGCAATACACGAGTCCAGTGGAGGTAAATCCGGACCGACTTAATCCAGTCTGGGTGAGGTGGGCCTGCCAGCACGGTGAATTGCGGGCCGGTTCAGGTATATGGTGGGCCGACTGAACCGGCCCGGCCCACCCGTTTGGTCCTTTAAAAATTAAAACGGCCATAAAACTCAGAACAAATGTTGGATTTGTGTTCCGTCTATAGAGACACGTTCCTGGAATCGAGAAGAACATTCTGAGGTGGTTTTAGGGGTATCTAATTCCCAAGATGGGGGCCTCAATGGCATGACACGCCCGTTAAGTGGATTGACGTTATTCCAGGAGTTCTTGTTTTGGGTGGCGCAGACACATCTGAAGTCTGATTTGGGCGTCGTCAGTGGCGTTGGGACCCTGGAAATGAGACAGAGTTTTCCAGGGTGGTTTCAGACATTGAAACCAGAGATGAGGCATAGGCCCCACGACCCATCTTTCGAACTGTACGCAGCAATTTGCAGCTTTTTCATCGGACGTCTGTTCAGGGCGTGCGAGAAGTCGATTCTGGGTGTTTTTCCGAGGACGTTGAAATGGAGAAACCTGCCTGCTTTAATTTTGCATGGTGTTTCAGGCCCCATGAGGGTCGTTTTTGGCATTGACGGTGAATTCCATCTTTATCACTGGGTGTCCGTTTTGGACAAGTGATTAGTCAATATTATGTACTTTTCTGAGAGGATCACAATTGTGCGATCCATTTGTTGCGTTTCAGGACCGTGATGCAGGTCCCACGTAGCACCGATCATGTGCGTTTTGGAGAAATTCATCTTCTTCTCTGGACGTCTGTTCCATGCAAGTAAGTAGTCAATTTGACACGTTTTCTTAAGGGAATCACAGTGGTGCAATGCGCCTGACTGTTTTCAAGACCGAGGCTCGGGACCACGGGACGACGTTTGGGCATAAAGTGGTGTTGGATGAAGTTTTCGTCGGATGTTCGTTTGAGGCGAGTAAGTGGTCTATCTCACATTTTTTCCACGATTATTACAATGGTACGATCCATTTGGATGTACAGAGCCTCATTCGAGATCTCATTAAATGTGGAGGCATGAAAGGTGTACAGGTGGAGGTTCTTCCCATAGTGTTTGCAGAGAACCCTCTGCATGTGATTGTGAGAACTCCTGTGAGAGTGAAGTAAATGTTTGAAGAGGTGTGGTTGGCCGTGCTAGGGCTGTGGTGGAAGTAAGTTGGAGAACTTACGTTTCACCCTTTTTGCATTGATGTTGGACATCGTGTGCATAATAGCCTTTGGGCTAGAAATGTGGTATACTCTGGGAGTATATGGGTTTGCATGGAGGTACATGTTGTAGTTTTTACTTGATAATGTTTGTGTACGTTGTTTGGAGATGAGATAAGGCCACATGTCATGAGGGCCCCATGTGCGTACCATGTTCTAATTTACATACCTTTGACCTCTCATGAAGTAGAGGGTCCTTCTGTTAATGATGGTTTAGACCATCAGTGTAGAGTGGTTTCCCCTGGTTCTATTCTTGATGGTTTGATCAGTAGAGTTGTTTGGGTTTCCCTATTCCTTTAGCTGTGTGGGATTTCAGTATCACATACCTTTATGTTCCCTGGTAGGGTTATTGTGGATTCGGTGTGACCAATACTTTACACGGGCACCGATCCTCTACCCCGGAGGCTGTTTCCAGTAGGGTGCAGAGCCTAGTGAGCCCTGGGCGCAGACCCCCTAGCAAAGTATCGAGATCATATCTTCCTTCCATGATCTACCGTGACGCGTTTCCCTAGGAAAAGTTCCAGGTATTGATGTGACCCACACTAGACAGGCGCTAACCCTCTGCTAGGTGAGTTCTTCTTGAGTTGTGTTGTTACACGATACCCACTCCATGTTCCATTGGATAGTGTTGTACCATCCGATAGGGATGGCCAGAGTAGTTATGGGTTTACCCTCCAGCGGGGCTGGGAAATGGGTTTCCCGATGACTTCTTGGGGTTTACCCTCCAGTGGGGCTGGGTAGTGGGTTACCTGATGACCTCACAGTGGGTTAACCGAAGACCTCTTAGGGTTTACCCTCCATCGGGGATGGGCAGTGGGTTACCCGACGACCTCTTAGGGTTTACCCTCCAGCGGGGCTGGGAAGTGGGTTACCCGACGACATATTAGGGTTTACCCTCCAGCAAGGCTGGGCAGTGGGTTACCTGATGACATCTTAGGGTTTACCCTCCAGCGGGGCTGGGCAGTGGGTTACCCAACGAACTCTTAGGGTTTACCCTCCAGTGGGGGTGGGAAGTGGGTTACCCGACGACCTCTTGGGGTTTACCCTCCAGCGGGGCTGGGCAGTTGGTTACCTGATGACCTCTTAGGGTTTACCCTTTAGTGGGGCTGGATAGTGGGTTACCCGATGACCTCTTAGGGTTTACCCTCCAACTGGCCTGGGCAGTGGGTTACCCGACGACTTCTATAAGACTTAGTTTTTTCTACTAGGCTAGTCTGTGGCTTTTCTCCATGACTACTGGAGCGGGACCCTTGGTTGTACGGGTCAGTGATGTGACAACTTTGACTTTGAGAAGACCTCTCGACTGTGTGATAGTGACGAGGTGTGGTTTGACTTTCCCCAGAACTCTCAATAATGATGGGCACTTTCCCCAACAAGACGTGTCCTTGTGAAGCGACCTAAAATCGTGAGGGTGAGTCAGTATTGTCCAAAGAGGACAGTGTCAAGGTGCGGTGATTTGATCCCCTCGACTTGTAGTTTGGGGCAAACGTGCGGGATATTGGGCATCGATGGTGTTTACTTCTGGGACTATTGGAGACTCACTTTCTTGGGATGACCTTTGAGATAGATATCCCCTTACAATCTTGTTCGGGTTTCTTGTTTGAGAATATGGATATGTATATACCTAGTTCCAGTACCCCCTTCTTGGGTTTTGGTTACTCTCCTTCCAGGAGAGGCAAAGACGCGCGGGGTATGCCATGTTCTTTCTGTGTCTGGATTCTCGTGGTTGGACGAGTCTACTATCCTGTTATAGGTAGCGAAGGATCGAAGGGAAGTTTATCTTCTCACAATTTATAGCTCCTTATGTTAGGATGAGTCTACTTCCTTCCTCTTGTTGTGTCAAGCTGTACTCTTTTCTGCACTCTCTGTTGTACTCCTTTACTACTCCCTGTTCGATCTACTTCTCACCCATCAATACCTCATTTGTTTCTCCCTCGAGACTTTGGGGTATCCTACTGAGTATTTTTATACTCACCCCTACTTGGGCTTTTCCCGCACTTGATGTTCCCTTGTAGACGACAGACAGGTTGCTCATGACTATAAAGGAGCTTAGGAGTTCGGGATCTTGGACCGCATGCAGTGGTCGTAGTCGGGTTCCAGGCGTGGGACTCTCCTAGCTGTTTTACTTTTGTTTACTTGTTGCCGGGTTGTGGCACTTTTCTGGTTGGGAGCATGTTTTTCCCTTTTCTTTTCAGTTTACCTTCAGCACTCACTTTGTACTGTTTAGAGGTCGATGCACCTTGTTGGTTTGTTTATATTAGTTGGTACTTTACTTTTCCTTTTACTCTGCACTTCTGCATTGAGTGGGCTTTGTGTGTGTACAGGTACTTAGGCAAAGGCCTCCCCGAGTTTTTTAGCCTTCGGTGCTTGTCGCCAGCCCCTGACCTATGGAGGCGGGCTTGGGGTAGTTTAGGCTCGAGCCTGGGTAGGGTCAGGTCGTGACAAAGTGGTATCAGAGGTGGATCATTCCTTGGGATGTTGTGCGGACGTCCCTAAAAAAGAATTGGTTGAGATTTAGGGAAACAATGCCGACATGTCTTGAGAGAGGATCTTAGGTGAGGGAGTCCAGTGATGGTGCGGCGTCCGACGTATCCATTCACCAAGACCTTGATAACCCGCTTGTCAAGTGAACATGCTGAGATACTTGTTGCAGGGGAAATTGGTTTGTACATCACATAGGATTGAGACTTTGAATTTCCTTCTTGAGTCAGCTTCCCATTGTTGTTACTGTTATATACATATATGATCATCTGACCACGGTACTCCTTGATAACATTCAGGATGTTTCCGTGAAGACAACTAGCCAGGATACCAGCTTTGGTACGTGAAGACGACCCTGTGAGCGATGGGGCCTCAGTACAGGACCCATCATGCGAGTCCCTTTCTTCGGGTGGGACGGTAGCATCACCCCCTCTTGGTGAGCATTAGACAGCGTCAGCAGAGCAGATTGAGCTTGAGCGTGGGTTGAGCATACTCTATGAGTTCTAGTGGCAGAGACCGCTGAGGTTCAGCGGTGAGCCAGAACCTCAGGAAGTAGAGGTTTGTCTAGAGACAGTAGTTCACCTCTTCAGGCTTGTGCAGACACTGACAGATCTTATGGTGACTTTGGCTGCATACCTTTTCCACGGAGCAGCTGGGCGTTGGTGGAGTCTGGTGACTCGGTTACTTGATGAGTCATCACTTTCGTGGGATGACTTTTAACTACTATTTTGTGAGGAGTTTTACCCCTTCTGCTTACGCTCCATTTGGATCCAATAGCTCTTGCAGTTTCAGCAGGGAGGGATGATTATGATTGAGTACACAACTAGGTTCGCGGACCGTGCACGCTTTTACCCGAACATGGTCCATGACGACAGCCTCCAAGCGCGTAAGATTGATCAGGGTATCTGCAGAGAGATTCATGCCATCATCGTACCCTTGTGAATCCCCACTTATACTGAGGTGCTAGAGCAGGTGTTGGTGACAGAGAGCTTCCTGTCATGTTTTACAGTTGGTGGTGGCAGTTGACACGATGGAGACGAGACGTCTGCCACAGATAGTAGGCGCTGGATGACAGAACCTCAATGCAGGTGGACTTCCCACCACCGGTTTCAGAGACGTGGTCGTGAAATACTATGGCAGCAAAGAGCAGGGCCTCAGCTGGGGAGACCCTTCTGTGGGTGGACTCCGGGGCATGGTCGTACACCACAGTGACACCGGAGGGCACCAGGGCAGCCTGTGGAGGGCCGATGCTATGCTTGCAATGGGTGAGGTTACTTGGCATATGACTACCTGACCAAGAATGCTGAGAATATCGGGCAGCTAGAAGGTGCACCACCCCGGTAGAGGCAGCGCCGTGTTTGGAGTTGTACCCAGAGAGGTGGTGCTGGCAGAGGAGCGGGAGGAGATAGAAGTGGGGGAAGACATTATGAGGTCTTCCCATCACCATCAAGTGGTCCACGCCAGGCTCTTGGAGCTGACAATTGGGACCATGGACAGCCGCAAGCTTTGGATGTCTATGACCCTACAGAGCATGAAGTGATAAGAGGTGCTCTCTACAGCTCTTCTAATTTTTGCAGTAGAATTGTTAGACTCTTTATGTGAAATTATTTTCTACCTACTCCTTGTTTGAGGTGTTACCATGGTGACGTGGGGCGTTAGTGTATCCCTGTCTCAGTAGATTAGAAGACATGGAACCTTTTCTTTAGTTGATGGTATCAACTCCTTCACTTTCCGAGCGTGTAAGAGAGTCTTGGTCGTGAGACATTTACTGTGAAACTTTGCGTGACCGGATATCCTTGAGTGTTTAACCATATGGATATTATGAAGAAGATAATAATCGGGCTTTGCCCCAGGTAAAAATGGTGATTCCAATCACGGCGTGTGGCGTGGGGGTTCTACCGAAGAGGTGAGCTACCCCCAAGGGCCTTTGGGCTGTTTGAGACCATGCGAAGGGATAGCGAGGTTGTCTATCACCTTTCCCTAACCCCCCAAAGTCTGGAGTGGGTGCATGATGCTTCCCATGTGACATACCTGAGGAGATGTGTGCATGCTCCTATGCACGTCATCAGTGAGGGCAGACCTCACGTGAACAGATAAAATCCTTTGTGTGTGATGACACAGAACTGTGCAAGAGTTTTCCTCGGTACGAGAGAGCTAGGTGTGGGCTTAGTACTCTATGTTGTTTCCTGGTTTTGATTTCTGAGGATGAAAATCTTGAAGGATGGAATGATTTAAGAACTTATTTTTATCTATAAAAGACTTTGTAAAATTCTTGATGTTATTCTGGGGTAGCGCCTTCAGACGGCATATGATTCTGAGCCCCAGTGTGGCCAGAATTAAAATTTCAGTGCGTTCACACTGGGCATGCCAAATAAATGGAATAACTCCTAAAAGGTAGCTCAGATCAGAAAACTGAGGGAACCTTTGTGTGCAGAGCATGCCGTTTACCCTAGGAGGGGTGTAATTTTCGCGGGCACGAGCCTTCTGTGAAAACGCCACAAGGGGCATTTTTGTAATTTAGCGGCCTCAGGCGTTGAATTTATAACTTTCTAATGAAGCCTCAGATTGAAATTCTAAGACCTCCATTGCACTAAGGGAATGGATTTTACCCTAGGAGAGACTTAATCTCAACCCCGTTGAGTGTTTAGGAATGGGCCTATTGGTGGGGGATTAAAGTTAATTAATTTAAAATTGACCTAATTCTCTACTTAAGTCATAACCCCTCTCATCCCTCCCATTTTCATCCTCTGGTGGAACTCAACCAAGGATCCCCTCTCAACACCAAGATCTCCATCTCCTCCTCCTCTCTAAGGTGTTGTGGTCGGCAGATCGTTGCGAAGCGACTGGTTAAGCCCCCGAGGTAGGATCGTGCCTTTATTTTATTTTTCAATTACCACATCTACTTTGAGATTGAATTACAGTATGATATCTCTATTAAATTATTGAGATAAGACAATATGCGAGTAGGGGTCGTTCTAAGCTTTACAAAACATGCTTTGGATTGAAAATCCAAGTCTTGAGGCGACCGTAGTGATCCGACGAAGTTTCGGGAGGATATGGGTGTTTTTCCCGGGGTCCTGGCCGGCTCGGCGGCTCACTGGGCGACGGAGGTCTTCAGCGGTGGTGGTGCGGGGGCTCCCAATAGATGGATTTCTTCGGCCGGGAGAGGCGGCGTTGGCCGAACGAGGTGGCGAGTGGCCGAGCGAGGCGACGAGCGGCCGACAGGGGGCACCAACGGGGCATGACGATGTGGCCGGACCAGCTTTTGCTGGCCGGCACGTGCGGGAGACATAGGTCTTCGGACCCCGGTTGGAAAACATGGACCCGTGATACGTGGGTCCAGTGGAGGTAAATCCAGACTAGCTTAATCTGGTCCAGGAGAGGTGGGCCGGCCCGTGTGGTGAACTGCGGGCCGGTTCAGGTATATAGTGGGCCAACCGAACCGGCCCGATCCACCCGTTCGGTCCTTTAAAAATTAAAACGGCCATAAAACTCAGAACATGCATCAGATTCATGTGCCGTTTGCAGAAACACGTTCCTGTAATTGAGACGAACATTCTGAGGTGGTTTTGGGGGTTTCTAATTCCCAATACGGGGGCCTTGGTGGCGTGACATGACCGTCAAGTGGATTGGAGTTATTCTAGGGGTTCTTGTTTTGGGCGGCGCAGACACATCCGAAGTCTGATTTGGGTGATCTTAGTGGTGTTGGGACCCTGGAGTCGAGATGGAGTTTTCCAGGGTGGTTTCAGATGTTGAAACCGGAGTTGAGGTGTGGGCCCCATGACCCATCTTTCGAACTGTACGCAACAATTTGCAGCTTTTTTCATCGGACGTCCGCTCGAGACGTGTGGGCAGTTGATTCTAGGTGTTTTTCTGAGGACGTTTAAATGGAACAATCCGATCACTTTAATTCAGCACGGTGTTTCGGGCTTCACAAGGGTCATTTTTGGCATTGACGGTGAATTCCATCTTTATCACCGGGTGTCCATTTTGGACAAGTGATTAGTCAATCTTGTGTACTTTTCTGAGAGGATTGCAACGATGTAATCCATTTGTTGCATTTCAGGACTGTGATGTGGGTCCCACGTAGCACCACTCGTGTGCGGTGTGGAAAAATGCATTTTCTTCTCCGAACGTCCTTTCCATGAAAGTAAGCAGTCAATTTGACGCGTTTTCCCGAGGGCATCGTAGTGGTGCGATGCACCCAGCTGTTTTCAGGACTGAGGCTTGGGACCATGGGACGCCGTTCGGGCGTAAAGTGGTGTTGGACGATTTTTTCATCGGATGTTAGTTTGAGGCAAGTAAGTGGTCTATCTCATGTGTTTTTCCATGGGGATTACAACGATACGATTCGTTTGGATGTGCGGATCCTCATTCGAGATCTCATTAAATGTGGAGGCATGAAAGGTGTACGGGTGGAGGTTCTTTATAAGGCCCTGACCTTAAACCTTACATAATATTGAATTAAATGAATAATTCACATTGAGGATCTTTTTGGTTTTAGAGTTTTAGAGAATTAGGACATAACTATTACATCTCAAAAGATTACAAAGTAGTCACTTCTAATAAATTTCCATAAAATAAAAACTCTTAAAAAGGAACATGTCTAGTTCCATGTTTTAGATAGCATGACTTTCCCTTGATCCCATCCTTGACCCTATTGCACATTAAGTCCTGTGAAAAACATTTCAAAAAAAACTTTGGGTGAGCATAAAAAGCTCAGTAAGGGATACACAAAGAATGAAAACTGTTAGTTTTTCAAAACAACAAGTAAACAATGTATACTTTATCAGAGTAATACCTTTCACCTTTAGGAAGTAGTAAAAACTCTTCACTGAATAAAATATCATTACATACCCTTTTGTAACCAAAATATTACCATAAAACCCATATAAAGAAAACATATCATATAAAGGTAACTTGGGACATAAACATACGTAAATGGAATAACCATACGGTCGACTTCCACACATATCACTTAATGGAATATCCATACGACCGACTTCCATACCCAATGCATTGGAGGTTATAACGTAACCACCCGTCCTGGTATTCACGACACCACCCATCATATGGTTTATCACGTAACCACCCGTAAAATGTCCAAGTACCATCATTACACATAATGTAACGCCCCGACCCTAGATACCCAGAGTCGGTGCATTATTACATAACATTGGCATGATCAAAAAGGATCAAGTCTCGAAAGACCGATTAGTTTAGTAGTCTTGGAAACACTAGATATATTCATAAGTCTTGCATTACATCATAAGGTAAAAAAATCTACAACAACATCTTGTCTTCATATCCCCTCATACTATCCCTACAGGTCATTCATAATTTACTTCTTCATAATCCTGGAAAAAATAAAACATTGAAAGGGGTGAGCTCAGTTGCTCAGTAAGGATAACATTATAGTAGAAGCTTTCATAGATATTCATAAACATTGAAGGCAATTTATAACTAAAACGAAAGCCTTTTAAACTTGAACTTCAGCATAAAAGGGAAAAGATAAAATAAAATAATGCCATTTACTTACTCACATGGATATTCTACTAGTCGAATGATCACATGCAATATCAATAACGACTTTCATAATGATGGAATGCATAATGCTAGACTATCATAACCACATAGCCAAGGCCTCGTGCCAAGACTACAAATAAGATTTTGCCAAGGCCTTGTGCCAAGACACTAGTTTGTCTCATGAGACCTACCGATGCATCGAGGAGCTATAGAGGGCTACACCCGTCACTTATTAAGTCCAATGCATTCCTCATATGAACATGTTTAGACATAACATAAACATTTGTATTAAAACTATCATACGAAATGTCAATACTTTAACCACAAACCATGAATGGTATAAAAATAGCACATCCACAGTCAAACATAACTCATTCGATACAATCTGGAAGATTGTATTGTATCACATTAACCTCAATCAAAAATAATGAAGGATGTTGACATAGATGAAAATAATCATCTAAACTATTTGAGAGAAATATCCCCCTTTTTCTTGAAATCATTTAAAAGTCACACTATTTTTCAAGAAGCCATTTAAAAATAGATTTTTGAATCAAAGTGTCCCATACCACTTTGAAACTTTTTAAGAGGAGTTTTAATTTTAAAACTTTAATGTCCATATAAATAAATCCTTAAAACCATTTTTAAAACTTGGACATTAATGAGAAAGATTTAGATGAATAAGTCTTTAAAACATTTAAAAATGGTATTTTAGTTAGATATTCTAACCAAAAGAGAGGCACCTGAATAAAAATAATTGAGGTAATCAAAATTTTTTAATATCATGAGAATATAGGGATTCATGATATACTATGTCAAAGTACATTATATACACCACATAAAAGTGATTTGGTGTATAACAACAAAGAAGTCTCAATGGAATGTAAATTGAGATGAAATCTCTCATAAAGGTCGTATCCTTAGGTTAAGGATAAATAAACGACATAATTATGTGTGACAAATATAAATACACTAAATATGATTGGATATTCAGTGTAAAACAATCAAGGGACATTCACACATATTCTAGTAAAAACAACACCAATGAATTGGATGTTTATCTCAACAAATCGAGATTGAGTAAAAATTACTCTTATCAAGTTCATACCGATGACTTGAGAATTTATCAATAGAGTTATTATGTGTATAAAAATTATATCCACAGAAAGAGGAGTGGAAATTAAGACATAATCAAATGAATAGTGATTCCACACATAATCTTGGAGTAAAATAATCAATGAAGTATGTGTAAAGACGAATGAGTGAAAATTGAAATTTCAAATTCCCTTATCGATTAGGTAACTTACGAAACATACACCCATGAAAGAAGGATCATACCATGATGATGTAAATACCCATATATTAAAGTATATTACACAATGAATACAATCATGGGCAGTACACATACACCACATGCAATAATTAAGTGGTGAACAATGGAATTCTCACGAAATTAAGAGTGAGTTAAGAAACCCCTTACCTTGTACATTTCCTTGGTTGGGGGTAGGTTAATCTCCTGTATAATGTTGAAATAATTGTTATTAAATTATTCATGAATCATATACATTAATATGATATCATATATGATCTTTTAACATTTCTTTGTTAATAATATCTTATAATTATCGTCGTTTCGGGTGTTAACTTACTCGTTTTCTTTTATATGGTTTGTTACGTAAGCCATGTTTTTCATGGATAGGTTGCATATTATTCATATCCATAATGATATAAAGTTATTAAACATTACTTTTAAATCATCAAATGATAATTATACTTGAAGGGATATGATGGAGAATGAATCTCATTGCGTTCGTGGAGACGGTAGTCCGTACGTATGCACGAGCGACAATGTCATTCCTTTGATATTAAAATAATATATAATTGGATGGTATATCATATATAAAGAATCATTATCATGTTATATTTATTATTTAAATGAGTTACACATCATTATTATACCCACCAAAATAATAATATATTGAATAACAATTACATCACGACGTGGAGACGGTAAGCCGTACGTACGCACGTATGGTGACATGTTATTCAAAGGGTGGATAGAATACTGAATATGGTTGTACCATATTTATAATAACATCACAGTATATATAATATAATGGAGTTATTATTTTATAATGGTAATAACAAAGAAAGAAGAAGTGGAAGAAGAAAGGAACTTGAAAAGTGGTGGTGAAAACATTACCTCTTCTTCGGGTTCTTCCTTTTGATTTGATCAAAAGGGCGGCTTAGGTTGGCTTTCTGATCAAACTAAGGCATCTAGGTTGTATTGAGAGAAGTTTAGAGAGTATTTGGGCAGGGTTTGGCCGAACCAAAATTCTTTTAAGGTGTGAAGAAATGAGAAGGAGGAGTGCCCTTTTATAAGAGGGGTGAGGGGCACCTTTGGAAAAGCTAGAAATATTAATTTATAATAAATTCATATTCGGTTTATAATGGCTCCAAAGTTTATTATTCAAAGTTTGAGGTTGGTATAGGTCTAAAACCATTCAACCAATATAATTTAGACAGGTTTGGGTTAATATATTAACCTTATCTTTTAGTTTTAACTCTTAGTTAATTAGTTAGACATTTACCATGTCACTTTGTAGTTTTATATTATATAGTTAATAAACTTACTATATACATCCAATCGACCCCCAAGTGGTCCATTAATGATATACCTATCATGTTATAAGTCTCTTGGACTAACCATAGTATTTTAGGAATTTAATATCAATTAATAATATAATATTTGTTTTAAAAACTCTTTTATGTCCATTTTGACACTATTCAATAGTTGATTTTTGTGAAACTCATAACAGAATGATTACTTCTAAAAAAGTCAATTAAATCAATCCTAATATGTCATATTATCCTAGAAAATTAGTTTAATACATTAAAAGTCTTAAATTATATTTATTTGGGTATTTATAATATCAATTATTTTAATTTTTCACTATTATGGTAATTACTGTATCATCATTGTGTCATATATATATTAAATTATTTAATGTCTAAAAATTATAAATAAAATATAATTTTGTAGTAAATATTATTATATTTCTAATTAATATTTACAATCGAATTTATCTTATGTATAACACTATATTAAAAATGTTTTAGTAAATAAACTTTGATTTTAACTCTTTTAACTCTTCTTTGAATTAAATGATAATAAATATCCTAATCTAATACAAGTGGACCTAAATGATAATATTTTATTCTTAAGGTTGTTTTTGGTCGATATAAACTTGTCCAATAGAATTAGGACATGTTTTAGGGTAATATTAATATCATTTTTACCCTTAATTACCCTATTTACTTTTAACCGTGGTAAATAAAAGTAAAAAGTTATTATTCACCAAAAATTATTTTCATATCATTGAACCAAATTTTACTTCTTGATATTAACCGTGTCTCTCGTATTTTCTAAATTCCATTCACATAAGAGGTAAAATTATGTTTTATGAAAAATTCAGTTTTTTTTAACTACCACTTAGTAGTTTCACTATTCATCAAAAATTGAAGTTTTTCAGAACAATGACAATATTTCACCCTAAGCTATAATTGATATTCCGAATTCAAAAATTATGTCTATTTTAAAAAACTATAAACATATAAGTTTCATTAATTAATTTTATAATTAATTCCCACTATCACAACAAATAGCGTGTTTTTAAGAAACAATATATATCAAAAGATTGACAATTGTTTAGGTCCAATTTCAAAGTGAAATTAATTCTAATGAAAACCATTGGATAAAATAGTAAAAATATATTATAATTATAATTTAAAACCACTCAATAATATAATTTATCACTATAAATTATTTTTATTTAAAAATTTGTTTTTAATTAAAATTTAGTAATTTTCACTATTCATCAAAATATAAGTGTTATCCGAAAAGTTCCAAAATTTCACCCTAGGATAAATTCGATATTACGAATCCAAAAATGAAGTCCATTTTGAGAGATAGAATTTATAAAATTTCAAAAAGTAGGTATTATTATTCATAACGGCTAGTTTGATTGGTTGTGGTGTGTTAGAATCTCGAAGTTGCGTATAATGCACGCCATTGTATTATTCGAAGGGAAACGTACCGTGGAAGCTTGGGGTGTTAAATTCTCCCCTCCTTCAATAAATTGCGTCCTCGCAATTTTTAAAATTGTGCTTGTGAATATATTGGAAAGTCCCACATCGGAAAAAGAGTCAATAAAACTATCACTTTAAAAGAAAGAAAGAGAGGTATAAAGGTCAACCAAGATAACCCATACTCGGATTCCATGTAGGAAAACATGGATATGGATGATAAACTAAGTGTCATGTTCTGATGGAGAGGGATAGAAATCATGATCAAGAGAAAGTTAACAATAAGAAAACCACAAACTTGTGTTGGGACAAACGACCATTAGTCTCCTAGTAGGAAAGTAAACGGACAACATTTTTTTGTTTAAAGTTACATTACATAAGGATGAAGAATTTATTTATGATATTGACTAAGAATATAAAGATATATACTTACATTTTAAGTAGAGTTTTATTCTTTAATAAATTTCCACCACTAACTGATTTTTTTTAAACGATGAGTATTCAAGAAGACTTGGTCACACTAGAAGAGAAAGAATAAACTTCTATAGAATCACATGATCCATGCAGGATGAACTATATATTTACATTGTCTTTAGAGATTAATCAAAACCAAAATGGTTAGTACAAGATCTAATGATCCCCCAAAAGGATATTCCTTGAGAGAAATAAACACTAATATTAATTTCCAAAATTAAACCAACAATACCCCAAAGTTAAATAAATACCATTCAACAATCAATTGTCCTTAAAATCCTTTAATATAATCAAAAATAATATTGAAAACCAAAACTTATTAATAATGTAGTCTTCCACGTTAAAGTTTATCTCTAAATGACATTAGTTACTCTTAAAGTCACATACTTAAAAGTAATTAACCTAATCATTTCCATAAATAACCGAAATCATTATAAATCCACAATAAAAACATAGATAAAAATCCACCATTACTCCTCAAATGAAATCCCATACTACTCTATTTTCCTTTGGCATGTAGTGTTCTCAACAAAGCGATCAACTTCCAAAATAACATTTATCACTTAATCACCAAATCATTTTCCTATACTAAGGGTATTAATTTGATAAGACATAAGATACCAAATCAAATTATTATTGATCAATAAAATCATTTAACTAAAAATAATTTTCACACTAACCAGGGACTTCACGTAGTCCAGTGGTAGGTGATAAATCCCAATCGCACTTTGGTTGTGGGTTCGATTCCCACAGCTTTGTCCGACGCAACGGGTTGTCACACGGTCTATGTGTTTTCATTTTTCAAAAACTATATTTTATAACATTACCAAAATGAGATAAATTCCTCAAAATAACCATAACATAATTTAACCACAAATGTTATCTCATACCTTGCATTTTCATCCCAAATTATAATAATTTGTAATTGCCTCAAACCCAATGATCATATAAAACCAAATGGTTATTTATAACTATATCCACAAGAGAAAAGATAATTCTTCCATAAATATCATTCTCACATGGAAAAAGTTAGGGTTACAAATACAAGAGAAAATTATTCCAAAGTAAACCCTTCAACAAGGATCACTAATAATTTTTAAACATTTATTCAACCATTTATTTCCACATAGCTTCTTCTCTTACCAAGAAAATATCTTATAGAATAGGACATTCACTCGGGTAATGGCCAGGTCCCCTACATTTACGGAAAATGACTGTAAATGGATTCTTGGGACTATTTTTATCTTCTTCCATAGTACTCTTCATTTTTCTTCGGCAATTCTTCACTTTATGTCCTTCCTTCCCACACATAAATCATTTTTTGTCCCATTGAGACACTTTCCTGGGTGTCTCCTTCCACATTTACTACATGATGGAAATTGAGGATTTCTTTCTCCATGGTCTCCACTACTGGAGCTCTTATCATTCATCTCCTTTCTCTTCTTTGTTGAGTCCGGTAATTGGTTAAT
The DNA here is from genome assembly GCA_963277665.1 of Viscum album. Lineage (NCBI taxonomy): Eukaryota > Viridiplantae > Streptophyta > Magnoliopsida > Santalales > Viscaceae > Viscum > Viscum album. The sequence continues at coordinate 508,203,993 of OY728131.1, read as the reverse complement.
ATATATATTGTTGATCATATTTTTGGAAAATTGATTTTGCATAAAGATGATATCTTTTATGCCTATCAACATTCCATTTTGTTGCTCATTGCCACCACCGTTCCCACCTTGTACATCATTCTCAAAGTCACTATGACTTCCTTGGAATCCAGCCATTGACTAAAACCAGAAAGCATTATGTGAGTAATAGTAGTCATATAATCATTTAGAGATTAACATGTCACCATATTCTCAATTTGAAACACATTAGGATTAACCAAGGTCATTTACTCTCATCTTATATATATAATACTTTAAATCGGTTTGTAAAAAAAATGTAAATTAACTTAAGCATATCCCCCAGGAGTGTCGTAACCAAGAGTGCAGTAAGGCCCATTGTCGTACACCAGTTCCCGTTTCAGTCTAGCTCAAAGTGGTGTTTTCGGGTTTTACCCCTAGGTACATCTGTGCCAGAGCCGCCTCTACCTGCTCGTATCCAGACATGGATGTATTGCTCGGAAAACTCACAAAATATCTACAATACCAAAATTCTAGGAAGTTCTTCTATACTAATCCTCAAAGTTCATCTTAGGTCTATGTGCTCTAATCAGATTTTATCTAAATCTAGCTTCCAAGGTTTGTACTAAACTTCCTCTGATACCAACTGTAACGCCCTGACCCTAGATACCCAGAGTCAGTGCATTATTACATAACATTAGCATGATCACAAAGGATCAAGTCTCTAAAGACCGATTAGTTTAGTAGTCTTGGAAACACTAGATATATTCATAAGTCTTACATTACATCATAAGGTAAAAAAAAACTACAACAACATCTTGTCTTCATATCCCCTCATACTATCCCTGTAGGTCATTCATAAATACTTCTTCATAATCCTAGGAAAAATAAAACATTGAAAGGGGTGAGCTTAGATGCTCAGTAAGGATAACATTATAGCATAAGCTTTCAAATATATTCATAAACATTTAAGGCAATTTATAACTAAAACGAAATCCTTTTAAACTTGAACTTCAACATAAAATGTCAAAGCTAAATAAAATAATGACATTTACTTACTCACATGGATATTATACTAGTCAAATGATCACATGAAATATCAATAACCACTTTCATAATGATGGAATGCATAATGCCAGACTATCATAACCACATAGCCAAGGCCTCATACCAAGACTACAAATAAGATTTTTCCAAGGCCTTGTGCCAAGACACTAGTTTGTCTCATGAGACCTACCGATGCATTGAGGAGCTATAGCGGGCTCCACCCGTCACTTATTAAGTCCAATGCATTCCTCATATGAACAGGTTTAAACATAACATAAACATTCATATTAAAACTGTCATACGAAATGTTAATACTTTAACCACAAACCATAAATGGTATAAAAATAGCACATCCATAGTCAAACATAACTCATTCGATACAATATGAAATATTGTATTGTATCACATTAACCTCAATCAAGAATAATGAAGGATGTTGACATAGATGAAAATAATTATCAAAACTATTTGAGAGAAATATCCCTCTTTTTCTTGAAATCATTTAAAAGTCAGACTATTTGTCAAGAAGCCATTTAAAAATAGATTTTTGAATCAAAGTGTCCCATACCACTTTGAAACTTTTTAAGAGTAGTTTTAATTTTAAAACTTTAATGTCCATATAAATTAATCCTTAAAACTATTTTTAAAACATGGACATTAAGGAGCAAGATTTAGACGAATAAGTCTTTAAAACATTTAAAAATGGTATTTTAGTTAGAGATTCTAACCAAAAGAGAGACACTTGAATACAAATAATTGAGGTAATCAAAACTTTTTAATATCATTAGAATAAAGGGATTCATGATATACTATGTCAAAGTACATTATATACACCACATAAAAGTGATTAGGTGTATAACAACAAAGAAGTCTCAATGGAATGTAAATTGAGATGAAATCTCTCATAAAGGTCGTATCCTTAGGTTACGGATAAATAAACGACATAATTATGTGTGAAAAATATAAATACACTAAATATGATTGTATATTCAGTGTAAAACAATCAAGGTACATTCACACATATTCTAGTAAAAACAACACCAATGAATTGGATGTTTATCTCAACAAATCGAGATTGAGTAAAAATTACTCTGATCAAGTTCATACCGATGACTTGAGAATTTATCAATGGAGTGATTATGTGTATAAAAAGTATATCCACAGAAATAGGAGAGGAAATTATGACATAATCAAATGAATAGTGATTCCACACATAATCTTGGAGTAAAATAATCAATGAAGTATGCGTAAAGCCGAATGAGTGGAAATTAAAATTTCAAATTCCCTTATCGATTAGGTAAGTTACGAAACATACACCCATGAAAGAAGGATCATACCATGATGATGTAAATACCCATAAATTAAAGTATATTACACAATGAATACAATCATGGGCAGTACACATACACCACATGCAATAATTAAGTGGTGAACAATGGAATTCTCACGAAATTAAGAGTGAGTTAAGAAACCCCTTACCTTGTACATTTCCTTGGTTGGGGGTAGGTTAACCTCCTGTATAATGTTGAAATAATAATTATTAAATTATTCATGAATCATATACATTAATATGATATCATATATGATCTTTTAACATTGCTTTGTTAATAATATCTTAGAATTATCGTCGTTTCGGGTGTTAACTTACTCGTTTTCTTTTATATGTTTTGTTACGTAAGCCATGTTTTTCATGGATAGGTTATATATTATTCATATCCAAAATTATATAAAGTTCTTAAACATTATTTTTAAATAATCAAATGATAATTATACTTGAATGGATATGATGGAGAATGAATCTCATCGCGTTCGTGGAGACGGTAGTCCGTACGTACGCACGAGCGACAATATCATTCTTTTGATATTAAAATAATATATAATTGGATGATATATCATATATAAAGAATCATTATCATGTTATATTTATTATTTAAATTAGTTACACATCATTATTATACCACCAAAATAATAATATATTGAATAACAATTACATCACGACGTGGAGACGGTAAGCCGTACGTACGCACGTATGGTGACATGTTATTCAAAGGGTGGATAGAATAGTGAATATGGTTGTAAAATATTTATAATAACATCACAGTATATATAATATACTGGATTTATTATTTTATAATGGTAATAACAAAGAAAGAAGAAGTGGAAGAAGAAAGGAACTTGAAAAGTGGTGGTGAAAACATTACCTCTTCTTCGGGTTCTTCCTTTTGATTTGTTCAAAAGGGCTCCTTAGGTGGGATTTCTGATCAAACTAAGGACTCTAGGTTGTAGTGAGGGAAGTTTAGAGAGTAGTTTGGCAGGGTTTGGCTAAACAAAAAGGATTTGAATGTGTGAAGAAATGAGAAGGATTGCCCTTTTATAAGAGGGGTGAGGGGCACCTTTGGAAAAGCTAGAAATATTAATTTATAATAAATTCATATTCGGTTTTTAATGGCTCCAAATTTGATTATTCAAAGTTTAAAGTGGGTATAGGTTGAAAAACATTCAACCAATAGAATTTATAAAGGTTTGGTTTTCTATATTAACCTTATCTTTTAGTTTTAACTCTTAGTTAATTAGTTTGACATTTACCATGTCACTTTGTAGTTTTATATTATATAGTTAATAAACTTACTATATACATCCAAGAGACCCCCAAGTGGTCCATTAATGATATACCTATAATGGTATAAGTCTCTTGGCCGAACCTTAGATTTTTAGGAATTTAATATCAATTAATAATATAATATTTGTTTTAAAAATTCTTTTATGTCCATTTTGACACTATTCAATAGTTGATTTTTTTGAAACTCATAACAGAATGATTACTTATAAAAAAGTCAATTAAATAAATCCTAATATGTCATATTATCCTAGAAAATTAGTTTAATTCATTAAAAGTCTTAAATTATATTTATTTGGGTATTTATAATATTAATTATTTTAATTTTTCACTATTATGGTAATTACTACATCATCATTGTGTCATATATATATTAAATTATTTAATGTCTAAAAATTATAAATAAAATATAATTTTTTATGAAATATTATTATATTTCTAATGAATATTTACAATCGAATTTATCTTATGTATAACCTTATATCAAAAATGTTTTATTAAATAAACTTTGATTTTAACTCTTTTAACTCTTCTTTGAATTAAATAATAATAAATATCATAATCTAATCCAAGTGGACCTAAATGATAATATTTTATTCCTAAGGTTGTTTTTGGTCGATATACTATTGTAAAATATAATTAGGACATGTGTTAGGGTAATATTAATATCATTTTTACCCTTAATTACCCTATTTACTTTTAACCGTGGTAAATAAAAGTAAAAAGTCACTATTCAACAAAAATTATTTTCATCTCATTGAACCAAATTTTACTTCTTGATATTAACCGTGTCTCTCGGATTTTCTAAATTCCATTCACAGAAGCGGTAAAATTAAGTTTTATGAAAAATTCAGTTTTTTTAACTACCACTTAGTAGTTTCACTATTCATCAAAAATTGAAGTTTTTCAGAACAATGCCAATATTTCACCCCAAGCTATAATTGATATTCTGAATTCAAAAATGATGTCTATTTTACAAAATTCAAAACATATAAGTTGCATTAATTAATTTTATAATTAATTCCCGCTGTCACAACAAATAGCGTGTTTTTAAGAAACAATATATATCAAAAGATTGACAATTTTTTAGGTCCAATTTCAAAGTGAAATTAATTCTAATGAACACCATTGGATAAAATAGTGAAAATATATTCTAATTATAATTTAAAACCACTCAATAATATAATTTATCACTATAAATTATTTTGATTTTAAAAGTTGTTTTTAATTAAAATTTAGTAATTTTCACTATTCATCAAAATATAAGTGTTATCCGAAAAGTTCCAAAATTTCACCCTAGGATAAATTCGATATTTCGAATCCAAAAATGAAGTCCATTTTGAGAGATAGAATTTATAAAATTTCAAAAAGTAGGTATTACTATTCATAACAGCTAGTTTGATTGGTTTTGGTGTGTTAGAATCTCGAAGTTACGTACAATGCACGCCATTGCATTATTCGAAGGGAAACGTACCGTGGAAGCTTGGGGTGTTACATTATCCCCTCCTTCAATAAATTGTATCCTCGCAATTTTTAAAATCTTGCTTGGAAATATATTGGAAAGCCCCACATCGGAAAAAGAGTCAATAAAACTATCACTTTAAAAGAAAGAAAGAGAGGTATAAAGGTCAACCAAGATAACCCATACTCGGATTCCATGTAGGAAAAAATGGATATGGATGATAAACTAAGTGTCATGTTCTGATAGAGAGGGATATAAATCATGATCAGGAGAAAGTTAATAATAAGAAAACCACAAACTTGTGTTGGGACAAATGACCATTAGTCTCCTAGTAGGAATGTAAACGAACAACATTTTTTTGTTTTAAGTTATATTACATAAGGATGAAGAATTTATTTAGGATATTGACTAAGAATATAAAGATATATACTTACATTTTAAGTAGAGTTTTATTCTTTAATAAATTTCCACCACTAACTCATTTTTTTTAAACGATGAGTATTCAAGAAGACTTGGTCACACTGGAAGAGCTAGAATAAACTTCTATAGAATCACATGATCCATGCAGGATGAAATATATATTTACATTGTCTTAAGAGATTAATTAAAACCAAAATGGTTAGTACAAGATCTAATGATCCCCCAAAAGGATATTCCTTAAGAGAAATAAACACTAATCTTAATTTCCAAAATTAAACTAACAATACCCCAAAGTTAAATAAATACCATTCAACAATCAATTGTCCTTAATTTTTTTTAATATAATAAAAACTAATATTTAAAACCAAAACTTATTAAGAATGTAATCTTCCACGTTAAATTGTATCTCCAAATGACATTAGTTACTCTTAAAGTCACATACTTAAAAGTAATTAAACTAATCATTTCCATAAATAACCGAAATCATTATAAATCCACAATAAAAACATAGATAAAAATCCACCATTACTCCTCAAATGAAATCCCATACTACTCTATTTTTCTTTGGAATATAGTGTTCTCAACAAAGTAAACAACTTACAAAATAACATTTATCACTTAATCACCAAATCATTTTCCTATACTAAGGGTATTCATTTGATAAGACATAAGATCCGAAATCAAATTATTATTGATCAATAAAATCATTTAACTAAAAATAATTGTCACACTAACCAGGGACTTCACGTAGTCCAGTGGTAGGCGATAAATCCCAATCGCACTTTGGTTGTGGGTTTGATTCCCATAGCTTTGTCCGACGCGACGGGTTGTCACACGGTCTACGTGTTGTCGTTTTTCAAAAACTATATTTTATAACATTACCAAAATGAGATAAATTCCTCAAAATAACCATAACATAATTTAACCACAAATGTTATCTCATACCTTTCATTTTCATCCCAAATTATAATAATTAGTAATTGCCTCAAACCCAATGATCATATAAAACCAAATGGTTATTTATAACTATATCCACAAGAGAAAAGATAATTCTTCCATAAATATCATTCTCACATGGAAAACGTTAGGGTTACAAATACAAGAGAAAATAATTCCAAAGTAAACCCTTCAACAAGGATCACTAATAATTTTTAAACATTTATCCAACCATTTATTTCCACATAACTTCTTCTCTGACCAAGAAAATATCCTATAGAATAGGACATTCACTCGGGTAATGGCTAGGTCCCCTACATTTATAGCAAATGACTGTAAATGGATTCTTGGGACCATTTTTATCTTATTCCATAGTACTCTTCATTTTTCTTCGGCAATTCTTCAATTTATGTCCTTCCCGCACGTAAAGCATTTTTTTGTCCCATTGAGACACTTTCCTGGGTGTCTCCTTCCACATTTCATGCATGATGGAAATTGAGGATTTCTTTCTCCATGGTCTTCACTACTGGAGCTCTTATCATTCATCACCTTTCTCTTCTTTGTTGTGTCCGGTAATTGGTTAATATATATATTGTTGATCATATTTTTGGAAAATTGATCTGTCATAAAGACGATATATTTTATGCCTATCAACATTCCATTTTGTTGCTCATTGCCACCACTGTTCCCACCTTGTACATCATTCTCAAAGTCACTATGACTTCCTTGGAATCCAGCCATTGACTAAAACCAGAAAGCATTGTGTGAGTAATAGTAGTCATATAATCATTTAGAGATTAACATGTCACCATATTCTCAATTTGAAACAAATTAGGATTAACCAAGGTCATTTACTCTCATCTTATATATATAATACTTTAAATCGGTTTGTAAAGAAAATGTAAATTATCCTAAGCATATCCCCTGGGAGTGTCGTAACCAAGAGTGCAGTAAGGCCCGTTGTCGTGCACCAGTTCCCGTTTGAGTCTAGCTCAAAGCGGTGTTTTCGGGTTTTACCCCTAGGTACATCTGTGCCAAAGCCTCCTCTACCTACTCGTATCCAGACATGGATGTATTGCTCGGAAAACTCACAAAATCTCTACAATACCAAAATTCTAGGAAGTTCTTTTATACTAATCCTCAAAGTTCATCTTAGTTCTACGTTCTCTAATCAGAGTTTATCTAAATCTAGCTTCCAAGGTTTGTACTAAACTTCCTCTGATACCAACTGTAACGCCCCGACCCTAGATACCCAGAGTCGGTGCATTATTACATAACATTGGCATGATCACAAAGGATCAAGTCTCGAAAGACCGATTAGTTTAGTAGTCTTGGAAACACTAGATATATTCATAAGTCTTACATTACATCATAAGGTAAAAAAACTACATTAATATCTTGTCTTCATATCCCCTCATACTATCCCTGCAGGTCATTCATAAATTACTTCTTCATAATCCTGGGAAAAATAAAACATTGAAAGGGGTGAGCTCAGATGCTCAGTAAGGATAACCTTATAGCAGAAGCTTTCATAGATATGCATAAACATTTAAGGCAATTTATAACTAAAACGAAAGCCTTTTAAACTTGAACTTCAACATAAAATGGAAAAGATAAAATAAAATAATGCCATTTACTTACTCACATGGATATTCTACTAGTCGAATGATCACATGAAATATCAATAACCACTTTCATAATGATGGAATTCATAATGCAAGACTATCATAACCACATAACCAAGGCCTCATGCCAAGACTACAAATAAGATTTTTCCAAGGCCTTGTGCCAAGACACTAATTTGTCTCATGAGACCTACCAATGCATCGAGGAGCTATAGCAGGCTCCACCCTTCACTTATTAAGTCCAATTCATTCCTCATATGAACAGGTTTAAACATAACATAAACATTCGTATTAAAACTATCATACAAAATGTCAATACTTTAACCACAAACCATGAATGGTATAAAAATAGCACATCCACAGTCAAACATAACTCATTCGATACAATATGGAAGATTTTATTGTATCACATTAACCTCAATCAAGAATAATGAAGGATGTAGAAATAGATGAAAATAATCATCAAAACTATTTGAGAGAAATATCCCCCTTTTTCTTGAAATCATTTAGAAGTCACACTATTTGTCAAGAATCCATTTAAAAATACATTTTTGAATCAAAGTGTTCTATACCACTTTGAAACGTTTTAAGAGGAGTTTTAATTTTAAAACTTTAATGTCCATATAAATAAATCCTTAAAACCATTTTTAAAACATGGACATTAATGAGCAAGATTTAGATGAATAAGTATTTAAAACATTTAAAAATGGTATTTTAGTTAGAGATTCTAACCAAAAGAGAGACACTTGAATACAAATAATTTCGGTAATCAAAACTTTGTAATATTATGAGAATAAAGGGATTAATGATATACTATGTCAAAGTACATTATATACACCACATAAAAGCGATTTGGTGTATAACAACAAAGAATTCTCAATGGAATGTAAATTGAGATGAAATCTCTCATAAAGGCCATATCCTTAGGTTAAGGATAAATAAACAACATAATTATGTGTGAAAAATATAAATACACTAAATATGATTGGATATTCAGTGTAAAACAATCAAGGTACATTCAAACATATTCTAGTAAAAACAACACCAATGAATTGGATGTTTATCTCAACAAATCGAGATTGAGTAAAAATTACTCTTATCAAGTTCATACTGATGACTTGAGAATTTATAAATGGAGTTATTATGTGTATAAAAAGTATATCCACAGAAAGAGGAGTGGAAATTATGACATAATCAAATTAATAGTGATTCCACACATAATCTTGGAGTAAAATAATCAATGAATTATGCGTAAAGCCGAATGAGTGGAAATTGAAATTTCAAATTCCCTTATCGATTACGTAACTTACGAAACATACACGCATGAAAGAAGGATCATACCATGATGATTTAAATACCCATAAATTAAAGTATATTACACAATGAATACAATCATGGGCAGTACACATACACCACATGTAATAATTAAGTGGTGAACAATGGAATTCTCACGAAATTAAGAGTGAGTTAAGAAACCCCTTACCTTGTACATTTCTTTGGTTGGGGTTAGGTTAACCTCCTGTATAATGTTGAAATAATTGTTATTAAATTATTCATGAATCATATACATTAATATGATATCATATATGATCTTTTAACATTGCTTTGTTAATAATATCTTAGAATTATCGTCGTTTCGGGTGTTAACTTACTCGTTTTCTTTTATATGTTTTGTTACGTAAGCCATGTTTTTCATAGATAGGTTGTATCTTATTAATATCCATAATGATATAAAGTTCTTAAACATTATTTTTAAATCATCAAATGATAATTATACTTGAATGGATATGATGGAGAATGAATCTCATCGCGTTTGTGGAGACGGTAGTCCGTACGTACGCACGAGCGACAATATCATTCTTTTGATATTAAAATAATATATAATTGTATGGTATATTATATACAGAATCATTATCATGTTATATTTATTATTTAAATGAGTTACACATCATTATTATATCACCCAAATAATAATATATTGAATAACAATTACATCACGACGTGGAGACGGTAAGCCGTACGTACGCACGTATGGTGACCTGTTATTCAAAGGGTGGATAGAATAGTGAATATGGTTGTACCATATTTATAATAACATCACAGTATATATAATATACTGGAGTTATTATTTTATAATGGTAATAACAAAGAAAGAATAAGTGGAAGAAGAAAAGAACTTGAAAAGTGGTGGTGAAAACATTACCTCTTCTTCGGGTTCTTCCTTCTGATTTGATCAAAATGTCTCCTTAGGTTGGCTTTCTGATCAAACTAAGGCCTCTAGGTTGTAGTGAGGGAAGTTGAGAGAGTATTTGGGCAGGGTTTGGCCGAACCAAAAGGCTTTTAAGGTGTGAAGAAATGAGAAGGTGGAGTGCCCTTTTATAAGAGGGGTGAGGGGCACCTTTGGAAAAGCTAGAAATATTAATTTATAATAAATTCATATTCGGTTTTTAATAGCTCCAAAGTTGATTATTCAAATTTTAAGCTGGGTATAGGTCGAAAACCATTCAAGAAATAGAATTTAGACAGGTTTGAGTTACTATATTAACCTTATCTTTTAGTTTTAACTCTTAGTTAATTAGTTTGACATTTACCATGTCACTTTGTAGTTTTATATTATATAGTTAATAAACTTAATATGTACATCAAACCGACCCCCAAAGTGGTCCATTAATGATATAAATATCATGGTATAAGTCTCTTGGCCGAACCTTAGATTTTTAGGAATTTAATATCAATTAATAATATAATATTTGTTTTAAAAACTCTTTTATGTCCATTTTGACACTATTCAATAGTTGATTTTTTTGAAACTCATAACAGAATGATTACTTCGAAAAAAGTCAATTAAATTAATCCTAATATGTCATATTATCCTAGAAAACTAGTTTAATGCATTAAAAGTCTTAAATTATATTTATTTGGGTATTTATGATATTAATTATTTTAATTTTTCCCTATTATGGTAATTACTGCATCATCATTGTGTCATATATATATTAAATTATTTACTGTATAAAAATTTTAAATAAAATATAATTTTTTAGGAAATCTTATTATCTTTCTAATGAATATTTACAATCTAATATATCTTATGTATAACCCTATATTAATTTTTTTTATTAAATAAACTTTGATTTTAACTCTTTTAACTCTTCTTTGAATTAAAAAATAATAAATGTCATAATCTAATCCAAGTGGACCTAAATGATAATATTTTATTCCTAAGGTTGTTTTTGGTCGATATAAACTTGTCCAATAGAATTAGGACATGTGTTAGGGTAATATTAATATCATTTTTACCCTTAATTACCCTATTTACTTTTAACCGTGGTAAATAAAAGTAAAAAGTTATTATTCACCAAAAATTATTTTCATATCATTGAACCACATTTTACTTATTGATATTAACCGTGTCTCTTGGATTTTCTAAATTCCATTCACAGAAGCGGTAAAATTAAGTTTTATGAAAAATTCAGTTTTTTTTAACTACCACTTAGTAGTTTCACTATTCATCAAAAATTGATGTTTTTCAGAACAATGCCAATATTTCACCCTAAGATATAATTGATATTCCGAATTCAAAAATGATGTCTATTTTAAAAAATTCTAAACATATAAGTTGAATTAATTAATTTTATAATTAATTCCCGCTGTCACAACAAATAGCGTGTTTTTAAGAAACAATATATATCAAAAGATTAACAATTGTTTAGGTCCAATTTCAAAGTGAAATTAATTCTAATGAACACCGTTGGATAAAATAGTAAAAATATATTCTAATTATAATTTAAAACCACTCAATAATATAATTTATCACTATAAATTATTTTGATTTAAAAAGTTGTTTTTAATTAAAATTTTGTAATTTTCACTATTCATCAAAATATATGTGTTATCCAAAAAGTTCCAAAATTTCACCCTAGGATAAATTCGATATTCCAAATCCAAAAATGAAGTCCATTTTGAGAGATAGAATTTATAAAATTTCACAAATTAGGTATTACTATTCATAACGGCTAGTTTGATTGGTTGTGGTGTGTTAGAATCTCGAAGTTGCGTACAATGCACGCCATTGCATTATTCGAAGGGAAACGTACCGTGGAAGCTTGGGGTGTTACACATAAAATATTGAAAATATAAATATTTCAATAACAACATTTCATTTGTAATCACAATAAGTAATTCCAAAATATTGAATTAATCAATCCATTTTCAAAAACCATTTAAAAGAGATTTTTGAATCAAAGTGTCCCATACCACTTTAAAGATTTTAATGGAATTACAATTTTAAAAAATTAATTTCCGTATAAATAAATACTGAAAACCATTTTGAAAACATGGACATGAAAGATAAATATTTAGAATAATAAATCTTTAAAATATTTAAAACGATATTTTTTATTAAAGAGTTTTTAACAAAATGAGAGACTCTTGAATACAAATAATTATGGAATGACATTTAATCTGAACTTTATAATATCATGATAATAAAGGGATTCATGATATAATATGTTGAAGGACAGTATACACACCATATAAGAGTGAATTGGTGCATAACAACAATGAAGTCTGAATGGAAATGTAAATTGAGATGGAATCCATTATAAAGATGGTATCCTTAAATTAAGGATAAATCTATCACATAATTATGTGTGAGAAATAAAAATACACCCAATATAAGTGGATATTAAGTGTGAAACAATCAGAGGGAATTCACACATATTCATAGGATGACATGTTCAAGAAGTACAAGTTGAACCCAAAGAAATCGAAATTGGGTTAAGATGTTCCCTTGTAAAAATTCGATAGCCTAACGACGTCACTTAAAAATTCAGAAAATTAGTAGATGAGAGAGTGAATGGTATCTCATCACTTAGAAATAAACTTTACATCAATAAGGATATATAAGAACATATCCCAACATAATAAGATGTAAATTAAAAGACATAACAAAAGAAGTCTTTTAAAAAGTGGAGGGTCAAAGGTCCCCTTACCGAGTTGGGTAACTTTCGAAACGTACACCCCATGGAAGAAGGGTCATACAATGAATATTTCAATACCCATAAATGAAATTATACTAAAAAAAGTGTATAATAATGGGCATTACATACACCACTCAATGGAAATAGTGGCAAACGTAGCATAAATGTCACGAGAATAAAAGTGAGATGAAAAATACCTTACGAAAACTCGGCAGCCTAACAGCGCCACTTAAATCTTCCAAAAATGGATTTATGAGATCAGATATAGTCTGTCATTATATGAACATAAAAATAATAGAATGATAAATATTAAAGAACATCCCCAAACATATGAAATATGAGCTTAAAAGAAATTACATAAAAGAGAGTACTTAAAAAGAAAGAGAAAGGTTGGATCCCTTACCTCAGGTTCAACATGACTCTATCATTCTTTAACGTCCTGAATAATAAACTTGAGTTAATTTTTACTTGATTAAGATCCATTTTCAAGTTCATTATTACTTTTATATCACTTATTACCATGTTATAAACATTATGTAATCATTTAAGTTAATAATGTTTGTTTTGTTGAAATATGGTTCTTAAGTCGAAAGTGGACTTCTTACAATTACATATTGTTCGTGTGGTCAAAGGTTCATTATATCCAGAATGATATTCATGATTTTTATATCATATATATCATATATATCCAGAATATACATGTATTTATAATATTACATAATCATTTAGAGGTAAGAAATGAAATGCACCGTTCATGGAGACGGTAAGCCGTACGTACGCATGAACGCTAATTTCATTTCTATCTCATACTTTAATGGAAATAAAATAATAATGATATAAAGTTATATTATAATTCCAGTATAAAATCATATATAATAACTTTAAATCCATCCTTTATACATCCCACATATGGCATTAACGAATCAAATCAGTTTGAGGGGGCGGTAGTCCGCACTTCCTAAAATGAAATTATCGTGTTTACCCACAATGGAAACCATAAAGGTATGCCACAAATGAAAAATACAGAAGCTTAAGTAAAACATAAACATATTATATATCATATATAAATATAGTTTCATCTTAATGGCCACCCTTTAAGGTGTTATATGAGTGTTGAACAATCATCGTTTCTTGAGGCAGAAATTCGTCATCCACAGAAACAGTATGTTCTTTAACCATTAGATGAAGGTGTGTGTAAGTGTAGCTATATTAATTCTTTTAAAAACATCCTAGTATATTTAGGATACTGGTGTTGTTGCAAAATAAATTAATTAAAAGAGTTTAGTGTGTTGGAGAAGAAAAATAAAACAAAAGAACACAAGAGAAGACACTACCTTTAAATCGGGTAACTGTTTTTGATTTGAGCTCAAAGGCTTCTTTGGGAAGACTTCTTCCCAAAGTGAGGATTCTAGGATTAATATAGGGATGTGGACAGACAAAATAGGCAGGGGTTTTCCGATCTAAAGGCTTTAGAGGTGTGGTTAAGGAGGTAGAGGTGGGGGACTTTTATAAGAGGAGAGGAGGGGCACTCTTGGAAAGTAAGGAAATGTTACTTTATTTTAGAATGAGTTTCGAATTTTAATGGTCCCAAATTGATGTGTTTCGAGGATAAGGTGATAAGGGTTTGAAATAAACTCATACAATATGTTTTTGACTTTTTTAGGTCTTATATTTTACATTATCTTTCCATTTTATTTAAATCGTTAAATAATGAGGTAATCGCTGCATCATCATGGTGTCATAAATAATTTAATTTAGTTAATGTCTAAAAATTATAAAAAAAATACTGTGATGTAGGAAATATTTTTATATTTCCAATGAATATTTATAGTCAAAAATCTTACTTGTATAATCCCATGTAATTTTTTTTAGTAAAACAACTCTTGTTTGTGACATTTTTATTTTAATATTAAATAAAAAGATATTAATGTCATTTTACTACCAAAGTGGCTCCATGGGGTCCCCAAGTTGACCAATGGATTTTATTGGTCTTCCATGACACATCCAATAAGGTTAGGACATGTTTCAAGTTCGTTTCATATTATTAAAACATTATTTTTACCTTAAACTACACTAATTATCTCTAATCGCGATTAAAAACTTAAAAGTTACTATTCACCAAAAAAATTATTTTAATACCATTGAACCATAGTTAACTTCTTAATGACAACCATGTATGTCATATTTTTGAAATTAAAAACACAAAGGTGGTAAAATTTCATTTAAACGAAAAAAATCAGTTTTTTAAGTACCACTTAGTAGTTTCACTATTCATCAAAAATTGAAGTTTTTCAGAAAAATACAAAAACTTCACCCTAAGGTATATTTGATATTCCAAATTCAAAAATGATTTCTATTTTGAAAAATTAAAAACATATAAGTTGCATTAATTAATTTAATAATTAATTCCCGCTGTCAAAACAAATAACATGTTTTTATGAAACAATATATATCAAATGATTGACACTAGTTTAAGTCCAATTTCAAAGTGAAATTAATTCCAACGACCACTATTGAATTAAATGGTAAAAATATAATATAATTTTACTTTAAAACCAATTCAAAATATAATCTAATCATATAAATAAATTAGATTAAAAAGAGGTTTTGAATTAAAATACAACATTTTCCACTATTCATTAAAAAATGATCTTTATCGAAAAAATACCAAAAATTTACACAAAGTGAATTTTGATGTCCCAATTCTAAAGAAGAGTTTTATTTGGTCTAATATAATGTATAAGAGTGACCAAAACTATATTTAATGATGGTTCGCCATCAAAAGTTGATAAGTAGACCTTTAGTGAAAATTAGAGTATATATGCCTAAAATTGAATTCTTTTCATATTTTAAGACGTTATCCTTTATTGGATAAATGTAAAAACATTTAACAAACATATATAATCATATTTTAGTTATTTATATTCATTCCCTCCAATACAACGACTACGTGTTAACTAACATTTATAATAATTTTATTTTATTATTAGAGTGCAATGTAAGATTTCAAAGGAACTCGTTGTTGCATATTGGGTAAGCCATCAAGCATAGCGTTCCATTTAAATTAATATTAACATTTTATTCACAAAAAGTGATAAATATAAAAATGTCATATTCTTTATTTACCTAGGGTGTTACATCCTTCCCCCCTTTTGGGAATTGTGTCCTCACAATTTTAAAATTGGGCTCGGAAACTTCATTGAAAGTCCCACATCGGAACAAGAGTTGGTAAAACAATCACTTTAAAAGAAAGAAAGAGAAGTACAAAGGTCACCCGAGTTAGCCCATACTAGGATTCCATGTAGGAAAACATGGGCATGGAGGAGAAAACATAGGGTCATGTTCTGATGGAGAGTGATAGAAAACATGTTTAGGATAAAGTTAACCACAAGAAAATCACAAACTTGTGATGGGTTAAACGGTATTCGATTCCCCAGAAGGAAAAGTTAATAGACAACATTTTTGTTTTAAGTTACTTTTTATTGAGGAATTTATTCATAAGGAAACATAATTACTTATCATGTTGACTTTCAACTTTTATTATATTTCTTACACAAACTCATATTTTCTCCAAAAGATGAGTATTTAGGAAGACTTGTTCACATTAAGAGTACTATAATGAACTTATAGAGAATCACCTAATCCAAAAAAGATAAATATATACTTACCATGTATTTAGACTTTAACCAAAACCAAAACAAAAAAGGTTAATATAAGATCAGATAATCCAGAAAAGGATAACCCTTTATAAAAAGAAAATCTATTCTTAATCTCCAAAATTTGTCCAACAAAACCCAAAGTTCAACAAGGACCATTCGATAAAAAATTTGTCCATAAAATTATTCAAAGTAAACCAAAATAAGATTGAAACCCAAATATTTTAAGGATTTAGTCACATAGTCTTCCAAGTTAAATCGTAACATTTATCTCCAAACAACATCAGTTGCTCTTAAAGTCTTGTATTGAAAAGTAATTAACCTAATCACATATCCTCCATGATAGGTTAATAAATTTCCATAGATAAACCAAAATAAACTTACTCTTAATTCATAAAATCATCTAACTAAAAAAAATCAGTCAAACGAACCAAGGACTTCACGTAGTCCAGTGGTAGACGATAAATACCAGTTGCACTTTGGTTGTGGGTTCGATTCCCACAGCTTTGTCCAATGCGATGGGTTGTCCCATGGTCTGCGTGTTTTCCTTTTTCCAAAACTATATAATTCTTAAAACATTCCCTAACAATGAGATAAAATCTTCAAAAATAACCATAACATAATTTAACCTCAATTTTATCTCATGCCTTTCACTTTCCATCATAACATATAGAAACCCATAATTACCTCAAAAGTAAGGATCATATAAACCCAAATGGTTCTTTATAACTATGTCCAAAAAAGAATAGATAACTATTCCTAGAATAAAATTTTCATATATCAAACATCATGGTTAAACATACTATAAAAAGTCTTCTAATGTAACCCCATCAACAAAAGAGACTTAATACTCTTAATAATTTCACCATAACTCTTGAATCCCTTATACGTTGACTTCTTACTCATTCAACATTCTTCATGATCCATTAACCATTCCTTTACAGCTTATTCTGAAATACTTTTTTCCTACAAACAAAATCATGAATCATATCCTAAGATTCCAAAATAGGGAAAAAAAGTTAAGAAATAATCCATACCTTTGACTGGTCATTGTCAGTTTCTTCATCCTCAATCGGAATGGCATTAGGTATTGGTAAACGAATATTTCTACAATCTTGGTGATCCCATTCCCGAAACTTCTTCATAGGACATGTGTTTGCATAATGACCATGCACACCACATTTAAAACATTCAATTGATCCCTCAGAAATAAATTATTTCCCTTTCCTCGAGTCAACTGGATTCTTCCTTTTTCCATGGCAGGTTCTTGCTTTATGACCTCCATTTCCACATCTATAGCATATTTCTGTCCCATTGAAACATTTTCCTAGGTGTTTATTTCCACATCTTTGACACATAGGTTTTTGAACACACTTACCTTTATGATTATTACCTGTAGTTCCCTAGGGATTTTTTCTCGCATATATGATGCCTTATAGAAATCACCAAGGTTTAGGTGGTCAATCATGACTCCAGATAGTTGGTTGAGGATAAACACAAGAGTTCTAATTGCAACTCCCATATCATTCAGTTGCTTTCTAAGAAAACTTTCACAGTTTCCTTCACATCCAACGTTACTTTGGTTCCTACTAGATCCATCCATTTACTAAAACCAACAAGGTCAGTGTGAGCATATCAACAAAACCATCATGTACTAAAGAGGAAGATAAACACTAAGATATACTTAATCATTCATTTTATCTAAAACTAGGACTCTTTCTGAAATCCTAACCATTATGGTAATGTCACTTATGCTTAGAGAATACCCTAACCTCTAAAGTTATCTAAACCGACCTCTGATACCAACTATAAGGCCCCAGCCTTAAACCTTACTTAATATTGAATTAAATGAATAATTCACATTGAGGATCTTTTCAGGTTTAGAGTTTTATAGAATTAGGACATAATTGTTACATCTCAAAGGATTACAAAGTAGTCACTTCTACTAAATTTCCATAAAATAAAAACTCTTAAAAAGAAACATGTCTAGTTCCATGTTTTAGATAGCATGACTTTACCTTGATCCCATCGTTGACCCTATTCCACATTAAGTCCTGTGAAAAACTTTTAAAAAAAAACTTTGGGTGAGCATAAAAATCTCAGTAAGGGATACACAAAGAATGAAAACTGTTAGTTTTTCAAAACAACAAGTAAACAATGTATACTTTATCAGAGTAATACCTTTCACCTTTAGTAAGTAGTAAAAACTATTCACTGAATAAAATATCATTACATACCCTTTTGTAACCAAAAGATTACCATAAAACCCATATAAAGAAAAAATATAATATAAAGGTAACTTGGGACATAAAAATACTTAAATGGAATAACAATACGGTCTACTTCCACACATATCACTTAATGGAATAGCCATACGACCGAATTCCATACCCAATGCATTGGAGGTTATAACGTAACCACTCGTCCTGGTATTCACGGCACCACCCGTCATATGGTTTATCACTTAACCACCCGTAAAATGTCCAAGTACCATCATTACACATAAAATATTGAAAATATAAATATTTCAATAACAACATTTCATTTGTAATCACAATAAGTAATTCCAAGATATTTAATTAATCAATCCATTTTCAAAAACCATTTAAAAGATATTTTTGAATCAAAGTGTCCCATACCACTTTGAAGCTTTTAATGGAATTAAAATTTTAAAACATTAATTTCCATATTAATAAATACTGAAAACCATTTTGAAAACATGGACATTAAATATAAATATTTAGAATAATAAATCTTTAAGACATTTAAAACGATATTTTTTGTTAAAGAGTTTTTAACAAAATGAGAGAATCTTGAATACAAATAATTGAGGAATGACATTTAATCCGAACTTTATAATATCATGATAACAAAGGGATTCATGATATAATATGTCTAAGGACAGTATACACACCATATAATAGTGAATTGGTGCATAACAACAATTAAGTCTCAATGGAAATGTAAATTGAGATGGAATCCATTATAAAGATGGTATCATTAAATTAAGGATAAATCTATCACATAATTATGTGTGAGAAATATAAATACACCCAATATAAGTGGATATTAAGTGTGAAACAATCAGAGGTCATTCACACATATTCATAGGATGACATGTTCAAGAAGTACAAGTTGAACCCAAAGAAATCGAAATTGGGTTAAGATGTTCCCTTGTAAAAATTCGACAGCCTAACGACGTCACTTCAAAATTCAGAAAATTAGTCGATGAGAGAGTGAATGGCATATCATCACTTGGACATAAAATTTACATCAATAATGATATATAAGATCATATCCCAACATAATAAGATGTTAATTAAAAGACATAACAAAAGAAGTCTTTTAAAAAGAGGAGGGTGAAAGGTCCCCTTACCGAGTTGGGTAACTTTCGAAACGTACACCCCATGGAAGAAGGGTCATACAATGAAGATTTCAATACCTATAAATGAAATTATACTACACAAAGTGTATAATAATGGTCAGTACATACACCACTCAAAGAAAATAGTGGAAAACGTAGCATAAATGTCACGAGAATAAAAGTGAGATGAAAAATCCCTTATGAAAACTCGGCAGCCTAACGATGCCACTTAAATATTCCAAAAATGGATTGATGAGATAAAATAGGGTATCTAATTATATGAACATAAAAATAACAGAATGAGGAATATAAACGAACATCCCCAAACATATGAAATATGAGCTTAAAAGAAATGACATAAAAGAGAGTACTTAAAAAGAAAGAGAGAGGTTGGATCCCTTACCTTGGGTCCGACATGACTCGATCATTCTTTAAAGTCCCGAATAATAAACTTGAGTTAATTTATACTTTCTTAAGAACCTTTTTCAAGTTCATTATTAATTTTATATCACTTATTACCATGTTATAAACATTATGTAATCATTTAAGTTAATAATGTTTGTTTTGTCGATATATGGTTCTTAAGTCGAAAGTGGACTTCTTACAATTAAATGTTGTTCGTATGGTCAAAGGTTCATTATATCCAGAATGATATTCATGATTTGGATATCATATATATCATATACATCCAGAATATACATGTATTTATAATATTACATAATCATTTAGAGGTAAGAAATGAAATGCACCGTTCATGTAGACGGTAAGCCGTACGTATGCATGAACGCTACTTTCATTTCTATCTCATACATTAATGGAAAGAAAATAATAATGATATAAAGGTAAATTATAATTCCATTATAACATAATATATAATAACTTTAATTCCATCCTTTATACGTCCCACATATGGCATTAACGAATCAAATCACTTTGAGGGGGCGGTAGTCCGCACTTCCTAAAATGAAATTATCGTGTTTACCCACAATGGAAACCATAAAGGTATGCCAAAAATGAAAAATACAGAATCTTAAGTAAAACATAAACATATTATATATCATATATAAATATAGTGTCATCTTAATGGCCACCTTTGAAGGTGTTATATGAGTGTTGAACAATCATCGTTTCATGAGGCAGAAATTCTCCATCCACAGAAATAGTATGTTCTTTAACCATTAGATGAAGGTGTTTGTAAGTGTAGCTCGATTACTTCTTATAAGAACATCCTAGTATATTTAGGATACTGGTGTTGTTGCAAAAGAAATTAATGAAAAAAGTTTAGGGTGTTGGAGAAGCAAAATAAAACAAAAGAACACAAGAGAAGACACTACCTTTAAATCGGGTAACTCTTTTTGATTTGAGCTCAAAGGCTTCCTTGGGAAGACTTATGCCCACAGTGAGGCTTCTAGGAGTAAGAGAGGAATTTGGAGAGATAAAATGGGCAGGGGTTGGCTGAGCCAAAGGCTTTAGAGGTGTGGGTAAGGAGGTAGAGGTGGGGGCCTTTTATAAGAGGAGAGGAGGGGCACTCTTGGAAAGTAAGATAATGTTACTTTATTTTAGAATGAGTTTTGGATTTTAATGGTCCCACATTGATGTGTTTCGAGGATAAGGTGATAAGGGTTTGAAATCCACTCATCCAATAGGTTTTGGACATGTGTTGGTCTTAGATTTTACATTATATTTCCATTTTATTTAAATCGTTAAATAATGAGGTAATCGCTGTATCATCATGGTGTCATAAATAATTTAATTTAGTTAATGTCTAAAAATTATAAAAAAATACTATGATGTAGGAAATATTTTTATATTTACAATGAAAACTTATAGTCAAAAATCTAACTTGTATAACCCCATGTAAAAATTGTTTTAGTAAAACAACTCTTGTTTGTGACATTTTTATTTTAACATTAAATAAAAAGATATTAATGTCATTTTCCTACCAAAGTGGCTCCATGGGGTCCCCAAGTTGACCCATGGATTTTATTGGTCGTCCATGACACATCCAATAAGGGTAGGACATGTGTCAAGTTTATTTCATATTATTAAAACATTATTTTTACCTTAAACTACACTAATTACCTCTAATCGTGATTAAAAACTTAAAAGTTACTATTCACCAAAAAATTATTTTAATCCCATTGAACCACATTTTACTTCTTAATGAAAACCATGTATGTCAGATTATTGAAATTCAAAACACAAATGTGGTAAAATTTCATTTAAAAGAAAAAAATCAGTTTTTTAAGTACCACTTAGTAGTTTCACTATTCATCAAAAATTGAAGTTTTTCAGAAAAATACCAAAACTTCACCCTAAGATATATTTGATATTCCGAATTCAAAAATGATGTATATTTTAAAAAATTCAAAACATATAAGTTTCATTAATTAATTTAATAATTAATTCCCGCTGTTAAAACAAATAACGTGTTTTTATGAAATAATATATATCAAAAGATTGACACTAGTTTAAGTCCAATTTCAAAGTGAAATTAATTCCAACGACCACTATTGGATTAAATGGTAAAAATATAATCTAATTTCACTGTAAAACGAATTCAAAAGGTAATCTAATCATATAAATAAACTAGATTAAAAAGAGGTTTTGAATTAAAATACAACATTTTCCACTATTCATTAAAAAATGATCTTTATCGGAAAAATACCAAAAATTTACACAAAGTGAATTTTGATGTCCCGATTCTAAAGAAGAGTTTTATTTGGTACAATAGAATGTATAAGAGTGACCAAAACTATATTTAATGATGGTTCACCATCAAAAGTTGATAAGTGGACCTTTAGTGAAAATTAGAGTATATATGCCTAAAATTGAATTATTTTCGTATTTTAAGCCGTTATCCTTTATTTGATAAATGTAAAAACATTTAACAAACATATATAATCATATTTTAGTTATTTATATTCATTCCCGCCAATACAACGACTACGTGTTAACTAACATTTAAAATAATTTTATTTTATTATTAGAGTGCAACGTAAGATTTCAAAGGAACTCGTTGTTGCGTATTGGGTAAGCCATCAAGCATAGCATTCCCTTTAAATTAATATTAACATTTTATTCACAAAAAGAGATAAATATAAAAATGTCATATTCTTTATTTACCTGGGGTGTTACATTCTTCCCGTGGTGTTTGTAGAGAACCCTTGGCATGTGATTGTGATCACTCCTTTGAGAGTGAAGTAAATGTTTGAAGAGGTGTGGTTGGCCGTGTTAGGGCCATGGTGGAAGCAATTTGGAGAACTTACATTTTCTCCCTTTTTGCGTTGACTTTGGACATCATGTTCATAATAGCCTTTGGGCTGGAAATGTGGTATTCTCTTAGAGTATACGGGTTTTTCTGAAGGTATATGTTGTAGTTTGTACCCGAGAATATTTTTGTATGTGGTTTGGAGATGATATAGGGACATATGTTGTGAGGGACCCATGTGCATACTGTGTTCTACTTTATGTACCTTTGACCTCTCATGACGCAGAGGATCCTTCTGTTAATGATGGTTTAGACTAGAAGGGTGGAGTGGTTTCCCCTGGTTCTGTTCTCGACGGTTTGATCAGCGGAGTTGTTTGGGTTCCCGTATTCCTTTAGCCATGTGGGATTTTAGTATCACATCCCTTCGTGTTCCCTAGTAGGGTTATTGTGGATTTGGTGTGACCAATACTTTACGTGGGCACTGATCCTCTACCCATGAGGTTGTTTCCAGTAGGGTACGGATCCCAGTGAGCCCTGGGCGCATAACCCCTAGCTATGTATCAAGATAATATCTTCCTTCCACGATATACCGTGACATGTTTTCCTAGGAAGAGTTCCAGGTATAGGCATGAACCACACTACACGGGCGCTAACCCTCTTCTAGGTGAGTTATTAAAGAGTCAGGTTGTCGCGCGATACCCACTCCATGTTCCGTTGGCTAGTGTTGTACCATCTGATAGGGATGGCCAGAGCAGTTCCGGGTTTACCCTCTAGTAGGGCTAGGCAGTGGGGTTCCCAAAAAATTCTTAGGGTTTACCCTCCAGTAGGGTTGGGCAGTGGGTTACCCGACGACCTCGCAGTGGGTTACCCAACAACCTCTTAGGGTTTACCTTCCAGTGGGGCTGGGCAGTGGGTTACCCGATGACCTCTTAGGGTTTACCCTCCAGTGGGTCTAGGCAGTGGGTTACCCTATGACATCTTGGGGTTTACCCTCCAGTGGGGCTGGGCAGTGGGTTACCCGATGACGTCTTAGGGTTTACCCTCCAGTGGGGCTGGGCAGTGGGTTACCCAATGACCTCTTAGGGTTTACCCTCCAGCGAGGATGGGCAGTGGGTTACCCGATGACCTCTTAGGGTTTACCCTCCAGCAGGAATAGGCAGTGGGTTACCCGAAAAACTCTTAGGGTTTACCCTCTAGCGGGGCTGGGCAGTGGGTTACCTGATGACCTCTTAGGGTTTAACCTCCAATTGGGCTGAGCAGTGGGTTACCCGACGACTTCTCTCAAACTCAGTCCTTTCTACTAGTCTAGTCTATGGATTTTCTCCGTGACTACCGGAGTAGGACCCTTGTTTGTATGGGTCAGTGATGTGACATATTTGACTTTGATAAGACCTCTCGACTGTGTGACAGTGACGATGTGTGGTTTGACATTCCCTAGAACTCTCAATAATGAGGGGTGTTTTCCCCACCGAGACGCGTCCTTGTGACACGACCTAAAACCATGCAGGTGAGTCATTACCTCCCAAAGAGGATAGTTTCAAGCTGTGGTGATTTGATCCCCTTAACTTGTATTTTGGGGATGACATGCGGGATACTGGGCATCAATGGTGTTTACTTCTGGGACTATTGGCGACTCACTTTCTTGGGCTGAGCTATGAGATGGATATCCCCTTACGATCTTGTTCGGGTTTCTTGTTTGAGAATATGGATATGTATATACCATGTTCTAGTACCCCCTTCTTGGGTTTTGGTTACTCTTCTTCTAGGAGAGGTGAAGACGTGCAGGGTATGCCACGTGCTTTCCGTGTCTAGCTTCTCGTGGTTGGAAGAGTCTACTCTCCTGTTATAGGTAGCGAAGGATCGATGAGAAGTTCATCTTCTCACCATGTCTAGCTCCTTATATTCGGTCGAGTCTACTTCCTTACTCTTGTTGGGTCGAGCTGTACTCATTACTGAACTCTCTATTGTACTCCTTTACTACTCCCTGTTCGATCTACTACTCACCCTTCAAAACCTCCTTTGTTTCTCCCTCGAGCCTTCGGGGTATCCTACTTAGTATTTTTATACTCACTCTTTCTTGGGCTTTGCCCATACTTGGTGTGCCCTTGCAGACAACGGACAAGTTTCTCGTGACTACAGAGGAGCTCAGGAGTTCGGGATCTTGGACTGCGTGCGGTGGTCGTAGTCAGGTTCCAGGTGTGGGAATCTCCCAACTATTTTACTTTTGTTTACTTGTTGCCGGGTTGTGGCACTTTTCTGGTTGGGCGCATGTTTTGACCTTTTCTTTTCAGTTTACCTTCAGTACTCAGTTTGTACTATTTAGAGGTCGATTCACCTTGTTGGTTTATTTATAGCTATTTATACTTTACTTTTCCTTTTAATCAGTACTTCTGCATTGAGTGGGCTGCGTGTGTGTACATGTACTTAGGCAAAGGCCTCCCCGAGTTGTTTAGCCTTCGACGCTTGTCGCCAGCCCCTGGCCTATAGAGGCGGGCTTGGGGTAGTTGTGGCTCGAGCCCGAGTAGGGTCGGGTTGTGAAAATATCCATGATATAAAAATTATTCTGTAAATTTGAATTATTAGTTACCTTTATTTCGTTCCATCCGTTGAAAAAATGGAAACAACTTTCATGCGTACATGTGGCCTATCATCTAAATAAATAAGTAATTAATTTTTCTATATATAACTTTTATGGATGAATTTTAATGTTTATATAATGAATATATATGATATATATATATCATTATTAACATTTTGTAGATGATATAACCATAATCAAAGTAGAAAGACCAAAACTACCGAACCAAAACTTACATGAAAATCAAAGCAGTTATCACTTGAAACAATGATTTTAATAAATAATTGTTAATAAGTGGGTGGTAAAAGATTATAAGTAAATAATATAT
Source organism: Viscum album (assembly GCA_963277665.1). Lineage (NCBI taxonomy): Eukaryota > Viridiplantae > Streptophyta > Magnoliopsida > Santalales > Viscaceae > Viscum > Viscum album. Next base: position 508,177,770 of record OY728131.1, on the reverse strand, counting down.
GGTATGATATATATATTATTATTTTTATGTAATATATTTATAATAAATCTATATTTATTATACAAGAGTTTCAAACATGTACAATGTAAGTTGGATCTGAGGTAAGGGATTTTCGTCTCACTTTTATTTTCGTGGGATACATGCCATATTCACCACTTATTTATTTTATTTGGTGTATATTATACACATGTATGTACTTTATAATTATTTTTATGAAATTAATGTGGATTTAAATATCCATATAAGGTTCTTTCTTTCATGGGTCTTATAAATAAAAAGTTACCAAAGTGGTAAGAGTTTTATATTACAGTCTTATTGTTTATCAGGATATTTTATGATTAAGTTTTGGATGATGAAATATTATGACCTTCCTATAAATAAAATAATGAATTTTCTTATCCTCTATTTATTTTTTTAGAATAAATTTTTTCCTTTCATTTTTTACTCTTCAAGTACTCAATATATTGGACGATTTTTTTAAGAAAAATCGAATTTATTTTTCTCTTCGTTCGAAAATCTTATCTATTCCATGTCCATATTTTCTAAAAATGTTTTTACTATTCTAAAAAAAATTTAAATTCATTTTTACCCATGTTTAAATTTTTTAAAAAAAATTTAAAAATAATACTCTTTTCATTTTTTAAATGAGGTTCTTTTTTATTGTTTTACAGAAGCGAGAAAGAAATGTTTTCTTTTAACTTATTCGACATGTTCATAATTCCCACCATCATGAACGCTCAATGCTATAAATCTTCCTCTATATATTTACCTGATTATTTTCAAGGAAATTTTTTTCTTTAATATTTTGGATTTTTTTGATTTTAAATAATTTTTTTTTCAAAAGGGAAATTTTATTTTCCTCAAGAATGTTTTAATAACCATTTTATGTAATTTTTATTCATCATAAACAAAAACCTCTATTGTTTATTATGTTTTTCTTGGGATATAATCCAATGGTAAAAGCCTTATTCATTCTCTAGATGACTTATTATTATGATGATGATATTTTTATGAAACCAATTTATTTTCCATGGGTTATGCTATGATGGATTGATAAAATGATTATAAAACCATATATATTTGCACAGGTAATGATATGATGATCTAATGAATGTTTAATGATTTTATAGTACACATATGTATGGTTTTAATTATTTGATGGTTATTCATAGCATTATATATATATATACAATGTATTGGGTAATGTTTTATATCTCATGAGATAATTATGGGAAAAAGTCAATGTACTTGATCCGCTATGGGAAACAAGTCGATGTACTTGATCTGTTATGGGAAAAAAGTTGATGTTATTGACCCACTATGGGAAATAAGAGTTTATGGCTGATCTGATATAGTTTTATGGTATTTTTAGTTAACATTTACCTATGAAATAGTTTATATTCTTATGATGGTTCACACTTATATGACTTGAACTTATGTTTCATGATTTATTTATGACGATTTATCACTCTTACGATTCATGTGTTTTGAAATGATAATGTTTTATTCCCTGAATTATATTTACAGTCCATGATAGATTGGGTATGATCTTTGTATGTTATATTCATGATATCATACCATTATTCTTATCTTATTCTTTCATATGATCATCAATTGATTTCTACCATGTTTACCCTTACTGAGAATACGAGATCACCCTTTCTTATGATTTTATTAACCAAGTTATAAAGAAAGGTTTTAAGTAGGGAATGTATTTAGAGATTACCAAATGGGAATATATTTTTGGGATATTTTAAATATCTTTCATGAAATAAGAATATTGTGTATCTAGTCTCTAAATTCACTAAACCTTTATCGTCCTCAGGTGAGTATTTGTGAAATGTATTGAACATTCATCTAAAAATATGTAATATTTATGTATGAAAATCCTAGGTTATTATAGTTTGTATCAGAGGTAAGGTTTATTCAATATTTTTATATTAGGATTAAATTTTTTTGGTGAAAACCATGGGGATAAGTTTTAGTATATGATAATACCCTAAAGTTTTATTAAGAAATAGATTATGTGGTTTTCCTAAAAATACATCTCTGTCTAGATACTAAAAGTGGATGTGGTTCTATCATAGTTGTAACTAGGGATAATAACTCTAAAAAATGTGCATTTGGATTTGAATCTATCATCACTTGGTGCACAAAAGTGGGCCTTACTACACACCTAATTTGACACTCCCGAGGGATATGTTTGAAAATTCAGAAACTCTTTTTGAACCACCATAAAGGATTGAAATAGATGATGAACATTAATGACCTAGGTTAAAACTGAGGTGTCATAGGATGAAAATTAGTTTTTAATATTTATACATCCTATAAATTTTTTATATGTGGTATCCCACTATGGTTATTATTTTTCACACTTTTTTTTAGTTTTAGTCAATGGATGGAATTAGTATACACCATGATAATAATAAATATGATTGACAATGAAATGATTGTCCACCAGAGAAACTAAATGCTATGGGAGTTGGAATATAGAATCTTTTTTCCATAATTATGCAACTACCTCAAGCTATAAGTCATGTATAACTTCTAAATGAGAAAAATAGGGGACACCATTCTGTTGAGTCTTTTATGAGGCAATGTCCACCTTCATTTAATGGATCCAATAATCCATTAGTTTCTGAGCAATGTATCAGTACCTTTGAAAAGATATTTTCCATTATCTAGTGTTCGAATCATGAAAAAGTCATTTTAAATATATATAATTTTAAAGGTGAATCAAATAAATGGTGTAATCTTATTAATAATATGAGGAAATAGGAATAAATTGACTCTGTGGAGTGGGATGATTTTAAAAGATTATTTTTAATAAATAATTTCCTAATATTTTTCATATGAAAATGGATAAGGAATTCATTGAGATAAATAAGAAGGATAATGAATCCATTTGTACATATGGGGAAAATTCTACAAGACTTTTGAGGTACGATTCTAGTATTATCATTAAAACTAAAAGTAGTGATAACCAATTATTTGGTGGCCTAAAAAAAGTCTCCAAAAGGTGTTAACAATAAAAGAATTTAGTATCTATGAACAAATCATTTGATGTGAACTCAAAGTAGAAATGTAAATTAAATATTACCACCATTCTCATGGTTTTTAAATAAAAGGAAGGCCAACTACCATGAAAACTCAAATAAATCAAATGGTGGAAAGAAATTCCAACTATCTACATGCCAAAAATATGGGAAGAAATGTCCAGGGAACCAATTGAATGGAACTAGGAGGTTATTTAAATTCATAAGGGTGGTACATAAAGCTCATGAATATTGAAATGCAATATATGGTTGGGTTAATGCAATTGAAGAGAATAATACACCCACTAATTCACCACCCACGATCCGATGATTTAAATGAAAATAATATGGGAATTATTCTAACCGGTGCACAAATCCAAAGGTTTATGATGATGATTGGTGTCATCAACCTATTAATATCAAATAAAAAGGGAAATATAATGTGATCACTACTTCTATATAGGGTTAAAATAATGATGTGGTTAAAGGTACACTTATTATCCACTATAGATAAAATAATGTATTATTTGATTCTAGCTCCACTCACTCATTTTCTTTTTCTAAGGAATTTGGAAAGGGCATTGAATTACCAGCTCAACGATTAGATATTGAGTTAGAAGTGAAAAATCCTAATGGTATAATGTTATCATATCATGTCTATAATTCTTATCTGATTAAAGTTTGTGGGAGAGTGCTTCCTATAAATATTTTGATTCTCCTTGTAGTTGAATTTGATGTGTTTATAGGTTTAGATTGAATTTATTTATATGTATCCCATATCAATTTCTGAGTGAGGAAAGTCAAATTTCATATTCAAAATGAACCCATACTCATTTATCAGTGCAAGGATTAATAAAAGCTTCTAATGGAAATTTCATCCATTGTATGGGTCTTGATTTATATTCAAAAGGTGTGTTTATCTCAGCAGGATAAGGAGAAACTCAATATCAATGATATGCCTATTGTGTGGGATTTTGTTAATTTATTTCTGGAAGAGTTTCCTTGTATTCCACTGAATCATGAAGTTTAGTTCTCAATAAAACTCATACCTGGTGATACATCTATTTCAAATAATCCATATAGAATGAACTCAATTAATTTATAGGAATTGAAGAAGCAACTCTAGGAGAATATTGACAAGAGATTTATTCATCCAAGTGTGTCACCTTGTGGCGCATCTGTTATTTTTGTTAATAATAAAGATGGATTGATGTGACTCTATAATTTTTATTAGGAACTTAACAAAATCACAATCTAGAACAAGTATCCTCTACCCTATATTGATTACTTTTTTGATCAACTATGCAAAACTCAATATTTTCCATGATTAACCTCCATTATTGATATCATTAATTGATGTCCAAGAAGGAGGATTTAGCCAACACAAAATTATTTATAAGCTATGAACAATATGAAAATATATTTATTCCATTTGGTCTTACTAATTCCCCCTTTATCTTCATAGATTTAATGAATAGAGTATTTAGATATTACCTTGATTAGTTTGTGGTAATCTTTATAGATGGTATGATTATATATTTAAAGAGAAAGTAAGAGCTCGAATATCACTTGGAAATTATACTGAAGACCTTAATGAATGATAATTTGTATGAAAAATTTACCAAGTGTGAATTTTGGATACAAAATGTTTCATTTTTGTGTCATGTAATCTCAAGAGAGTGTATATTTGTGGATCCATCAAAGATCAATGTTATTAAACATTGGAATAAACTAACCACTATGACTAAGATTCAAATTTTTCGTAGTTTGGATCTATATTATTGATGGTTTTTGGATAATTTTTCATGATTATATAATCCAATCACCATGTTAACTCAGAAGGGATCCATGTTCCTTTGAAAAAATGAATGTAAAGAAAATTTCATGGAACTAAAGAGAAGGTTAGTCAATGCACCTATTATTACATTATCCTATAGTGGAGAAGGGTTTTAAATCTATAGTGATGAATCAAAGAAGGGATTGGGAATAATTATCATATAGAATGATATAATGATAGCTTATGCCTCATGACAATTAAAGGTTACTGAGTAAAAATACCCAACTCATGATTTGAAGTTAGTTTCAATAATTATTTCATTAATGATATGGAGTCATTATCTTTATGGATAATTGTGTGATATATATACTAATAATAAAATTTTACAATATATATTCACAAATAAGGATTTTAATATTCTCTAGAGAAGATGGTTGGAATTGATTAAAGATTATGACTGCTCAGTATATTACCACCCTAGGAAATTGGACAAAATGGATGATACTTTATGTTGAAAGTATTTGTATATCTTATCAATGATGAGTATCATAAATGATCCAATATTTAGGGATTTGAAAAGGATGGATCTAAAAATCTGGAAGGAAGGGGATAAATATTATCTCTATACAATGAGTGTTCAACCATTTATTCAAGAGATTAATGAGATTCAAAAAGAAGATATAGAGCTATAGAAGAAGGTTAGAATTGTTCTTGAGTTTAACCTTGATTATGATGGAATAAAAAGATTAAAAAACTATATATGTGTTTTTTCCATACCATATTTGAAGGAGTTGTTAGCGAAATCTCATATTTCATCATTCTCTATTCATCCTGGAAGTAAAAAGATATATAGAGATCTGAAAGAGTATTTTTGGTGAGGTGAAAGGAAGTGAGACAATTAAAATCATGTATCTCAATGCTTGATATATCAGTAATATAAGGTTGAGAGACAAAATTATAAGGGGATGTTACAACCATTACCCATTCCAAAATGAAAATGGGAAAACAACACCATGGATTTTGTTATCAGACTTCCCAAAACATCGAAAGGACATAAAAATATTTGGGTTGTAGTCAATTGCCTTATGAATCCCACACACTTCATTGATATCAGATAAGGCTTATATCTTGATCATATTTCTAGAATATACATTAAATAAGTGGTAAGGTTTCATTGAGTACCACATTCTATTGTATTTGGTTGGGATATGAGGTTTAACTTGAAGTTTCTATGAAGTCTTCAGTTAGACCTTTATATAGAGTTGAGTTTCAATGCTATATATGATCCTCAGACAAATGGTCAGTTATAGAGAACCATTAAAACCCTAGAGGATATTCTTAGATCTTTTTTGATAGATTTCATAGGTGGTTGAGATCCTCATCTTCCTCTAGTTGAGTTTTCTTACAATAATATCTTTCACTTGAGAATTCAGATGGCTCTTTATGAAGCCCAATATGTAAATAAGTGTAGAACTCCAATGTGATGGGATAAAGTTGGTGAAATAAAGATATTGGGACCAAATTTAGCTAAGGGAATAACATAGAAAATTAGATCCATTTAGTAGCATATCAAGGCACCTTATAGTCGATAGAAAATTTATACTGACAATCATTCGCATGATATATAATTTGAAGTTAGTGAGAAGGGTTTTCTGTGAATTTACCCTTAGAAGAATTTTATGTGATTGTAAATATGGTAAATATAATCCCTATGTATATTGTCCCTTTGGAGATTCTTGATCGAGTAGGGATGATATCTTATCACTTGGCTCTCCCGCCAAACCTCTCATAAGTTCATGATGTGTTCCCTGTATCTCTCCTGAGGAAGTACATACTTGATCATTTATATATAATGAACCTAGAGATCATACCAATATAGAAATATATTTCTTATAAGGAACAACTGGTAAATATTTTAGATCATAGAGAGAAATTTCTATGAAATAAGACCACCCACCTGGTCAATTTTTTTAGCAAAACCACCAATTTTAGGAAGCTACTTGAGAACCTAAGGACATGATGAGGTAGAAGTATCCTCAATTGTTTGTATCATAGTAATAGAATTTTAAGTGGGGTAGAATGTAACACCCCAATATTTTATGAAATATTTTTTAAAATAAATTTAATTTCTTTAATATCTTATGTTACACACAACATTTAGTTTAAATGAACCTCATTATACTATTAAAATATTAATATTTAATATGAAAGTTATAACATAGTCGTTAAATTTGTGGTTATAAATAGGAATAAATAAATTACGAAAATTATATGGTTTATATATGTATAAAATAAATTCATTGGGTATTAATTGATTAAAAATGATAATAAAATCATTTAAAAGTAAAAGAATTGTTTTTATAATTTTTTTTATACACTTAATGAGTTTTTATCATAATAAATTAAATTAATAAGTATTTTTGAATTATTTTAATTAAATTTACATATTATATATACAATATTTTTTTTATCATTCATATAATATTTCTACTAGGCATAAGATAATATTAAATCCACTTCTATTCTTAAAAATGGTATTTTTCTAAAAAGCGGTTTTGTCATGTTTTCTACACTTATTTTAAAATTAATGTTTTAAAATTTTAGAAAATTTATTTGAAAATATCGACTTCATTTTTGAAATAAAAATTTCAATATTATCTTATTGTGAATTTTTTATAATTTTTTGAAAAGAATAATTTTTTGATAAATAGTGAAAAATATAGATTTTATTAAAAATTATCTTTTCATTAAAAAATTTAAAAAGTTTAATTTTATTTTAAAATTTATTTAAAAGAAATATTAGTTCAATTATATTATGATTAATCTAATTTATTTCATTGAAATTAATTTTATGTTAAACTTTGATATGAAAAATTTTTATACTTAAGAAAACTTTTTCTTTTGAAAACCGCATTTTCATCACGCTTGCAGGTTTGATTTTAAATTAAATTATACCAATTCTGTGAATTGAATTTGGTAAAATGGTTTAAATATTTTTAATAATATCAATTAATATTATATATTATGGGCATCTTAATTTTTGGTCATACTGAATATTAAAAACAGTAAAAATTAATTACCGCAGTTATGGTTAACTTGGGTTTACCGAGGTTTATCCCAAATATAAGGGTAATTTTTCCAATTAAAATTTTCTAAATCCTATTTCCTAGAAATATTTGGACCTTATGATATAAAAAATTATAAGATATTTTCATTTTGAATCATTTTTCTTGGGAATGACTTTATCATTTTGTATTGTTTTGGGAAATTTCCATGTGGTTTCCAAGTGGGTCCTCTCCCCCACTTATAAAACGCCACTAATTTGGTCCTAGAGTCCTTTAAGGACTTTGGGACACCCAGGAATTTGGGTCAGTAAGGCCTTCGGGTCACCTCAAGGCCTTCAGGCCACCTTAAGTGCAGATGAAAACCAAACAACCTACAAGGAAAAAGCTCCAGAATGAGGATGAGTAAGGAGCTTTCACCATAGCATAAGATAAAAGGATTGCAAGAATGAGAGGGTATGACAATTTCCATCAGGAAAAGCCTATTCATGAATAGTATATCCTAGCTGAACAACAAAGTGAAGGTGGAGAGCTGATTTCATGATCAAGATGTTGGGGAGGAGCGAGTTCCAAGTAGTTAGTCTGAGTTGTATGTAATGTTTGAAGCCTATAGGCAATGAATTCCTATAAGGCCTACGGGCCATGTAATACTTACACCTAAGATCCTTTTAAGGGTTATAACTCACCCCTTTAAAGGTGTATTATCAAAATCAATAAAAAATGAAGGCCTTCAGACCATTGGAGTGTATAACAGATTATCGCCTCACGAACCAATGTAATTTTTTTTCCATCACCGCCTCTCATAGATGGATATAATGATATATTTAAAGTATATATATATATATATTATATGATATAATTATAATTTTATAAATGCAATATTACATCTACATTCTTACCTTCAAATCTATTGAAAAATGACAACGTCGCTCGTGCGTACGTGTGGACTACCGCCTCCACAAAGCGATGTGATACATTTTTTCATTTTATTTTGAAATGGATGGTAATAAGAATATATTTAATGAATATATATATGATATAAATGATATAAAAATGATTATTTAATGTTTAATTATTATTTACCTTTATTTTTCCCTTTGTGAAAAAATGGAAACAATGTTCATTCGTACGTACGACTTACCATATCCATGAATGGTGTAATTCATTTTTCTATCCCTAACTTTTATAGATGACTATAAATATGTATATAATGACTATATTTTATATTTATATCATTATTAACATTATATATATGATAAAACCATAATCAAATTACAAGCACCAAAAACATCGAACTAAAACATACATGAAAAATGAAGCAGTTATCACCCAAAACATTGATTTTAAAAAATAATTATTAATAAATAGGTGTTAAAAGGTTATAAGTAAATAATATATGGTAGTATATATATGATTATGGTTATTTAATATATTTATAATAACTATATATTTATTATGTATGAGGTTTTAACACGTATAAAAGAATTTGGTCCCAAGGTTAGGGATTTTCGTCTCGCTTTTTATTTCTATGAGATACACACCATATTCACCAATTATTTATTTTATGTGGTGTATATACTACTAATGAATATATTTTATGATTATTTTTATGAAATTAATGTGGATTTAAATATCCATATAAGTTTATTTATTTCATGGGGCTTATGATTCAAAATTTATCAAAGTGGTAAGAGTTTTATATCACAATCTCATTGTTTATTTGGATATTATATGACTAAGTTTATGATGATGAAATATTATAATATATATCTCAATATTCTCATTAATTTTATTATCCTCTAGTTATTTATTTAGAATACATGTTTTACTTTAATTTTCATCCCTTTAAGTACTCAATATAATGAAATAATGTTTTTAATAAAAATTGACTTTATTCTCTCTTCAGTTGAAAATCATTTCTCTTACATGTTAAAGTTTTCTAAAATTGTTTTCAAGAATGATTTTAATATTATATAAATATTATATAAATTTATTTTAACACATGTTTTAATGTTTAAAAAATGGTTTAAAAGTAATCTACTTTTCATTTTCTAAACGAGGTATTATTTGAGTCTTTTTTACAAAAGAGTGAAAGAAATGTTTTCTTTAACTTATACAGCATGTTCGGAATTTCCCACTGACATGAATGATAAATTATTCAAAGATTAATATAAAAGTCTCTAAGGTTATTTTTAAATTGAATTTATTCCTAATATTTAGTAATTATTTATATTTTAAAGAAGTGATTTTAAAATGGGAAGTATATAATCCTTAAGAATATTTTGATGACATTTTTATGGAATTTCTATTCATCAATGATAACAACCTTTGGCATTGCTTATGTTTTTCTGGGAATATGATCTAATGGTACCATTATTATTCTTTATCTAGATGGTTTATTATTATGATGATGATATTTTTATGAAATAAATTTATTTTCCATGGGTAATGCTATTATATATTGATGAAATATTTATAAAACTCGATTTATTTTCATGGGTTATGATACGATGATATGATGAATGTTTAACGAATTTATGGTACATATATATATGATTTTTATTATGTGATAGGTGGTTCTAAAATTATATATCACTACAATTCATTAGGTAAATCTTTATATCTCATGATATAATTATGGTAAACAAGTTGATGTGCTTGATCCTCTATGGAAACAAGTTGATGTGCTTGATCCATTATGTGAAACAAGTTGATATGCTTGATCTACTATAAGAAATAAGTGTTGATGCCTAATCTATTATGATTTGATGGTATTAGAATTTAAACTTTGATTATGAAATGTGTAACAACTAGAGATTTCAAAAGAAAAAAAATTTGTTCAATAACGATACGAAAGGTAACACTAAGCTTAAATGACCTGATAAATATATTATTTAAATATGACCATTATAACCATTTCATTTAATTGGAAGGTATGGATAGGATTAAATGAATTATAATATATATATATATATATTTCCTAATAGTTAAAAATTTATTGATAAATTTACAGTAAATAATCAATCAAATTTTTAGTAAAGTCATTTTATCCTTCAAAAATACGTTTTCTTCAAAAATGATTTTTATTTCTTTTTGTGATAAAATATTATAATTAATTTACATAACTTTCAGAAATTTTATTTGATAAAATGGATATCATTTTTAAATCATCAAATCAAAATAATCTTATGGTGAATTTTGATATTTTTTTGAAAAGGTTGATTTTTCAGTGAATAGTGAAAAAATACCAATTTTTCAAATACTGATATTTTGTTTTCATTAAATTAACTAATTTTAAAGTCACATTATTAATTGTATTTGATTTAAAAGTAAAATAATTATTATTTATTTATATTTAATATAATTAATTTCATTTTAATCATATTTATACCAAATTTTGTTATAAATTTAATTTTAGGACTAAAAATATATTTTTCTGAAAACTATTTTTAATTGTATAATGTTTGTCCATTTTAATTAATTAAAATTAACCATAACAAGGATTGATTTAAATGAAATAAAAATATTATATATACAAATATATTAAGTTATATCCATTCAATTTATTATTACTAGTTATATAGTTAATTTAAGATAACCTTTTGCTTGAAAAATGCATTTCTTGAAAAATCACTTTTTGATACGTTTTGATAGTTTATTTTTAAATTTAATTATACAAATTATATAAAATGAATTTGATAAAATAAATTAATTTTTTTAATCATAATAATTAATATAAGGTAATAATTAAAACTTAATTTTTTTTCATAATGATTAGTAAAGATAGTAAAAATTAATTACTACTGTTAAGGTTAATACTTGGTTTTTCACATTACATGAACCTGTGAAAAAATTAATTTTAAAACCATGGAATTTTTATTTTCTAAAATTGATTTAATATTAATAATAATTGGGAACAAATTATTTAATATGGGTTATTTTATTTTAGTCTTAAAGGATAAATTACCTTCGTTGAAAAACAAATTACTATGGTGAAAAATAAAATGGTAAAAGTACATAAACTTAGAGGATATGAAAATAACATGTTTAAAACATGTTTGTTTTTGGGTGTAGGTGTGTCTTGAACTTAAATTCCATCCACTACATTATTTATAAATTTTATAGGAACTTATTATGAGAGTGAATTCCCATTATTGAATAATTTTGGTTATTAACAAAAATGCCACTCCTCCTCAATTATAAAAGGGCACCCCATGCCTTCACTTATTCAAACTTCACAATCTATTTAGCTCGAATAAACCCTGAAAAAATCTCTCTAAACATATTTATAAATATTATATAGATTTATTTCTTCCCAAAATACCAATACTAGGATCCTTAATAAGAGATCCAAAGGAGGTTTTTCTAAGCGAAGGTAATCATCTTCACTAAGAACCTTCTTTTCACTTATTCTTTTATAACCTTCAATTATGTATTAATATTTACAATATAATACAAAATTACCATATAAATATATGTTATTATGATTATATAATAATATTTATCCATATCCTTCTCCATCAAATGGGAAAAAAATCCATCACTTGTGTGTATGGAAGACTACCGCCTCACGAACCAATACAAATTTTTTTACCATCACTGAATCACATGGGTAGACATAATGATGAAAATAATGAATATATATGATACATATGACATGTTATTAATTTTTTAAAATTAATATATCATCTAATTACTTAACCTTTCACCCATTAAGGGAATGATATCATCGCTCATTCGTACGTACGACGTACCGTCTCCACGAAGCGATTCAATTTATTTTCCATGTAAAAATTTAAAGAATGATTATAAAAATGTATATGGTGAATAAATATTATATTTATAACATTAATATAATTATTAATATTATGTAAATATAACATATTCATAAGACCATAAATTCTATGACAAATCATGCATGAGAAAACAATGCAGTTAACACCCGAAACAATGGTAATAATGAAATATTATTAATAAACGGGTGAGAAAATGTTATAATAAGATCATATATGGTATTATAAATATTAATATTGTTATTTTATAAATTAATAACATGTTTAAAACCATTATATAGGAGGTTAAATCTCATTCAACTAAATAGAAATGTAAGGCAAAAGATTCTATCTCAATCTCCTTTCATTAAGGCATATTTTAATGTTATAAAACTAATTTATTTTATATGGTGTATATGTTTCCAATTTTAATTTTTTTTTTCATTAATCCTTCATAATTCTTGGTATTTTAATTTTTAATTCAAATTATTTCATCCAAGTGGATTTGAATTTAATGTTACCAAGTGACAAGTGTTTTATAACTCAATTTCTTTTCATTGAGTTATATTACTTAATAATTTTATTTGATATTATAGGATTATGTGTGTAATAAATTTTGATTATTTTATGTTCTATTTCCACTTTTTTTATTTATATTTACATTTTATACACATAATCAATTCATTCTCACTTCAATGGTGTGATATTTGTAATTTATTTCATCAAAAAATTCCTTCATTGAGGCATATTTTATTATAATGCACATAATTTCCTTTATATGGTGTATGTACTACACCTTTTAAATCATTAATCCTTCATAATTCATATAATTTTAATTTTAAATTCAAATTATTTCAACCATGGGTATTTGATTTGAAAGTTATCAAGTTGAAGTGATTTATAAATCAATTTCTTTTCATTAGATTATATTACCTTTTCATCATCATTGATATTCTATGATTATGTGTATAATGTATTTTAATTATTTTATATTTTATTTCAACTTGTTTTTTGTGGATTTAAATTTTATACACAAAATAAATTCACTAATTAATTTTAACTTCAATGGTATGATCTTTATTAGAGATTCTATCTCAATTCTTCTTTATTAAGACACATTTGGTAACATACATCTAATTATGAGGTGTATATACTTACCATTTTATATTATATATCATTAATATAATTATATTGATGGTATTTATTATTTAATTTTAATTTATTTCTTTAATAGGAGTCATAATTCAAAAGTTACAAAAACGGTAAGAGTTTATGATTCAATCTCGTTTTAATCGGGATTTTTACGCTTGAATTTCTATTGAAGGAAATCATTTGATCATTGTATAATAAAACACTTTAATTTTATTATCCTTTGGTTATTAATGAAATTTTCAATTAACAGTACCATTTTCACTATTTTATACTAAAAATTATTGAGAATTGTTTTTTAAGAAAAACCAACTTTTTTTTATCTTTTTGGTAAAAAATTATTGTTATTCCATATCCATATTTTACTTAAAATATTTTATAGAATATTTTTAATAGTAAATATTTATTTATTGAATAATTTTTTACCCATGTTTCAATTTTAAAAAAATGGTTTAAAATTAATCTTTTTGTCGTTTTTCAAACAAGTTAATTTTTGACTTTTTACTAAAAATATGAAAGGAATATTTGTTTTAATATACTCAACATAAACAAAATTTTTACTCGATCATGAAAACTCATTTATTTGAAGCATCATTTACAAACTTATAAGATTATTTTCAAATAACCTATTTTCCTAATATTCTATAAATTTTTAGTTTTAAAAATTTATTTTCAAGGTGAAAAGGGTATTTTTCTCAAGAATGTTTTTAGTGATATTTTTATGGTATTTATATTCATCAATGAAAATAAACATTTATTTTACCTATACTTTACTCGGAATATATTGTAATGATAAAATCCTTATTATTTATCTGTAATGTTTATGATCAGTTTGATCAAGGAAATTATTGACATTCATCTTCTTGATTAATTTTTATTGTCATTAACTTTCTTTTGAAACATTCACTTTATTGTGATCATTGTACAATATATTTATATTAAATGTGAATATTATTTGTATCATGGATATTATTATTTCCTAAACCATATATCATTTTTACATATGACATTTTATTATGAAATTAATTTTATTGATTATGTAAAAAATTTATAAATCCATATTATTTACTCAATATAAACATTTATTGATAAGATAGATTGTTTATGAATTAAATAAAACATTTGATATATGAGGAATGATTTGGAAATGAAGTGATGGTTGTGGATTGAAATTATATACCCCCTTGATACATCGACAAGTCTTATGAGACAATTAGTAAGCTACCATTAAATGGGTTTCTGGTGTATACATGTACCCATTGATTAAATTGTCTTGGAAAAAAATAATGAAGGTATAAATATCATGATGTCTGATATTATAAAGTCCAATATTAAAAATTTAATTAATTAAGAATTTAGTTATAATTATCCATGAGATTAGATTCAAGATCATGTGATTATTTATATGTCATTATTTGATCATCATTTATTCCTGCCATATTATTCTACATGATCAAGTTATTGATTAAATGACATGTGTTTTCAGTTATTTAACTTTTAATATTGATTATTCCTTATTGATTCATAATAGCTTTCAATATTTTCAACTCTTACTAAGTATTTGATATCACCCTTATTTTTTCCCCTTCCCCAGGATATAAAGAAAGAATCTTTGAATGAGTTCAAGGATGAATGATATTTAATTTTACTTAGTTGTGATTTATGTTTTCAAGGGTAATGCGAGACTCAAGTATGTGTCTAGTTTACCAAGACTACTAAACTATTAAGTATTTTGGGATGCAATCACTTATATCTTATGAAAACATAGTAAGGTAACAACTAGCTTTGGGCTACTGGGGTTGAGGTATTTATAGTTGGTATTATAGAAAGTTTAATATAAACCTTGGGAACTAGATTTAAGAAAACATAGTTTAGGGAACATAAACCTATGATAGAATTTGAGCAAAATTATAGAATAACATCCTAAATTTTTAGTGTGCAAGATATTATGTGTTTTTTCCTATAAATACATCCCCTTATAGATATTATAAGTGAACGTGGTCCTATAACAGTTGTACCTTGGGGTAATAAACCTGAAAAAGGGTACATTTATTTTTTACTTGATCATTACCTTGTTCATGACAATAGGCCTTTTTACGCATCTGGTTTGACACTCCTGTGGGATATGCTTATGTTAATTCAAATTTTCTTTATGAAAAATCATGAAGGATTTGAATATATGATGATAATGAATAACATAAGTTAAAACTATAGTGTCTAAAATTTAATAGAATGTGCCATGATTTATACATACTATGAATGATTAAATTAATTTACACTATGATTATTTTTTCTCACTCAACACTTTTTGGTTTTAGTCAATGGATGAAACCAGAAGAAATCATGTTAAAATTTAATATGATGGAAAATTTGGTGATTATGAGTAAAAAAATGGGATGATGATTGTATTGAAATGTACCATGATTATGCCTAATCAGTTATCCTGATATATGATTAATAAACTATACCTTAAACAACTCTCGGACTCACCAAAGAAGAGAAGGACAGAGTCCACTAAGAGATTGAGTGATGGAGACCATGGAGGAAAGAATGATTGATTTCCTTCATGCCATAAATATGAAAATAAAAACCTAGTATAATGTATCATAGGAATCAGAAAATGTTTTATACACAAAAAATAAGGTCATAGAGAAAATAATTAATGAGGAAAAGTGAGGAGTTTAGTGGATATAAATAAATTTCATTATTGAAATCCCTTTATAGTTTTTTGTATTGAATTCAGGGAACCTAGGAATTATTTAAGTCAATTACCACTTTTAAAGGTTAAATCCTAGACCAAATAAGGACATATATTGAAGGAAAAGGGTCAAATTATTTATTTATTTGGATTCAAGAATTATATTAGAAGTATTTTTATTAATGGTATTTTGGTTATAAGAATCATAAAACTTCTAAGAATTGTGTTAATTTTTTTTATAATCATATATATTTATAAAATATTAACTTAAGAATTATATATACCATAATAGGATTATGATTTAATGTTTTATCGTAATTTTAAAGTCATAGACACCCATTTTGATGTTTTAAGTGATAGTATTTTTATGTGATTAATGAAATTTTGGGAGAAGTTTCATTAGGTTGAGGTATATGTTACCTTAAGGTTCAACATAAAATATTATTAGAGGAAAAATAATCTCTTAATAAGATTAAAGATATTTGAAATCATTAGGATTAATATGATTATTTATGTTAAGGTAATAATATTCAAATATTATTATTTTATTTCATGAAAAAAATAAGTCATATAAAAAACCAATTTGGTTAAAATTTTATTTTATTACTAATTTTATTTTTGAGGATGTTCATTATATTTTTTTGAACTTTATAAAAATTATATTAATATAGTTTTATAGAAAAGGACAACCCGTGCACTGGGTGACAACTCATCACATCCGGTGAGGCTGTAAGGCTTAAACACACAACCAAAGGGTGAAAAGGGTGAAATGACTACCACCATCCTACATGGTGTTCCAGTTAACATGAAATTGTTTTTACTTAAATGATTTTATGGGTAAATATTAATTTGAAATTTGGGTGTTACTGTTTAGGTTTTTTATATTAATGTATTATATTAGATAACTTGTGAAAAACACTTTTGTTTTGGAAAATATTTAGAGACAAAAGAAAAGAATTTTCACTCTTTTATGGATATTATGATTTGTTTAAAGCTAATTTAGTTCTTTTTTCATAAAAAAAACATCTTGTATATTCATTTTTTGGAGTAAGAGATGAATTGGGAATTGATCAAAGCACAAAAAAATGAAAAAATTATTCTTATGAAATATAATCATATCAATTAAGTATATTTCCTTATATTCTTAGATAGTAAAATAATTACTCAACTTTAGGAAAAGGATATTGAAAAAAAATTCTTTCCAATTTCCTTCATATTAGATGAATCAATGGTATTTTAACTCATCATAAATTTATGGTTTTGTGGTTGTTAAATTTATCTTGATCATTCAATTTCTTATGGTCAACGATCTCTATCACTCTTCATAATTTTTTATACTTTTCTTCCATGTACATATTTTCACTTCCCACTAATGTTATCCTACTTGGAAATCTAATTATGTGTTATTCCAAATGTCCTTCATATTTTCTTTTCCCTCTTTTAAGAGGAAGTTTTTTAAGCATATTTATGATGTAAGTTTTCAAAAAAGATATTTTCAAATTGAAAACCTTTTTTTCAAGAACAAGTTAAAATTGAGAGGACACAATTTATTAAAGGTGGGGAGAATGTGACACCCTAATATTTTAAAATAATAATACTGTGTTTGATAGCATATATGCCACGTAACACTGAGCTTAAAGGACCTATGAAATATATTAGTTAAATATAACCATTATAACCCAGCCATTAAATTGGCGAGTATGAATAGGTTTAACCAAATTATGATATATATATATATATAAGTATTAATTAATACAAATTTATTGATAAATTATTAGTAAATAATCACTCAAATATTTAGTAAAGTCATTTATCTATCAAAAAATGTTTTCTTTAAAAATGTTTTTTAATGTTTTTTGTGAGAAAGTATTATAATTAATTTTTAGAAATTTAAGATATTTTATTTGATAAAATGGATATAAGTTTTGAAATAATCATATAAAAATTATCCTGCATTGAAATTTTTATATTTTCCTAAAAAAGGTTGATGTTTCAGCGAATAGTGAAGATACCATTTTTTCAAATACTGTTATTTCTTTTCATTAAAATAAGTAATTTTAATGTCCCATTTTTCTTTGAATTTTATTTCAAAGTAACATAAGTGTTATTTATTTATATTTAATATAATTAATTTTATTTTAATCATATTTATACCCAATTTTGGTTCAATTTTTTTAGGCTTAAAAACACATTTTTATTAAAATTGTTTATAAGTGTATAATGTTTCTCCATTTTAATTGATTAAAATTACCCAAAATTAAGAATTATTTAAATTAAATGTATATATTTTATTTCTATATATATTAATTTAAGTCCATATAATTTTTATTACTAGTCATATTGTTAATATAAGATCATCTTATGCTTGAAAAATGAAATATTTGCAAAACAGGTTTTTGAAATGTTTTGTGGGTTTACTTTTAAATCAAATTCTATAAATTATATGAATTTAATTTCATATAATGTATTAAATATTTTTAATAATCATAATTAATATTATTTAATTAGTCCAACTTAATTTTTATTCATAATGATTTTTAAAGACAGTAAAAATTAATTATTGTAGTTAAGGTTAAAATGGGGTTTTATGCATTACATGCGCCTATGTTAAAATTAATTTTATATACACATTAAATTTTATTTGATAAATTATATTTCCTATTAATAATAATTGATTCTAAATTATCTAATAATTCCATTTTTATTTTTTTCTTAAAGGATAAATCACTTAGGTTAGAAAAATAATTACCACGGTGAAAAATAAAATGTTAAAAGTAATTAAAGGA
Organism: Viscum album; assembly: GCA_963277665.1. Classification (NCBI taxonomy): domain Eukaryota; kingdom Viridiplantae; phylum Streptophyta; class Magnoliopsida; order Santalales; family Viscaceae; genus Viscum; species Viscum album. The sequence goes on along the minus strand of OY728131.1, from coordinate 508,158,491 downwards.
TGAGGGAATAAAATGTTTAAAACATGTTTATTTTTGTGTGTTATGGAGGTTTGTATCAAACTTAACTTACCTAAACTACATTATTTATCAATTTTTGAGACACTTGGCGTGAGTGTGAATTCACATTATTGAATAGTTTTGGGTAGTTAAAAAAATACCACTCCTCAATTATAAAAGGACACCCCCTCCCATCACTTATTCACACATCTCAGTCCATTTAGATTGAAAAAAACCTACCAATATATCTCCAAAATATCCTTAGAAATATTATAGAGGATTTTTATTCCCAAAATACCAATCCTAGGGTCCTTATAAAGAGATCCAAAAGAGTTTTTTCTACGAGAAGGTAATCATCTTCACTAAGATTATTATTTTTTACTTCTCCTTTTACCACCTTCATTTATTTCTTAAAAAGTACAATATAATAAAAGAATATAAATATAAAAATATGTTATTATGTTTATGGAATAATATCTACCAATATCCTTCTCTATTAAATGGGAAAAAAATCCATTGCTTGTGTGTACGATGGACTACCACCTCGCAAACCAAGGTAAATTGTTTACCATCACCAAACCACATAGATAGTCATAATGATGGAAATAATAAATATCAATGATAAATATAATATGATATTAATTATTTAAAATTAATATATAATCCACTTACTTACCCTTTCACCCATTAAGGGAATGATATCGACCCTCATGCGTACATACGACCTATCATCTCCATGGAATGATACAATTAATTTTCCATGTAAAACATTAAATAATGATTATAAAAATGTTTCCAATGAATGAATATTATATTTATAACATTAATATAATTTTATATACGAAGGAACTATAACATATGCATAATAACTAGAATTTATATGACAAAATATGCATCAGAAAACAAAGCAGTTAACACCCAAAACAATGGTAATAATGATATATTATTAACGAATGGGTGATACTATGTTATAAGAAGATCATATATGGTATTATAAATATTAATATGTTTATTTTATAAATTAATAACATTTTAAAAACCATAATATAGGAGGTTAAAACATGTTTAACTAAATTTAAACTTGAGGTAAAGGATTCTGTCTCAATTTCCTTTCATTGAGGAATATTTTAATGTTATGCCCCCCTACTGATGCATTTTGACATCCCACAGCTTCGACAGATAAATTAACCTCGTTCATCTTCGGTGAAAGATCACTCATCATCATAAACTTTAAGATTTTTATTCAAAAAATAAATAAAAAGAAGGAGAAACAAATAACTAGGGGGAATAATGAAGGCCAAGAGCATCTCCCCGAATCAAGTTCACACCCTTAGGTTTAAAATGAGAAATACGAGAAAGATAATTGACCAGGGTACCTGGGGTCGCCGTAGAGGCCAAGTAATCCACCAACTTGTTTCCCTCTATCCATGTATGGGTGACTCTAGTGTTACTATCAATGAGGGATTTTCATTTTCTGATTATGTAAACAATAGACCAGGGTATGATACCTTTCCCATGCAAGGCATCGTGAATAATTATGGAATCAGTCTCCACTTGGGAGATGTAAAGCTCCCTTTTCCTATATATGGTAATACCTGAATGAACCACCTTTTCCTTTGCCTACAAATAATTTCCATTTCCAGAATACGCTGTGAACGCTAAAACCACACTACCCATGGATTCCCGGACCAAGCTGCCACAACGCATTTCACCCATCAAGCAAGAAATATCTATACTATGTTTGAGCCCAACTTTAGGAGGGCTTTATCAAACCCATTGCCCCTATTTCCTGATACCTAACTACTAGGCCGCAACTTGAGGCACATACATCTTGCGGAGAGAGAGAGTCTGGAACCATTTTCCATCGATGCCACACAAATCAACCAATATGCATCTTACCCTGATGATTATGTATCTCCCCATATAAGAGATCCCCTCAAACCTGGCCTGGTTCCTTGCTTTCCATAAAAACCAACAAACTGCATTGAAGATAATGGATCTTGACATACTTTTCCTCTCTGAACCATCAGACCCCTGAAAAAACACTCCATGAAGGAGTCGAAACTCGACACAGAGGAGGAGTACCCTGTAAACTCCTCGATGAAGTCCCAAACTTGGTGGGACCATTCACCTTTTAAGAATACATGAGTCATACTCTCTTCATGTTTTTTCACATAGAAATGGAAGTAGAATACCATGCTAATTCCAAGCTTTTGATGTTATCATCGGCTGGTAGGGTGCAGTTCCGGATCCTCCATGTTAGGAAATTGAATTTAGTAGGGATTATCTTACACCAAACCAGCCCATATTGACCCCCTTGCTGGACCTAGAGAGAGCGTATCCTACAGTAATCCTTCGCATTGAACTTTCCCAAGGTGGAGAGAGTGAATATGCACCGGTACAGTTCTGTGTTCATGATAACAGAGTCAAAATCCATCTGCTGGTTTACATCCAGGATTTCCTGAAAAAATTTAGTGAACTAGCTCACTTCCCTGAAAGTGATCGAAGGGGATGAGCACCCTGGATATGCGAGGACTCTTCCTAACCAATTGTGATACCAAAACAGAATGCTCCCGTTCCTAATAATCCACTGCGAGTTATGCAGTATTTTCAGAATAATACTGCAAACTGAGAACCATAGCGGAGACCCACTCCCTGGTGAAGATTCAACATTGACCTCGTACCTACAGGACATCAACTTCCCCCCCCACAAAGTTTGTTCTTCAATGATCTCCCATGCCAACTTCACATGAATGTAATGAATGGTATTCTCTAGGCTTTTTATATTGATCCCTCCCTCCAAAATGGGTTGGGCCATCTTCCCCCAAGAGACCCATTGTATATTCCCCTCCAAAGAAGCACCCCAAATGAAACGGGCCAAAAGTCTATCAAAAGATCTGATAACACCCTTCGACACGTTGCTAGACGAAAGAGCATGAATCGATATGGCTGAGAGGACACTATTCACAAGAATGATACAACCACCAAACGATAAAAAATGGTTCTTCCAATTGAGAATGCGCCCCGTAATCTTTCTCAGCACGTGGTCAAAGTCGCTAATGCAAATTCTTCCTAGAGAGATAGGGGTACTGAGATACTCCATGGACACTATTATACAATCTTTCAAGGGTGCATATTTCTAGAAAAATCTCATGGCTATCCCTTCACCCCTACCTCCTTTATCATTAAGCGGTTATTTAGGGACCTTAGCTGGTGATCCGAGTTGTTTCCCTATCGATTATAAAGCTTATCCCCCACATAATTTCTTTTATAGAGTGTATATTTTTCAACTTTTACATGTTATACCATGAATACTACATACTTCATGGTATATTAACATTCAATTAAAATTATTTCATCCAAGGGTATTTGACTTAAAGGTTAGCAAGTAGTAATTGTTTCATAGCTCAATTTATTTTAATTGGGTTATACTATTTCATCATTGTCTATGATATTCTAAGATTATGTGTGAAATGAATTTTTATTGTTTGATTTTGTATTTACACTTGTTTTATGTAGATTTACATTTGATACACATAATAAATTTATTCTCACTTCAACGATTTGATCTTTGTAAGGGATTTCATCTCAAATTTCCTTTATTAAGGAATGTTTTACTGTTATACACCTAATTTATTTTTTATGGTTTATTTATTACCCCTTTTACACCATGAATCATTCATAATTAATGGTATTTTAAGTTTAAATTAAAATTATTTCATCCAAGGGGATTTTAATTGAAAGTTACCAAGTGGAAGTGTTTCATAACTTAATTTATTTTCATTAGGTTATATTAATTCTTCATTATCATTAATATTATAAGATTATATGTATAATTTATTTTTATTATTTTATGTTGTATTCTAACTTGTTTTATGTGGATTTAAATTTGATACACATAATCAATTCATTGATTAATTCTCACTTAAATGACACGATCTTTGAAAATATTTTATCTCAATTTTCACTCCATTAAGACATATTTGGAAATATGAATCTACTTATGAGGTTTATATATTGACCCTTTAATATATTATATCATTAATCTATTTATATTCAAGTTATTTAATGTTTTATTTTAATTTATTTATTTAATTGGGGTTATGATTCAAAATCTACCAAGGCGGTAAGAGTTTATACCTCAATCTCATTTTAATATAGATTGTTTATTTTTGAATTTATATTAATATAAATTATTTGATCATTATATAGTAAACCCATTTAATTTAATTTTATTATGATTATTCAGGAAATTTTAAAGTAAAAATACTATTTTACACTCATTTTTACATAAAATTATTGAGAAAATATTTTTAAGAAAATCCAACTTTATTTCTCCTTTTGGTCGAAAATGATTTTTCTTATATATCCATATTTTCCTTAAAATGTTTTAAAGAATATTTTTAATATTATATAATGATTTATTAATTAAAATTTTACCCATATTTTAATTTTTTAATTTTTTAAAAAGGATTCTTCTTGTCATTTTCTAAATAAGACACTCTTTGACTTTTTACCGAAAATGTGAACGAAATATTTGTTTTAACGTACTCAGTATGAATGAAATTTTACCACCATAATAACTGCTCATTTATTTTAAGATTAATTTAAAAGTTTAAAAAATTATTTTCAAAGAATATATATTTCCTAAAATTTTAGATTTTTTTAGTTTTAAAAAGAAATTTTCAAGATGAAATTGTTATTTTCCTCAAGAATGTTTTTAATGATATTTTATGGTATTTATATTACTTAATAAAAAAACATTTATTTTAACAATAATCCACTGGGAATATGATGTAATGATACCATACTTATTCTTTTTATGGATGGTTTATGATCAGTTTGACTAGGGAAATTATTAACATTCATCTTCTGGATTAAGTTTTATAGCCATTGACTTTCCCTTGAAGAATTCACTTTCTTGTGATCATTGTACATTGTATTTCTATTAAATATAAATATTATTTTTATCATGGATATTATTATTTCCTAAAACATATACTATTTTTTACATACTATGTTTTATTATAAAAGTTATTTTATTTACTAGGGAAAATCTTGATAAATCTGTATTCTTTACTCAATACAGGCATTTATTAATATGGTACATTTTTTATGAATCAAATCAATACTTCAATATATTAAGAATGATTTAGACATGTAGTGATGGGTGGGGACAAGAATTATATATCCCCTCGATACATTGATATATATCATGAGACAAATCAGTAAGCTAACATTAAATTAGTTTCTAGTGTATACCTACCCATATATTAAATTGTCTTTTCATAAGGTCTTGACAGTATAGATATCATGATGTTTAAGATCATAACATCCAATATTAAGAATTTACTTCATTTATAATTTAGTTATTATTATCCATGAAATTGCTACATTTATATTATACATGGACTAACTTCAATATCATGTGATTATTTATATATTATTATTTTATCATCATTTATTCCTTCCATATTATTCATCATGCTCAAGTTATTAACTAAATGACATGCGTTTTCAGTCATTTACCTTTCTTTATTGTTTATGACTTATTGAATCATGATATCATCCACTATATGTAACCCTTACTGAGAATTTGAGCTCACCCTTATTTTTTCCCTTCCCTAAGATATAAATAAGGGATCTTTGATTGAGTTTAAGGATGAAAAGTATTTATTTTCACTAAGTTATAATTTATGTTTTCAAATGTAATGAAATACTCAAGTATGCATCTAGTTTACCAATACTACTAAACTATTTAGTTTTTTGGGATACAATATCTTTTATCTTATGAAAAAGTAGTAAATTAACCACTGGCCCAAATCTTTTTGGTTTAGGGTCTTTACAAAATAGTTTCTATACTTATAATGTTTACACACTTATATGACATGAACTTATGGTTCATGATTGATTTATGATGATTTATCAATCTTATGATTCATGTATTTTGAAATGATAATTTTTTATTCCACGACTATTATCTATGATAGATTGTGTTTGAACTTAGTAATTTATATTCATGATATAATACCCTTATTATTTTATTATGATTTCATATTATCATTGATTGATATCTCCCATGTTTACCCTTAGTGAACATCTTATCTCACCCTTTCTTATATTTAATTTCCTTAGTTTATGAAGAAAGTTTTTAAGTAGGATATTTATATGAAGATTACTAAATGGGAATATCTTTTTGGGAGATGTTGAAGCTCTTTTATGAAATAATAAGATTATGTATCTAGTATCCAAAGATAGTAAACCTTTATGGCCCTCGAATGAGTATTTGTGAAATGTATTGAATATTCATCTAAAAGGATGTAATATTTTGGGTTATTACAAATATAAATAGATCCACTAATAAACACCATAATATAAAATAAAATCCAATATCCCATGATTCATTTCATGTAATATAAATAAAATATATCTAAAATGAAATACCAAAATATAAATTCATACGATAACAAATCAAACCAAAACTCCAAGATATGAGATATTCATATCCAACCTAATCTCCTAATATATCCTATAAACTTGAAAATTAGATTTATATATATAGGGGTAAGAATAAATGTATAATCAATAGTATCTACCTCAATAACTATCACAAAAATGTGAAATAAGCATACTGATTACTCAATGAATAAATAGTAGAACCATCGTGCTCCTATACCATGTCAACTAACCCAAACTCCCAAAAGTATCATAATATATTAATGAAATAATATATCATAAATTCACCCCACATCCACTTCCACGCTAGTTTTTGGCTCTCATTCCCCAATGAAAAATGTCCTATGCTTCCATCCCTTCCACACCCATGCATTCTCATAACACACACACACACACACACACAATCTCTCTCTTTCTCTCTATCTCTCTCACACACACACACATATCATGCCACAACTAATGTGGGATGGATTGAGACCCTACATTACACAACCCTTTTAGGGTTTAACATTCTCATTGTCATTAGTTTGTAAAATCTATACCCACTTACTCTTCACAATATTTTATAGTAAAGAATTATGAACATGAAAAACATGAACCTCGTGCCCTCCTCCATCCATGAACAAACCCCACTATATATCATCACATTGTGACATATTATATACTAAAAATGTAATCCATCACAACCCATATACATATACCCACTTTCATCCATAACATTTCATGCCATGTCTAAAGGGAGAGTGGGGAAGAAGGATTAGACAACCATCCACCCCCTCACCAACCTGAATGTTGGGGAAAACACCCAAAACCAAAAAAATAATCATAGGAAAAAATATAAACCGGGTAAGGAATATAAGAAATCACAAGGAAAATATAATATCTTATATAGTCACATATAATCCTAACTAAAGGGTTCTTATTAAACCCTACTATTTCATCCCATAATCATTACCACACCTTAAAAAACATTATTTAACAACTAGTGCCACTTCCTAAACGTCAACCATGAACCCCATTTTTAAGAATATGTTTATAAAATTACATATTTACCATTTAGTAGCCATATTATTTTCATTATTCCATTTATTAACCATATTTAATGACAAACCAATCATAATAAATCTCCCATATTTTTTCCAAATTTTAACTTTACATTTCATATCACAATAGTTCTTTAACATTTTACACTTATTAAATTTTATCACATTTCCCATATTTTATTAGTAATTTTCCATTAATTCCTTACCACTAGGCATCTATAAATTAAACCTCACAGCGCATGTTAATCCACTATAATAATCTCAATGTAACCCATTCCAATAGAAAAAATGTTTCCACAAAACTAGTTCAATCCCACCATACGAACTTTATAACCATTACCATAAGAAATCCCCAATAAACACTACACGCAAAATGATAGAACAAATGACCATGACAACCCATATAAAAACCATAAACAAATGCAAATTTAAAAAAATTCAATTCATTGTTTTCAGGTATATTCATATTCTACCCTAGGATTACCTGAGAGGAGAGGGGTGAATCGAGGATTTTTTTTTATGATAATCGATATTGTTCCCATGTTGGTAGGAACTTTTCAAACCTATCTGATTTTACTACACATTAACCAAACACACAAAAGCATAAATAAGTAAAATATACCAATTTTTTACTTATTTCGCCACTAAGGGATAGTCTAAGGATCATATGATAATAAAATTTAATTCATAACAAAATCCAATAAGATTTAGTATTTTTCATGGATTATAATTATTCATCCACAACCACTTTATGATAGGTGTAATTAAATTATAAAGAATTTAGGGATGGTTCACTTCCTCCCTCAAATCACTTCTGCTGACTCCTCATTGTTCACCATGTTGGAAAAAGTCTTCTTTAGTTTAATGACTTGATGGTTTCCTCCTCATCAGTAAGAATGTATTGAATGATTTGCATCATTAATACTATAATATGAAGTTATAATAAAATCTATTCTCTAGAACAGCCACCACTATATTCCATACAAAAATTGTCTGTGAAAAACTGACTTGCACATAATTTCCATGAAAAATACTATTCATGACATGATGTTCTTCATGTTCCACATAATTATTCCATGTATTTTCTTGGCGTGATGCTAATTCATGTGTTAACTTCACATGATTCAATTTTTCATAATGAATCTATGTAATGTTTATCCAGATATTTCCTTTGAAAAACTCCCTTGTGAGATGTATTGACAAAATACTACTTCATGAAATGTCTTCATGGTGCTATCACATGAATTGATTTCATATAACTCCTTTCCTTATTCATTTATCCAATTAATCCATTGATTTATTTTAAATTTTCATCCCCATGGTAATGATGTGAATAGTGGGGTATTTTTAATAAAATCTCATCTAATAGTCTTACTAACAATCGAGAATACTATTATACCCTTTTGGGTTTTCCAAATATTACCATCACCTGATTACAAAGGAATCCGACCACATATGTGATAGATTTATGATCACATAATTCCTTCATAATATTTCCTACCATGCACCTCTTCCACAAAATCTTCACATGATCCACGTAATTTATCCATAGTTCACATAATCCTTCAGCCTCAACACCATAAACGATTCCACCTTCATGTGATATCATTGTGTGAATCCTTTTTGATCCAACTTCTAAGAACACTTATCATGTGAATAAATGTATAAAATATAGAGAAGGGAAATATGCGAACATCCTCAAATTGAGGTGGTTGAACACCGAGGTTAAACTTATGTTTCTTAAAAAGTATCATGGACAAATAATTTTTCATGATGTTTTCCATTTGTTCATTTTTTCCAAAATTCTCCACTGTGACCATTATTTACACAACCTTTTATTTAATTAAGTGACTCCTAATATCAATATTCTTGGTATGGGAGTTCTGTAATGAATTTTCCATGAGATCAATCAAAATATTTTTTCTATAAAAACACTATCATTTTCTTCACCTTTTTAGAAATATCACCAAAATATTTATTCATCCGGAAACTTTGAGTGAATTCCTTAATCATTGATATATATTATTCTAATACCATAATTAGTGAAGTTATTTATGAATTATTTCTCAACAACCCCACACATTTATTGATAATAAAGAAAGCACCACTACTAATGTATTTTTGATCCACCGCATCACCATCCTGATTAATAATAATAAAAAACTAAAAATTCATGAACCTTTCATAAATAAAAGAGAATTAAAAAATGAGAGTCCCTTGGATATATCTCATTATTATTTTAACCATTTTGGGATTTTATTCCTTAAAATCACTCTAAAAATGATCCAATAAACATGTTTCAAAAACAATACCTGACCATGTTGCAATCAAATATATAAAACTTCCAATTATCATTGTATAAAAGTTGGGATCTATTGATTTCCCATTTTCATGATTCAAAATATTTATTCCAACTGTAATCAGAGACAATATTTGTTTGGAATCATGCATTTTGAACTTATTCAACAACTTTCTTGCATATCTTTCCTAAAAGATGAAAGTATATTCCTTCATTTATGTCACCTACAACCCCATAAAGTGTGCGAGTTAACCAATTATAGACATTTTAAACTTTTATTTCATGCAATTAGAAAACCCTTTAATGGATTTATAATTTATTCTTCCAAATATATCATAAAACACAAACTTGAGGACTATAAATTGGTCTTACTTGGACATATCTACATAGAAATTATGGTCAACACAGCCCATTTTGAATTGTATCTTCTTAAAATTTGAATCCTTCTGAGTATACTATACTCATGGTGGTTGATTTAAACCATATAGTGACTTCTTCAATATAAATTTTTTTATTACATTATTTCCAATCATAAATCCCACTGACTATTCACTATATACTTTTTCTTTAAGAACACTGTTTAAGATTTCTGTTTTAATATCCATCTGATAAACTTTGTATCCTTGATGGATTTTAATTTCCAATAAGACCCCAATATACTATAATAAATCCATGAGGGTAAATTATTCTTTAACACCAATACCTTCAATTTAATAATAGACTTTACATACTAGACAAAAATTGTTTCTGATCACATTATCATGCTCATCAAATTTTTTCCTGAAGATCAAATTCATTTCAATAACATTATGATGTTTTGGACTTTAAAAAATCTCTCAATTCTAGTTTTTATCAATTTTATATAATTAATAATTAAAAAATTTAACCCATGATTTATATTTTTTCATTTATTTGAATGAGGTTGGTTTTACCATTGGAAATAGAGACATATGTTCTACATTTATCATTCTAATCACATGATTTGGTGTGTATCTATCACTAATTATGTTGTATGGATATACCGCTGATCTCATGTTTCTCCTCTATGGTCATGTATACTCTTATTTAACAAAAATATCCTAATATAAATTAGTCTCAAAGACATCTTTATTAGTTCAACTTTGTATAAATTAAGGATTTGGACCATTTGAAATTTTATTTTTCATATTGATCATAGAAAACTCTAGTGTTTGGGTTTTTAGAACTATTCACATATTTCTCCTCAATGATTTTGACATTATCACACTCTAAAATTTTATTCAAAATCTTGTTAAAGAATTTTTAGGCCTTACTATTTATTGAGTAACCTATAAATACTCCTTCATTAGCCACATCTTAATACTTTCCTTAGTTTCCTTATTTAAAATGTTACATTTTCTTCTAAAGACTTGAAAATGTTTCAGTGTGGTATTGCTTTCATTCTACATTTTATATGGTGTTTTTTATTCTCTTAGGATAATCACTTCTCGTTATTTGGTGTATACTAAAGCTTTCACTAATTCCTTCCAATAGTGATATGATATGCCACTTTCAATGAGAAATGTTTTGGCTAAATTATTTACTTTCTAATTTCTCAATTCAAAAACTCCATTCCATTTTGGATTTCGATTCAAAATTATTATTTTGACTTTTATATTCCTTTTATTTTGGAAATTAAAAACTCTCTTTTTAAATGAATTCATATTTTGTTTTATCATACTTGCTTTAAATATTTTGTTTTACCTTTCAGCATTATAATTTTTTTCATATATTTATGATAAAAATCATACTCATGAGTTTCATAGAAACATGTCATTGCATGAATATCATAATGTTCCTAGATATGATTTCTATCTTACACACCAGATATTATTTTTTTATCGTACACATTGTTCAGTTGTCATACTAAAAATATTTTAGTAACAATAAAAATTATACTGAATATCATAATAAGAATCATCAGATCCTTTTAAACCCATTTTATCATAACCATAAAACTATATTGTGATGAATTTAAAACCTTTAAATCAAAAAAATATCATGTATTTTGTTTAAATATGCTTTATAAAATGAATTCATTATTTTAGTTATAAAATGACCGTTGGAGTGTCAGGTGTCCAAGTCCCTCCAAATTTTCAAGGGAAAATCCAATCGTTGGAATCCAAGATGGCCGTTGGGACATTGGCCTATAAATACCAGGTCATTTGAATGAGCTCATAAATTTTGAAGAATTGGAGACACTCTGTTAGGGCTCTGTCAAATTGGTTCTTTGTTCAAAATACTTTAAAGAGTTTAGGTTCTGAACTTCTCGTTCTACAGAATTATTACTTCCAAGAGTTTTAATTTTCTTAGTATGACATTGATAGTTGATGATTATGATTAAGGGATTCCATGGATAGTAAGATAGTTGTGCCAATCATTTTTGGATTGAGTGATTTTGAGGATAGGAAGACAGAGGTTCTAATCACCTTTTTGATTGATGGCTTGTAGGGATAACAAGATAGAATATTATCATCATATCGAGAGATTACGCTAGTGTGGGTTAGATAGACTTTTTGAAAGTATAAATCAAGAGAACTCTATCCAAGGTTATTGGATACCCTTCTCTTTGGGTTAAAATAATTTTATTATTTTAATTTTTTATATTTTTTCTTCTTTATAATAGAAAGTGAATCATTTTACATATTCATATTTTTATTCTCTATTCAGTGATTATGATATTTATACTGACAATTTTAGTGATTATGATCAATTCATTTACCCAATACAATTATATACGCTTTATGATAGAATAATTAATTGTTTCATTCATTTAATCATAACCATTATGATTATGATCTATATCACGCTTAATCTAATTAAATCGTTTCTTATTTTGAATATGATTAATTTTAAATATGACCTATGGAATACTTATCGTAACCTACTGATTAAAATATTTTTTCCATTGGACTCAGGGCCCTGTTCGATTACTATTATAATAAATTAATAGGTTTTTTGAATTAAATTATTTTAGATCCTATTAAACTAGGTTTCCTTTAAGTATAAAAATTAATGTTTTTAAACTTATAATTAACCCCCTCTTGTATTTTTCCATCTACATATACATTACTATCCAAGAATTGGTATCATAGAAGGATTCCACAAATGTTATTTTTTTATTTCTCTTATTTTTTAGGATTTGTTATAAAATTTTTGTTTATAAATACATATTACACTAATGTGTATTTTGGAAATAGTTTTTTATTGTTTTCAATATGATAAGATTAAATATTGGTACATTTGATAATCTCAATCCAAATAGATCAACGATTTTTGATGGTGCTCATTTTGAATTTTGGAGAGACAAAATGAAGACTTATTTATCAATACTAGAGTTGATAACTTTTTCATGCTTACTTGATATTACAAAATTCCTGATAAGGAGGTGACTACTTTAATAAATCAAGAAAAATAGGAATACCAGTTGAATTACAAAGTGAGAAATACCTTATTGTTTTCTATAACTAGAAAGATCTATATTCAAAATTTGTCTTGAGAAACAGAAAATAGTATCTGGAAGAAATTATAAATTACTTATTTTGGAACCTCAAAGGTTGTTGAAACCAGAAGAGCAATGCTTAGAGATAACTATCAATCTTTTGAATTTTCTCATGCAGAACCAAGGAAAAGGTTCAATAGATATTCATGAGTATATTCAATGTCTTACAATCCTTGGGAGATAAAGGTTTGTAAGGTGAAATTCTTGTGGAAAAGATAATATAAATTATGCCCAATGAATTAGAATCCAAGATGGAAATAATTGATGAATCAAGGAAGATTACAAATCTTACTCTTAATTATCTTTTTAGAACTCTTTTAAAATATGGAGTAATATTGAAAAGTGATTCTGATAAAGTCAAGAAAAAGAATGTTGGAGTTTATTTTACTTCTAATACAAATTATATTAAATCTCCAACACCAGATAATGTTGTCAAGTCTTCTATAAAGAAGAAAGTTATTATTCAATTTGATTACAGTGATTCTAAAAAGTTTGAGAATGAATTAGATAATTTTTCTTAAAGTATTAACTATATAGTTTGATAGAAATATTTTCAATATCGATATGAAAAGAGTAACAAGGATAAAGGTGATAAGAAATATTCTAAAGTTACATGTTATGAATGCAAGAGAGAAGGACATATCAGACCTAATTTTCTAAAACTTAAAAGAAAAGATAGAAATAAAATACATACTGATAGAAATTAGAAAAAGTATTTCAAGACAAAAGGGGAGAAGGTTTTGAAATCTAAAAAATCATAGAGTTCTATAGGAGGATATTATTATGATAATTATTCAGATGAATAAAGGTCAAATGAAAATAATATTGGTCTCTATGCAATAATTCCTTTTGAAAGTCAATGTTTTATTGCTAAGGTACGCACTTATGATTATTTAAAAAATATCTCTTTAAATGATTAATATCCTGATGAAAATAATTATATATCTTCTGATGAAGAAAACTCTTAATCCAGTGATAATAATACTTTACCTTTATATGATTAAGTTTCAAGATTTTCAAAATTACTTGAAAATGAAAATTTCAATGTTAATAAAAAGTTTGAGAAATAAAATTCTAGAATAAATGTATTGAAAAAATAAGTATCAGATATCTCAAAATATATTGATAAGAAATCCTTGGATATTTTTTCCATTTCTGAAAACCTTGAAGAAGTTAATTCTGAGAAGGATAAGATTTCTAAATGTTTTGAAAAAGTCAATTCTGAAAAAAATGCTTTTGAAAAAAAAACTCACTTCTGAAACTAATACTAATGTGGATAAGAATTTTGTTATAAGACTAAAGTCTAAAATATTTTATTTAAATAAACTCTTACCAAATTTTACCACTGGTAAGGAATGATTTGATAAAATTTATAAACAACTTAGTCCACAAGGTAATAGTTCAATAATTGGATATAATCATTCCAAACCTATTTTAAGTAACAATTACTTTGTTCCTGAAAATACCCCATTTTGAAAAAAAATTCAAAGTGGTGGTCATTGGAATAAAAAATATTCCTTAATAAAATTCAATCATTAGGGTTACGCAAATCCTATTTTTCAAAACAAACGTGGATTCCTAAATTTTTTTTCTAACATTTATGGATCCAAGAAAGTTTGGATTCCAAAAGTCTATGTTTTTTATTTTTAAGAAAACAATGGAAGTACCCCAATAAAATTTACTTAGTACATGGATAGTGGATGTTCCTAGTTTATGATTGGTAAAAAATAATTTTTTGAAAATATTATTGAAAATAAAGTTGGAAGAGTTACCTTCAGAGACAATGATAAAGGAAAGATTATTGATATAGGTAATATTTTTCTTATTGGAAAAGATTTTATTTCAAATGTTTTATTTGTAAAAGGTTATAATAACAACCTTATAATCATAATTCAATTATATGATCAAGGTTTCCTTGTGAATTTTAGTAATGATAAATGTGTAGTACACAATTCCAAGATTGAATTCATTCTTTCTACCCATCAGTATGAGAATGTTTATACACTAAACCTAGAAGATCTTAGGAGCCAAGAATTTCCTTGAATTGGTGTAAAAGAAGATAAATATTGGTTATGGAATAGAATATTAGGACATTGTAACCTTATAAACTTATATAAATTATCTAAGAAAAACTTATAAAGGATCCGCCAAAACTAATATTTTATTCTTCAAAAGTCTGTGACCCTTTTCAATATTCAAAGAAGCATAAATCTATCTTTAAATATATTAGTGAAGTCTCAACTACTGATTATTTATAGTTAGTGCACATGGAGTTATTTCGTCATATAAAGACTGGAAGTATTGGAGGAAAGTATTATATATTTGTTTTAGTTTATGATTACACAAGATACACATGGGTCTATTTTCTAGCAAAGAAATCTAAAGCCTATTGTTATTTTAAAACTTTTGTAGCCAAAGTAAAAAATGAGAAACTCCTTACATTGATAACTATTCATATTGATCATGGTGAAGAATTTGTAAATTCTGATTTTGAAACTTTTTGCAGTAAGAAAGGCATTACACATAACTTTTCATCTCCTAGAACTCCTCAACAAAATGGTGTTTTTGAAATAAGAAATCACATTCTTCCAAAGATAACAAGAACCATGTTGAGTAAATATTCTATTGAAAAAAGTTTTGGGCTGAAACTTTGAGTACTGATTTCTATACTATAAATTGAGTTTTAATTAGACTATTTCTTAATAAAACACCTTACGAGTTATGGACAGGATAAAAACCAAAAGTTTCATACTTAAAATTATTTGGATAAAAAGTATTCACTTTGAATACAAAAGATAATTTATACAAACTCATACCCAAATCTGATGAAGGTATATTTTTAGGCTATTCCACTACTTCTAAGGCATATAGAGTTTTTAATGAAAATTCTTATACTATTGAGGAAACAATACATGTAAAATTTGATGAAACTGACCCGTTTGTTTTTAAACAATCCCAACCTACAGATTCTAACGTGTTTTCCAAAACTGATTATCAACCTTTGATAAAATATTTTTCTAATAAGGAAAATACTCAAGAAATTGTTTTTGAAGTATTCACCTCAGAAGACTTTCTACCTTATGTCGATGAATAAGATTTACAAAACCCAAATTAGTTGCTTCTTAAGAATCATCCCAGTGATAATATCATTGGTGATGTAAATAAACACATAAGGACTAGAAATTATTTAAGAGATGAAATATAATATTTTTTATTTCTTATCTCAATTCAAAGAAAAAATTCCTGATGAGGCTTTGGGTTATGAATATTGGATTAAATTAATGCAAGATGAGCTAAATGAATTTGAAAGGAATAAATTATAGAACATGGTTTAAAGACCTAAAGAAACCTATGTAATTGGAGTTAAATGGGTCTTTAATTTTTTTTTGATGAAAATGGAATTATAGTTATAAATAATGAAAGATTAGTTGCTAAAGAATATAATAAATAAGAAGGAGTTGACTCTGAAGAAACCTATGCTACAGTAGCTAGACTTGAATCTATTAAAATTTTATTAGCCTTTACAACATTATTAAATTTCAAAATTTTTCATATGGATGTAAATTGTGATTTCCTTAATGGATATGTACAAGAGGAAGTTTTTATTGAACAAACTCCCGGTTTTGAAGACACAAAACATCCTGAATATGTTTTTGAAATTATAAAATATTTATATAGACTTAAACAAGACCTTAGAGCCTGGTATGATAGATTAAAATGATTTTTATTAAAAAATAATTTTGTTAAGGAAACTGTTGATCCAATACTTTTCATAAAGAAAGAAAAAAAAAATGTTTTGATTATTTAAATTTATGTTGATTGTATTATATTTGGATCATCTCAAAAATCTTTAACAGATTCTTTTGGGAATCTTATGAAATATAAGTTTGAGATGAGTATAATGGGTGAGTTAACATTATTTATTGGTTTTCAAATTTCTCAAAAACTAGAAGGGACTTATATATCCCAACATAAGTATATTAAATATATTCTTAAAAACTATGGATATGAAAATACTAAAAGTATTATTACTCCAATTGATACCTCAAATAATCTTGGAATTAATAAATATGGATAACTAGTAAATCAAACAACTTTTAGATGGATGATAGAAAGCTTACTATACTTGACAGCTAGTCATCCAGACTTAATGTTTTTAGTATTCTTATGTGAAAGGTATCAAGAAAATCCAAAGGAATCCCATTTAAAATCTGTAAAAAATATTTTCATTATTTAAAGGGAATTTTGGATTTGGGACTTTTTTATTCTTCTAAAAATGATTTTGAATTAAAAAGTTTTTCAGATGCTAAATTTGGTGGTTATATAATGGATAGGAAAATTACATCCAAAACTTATCATTTCTTAGGTGATATATTAGTTTATTGGTCTTGTAATAAACAACACTCAATAACACTTTCCACTGCTGAATCCAAATATGTAGTAGCTGGAAGTTGTTGTGATCAAGTGTTGTGGATGAAACCCACACTCACTGATTATGACATGAGTTTTATTAAAACTCAAATAATATGTGATAACACTAGTGCCATATATCTAAGTAAAAACCTTGAACATCACCCACATGAAAAAATATATATTAGGAATCACTTTCTTAGGGATCACACACTTAAAGAAGATATAATTTTACAATTCATCAAAACACAAGAACAACTTGCTGATATTTTCACAAAACCATTACCTTCCGATAGATTTGTATATATTAAACAAAATCTTGGAATGATCACTGTAAAGTAATCATTTATATCTAATTCTTGTTTAAATCATCTCATTATATTAAATTAATCCTTTTCAAAGGGGGATTACATATTAATGAAATTTTTTGTACTCATAATTTTTCGTACTCAGAAATTTTCATACTCAGGATTTTTCGTACTCATAAATTTTTCATACTCATAAATTTTTGTACTAAATTTTTTTTATACTCATAAATTTTTGTACTCCAAATTTTTCATACTCAAAATTTTTCATATTCAAAATTTTTTCATACTCATAAATTTTCGTACTCATAATTTTTCATACCCATAAATTTTTTTTGTAATAAAAAATTTTCATAAACAAAAAATTCCATAACAAATTTTTTTTATAATTAATTATTTTTCATACTCATATTCACTGTTAAATTTAAATTGTTTTTTTATACATAAAATTCTTTTCATACCCATTTTTTTCATACTCATAAATCTTAATACTCAAATTTTTTTTTTCACTTTTTTTATTTTTTTAAAGTTTTATTTCTTTTTGAAGAATAATCCATCAAAACCAAAAAATCCATGCAGAGATTCCAAAAGGTACAATTTCCATTACTTTTCACTTTAATTCCAGTTATTTTATTGGTATTTAATTTTTATATAAAACCTTTATAAAATTAATCTTGAATACAATATTTTTTTAAAAAAACCTCAAGATTTCATTTATCTCAACCATCAGATCAAATCGATTAAATCTGAGCTGTAGAATCTCAATGGTCATATTTTCTTCACCTATATAATGGACCCCTACCCTATACCACATTGGTTTTCTATAATTTTTGTCAAATATATGGTTCTCCTCAAATATTTAAGTTTGAAATTTTCTGTACTTAGAGGTTTATCATCATACTCATATCAGAATCGTTAGAAACTTCTCAAATAGTAATATATCTAAAATATTTAAAAAACAAGAAGTTCTTTCACTAAAGTTTAGTCAAAAGAGAGTTTTATGGTAACTATGATTCTTTTATAAAAATAATTATTCAATTAAAAGGATTTGAATTAGTCTATGTTGAAAAAATCAACACCTATCAAGATCTAATTATTGTGGATGAAGTAATACATTTGTATAATTTAGTAAAAGCTGATGATGATTTAAAAGTAAATTTTTCTATCTACAATAGAGAGATAAACATGTCTGCAAAACAAGTAGAACAATTATTTTGTGTACCATAAAAGGAGATACATTTTTACCTTATAAAATTTTTCCAAAATAAAAGGGAACCTTCATTAAGAGTAGAGCCAAACAATCAATTTTTTTAAGTTCATGAGGTTTAAATAAAAATCAATCATCTTTCAGTAGAAAATTGCCTTATAGTCCTCTAGATTCAAGGTTTTTTAATCCCCATAAGTGGTGATAGGAAAACCTTAAAAGTCTCAAATTTCTTTATTTTGGATTACCTTTTTAATTTTATAAATCTGAATTTGAGGGGTTACAATTTCATAACCATTAACAATTTGAAATTTGGTGCTATTAAGTCTCAACTAGTTATGTATCCAGTGATTTTGAGTAAGTTCATTTTAGAAAGTTTGATGTTTTGTAATATTATAGTCAAGTTAATACCAAGGAATATTATAGTTCCTTTGATTAATGATGATATGATAAATATATTGAAATTTAATTCTGATCCTGAATCAAATAAGTTTGTTAAATTCATTGAAACTGAAGTTCCAAAAGAAAGAGTAGGAAGAAAATAAGGAATCCCAAAACAATATGTGCCGATTGTTTCTGAGAAAGAAAAGAAAGTAAAGATTGAATATTCCATAAAGAAAAAGAAACAAAATAAATTAACTGATGAGATTGTAGCTAAATGGATAAAATATCATGCTAAAAGGAAATAAAGATACCCACAGTTCGGTCTTAATCACGTTGAAGCTCTTGTTGGAAAAAATCTGGACCGAAGAAACTCTTAAAGAAGAAGAAAAGAAAAAGAAGTTGAAAAATAGAAAGGATGATATCCTTGATATTGATATTTTTTTAAAAGTGTTGAAAAATCTAGTGTTGGAATTTATTCCAGTAAAATAGTTTAAAAAGAATAAATCATTTTCTCTATCCTAGTAAAAGGAAAAGGAAAACAACTAGCTGGTGAGTTGGTATCACTGAAAGATTATCAAGAATTGTTTTTAGAAGAACAAAAGGAATCTAAAATGAGAGATATTGATAAAAATCTCTGGGAATAGGTTTATATAGATGAAGAGGAAGAAGGAGAAGAAAAATAAATAAAGGAAAATAAATAAAGAGATAAAGAAAAGAAGAAAGATGAAAAATAAGATGGTTAGGATCAAAAGTCTCAGTCTGATAGAATTCCAGTATGGTCTTCAAAATCCACATCATGCAAGATACCATCACAAATAGAATACTCTTAAAAGAAAGCTAATATGAAATCCCAAGCTGAGAAATTTGTTCATATCTTAGACAAAGAAGAAAAAACCAGATCTGATGACAATCAGAATCAGAATTCAGATTATGAAGATATTGTAATTCATAGTGAAAAACTTCCTGATTATGAAGAAGACACTAATTAATACAATAATATCTCTTTGAAAAGATACTATTATATTGTTCAAGCACATAGAATAATTAAAAATACAATTCCTTATGTTCCAATAATTTAAGGAAAGATTGATTTTGTTGCAGACAATCAAAAAAAAAGATCAGAATCTGTCAAACATCTTAGAAAAAGACTGGCCAAGCTTGATAGAGATTTCAAAATATGTGAAGAAAATAATAAGGAACATAGAAATGTTTACAATAAGGCTATTAAGTGGTCACATAAGTATAAAGAAACTATCAAGGTTCTTGAGTATTCAATTGAAGATATTATATGGATATTGAATGAACTATCTGTTGAATTCAACAAATTAGTTAGTGATACCGCTAAAAAATGAAAGATTTTAGAAGTATAGATGCCATCCCATCTGATGGTTTCAAAGAAATTGATAACAAGATGAATTTTTTCAATATCAAGTGTAAAATACGATGTTTTACAAAGATGAGATAATTGAGTGGAAAAATAAAAGTGTTTTTATAACAAATATAATTGAAGTTAAAGATCATTTGATCAAATATCAGGGAGAAAAACTTCATACTCTGGAAGAAAAGGTGAAATCATAGGAAGAAAAACTTTATACCTAGGACTAGTTGTTTACAGAATAAGAATAAGTATTTTGGTCTTAGAAGGAATCTCTTGATAAACTGATGGATGATAGGAAATAATTCAATAAAATAAAGACAATTGTCCTAGAACTCTTGAAGAAGGAAAAAGAAAAGGAGAAGAAATGTAATTTTGAACACTTATTTTATTCCTTTCAAAACATCAATGAAATGATTTTTTCATCTAAATAATTTTTGACTAGATATTTTCCAAGTCTTTTTGGATGAATGTTTTTTCACTTATCCTAGATGATCAATTACTTTATTTTCTTTATGTATTTTGTTTATCTAACCCTTTTTCAGGTATTATAAGACTTTACCTATTCCTTTTTTTAAACCACAAAGGGGGAGAATGAGTTATATAGGGGAAGAATGTATTTGAAAGGGGGATATATTCTCATAAAAGGAAATAAAGGGAGAATAAAAATTACAAAAGGAGAATTCTTTTAGTAAGGTGAAGTATTTTTTTTTAAAATGAAGTATAATACAATCCTTATGGATTTTTTCATATTAATGGGGAGTTTGTTGTATTCAAAAAAATATTCAGAAGTTTTTTTAAAACTTAAAGGGAGATAAGTATAAGTGTTCACTTCTGAATAAATTTTTTCCTTAAGTAGTCATTTTTTTTTAATTTATGGTTTGTGCTTTCCAAAAAGGGTGTATTTCTGAGTCAAAAGTATTCTTTTGACTTTTCTATTCCTTTTATTTTGGAAATCAAAAACTCTCTTTTTAAATGAATTTATATTTTTTATCATACCTGTTTTAAGGATTTTGTTTTACCTTTCATCATTACGATTTTGTCATACATGTACGATAAAAATAATACCCCTGAGTTTCATAAAAACAAGTCATTCCATTATTATCATAGTGATACTGGATACAATTTATATTTTACACACTGAATACAGTTTTTTATCATACAAACTATTCAGTTTTTGTACTAAAAATATTTTAGTAATGATAAAAAATCGTACTGACTATCATAACAAGAATCATTATATCCTTTAAAACTCATTTTCTTGTAACCAAAAAATATATCTCAATGAATTAACAAACTTTAAATCAAAATTATTTCATGTATTCTGTTTCGATATGATTTATAAAATGATGTAGTTGTTTCAGTTATAAGATGAACATTGGAGTTCCTAGTATCAAATTTCCACCAAATTTTCAGGAGAAAATACGACTGTTGGAATCCAAGATGACTGTTGGGAAGTCTTCCTATAAATACCAGGTCATTTGAACAAGCTCATAAATTTGGATGAATTGGAGAGACTCTGCAAGATCTCTGTCAAATTGTTTCTTCGTGAAAAAGACTCTGAAGAGTTCAAGTTGTGAATTTCTCATTGTACATACTTGTTACTTACAAGAGTTTTGTTTTTCTTAGTGTTACACCAATCATTGGTGATTACGATTGTGGGATTCTGTGGATAGAAAGACAAATTTTCTGATCATTTGTGGATTGAGGGCTTTCGAGGATAGAAAGATAGAGGAACCGATCTCCTTCTTGATCAAGGTATTGTGGGGATAGCAAGACAGAAGTAGATCATCATATCAAGGGCTTACTGTAACACCCCAAGCTTCCACAGTACACTTCTTTTTGAATAATACAGTAGCGTGTGTTGTACGCAACATTGAGTTCTAACACACACCACAACCATTAAAACTAGCTGTTATGAATAGTAATACCCAATTTTTGAAATTTTATAAATTTTAACTTTCAAAATGGACTTCATTTTTGGATTTGGAATATCGAAATTAGCCTAGGGTGAAATTTTAGTAATTTTCTGAAAACTTTCAATTTTTGATGAATAGTGAAAACACCGAGTCATGGTTTAAAACCGAATTTTTATTTAAATAATAATTTATTTTATTTAAATATAATTAATGTCTAAATGGATACATAGTACCTATATAAGTTCAATGTAATTCATTGTAGTTAGTTTAGAATCATTTTAGATATATAAAAATTTTATGGAACTTTTCACCGTCTTTTACCTACCTTCTAGGAGAATTTGGAAATTCTCATAAAACTTAATTTTATCGCTTATGTGAGTGGAATTTCAAAAATCCGAGAGACATGGTTAATATCAAGGAGTAAAATGTGGTTCAATAAGATAAAAATAATTTGTGGTGAATAGTAATGTTTTACTTTTATTTACCACGGTTAAAAGTAAATAGGGTAATTAAGGGTAAAAATGATATTAATATTACCCTAACACATGTTCTAATTATATTGGAAAAGTTTATCACGACCAAAAAAAACCTTAGGAATAAAATTTTATCATTTAGGTCCACTTTTATTAGATTAGGACATTTATTATTATTTAATTCAAAGAAGAGTTAAAAGAGTTAAAATCAATGTTTAATTACTAAATCTTTTTTAATATAGGGTTATACATAATATAAATTATATTGTAAATATTCATTAGAAATATAAAAAGATTTACTACATAATGGTATTTTATTTATAATTTTTAGACATTAAATAATTTAATTTATTTATGACACAATGGTAATGAAGTAATTACCCGATTAATGAAATATTAATATAATTGATATTATAAATATCCAAATAAATGTAATTTGAGACTTTTTATGAATTAAAAAAATTTATAGATTAATATGACTTGTTATTATTGATTTAATTATGTTTTCTCGAAGTAATCATGCTGTTATTATTTTCACAAAAATCAAATACCAAATAGTGTCAAAATTGTCATAAAAGAGTTTTTAAAACAAATATTATATTATTAATTTATATTCTATTCCTAAAAATATATGGTTCGGCCAAGAGACTTAAATAATGATAGGTGTATCATTAATGGACCACTTGGGGGTCTCTTGGAAGTTTATATTAAGTTTATTGACTATATAATATAAAAATACAAAGAGACATGGTAAGTGTCAAACTAATTAACTACGAGTTAAGACAAAAAGATAAGGTTAATAAAGTTACCCAAACCTATCTAAAACCTATTGGTTGGGTGGTTTTCGACCTATAACCACCTCAAAATTTAAATAATACACTTTGGATCCATTATAAACCAAATATTAATTTATTACAAAATAATATTTCTAGCTTTTCCAAAGGTGCCCCTCACCTCTCTTATAAAAGGGAACTCCCCCTTCTCACTAATTCACACATTCAAAGCCTTTTGGCTCGGCCAAAACCTGCCCAAATACTCTCTAAACTTCCTTAAATTCAACCTAGAGGCCTTAGTTTTGTCATAAAGCCAACCTAAGGATCCCTTTTGATCAAATCAAAAGGAAGAACATGAAGAAGAGGTAATGTTTTCACCACCCTCTTTCAAGTTCCTTTCTTCTTCAACTTATTCTTTCTTTGTTATTACTATTATGAAATAATAAATCAATTATATTATATATAATGTGATGTTATTATAAATATGGTACAACCATATTCAGTATTCTATCCATCCTTTGAATTACATGTCACCATACCTGCATACGTACGACTTACCGTCTCCACGTCGTGGTGTAATTGTTATTCAAAACATTATTATTTGAATGGGTATAATAATGATGTGTAATTAATGTAAATAATAAATATACCATGATAATTATTCTGTATATATGATATACCATCTAATTATATATTATTTTAATATCAAAATAATGATATTGTCGCGCATGCGTACGTACGGACTACCGTCTCCACGAACGCGATGAGATTCATTCCCCATCGTATCCATTCAAGACTAATTCTAATTTGATGACTAAAAGTAATTTTTAAGAAATTTATATCATTCTAGATATGAATTATATACAACCTATCCATAAAAAAACTCCTTATATAACAAAACATATAAAAGAAAACGAGTAAGTTAACACCCAAAACGACGATAATGCTAAAATATTATTAACAAAGCATTAATAGAAGATCATATATGATATCATAATTATGTATATGGTTCTTTCATAACTTAATAACAAAGTTTTAACTATTATAAATTAGTTTAACATACCATCGACTAAGGAAAAGTACAAGGTAAGGGTTTATTTCACAACCTCTTCATTATCCGAGGTTGTTTATACGTGATTATCTACTGGGACCTCTTTATCATCCACATCCATGTTTCTTAAAAATGTATTTCAATTAATTCTTACTATTTTAAAGACTATGGTATAAATTCATTTATACCCTTGTTGAATTTTTATAAGAAGTTTATAAAGGAATCTTTCTGTCATTTTCCAAACAAGGTCCTTTTTAACCTTTTCGACAGAATTAAGGTAAGAATGTATTTTTAACTTATACGGAGGGTGCAGCTATTTTATGCCATTATAAAATTGTCTAAGCTTCCCTTACAATCTTATAAGAAAATTTTCAAATTAAATGTTTTATTTTAGAATTATGTGACTTTTAAATGATTTAAAAAAAGAGATATTTCTCTCAAATAGTTTTGATTTCATCTATGTCAACATCCTTTAATGGATTTTAATATTATTTGAAGTTGATTTATTATGATACAATACTTCCATATTGTATTGAAGGTTTTGTGATATGTTTGACTATGGATGTGTTATTTTTATACCATTCATGGTTTATAGAGAAAGTATTGACATTTCTTATGCTAGTTTTAATACGAATGTTTATGTTATGTTTAAAACTGTTCATATGAGGAATGCATTGGACTTAATATGTGATGGGTGGAGGCAGCTATAGCTCCTCGATGCATCAGTAGGTCTCATGAGACAAAATAGTGTTTTGGCATAAGGCCATGACAAAATCTTATTTGTAGTCTTGTCACGAGGCCTTGGCTATGTTGTTATGATAGTCTCGCATTATGCATTCCATCATTATGAAAGTGGTTATTGATATTACATGTGATTATTCAACTAGTAGAATATCCATGTGAATAAGTAAATGGAATTATTTAATTTTATGTTTTCCATATTATGTTGGAGTTCAAGGTTAAAAGGATTTTGTTTTAGTTATACATTTCCTTAAATGTTTATGATTATTTATGAAAGTTTCCTCTATATTGTTATCCTTACTAAGCATCTGAGCTCACCCCTTTAAATGTTTTATTTTTCCCAGAATGTGAAGAAGTAATTTATGAATGACCTGCAGGGATAGTATGAGGGGATATTAAGACAATATGTTGTTGTATTAGTTTTCACTTTATGATGTAATGCAAACTTTATGAATGTATCTAGTTATTCCAAGGATACTAAACTAATCGGTCTTTCGAGACTTGATCTTTTGTGATCATGTCAATGTTATGTAATAATGCACCAACTCTGGGTAATTGGGGTCGGGGTGTTACAGTTGGTATCAGAGGAAGTTTAGTACAAACCTTAGAAGCTATATTTAGATAAACTCTGATTAGAGCACATAGCCCTAAGATAGACCTTGAAGATTAGTATAGAACTTCCTAGAATTTTGGTATTGTAGAGATTTTGTGAGTTTTACGAGCAATACATCCCTGTCTGGATATGAACAGGTAGAGGCGGCTCTGGCATAGATGTACCTAGGGGTAAAACCTGAAAACACCTCTTTGATCTAGACTCGAATCGGAACTGGTGCACGACAACAGCCCTTGCTTCACTCTTGGTTACGACACTCCCACAGGATATGCTTAGGATAATTCTCATTTTCTTTACAAACCATTATTAAAGGTTTATGATTATATATTTCCTCAAAGAAAACATTTTTATGATTATGGATTATATCCATAAATAGTTTAATTTATGTTAAGTGTTTTATAAGTATGGAATTATGTATTTTGATTCATAAACTGATCTAGTTTATGCCATTGTTTAGAAATTGCGCCTAGTGGAAGAAATGGGAACTATATCAATGAAAAAACTCTATGTAGGGATTTCCCTCCTGCTCAAGATAATTATAATGGAGTTGGTGATGCAACTGGTGCTGATCATCTAATCACCATACTGGGACAACTCACTCAGGTTACGAATAATAACCTTACCCGTATGGAGCACCCTGATCCGCAGCATGGAGGATCAATGTTAGATCACTTCATGAGGCAACAACCAACAACATTCAATGGGAGTACAAATCCATTGGTATCTGAGCAATGGATAAGTTCCCTAGAGAAAATATTTCAGGCCTTGGGGAGTAGTGAAAGGGAAAAAGTTTTCATAGCAGTTTACCGCCTCACTGGATATGCTGATCAATGGTGTTCATTGATTCAAAATATGAAGGAAGATGATGAAGTATCAAATATGGGATGGAGAGAGTTCAAAGAGATTTTCTTAGAAAACTACTTTCCTCATGACCATTGAGCAGATATGGAAAGGCAATTTTTGAGTCTGAGACAAAAGGAGAATGAGAATGTCACAAAGTATGAAGCTAACTTTACAAGGTTAGCAATGTATGATGGAGATTATATACATAACCTAAGAAGTAAGATTGATCGTTTATTTGATGGGTTAAAACCATTTCTCCGTCGAGCATTAGTCTCAAAAACCTTCTCGTTGTACGAAGATATTGTCTCATGTGCTATCAAGACAGAAAAATAATTATCTAAGTCTTATGACTTTAAAGCAAAGAAGGAGAAGAAGAGATCTACTGATCACTATGGGAATAGAAATAAGGGGAAGAAGGGAAAAGTTGAATATCCATACTGTAGTAAATGTGGGATGAAACACCCCGGTACTTGCTTAAAAGGAATGGGAGTCTGTTACAAGTGTGGTGAAAAAGGCCACCAAGCTATTGATTGTAAAGGGAAGAAAGAAGCTACCAATGTTCAATGCTACAACTACAGGGAGATGGGACATTATGCAAATGAATGTCCTAAGCGTCAGGGGAACTTACCTCAAAAAGGACAAGGGATCAAGGCCAAGATTATGCTATCACTACTACTGAGGTAGAAGCTCCGAAAGATGTGGTGGCTGGTAATTTAATGGTTTCCTCAAGTTTAGAAAATGAATTATTTGATTCTGGATCATCGCATTGTTTCATATCTTCCCAGTTTTCTAAGAAAATTAGATATTTTCAATTTGATTTAACAAGGGAGTTTTCAGTTAAAACTCTTAAATGAAGTATCATTGCTACAAAGTTCTGTGGATCTATTCCCATTAGGGCATATAAATGTTCTTTATCTACTGATCTCATCATCATACCTATGATTGAGTTTGATATAATCCTCGGTATGGATTGGATTTCAGACCACGATGCGAAGATTTATTGTAAGAAGAAGGAGGTTAAATTTTTTGATGATGATGATAAAGAACACCTTATCTTTAGAGTGGAATCATCACCACCTAATTCTTACCTAGATCCACCCCCAGTAGCTCAAATAAATTCAATTATTTGGGAGAAAGAGATTGAAATGAATGTGGGTAAGGAAAGAAATGTTAAAATAGATGATGTGCCTATTGTGAAAGAATATGTAGATGTGTTTCCGGAAGATTTACTTGGACATCCTCCAGAATAAGAAATTGAGTTTTCCATTGATTTAATTCCTGGTTCATGGACCATATCGAACACCCCTTATAGAATGGACACTATGAAATTAGTGGAACTAAATAAACAACTATAGGAATTGAGTAATAAGGGATTTATTCTCCCTAGTGTTTCTCCATGGGAGCCCCTGTCCTTTTTGTGAAGAAGAAAGATGGATCTATGAGGTAATGTATCGACTACATGGAGATCAATGCTATAACAATAAAGAACAAGTATCCCCTACCTCGTATTGATGATTTATTTTACCAACTGCATGGAGCTCAATACTTTTCAAAGATTGACCTTCGATCTGGATATCATCAGTTGTGTGTGAAGAAGGAAGGCATTCCGAAGACATCATTTTGAACCAGGTACGGGCATTATGAGTTTACAATACTGCCTTTTGGATTGACTAATGCACCCTCTATATTCATGGATCTAATGAATAGAGTTTTCAAGGAATATCTTGATGAATTTGTGGTGGTATTTATTGATGATATCTTGGTATACTCCAAAAGCTATGAAGATCATGAAAACCACTTGCGCATTATCCTGAAGACTCTGAGAAGTCATGAATTATATGGGAAGTTTAGCAAGTGTGAATTCTAGATTCAGGAGATTTCTTTTGATGCCCATATTGTCTCTAAATATGGAATCTCTGTTGATCCTTCTAAGACCAAGGCAATCCAAGAATGGCCTACACCGACGAGTATAACTAAGGTACACATTTTTATTGGTTTAACAGGTTATTATCGACGTTTCGTCCAGAATTTTGCCTGGTTGGCTAACCCATTAACAAATCTCACACATAAAGGGGTTTAATTTGTTTAGACAAAAGAGTGAAGAATGTTTCGAATAACTGAATAGAAGATTATTCAATGCTCCTATATTTACTCTACCATCGGGGAATTATGTATTCGTTATTTATGGTGATGCATCGATGAAAGGACTTGGTTGTGTCCTTATGCAGAATGATAGGGCTATTGCCTATTCATCACGATAGTTGAAAATTCATGAGCAAAACTATCCTACTCATGATCTTGAGTTAGCAGCTGTGATCTTTTATTTGAAGATATGGAGACACTACCTCTATGGTGAAAAATGTGAGATTTATACTGATCATAAGAGTTTGAAGTATATTTTCTCACAAAAAGAATTAAACATGAGGAAAAGGAGATGGATTTAATTACTCAAGGATTATGATTGCACGATACACTACCACCCGGGGAAGGCAAATAAGGTGGCAGATGATTTGAGCAGAAAATATCATGGAGTTTTGAACAAGATGAGAATTTAAAGGGATCATATTTTCATGGATCTAGTGAAGATGGACATGGGAATAACCATGGAAGGTGAAACATTAATGCTTTTTCAAATGGATTCCAAACCATCTTTACTATAAAGGATTAAGAGTTCTTAGACCGATGATGAAGATTTTCAAAAGAAGATTAAATCTATTAATGATGGGATATTGAGAGACTTTGTGTATGAAGAAGGAATTTTAAAATTTGGGAAGAGACTTTGTGTTCCCGATATACCTGATCTGAAAAGGGAATTGTTATATGATTCTCATAGCTCCAATTTTTCTATACACCCTGGGAGTACCAAAATGTATAGAGATTTGAAGGAACACTTTTGGTGGGACAAAATGAAGAGTGATATTGATGATTTTGTGTCAAGATGTATAGTTTGTCAATAAGTGAAAGTTGGAAGGAAACATCCTGGAGGAGTCATGAAACCTCTTCCCATACCTGAGTAGAAATGGGATAATATCATGATGGAATTTGTCATGGGACTACTAAATACTCCTAGAAGGAATGATGAAATATGGGTTATTGTTGATCATCTTACCAAGTCAATACATTTTCGTGCTATAAAAGAAGATTTACCACTGGAACGTATAGTAAGATTATATATTAATGAAGTTGTGAGACTTCATGGAGTACCCATATCGATTGTTTCTGATTGTGATCCTCGTTTTACATCAAGATTCTGGAAGAGTCTTCAGAAGGCCTTGGATACTGAACTTCGTTTGAGCACTTCCTACCACCCTCAAACAGATGGAAAATCAGAACGGACTATTCAAACCTTATAAGACATGTTGAGATCATGCTCACTAGACTTTTAGGGTATGTGGGATCAATATTTACCTCTGGTAGAGTTTTCCTATAACAATAGCTTCCATTCAAGTATTCGAATGGCACCATATGAAGCGTTATGCGGAAAGAGATGCCGCACACCAACCTGTTGGGATGACGTTGGTGAAAGAAAACTTTTAGGCCCAAAACTAGTGGAGGAAACAATAGAAAAGGTAAAGGTAATCCAAAACCACATCAATGTAGCTCCAAGTAGGAAGAAGAGCTATGCCGATAACCGAAGGAAGGATTTGGAATTTCAGGTAGGAGATCATGTTTTCCTTAAGGTATCTCCATGGAAGGGAGTTATACATTTTGGTAAGAAAGGTAAATTGAGTCCCATGTACATCGGACCTTTAGAAATTATAGAACGAATTGGGGATTTAGCTTACCGTTTGGCAATGCCGCCAAGTCTCTCCAAAGTTCACGATGTGTTCCACGTATCACTGTTGAGGAAATACATGCCTGACCCAACACATGTACTCACCTATGAGGAATTAGAACTAGAACCCGATCTGTATTATTGAGAAGATCCCATCAGGATTCTTGATACAAGGGAACAAGTGCTGAGAAACCAGATGACTCATCTGGTAAAAGTTCTATGGAGAAACCACAAGATGGAAGATGCAACATGGGAAACCAAGGAACTTATGATGAAGAATCACCTGAGTCTTTTCATGCGGTAGTATTCTAGAAATTTAGAGGATGAAATTATTTAAAGGGGTGGAGAATGTAACACCCCAAGCTTCCACAATACTCTTCTCTTTGAATAATACAGTAGCATGTGTTGTACACAACTTTGAGTACTAACACACACCACAACCAATCAAACTAGCCGTTATGAATAATAATACCAACTTTTTGAAATTTTATAAATTTTATCTTTCAAAATGGACTTCATTTTTTGATTTTGAATATCGAAATTAGTCTAGGGTGAAATTTTAGTATTTTTCTGAAAACTTTCAATTTTTGATGAATAGTGAAAAACACTGAGTCATGATTTAAAACCAAATTTTTATTTAAATAATTATTTATTTTATTTAAATTTAATTAAGGTATAAATGGATACATAGTACCTATATAAGTTAAATGTAATTCATTGGAGTTAGTTTAGATTCATTTTAGATATATAAAAATTTTATGGAACTTTTCACCGTCTTTTACCCACCTCCTAGGAGAATTTGGAAATTCTCACAAAACTTAATTTTATCGCTTCTCTGAGTGGAATTTCAAAAATCCGAGAGACACGGTTAATATAAAGGAGTAAAATGTGGTTTAATAAGATAAAAATAATTTTTGGTGAATAGTAATTTTTTACTTTTATTTACCACGGTTAAAAGTAAATAGGGTAATTAAGGGTAAAAATGATATTAATATTACCCTAACACATGTCCTAATTATATTGGACTATTTTATCTCGACCAAAAACAACCTTAGGAATAAAATATTATCATTTAGGTCCACTTGGATTAGATTAGGACATTTATTATTATTTAATTCAAGGAAGAGTTAAAAGAGTTAAAATCAATGTTTAATTACTAAAACATTTTTAATATAGAGTTATAAATAATATAAATTAGATTGTAAATATTAATTATAAATCTAATAATATTTCCTACATAATGGTATTTTATTTATAATTTTTATACATTAAATAATTTAATTTATTTATGACACAATGTTGATGCAGTAATTACCTAATTAATGAAATATTAATATAATTGATATTATAAATATCCAAATAAATTTAATTTGAGAGTTTTTATGAATTAAACTAATTTTATAGGTTAATATGACATTTTATTATTGATTTAATTATGTTTGTTCGAAGTAATCATGCTGTTATGATTTTTACAAAAATCAAATACCAAATAGTGTCAAAATGGGCATAAAAGAGTTTTTAAAACAAATATTATATTATTAATTTATATTCTATTCCTAAAAATCTAAGGTTCGGCCAAGAGACTTAAATAATGATAGGTGTATCATTAATGGACCACTTGGGAGTATCTTAGAAGTTTATTGACTATATAATATAAAAATACAAAGAGACATGGTAAGTGTCAAACTAATTAACTAAGAGTTAAAACTAAAAGATAATATTAATAAAGTGACCCAAACCTATCTAAAACCTATTTTTTGAGTGGTTTTTGACCTATTCCCACCTCAAAATTTAAATAATCCACTTTGGATCCATTATAAACCCAATATTAATTTATTATAAAATAATATTTCTAGCTTTTCCAAAGGTGCCCCTCACCCCTCTTATAAAAGGGAACTCCCCCTTATCACTAATTCACACATTCAAAGCCCTTTGGCTCAGCCAAACCCTGCCCAAATACTCTCTTAACTTCCCTCACTTCAACCTAGAGGCCTTAGTTTGATCATAAAGCTTACCTAAGGAGCCCTTTTGATCAAATCAAAAGGAAGAACCTGAAGAAGAGGTAATGTTTTCATCACCCTCTTTCAAGTTCCTTTCTTCTTCAACTTCTTCTTTCTTTGTTATTCCTATTCTAAAATAATAACTCAAGTATATTCTATATAATGTGATGTTATTATAAATATGGTACAACCATATTCAGTATTCTATCCATCCTTTGAATGACATGTCACCATACGTGCATACGTACGGCTTACCGTCTCCACGTCGTGGTGTAATTGTTATTCAAAACATTATTATTTGGATGGGTATAATAATGATGTGTAATTCATGTAAATAATAAATATAACATGATAATGATTATTTATATATGATATAACATCCAATTATATATTATTTTAATATTAAAAGAATTATATTGTCGCTCGTGCGTACGTACGTACTATCATCTCCAAGAACGCGATGAGATTCATTCCCCATCGTATCCATTCAAGACTAATTATAATTTGATGATTAAAAGTAATGTTTAAGAACTTTATATAATTCTAGATATGAATAAGATACAACCTATCCACAACAAACACACATTATGTAACAAAACATATAAAAGAAAACGAGTAAGTTAACACCCGGAACGACGATAATGCTAAAATATTATTAACAAAGCATTAATAGAAGATAATATATGTTATAATTATTATGTATATGGTTCTTGTATAACTTAATAACAATTTTTTAACTATTATATAGGAGGTTAACATACCATCGACTAAGGAAAAGTACAAGGTAAGGTTTTATTTCACAATCTCTTCATTATCCGAGGATGTTTATACGTGATTATCTACTAGGACCTCTTTATCATCCACATCCATGTTTCTTAAAAATGTATTTCAAATAATTATTACTATTTTAAATAATATGGGATAAATTCATTTATAACCTTGTTTACTTTTTATAAGAATTTTATAAAGGGATATTTCTATCGTTTTCCAAACAAGTTCCTTTTTAACCTTTTCGACAGAATTAAGGTAAGAATGTCTTTTTAACTTATACGGCGGGTGCGACTATTTTCAGCCATTATAAAATCATTGAAACTTCCCTTACAATCTTATAAGAAAATTTTCAAAGTAAATGTTTTATTTTATAATTATGTGACTTTTAAATGATTTAAAAAAAAGAGATATTTCTCTCAAATAGTTTTGATTTCATCTATTTCAACATACTTTGATGGATTTTAAACTTATTTGAAGTTGATTTATTGTGATAAAAAACTTCCATATTGTATTGAAGGTTTTGTGATATTTTTGACTATGTATGTGTTATTTTTATACCATTCATGGTTTATGGAGAAAGTATTGACATTTCGTATGCTAGTTTTAATATGAATGTTTATGTGATGTTTAAACCTGTTCATATGAGGAATTCATTAGACTTAATATATAACGGGTGGAGCTCACTATAGCTCCTCGATGCATCAGTAGGTATCACGAGACAAACTAGCATCTTGGCATAAGGCCTTGACAAAATCTTATTTGTAGTTTTGGCACGAGGCCTTGGCTATGTGGTTATGATAGTCTAACATTATGCATTCCATCATTATGAAAGTGGTTATTGATATTGCATGTGATTATTCGACTAGTAGAATATCCATGTGAATAAGTAAATGAAATTATTTCATTTTATCTTTTCCATATTATGCTGAAGTTCAAGTTTAAAAGGATTTTTTTAGTTATACATTGCCATAAATTTTTATGCTTATTTATGAAAGTTTCCTCTATATTGTTATCCTTACTGAGCATCTAAGCTCACCCCTTTCAATGTTTTATTTTTCCCAATATGTGAATAAGTAATTTAGGAATGACCTGCAGGGATAGTATGAAGGGATATGAAGACAATATGTTGTTGTATTAGTTTTCACTATATGATGTAGTGTAAACTTTATGAATGTATCAAGTTATTCCAAGGATACTAAACTAATCAGTCTTTTGAGACTTGATCTTTTGTGATCATGCCAATGTTATGTAATAATGAAATGACTCTGGGTAACTGGGGTCGGGGAGTTACATTTACCCTAGTTTGGGTAAGACAAACTTGATTGAAAGTATAAATCAAGGGACCTCTATACAAGGTTATTAGATACCCTTCTCTTTGGTTTAAAATAATTGTATTCTTTTAATTTTTTAAATTTATTTTTCTTTGTAATATAAAGTGAATCATTTTACATATTCATATTTCTATTCTCTATTTATTGATTATGATCTTTGTAATTAAAATTTTAGAGATTACGATAAATTCATTTACCCAATATGATTATATACGCTTTATGATAAAATCATCAATTTTTAACTCTATTTATTGTAACCATTATGATTATAATCTATATCATGCTTACTCTGATTAAATCATTTCCTTACTGTGAATATGATTAATTTCAAATATGACCTGTAGAATACTTATCGTAACCTACTAATTACGATACTTTGTCCATCAGAACCAGGGACTTTCTTATTAATGTTATAATACATTAAGTGGTTTTGTGAATTAAATTAGTTTAAATTCTATTAAACTAAGTTTCTTTTAAGTATAAAGAAAAGTTTTTAAACTTATGATTCACCAACCCTATTGTATTGTGTCATATTCATATACATTAAAATCCAATAGTGGAGTCCATACTTATGATACAACATGCTTAATACCATGTTTCTTAAGCTAGTTTTAAAATTCAATGGATATATATTATTTTCTATTATCTAAGTATAAGATCTTGATTGTAAATTTGGTATCTTTTTCTACTCTTCACTTGTACCTCTTCATGCATTCCAACACTATCCTCTTTATCTGTATGAACATCATAGAATACATTATAATATAGTCATAAATAAAAATAATTAAATACCTTTCCCTATATGTTCTTGTATATTCATTGGTCCATATAAATCAGTGTGCATTGGGTCTATGAGATTGTATCCCATTTTATTCTTTTACTGATATGAATTATATACCATATTTCCTTGCACAGAAACATCAAAATATTTTTCATAATCACATTTCAGATTTTGAATATCCATTGAATCCTTTAGCTTAAATAAGTTCTCCTTGCTTTTTTAGTGAATGTAAAATAACCTCTTATTCCAAAAGTTTTTATCCTCGTCAACCGTCAAGAGACAAGTGTTTTCACTAATATCCACTGGGTAAAAATTAATATTTTTCCTCCAAAATTTCATTAGTGATTTTGTAAACTTACCTTTGATTGAGTAAACCTTATGATTGAAGGTAATCTTGATTCTAGAGTCAAATCATTAACTAACACTTAGAATATTGTGTTGTAGACCACCCACATAGATAACATCAATCTTGTTCATCTCATCACTTACCAATTGGGTATCACAACTTCCTTTTATTTTGAAAGAAATATCATTGTCAAAATGCATTGTTTCATCAGCTCTTCCTTTAGTATTATTTGTAAATTTCATATTTAGAATCACGTGGGATGATCACCCACTATCAAGGATCTAAGTTCTTCCATTATTTTTATATTTGAGAGTGATTTCAATGGCATTATCCTTCTATATATTCTTCTTCTCCTTCCATGAGATCCGTAGTTGAGTTGAGGCATAAGATGGGCTCTTATATTTCTCTTCAAAACTAGTAATATTATAATATTTGTCTTATTCTTCTAATGGATATAATATATTACTCAATGCAATAATGTTTGGTAGTATAACATCCCATAATTTACCTACATAGATATTACTTCAAAATTTGAATAATATTCATTACAAAACATAACAAAACCACACCGAGACTATATAAGTTTACTGTCTTTAAAAACTAAGAAACATAAACAACTGGTTTATAAGACATATACATTATCTCCGGCTTATTTATTCATAATTAGACCCCCTTTTGACATATCTTACTTAGTACCCTTCTTCATGAACTGGGGAAAAGAAGCATATAAAAAGGGTGAGCTTAGATTCTCAATAAGGGTAAATAAGGGATATATCAATCATAATCATAATCATAATACATAAGAAGAAAACATTTGAAAATATTATCCTACATATGAAAGATCATGATATCATGTCATGAGATAAATCATAAAAGATCATAAGAATCAATAAACGTAATCCCAAAATTCATAACAAAAGACAAAGAATTTTGTGGCATACACTTAAGAATACAAAATTATTTCATATAGTCAAGACTCATTGCCAAGACCACCATAGTAGATAAAGTCCATTAATGAACTGAGTTCACTTCTTTTTCCAGCCATACATTACTGAACCAAGATAATTTTCTGTTCTAGACTTATCTATATCATGAGATATAAATCTTTAACCAATGCATTGGAGAGAGATATATATCCCACCCATGTCATAATGAAATCATTCTTACATGTTCCACAAAAACATAAATCATTCATCATAACCCAAGGATTAAAACGAGTTTCTTTAAACATCATTCCACCATAACATAATACATGCAAATCAAATGGATTTTATAAATATAATTACATAATAAACATAATAAAACCATAGGAACAATAGTTATAGTATAATTGAAACATAACCCCACTAAATAATTCCATCTTAGACAGAAAATAAATTTGATAGAACACTTGAAATGAATTCTTGAGGAAAATATCCTTCTTCAAAAACGTTTTCTTTTCTCAAAATGTTGTTCAATTTTAACAGAAAATAATTTCTTTGAAAATAAACTTGAAATAATTTAAATTAAGCTTCATGGAATTAAGGTGTTATGAAAATTTAAAAATTAGTTCATTCTATATAAGTTAAAAGAAACATTCTTCTTGTACTTTTGTCAGAAAGTCAAAAAGTACCTTGTATCGAAAACGTAAAAAAGATTACTTTCATAACATTTAATAATGATTCAACAATGGGTAAAATTTACTTTAAAAAATTATATAAGGATAGAAATAATATTTTGGAATACATATTTTGAAAACATAGGCATGAATGATAACCATACCCCAGTAAATACTTATGTATAAACAATCTCAGATAATAATGAGATTACAAAATTATCCCTTACCTTAGGTATGATATCCTTTATATGTATCAGAAAATCTTGTATAATGATTTAAATAATGTCATTTAATTATTCCATAATCATATTACTTTTTATGATATCATATATGATCATATTATCATCCTTTTGTTAATAACATTTCATTATTACTCGTTATTCAGGTATTAATGGATTCGTTTTCTGATGTATGTTTTATCGAATAAGTTCCAGTTATCCTTCTTATATCATAGTTATATCCTTAAAAAATGATATTAACATAATATATACCATATTTATTAATTATATACATTTATATAATCATTATTTAATGAATATCTTGTATAATGAATCACATCGCATCTTGGAGATGGTAGGCCGTATGTACGCACGAGCGAGGATATCATTACCATAATTGTAAAATGGTATGGATGTGGATGGTATTTTATTTTATAATCATGTTATAATAATCAAATATAGTTATTATTTCCTCTATTATACCCATTCAAGTAAGGTGGTGGTGAAAAACAGATTACACCTCGGCGTGGAGATAGTAAGCAATACGTACGCACACACGGTGATTTCATTTTTTGTAGGATAGATAAAAGGTGGAATATGGTTGTTAAATAACAATAATAACATCTAAGTATATAAGTTATACTATATTTATTACTTTATAATGGAAACAACTCATTAATAAGATGTATAAGAAGAATGGTTTTTGAAAGAATCGGTAGAGGAGATTACCACTTCTCCGACGAGCTCTTTCTAAATCACCTATTATAGAACTAGGGTTGGTATTTGGAGAAGAAAAAGACCTATATATTGTGACTAGGGAAGTTGATAAGGAAAATGGGTATATTATGACTATATTTCGGGTTCAAAATGAATTTAATAAGTGAGGGAGGTTGCACTCTTTTATAATTGAGGTGAGGGGCACTTATGGAATCTCCAAAAAATATTAACTTATAATAAAATAAAAGCACATCCAAAAACCTTGAAAATGTCCTAATTTAGAATATGATATGATATAAGGTTGTAATATCATAAAAAAATAAATTTTATATAAGTTTTTAAATCAATTTAAACCTTATCATTTTAATTAACACTTAGTTATTCTATTTAATTTTTAATTATGATAACAAATATTTCAATATTAATAGGGTAAAATATTTACTTATTTGATGTAAATTTGACCATAAATAGAAAATTTATAAAATTTTAGACAATATAATATTTATTATATATTATAAATACTTTTTATGATTTTTAAATAATTTACTAAAACATTATTTTGATAAAAAATCAACAGTGTCAATTTTTATACTATTCAATTTATTGTTTTTTAAAAATATTAAGATAACAATTTAACTTCAAAAAAAATATTTTATTCTATTCCTAACAGGTCATGGAAATCTATTAAATTTATTGGATATATTAATTATCCCATGTTATATTTATTTTAATATTTTTTATAACATTTATTTCTTATCTCCATTAAAAAAATAATTATTATATCAGTTTTGTGTAATTATTTAATATACTTATTTATTGAATAAAAATTAAAAATAAAATACTAATATGAATATAAATT
The DNA here is from genome assembly GCA_963277665.1 of Viscum album. Taxonomy (NCBI): domain Eukaryota; kingdom Viridiplantae; phylum Streptophyta; class Magnoliopsida; order Santalales; family Viscaceae; genus Viscum; species Viscum album. Next base: position 508,118,690 of record OY728131.1, on the reverse strand, counting down.
CTCTATATTTTATAAAAAAACTTTTAGTCGAATATATCTTCTTGAAAATCCAACATTAAAAATGTTATATTTATTAAAACATGAATGTGAAAACTTTAACATCACTTTAAATAAAATATTATAAGTGTCATAATCTTTTCCCTATGGATTCAAATGGTCAATAACTCAACCCTTGGGTGATTATGGTCAATATATACTCAATAAATTATATTTGTTTCATGTTTTTGAGTCTTTTAATGGTCATTATCATTTTAATAAAAATTATTTCATTTATTTCTCATTAATTAAATAATTTCACCATCATCAATGTATTAGTCTTTAAGGTACATATTTATTTATTAAAAATTACAAATAAATTACCATGATATAGAAAAAAAATTATATTTAAAAATATTATTTATAATCTAATTTATCTACTCTATAGAATTATTTTAAAAATGATATTTTTATTAAAATTTGAGTAAGATATATTTAACTTTTATTTAAATAAAATAAATTAAATGTCCTAATCTCATCCAACTGGCTCCCAAAGGATAATATTTAGACACAACGATTATTAAGGTAATAAAAAACTCATAAAATTATATTAGGAAAAGTTGGGTAAATTTATGATATTATTTTTATCCTTAATTACCCGATTTACCCTTTTACGGTATAAAAATTACCGAAATTACTATTTATAATGACCAAAAATAAAATTAATATATTTAAATAATTTTGACCTACTAATTCCAAATATGGAATAAATTTATACAAATTAAAAACATATAATTTCCAGTAATTAAATTAAAATTAATCTCATTGTCGGAATGAGAAAATGGGTTTTAAAAGTTAAAATATTGCAAAAGATTGAAATGTTTTTATATCTAAATTAAATGAAAAAATTAATTCCCTTGACCTAAATTATATTAAATGATAAAGATATATTGTATTTATACTTTAAAACCATTCAATAATATAATTTAACCATATAAATTATTCTGATGAAAAAAGTTATTTTCACTTAAATTTTGTATATTTTTACCATTCATAAAAACTTGAAAGTTATCAAAAAATTATCAAGAATTCATCCAAAGTAAATTATTATATCCCACTTAAAAATAATTTTTTTATGTTATCATATAAAAATTAGTAATGTGTCAAAATTTTAATTTAAACTGGGTTCACCATTAAAATGTGGTAAAATCACCATTTTGAAAAATATTGGTTTTTATACATAAAATATGGTTTATTCATACACTATAAATAAAATATCTATTGGATCAATATAAAAAATATTTTATTAAATATATAACATATATATTTAATTAATTTCATTTACTAATTGTAATTCACATAATTTATTAATACAAAAATATAAATATTTCTTTTACATTTAATTTGTTTATAATTTCATTAATAATTGGTATCTAGATAATTCATCATAAATTTTAATATGTTAGCTATATTTATTCCTTCTAACTTAATAGATAGGTTATAATGGTAATTTTATACCAAGGGTGTCTCACGGTTCATTTAAACTCACGATTTCGTGCAGTGAAAACTATTGAAGAATTAAAATTATTTAAAGAAAATATTTCATAAAAACATACAGGTGTTACTTTATACGCTACTCAAACTGAATTTTGCTCTCGAAATTTTTCACTTAGATACAAATAGATAATGATACCTCTACCTCATCACATCCTCAAGTTCCTACATAGCTTCCTCAAATTTTTAGTTTGTCCATAAAACTTTAACCAAGTGAGTGGTATTGTTTCACAAAACGTTTTTTCTATGATCTAGAATCTCTATCGGTTGTTCTTCATAAGAATGATGCTCCAGTAGTATGAATTCTAAGCTTAGTACATGTGAAGGATTAGGTATGTACTTTCTCTAGCTAGATACATGGAAAACATCATGAACCTGAGAGAGATTTGGTGGTAACACCAATCGATAGGCTACCTTCCCAACACCATCTAGAATTTAAAATGAACCAATATACCTAGGGCTCATCTTGATCATTTTTCCAAATCTCATTACTATCTTCTAGGGAGATATTTATAGAAACAAATTATCACCAACTTCAAACTCTAGGACTTTTCTTTGGTTGTTAGCACAAATTTTTTTTCCGACTCTGAGCTACTCTTATGTGTTGTTGAAAAGATCTGACCTTATCTTCCATTTCATCAACAAGATCATATTCTAATAGGTTTATTTATCCAATTTCATCCCAACATGTTGGAGTTCTTCAATTCCTTCCATAGAGGTATTCATAAGGATCCATCTGAATACTGGAGTGAAATCTATTATTATAAGAAAATTCCACCAAAGGTAGGTGTTGATCCCAACAACCTATGAAATAAATAGAGAAGGATCTCAACATGTATTCCAGAGTTTTAATTGTCCTCATAGACTAACCATTTGTCTGAGGATGATAAGCAGTGCTAAAACTTAACTCTGTATCCAGAGCCTACTGAAGACTTCTCCATAACTTTGAGGTAAACCTCAGATCCCGATCAGATATAATGGAAAGTAGTACTCCATTCAATCTTACCACGTCCTTTATGTATATCCTAGCAAGCTGATCAAGATATAAATCCTCCCTAATAGAAATAAAGTGTGCTGACTTTGTAAGAAGATAAACTATAACCCATATAGAATTATGGACTTTAGATATTTTGGGAAGTATGAAGAAAAAATCCACAGTGATGTTTCCCATTTCCTTTAGGGTATGGATAATGGTTGTAATAACCCCTTATAATTCTGTCTCTCAGGCTTAACTTAATGACAAACCAAGCATTGAGAGACATATTCAACAACATTTATTTTCATTCTATCCCACCAGAAATACTATTTTATGTCCCTGTACATATTTTCACTTTCAGGATTAATAGATGATGAATAACTATGAGCCTCATCCAACAACACCTTCTTTTATTCTGGTATGGGAGGAATTATAGCATGGTTTATGAACCTTATTATTCCATCACAATCAAGGTTGAATTCAGGAATATTTCCCACCTTCTTTCGTGTAACACCCTGAGATTTTATGAAAAAAATTCTTTTAATATCATGGATGTCTTGTGTTTTATGCTACAACAAGATTACCTTGCGCTACACGCAACACCGTATGAGCTTCCAGTATACACAACACTATTCTTGGATCATGTTACACACAATTTTGATAGTAGTTATTCTACGAAACATTGAGTTTATATATATAAATATATATATATTCAATGTATAAATGAAATATGGTTGGATTCTGTTATATGAAACAACGGAGGAGTCTTTCACAACACGCAACCCTGACTTGGATTGCATTACACGCAATCGCGAGTTTCCTCGATAGCGTGTGTTGTACGCAATACCAGGTTTCACTAAACAACGATATATAGTTATAATATTATTATGAACTAGCAGTTATGAATAGTATCAACTGAATTTTGAATTTTATAACATTATTATTCATCTTACACATTTTATAGAACATGGTATGAGAACAAAATCAATTTTTCGAGTAAAATAAGTATTTTTCAGAAAATGTAGTTTTTCCACTTTTTAATGGTGAACCCACCTTAAATCTTGTTTTTGACATGTCTATAAGTTCAATTTGACAAAATAAAATTCTTCCTTGGAATCAAGGAATAAAAATTTACTTTGGATAAAATTTTCATATTATTCTGATAACTTTCATATTTTAATGAATAGAAAAAACACACTATATTTTAATTAAAAACAACTTTTTTCATCGCAATAATTTATATGGTTAGATTATCTTTTTAATTGGTTTTAAAGTGTAATTAGAATATATTTTTACCATTTAATCCAATGTTGTTCATTGGAATTAATTTCACTTTGAAATTGGATATAAACAAGTATCAATCTTTTGATAGTTATTGTTTCTTAAAAACACGCGATTTGTTTTGACGACGGGAATTAATTTTTAAATTAATTAATGCAACTGATATGTTCTGAATTTTTTAAAATAGAAATAATTTTTTAATTCATAATATCAAATATATCTTAGGCCTAATTTTTGGTATTTTTTTGGAAACTTTCATTTTTTGATGAATAATGAAACCACTAAGTGGTAGTTAAAAAAACTGATTTTTTCATAAAACTTAATTTTACCGCTTCTGTGAGTGGAATTTCAAAAATCCAAGAGACACGGTTAATATCAATGACTTAAATGTGGTTCAATGAGATGAAAATAATTTTTGGTGAATAGTAACTTTTTGCTTTTTTTACCACAGTTAAAAGTAAATAGGGTAATTAAGGGTAAAAATGATATTATTATTACCCTAACACATTTCCTAATTATATTGGATAAGTGTAATTCGACCAAAAACAAACTTAGGAATAAAATATTACCATTTAGGTCCACTTGATTAGATTAGGACATTTATTATTAATTTATTTAAAGAATGGTTAAAATAGTGAAAATCAAAGTTTTATAAGTAAACCATTTTTAATATAGGGTTATACATAAGATAAATTCGACTATAAATATTCCTTAGAAAGATAAAAAGATTTAATTCATAATGGTATTTTATTTATAAATTTTAGACATTAAATAATTTAATTTATTTATGACACAAAGATGATGAAGTAATTATCTTATTAATGAAATATTGACATAATTGATGTTATAAATACCCAAATAAATGTAATTTGAGACTTTTTATGAATTAAAATAATTTTATATGTTAATATGACATGTTAGTATTTATTTAAGTAACTTTTTTAGAACTAATTATTCTGTTATTATTTTCACAAAAATAAATTACCAAATAGTGTCAAAATTGACATAAAATAGTTTTTTAAAAAAATATTATACTATTAATTGTTATTTTATTCCTAAAAATCTATGGTTTGTCCAAATGACTTAGATAGGGTTATATATATTATTAATAAACAACTTGGGGTTCTATTGGCTTTTTATAGTATATTTATTAACCTTATAGTGTAAGAAAACCAGAAGACACGGTAAAAGTAAAATTATTTAACTTAAGGTTAAATCTAAATGATAGGGTTAAAATAGAAACCTAAACTTGTATAAATTTTATTGGATGATAGGATTACGACCCATCCCCACATTATCTTATAAATAAATCAATTTGGAGCTATTAATAACCGAATATGACTTTATAATAAAATAATATTTTTAGTTTTTCCAAAGGTGCCCCTCTCCTCCCTTATAAAAGGGCACCTCCTCCCTCTCTTCCTCACACCACTTTGAGCCTTCAAGCTTAGAAAACCCCTGCCAAATTCTCTTCTCCACTTCCATAGAAACATCCTAGAGGTTCTGGTATTCTTCAAAGACCAATTTTATTTCCCTAAGAGAGGTCTCAAAGAGGCGCTTCAAAGAAGAGGTAATGTCCGTTACCGATTCTTTCAACTTTATTTCTTATTCCACTTCTTCTTCGTAGGTTGTTTAATTATGAAGTAATAACATCAGTATAAATAATATACTGATATGTTATTATATGTATGAAACAACCCTATTTCACCATCTATCCATCCTACGGAAAATGAAATCACCGCGCGTGCGTACGTACGGAATACCGTCTCCACGCCGTGGTGTAATCTATTTTCCACCACCACCTTACTTGGATGGGTATAAGGGTGAAAGTAATGAATATATATATGATTATTTTAAAGTGATAATGATTCTGTAATATTATACATACACTTTAATACAATTCCACGATCTTGGGAATGATATCATCGCTCGTGCGTACGTACGGACTACCGTCTCCACGACGTGATGAGATTCACTCTCCATGTTAACCATTCATGAATGATTGTAAAGTATATATAATGAATAATAATGAAATATATGACATAATGAAGCTACTGTATTTATGTATACATATATATATATATATATATATATTTCATCTACTTAATTCCATTCAATTCAATAAGGAAATGAAAACAACGTTCATGCGTATGTACGGACTACCGTCTCCATGAACGGTGTATTTCATTCCTTTTATCGACCTATAATATATATGTATATGATGAATATATATTATAGATAAATCATGTTTTATATTCTATAATTATGTAAATCAGGATATAAGTAATAATATCAACAACTACAAGTCGAAACACATACGATAAATGAAATGAGTTTACCCAAAACGCTACTTTAACATGGAATTTACAAAAGAACGGGTAATATATAGTCATAAGTGAAACATATATGATATCATAACAATGAATATGATTATTTAATAAGTCAATGACATTATTTAAATCATTATACAGGAGGTTTGGATCCATACAAAGCATATCATACCTAAGGTAAGGGATAATTGTGCAAATCTCATTTTTATCCGAGATTGCTTATTTGTAAGTATTTACGGGGTTTATTGCCATCTCCCATGTCCATGTTTTATAAAAGTGTATTCATGTATGTTTAAATTCATTTTTACCCATTTTTTACTTTTACTACATGGTATGTAAGGAATCTTTCTTTTGTTTACATTACGAGGTACTTCTTGACTTTTCCGACAAAAGTACGAGAATAATGTTTTTTTAACTTATACAGCATGAAAGGGTTTTTACGGTTTTTATAAAGACTTATTTTCATGAAGTTTCTTCCAAAATATTTCATGACTATTTTCAACAAAATCCTTTCCTTTTAAAATTTCAAGACATTTTGTGAAAAGAAAATGATTTTGAAGAAAAAAGGATATTTTCCTCAAGAATTCATTTCAAGTGTTTTATCAAAACCATTTTCTGTCTAAGATGAAATTATTTTCATATGTGTATGTTTCAAGTACAATGTCTCTATTATTTACATGGTTTCGCTTTTTCTTATTATGAAATGATATCCATTTCTTTTATATGGATTATGTGATGATGTGATGCTGTTTACGAAACCCATTTTATTTATTTGGTTATTATGAATGATGTATGTTTATTTTGTGGCACAAGTAAGAATGATTTCATTATGAGATGAGTGGGACCTATATCTACCTCCAATGCATTGGGTAAAGATTTTATATCTCATTAGATAGACATGGCTGGAACGGTAAGATAATCCGGTTCAGTATTACAGGACTGGAACGAGGAGAGAACTCGATTCAGAAAGGGACTTTGTCCACTAAGATGGTCTTGGCAGAAATACCTTGGCTACTATGGAAATCATTACACGTGCTTAATGGATGCCACAATTACATGTTATATTCCCATGCTTTTTTTATCATGAATTATGTTCCATTATGATCTATGCCTTATGTACTTCCACGATTTATGTCTTTGATCAAGATTTTGAGGTTTAAACATTATGTTCATGTTTTTAAGTTCAAATGTATATGGTATGTTTTATTTTATCCATGCTTACCCTTACTGAGCATTTGAGCTCACCCTTTTTATGTTTTATTTTCGCCCAGGATTAAAAGAAATATTTTAGGTATGGAAACAAAAAGTGGAAGATCTTATGGGAGATGTTGAAGATCTTTCACCATGATTAGAAGATTATATTCCGAGTTTCCAAAGACACTAAACTATTAAGATCATTGTGTGTCTGTTTTTGTTATGTATTAAGTATTCCCCTAAAGAAATGTAATGTCCATGTACATCAAGATTCAGGTGTCTACAGTTGGTATCAGAGGAAAGGTTTAGTCAACCTTTGGAAACTAGGATGCGAAAACGTTAGTGAGATCCCTAGAGATATTTCTAAGGTATGTCTAGGGATGTACCTAAGGATAAGTATACGTATAGGATATAGTCCTAGAACTATGGTAACGATCTTAGAATTTAACATAAGATGTTAGATATTGAGGGTGATTCCCCTTTACTATGTTGTTTTCCCTATCATGATTTTTTCCTCTCACACTATTCTTTTTGGGTTTTAGAAAATGGCTGGAAATAGGAAGATTCATGATAATGGAGGATATGATGGACAATGGAATGATATTATTCATGAGAAACCAAATGAAACAGAATTTGGAAGTCCAAACATCGTTATTATGCCTAATCAGCAATCTCATAATATGATCAATAATCTCAACTTTGGTAAGTTTCCCGACTCATATCTTAAGAGAAAGATGGAGTTTCATGATGATCATAGTGGAAAAAAAGTACAATTTCCCTCATGTAAATCATGTGGGAAGAGGCATCGGGGAGATTGTTTCAAGGGAACTAGAAGATGCTTTGGGTGTGGAAAAGAAGGACACAAAGCTAGTAAGTGCAAATGAAAAGGTTCAGTTAACACCATGGATGAGGATAATGGTATTGCTACGACATCAACAATGGTTAAATGTTTTAAATGTGGAATGTACGGGCATTATGAAAACCAATGCCCTAAGGGAAAGTCTCATGAAGAGAATCAATATGGTCGTATGGGTAGTATTTATGTTGATGATGATGAAGAGACTACAAATGATATGTGAGATGAAAGAATTGTTGAAGCTCGATCAATGGTTTAAGAAGTTAGTGGAATGATTACATGTTTATCAAGTGTAATGTTGTATAAGTAATCTCATGGTACTATGGAATAAAGAGAAATATAAGGATTGTTACACTGTTTCCTTTCCTTAAGTTTTGAAAGTGTATGAATAATGGTACTATTAACCATGAAAGGTTATTCAGATATTTTTGGAAAGTAGATGATATGCGCATAATGAAGGGATAAGAAGAAAATTAAATGTTTGATAGTATTTAATGAGCTCATGACTGATATAAGGAGAAGGTTATATCATGGTTTGAGTATATAGAATTTTTGGATTTTGGTGTGTGGAAAGAGATAACTTTTGACAGCATTCATGTTTTCACTAAGATTCAATGGGTATTCATTTTTCAAGAGAATACATGATTAAGGCCTTCAAATGTTTGTAATGTGACCAACAAGACATATCTTATGATATATGGGGATCAATGATGGAATTGACATGCTTGTTATATGAAATCTCTGGTAATCATTTTCACTATAATATGAGAGTGGACTGCAGTATTAGGGATAAGCCTAAAGATTGGAATGGATTATGTTGGACATAAGTTAGTATTGTTTAAGGATATAAGTTTTTTTTCGATATTATTTTTGGGATGTTATAGTAATGTAGTTGTAGAAAAGGGAAAACCTGCAGGATGGGTGATAACCCATCGCGTCGGACAAGGCTGTGGGAATCGAACCCACAACTGAAGTGCGACTGGCCTTTATCACTTACCACTGGCCTACAGGAAGTCCATGTTTAGTAGAAACTAGTTTTATTATATTAAGCTGTATGATATATGAAGTATAAGTCCATTTTAGGAACCATATATGATTAATCTCACTATACATGGACTTATCTATTTTTGATAACTTTTATAACCTTTTGTTTGAGAAAGATGGAATAACCCATCATTCTATCACATGATCTACTAACACTTCACGAATGACAAATTCAACTTCATTTCTTTAATAGATGAAGTGGAAATTGTTCAAAGAATGAACAACGGTGAGACTGTACCAAAATCACGAAAGTATTTCTTCTAATTAAAATTTCATCAACTTTAGGGAAATGATCTTGAAAACCAAAAATGTTGTCCTAGTGCCCTTATATCTGATGAATCAGATGGTACCTTAGATCATCACAAATCTATGGCTTTTTGATTGATGGCTTTTTCATAGCCATGTTCTCTACCACTCTCCATCAGAACTTGATGGTTAGATTTTTCTTCCATATCCATATTTTCACCTATGTTCTCCTACGTGGAAACCCAGTGATGAGTTAATTTGGGTAACCGTTACATTTCATACATTAGTTTTTAAAGCCAAGTTTTGGTATTTTTTTACGATGTGGGTTTCTATTAAACAAACTTTAGAGTAGTAAACCATTTATAATCCCGACGAATTTCGAGGGTGAAATTCATTTTAAGGGGGGTAGAATGTAACACCATGAGATTTTATGAAAAATATTCTTTTAATATCATGGATGTCTTGTGTTGTATGCTAAAACAAGATTACCTTGCGCTACAAGCAACACCGTATGAGCTTGCAGTATACACAACACTATTCTTGGATCATGTTACACACAATTTTGATAGTAGTTATTCTACGAAACATTGAGTGTATATATATAAATATATATATATTCAATGTATAAATGAAATATGGTTGGATTCTGTTATACAAAACAACGGAGGAGTCTTGCACAACACGCAACCCTGACTTGTCTTTCATTACACGCAATCACGACTTTCCTTGATAGCGTGTGTGGTACGCAATACCAGGTTTCAATAAACAACAATATATAGTAATAATATTATTATGAACTAGCCGTTATGAATAATATCAACTAAATTTTGAATTTTATAACATTATTATTCATCTTACACATTTTATAGAACATGGTATGAGAACAAAATCATTTTTTTGAGTAAAATAAGTATTTTTCAAAAAATGTAGTTTTTCCACCTTTTGATGGCGCACCCACCTTAAATCTTGTTTTTGACATGTCTATAAGTTCAATTTGACAAAATAAAATTCTTCCTTGGAATCAAGGTATAAAAATTTACTTTGGATAAAATTTTCATATTATTCTGATAACTTTCATATTTTAATGAATAGTAAAAACACACTATATTTTAATTAAAAACAACTTTTTTCATCGCAATAATTTATATGGTTAGATTATCTTTTTAATTGGTTTTAAAGTGTAATTAGAATATATTTTTACCATTTAATCCAATGTTGGTAATTGGAATTAATTTCACTTTGAAATTGGATATAAATAAGTATCAATCTTTTGATAGTTATTGTTTCTTAAAAACACGTGATTTGTTTTGACGACAGGAATTAATTTTTAAATTAATTAATGCAACTGATATGTTTAATTTGGTAAAATAGACATCATTTTTGAATTCATAATATCAAATATATCTTAGGCCTAATGTTTGGTATTTTTCTGGAAACTTTCATTTTTTGATGAATAGTGAAACCACTAAGTGGTAATTAAAAAAACTGATTTTTTCATAAAACTTAATTTTAACGCTTTTGTGAGTGGAATTTCGAAAATAAGAGAGACACGGTTAATATCAAGGACTAAAATGTGGTTCAATGAGATGAAAATAATTTTTGGTGAATAGTAACTTTTTACTTTTTTTTACCACGGTTAAAAGTAAATAGGGTAATTAAGGGTAAAAATGATATTATTATTACCCTAACACCTGTACTAATTCTATTGGATAAGTTTAATTCGACCAAAAAAACCTTAGGAATAAAATATGACCATTTAGGTCCACTTGGATTAGATTAGGACATTTATTATTAATTTATTTAAAGAAGGGTTAAAATAGTGAAAATCAATGTTTTATAAGTAAATAATTTTTAATATAGGGTTATACATAAGATAAATTCGACTATAAATATTCATTAGAAAGGTAAAAAATCTTTAATACATAATTGTATTTTATTTATAATTTTTAGACATTAAATAATTTAATTTATTTATGACACAAAGATGATGCAGTAATTATCTTATTAATGAAATATTGACATAATTGATGTTATAAATACCCAAATAAATGTAATTTTAGACTTTTTATGAATTCAAATAATTTTATAGGTTAATATCACATGTTAGTATATATTTAATGAACTTTTTTAGAACTAATGATTCTGTTATGATTTTCACAAAAATCAATTACCAAATAGTGTGAAAATTGACAGAAAATAGTTTTTAAAACAAATATTATATTATTAATTTTTATTTTATTCCTAAAAATCTAAGGTTCGGAAAAATGACTTAGATAAGGTTATATATATTAATAATAAACAACTTGGGGTTCTTTTGGATTTTATAGTAAGTTTATTAACCTTATAGTGTAAGAAAACAAGAAGACACAGTAAAAGTAAACTTATTTAACATAAGGTTAAATCTAAATGATAAACTTAAAATAGAAACCTAAACTTGTCTAAATTTTATTGTATCAGAGGATTTAGACCCATCACCACATTAGATTCTAAATAAATCAATTTGGAGCTATAATAAACCGAATATGACTTTATAATAAAATAATATTTTCAGTTTTTCAAAAGGTGCCCCTCTCCTCCCTTATAAAAGGGCACCTCCTCCCTCTCTTCCTCACACCAATTTGAGCCTTCAATATCGGCCAAACCCTGAAAAATTATCTTCTACACTTCCATATAAATATCCTAGAGGTTCTGGTCTTCTTAAAAGACCAATTTTAGTGCCCTAAGAGAGGTCTCAAAGAGGCGCTTCAAAGAAGAGGTAATGTCCGTTACCGATTATTTCAACTTTATTTCTTCTTCCACTTATTCTTCTTAGGTTGTTTAATTATGAAGTAATAACATCAGTATAAATAATATATTGATATGTTATTATATGTATGAAACAACCCTATTTCACCATTTATCCATCCTACGGAAAATGAAATCACCGCGCGTGCGTACGTACGGAATACCGTCTCCACGTCGTGGTGTAATCTATTTTCCACCACCACCTTACTTGGATGGGTATAAGGGTGAAAGTAATGAATATATATGATTATTGTAAAGTGATATTGATTATGAAATATTATACATACACTTAAATACAATTCCATGATCTTGGGAATGATATAATCGCTCGTGCGTACGTAAGGACTACCGTCTCCACGACGCGATGAGATTCACTCTCCATGTTAACCATTCATGAATGATTATAAAGTATATATAATGAATAATAATGAAATATATGACATAATGAAGCTACTGGATTTATGTATATATATATATATATATGTATATATATATATTTCATCTACTTAATTCCATTCAATTCAATAAGGAAACGAAAACAACGTTCATGCGTACATACGGACTACCGTCTCCATGAACGGTGTATTTCATTCCTTTTATCGACCTATAATATATATGTATATGATGAATATATATTATATATAAATCATGTTTTAAATTCTAGAATTATGTAAATCAGGATATAAGTAATAATATCAACAACAACAAGTCGAAACACAAACGATAAATGAAATGATTTTACCCAAAACACTACTTTAACATGGAATTTACAAAAGAATGGATAATATAAAGTCATTAGTGAAACATATATGATATAATAACAATGAATATGATTATTTAATAAGTCAATGACATTATTTAAATCATTATACAGGAGTTTCAGATCCATACGAAGCATATCAGACCTAAGGTAAGGGATAATTGTGCAAATCTCATTTTTATCCGAGATTGCTTATTCGTAAGTATTTACGGGGTTTATTGCTATCAGCCATGTACATATTTTATAAAATTGTATTCATGTATGTTTAAAGTCCTTTTTACCCATTTTTTACTTTTACTACATGGTATGTAGGGGATCTTTCTTTTGATTACGTTACGAGGTACTTCTTGACTTTTCCGACAAAAGTATGAGAAGAATGTTTTTTTAACTTATACGGCATGAAAGGGTTTTTAAGGTTTTTATAAAGCCTTATTTTCATGAAGCTTCCTCCAAAATATTTCATGAATATTTTCAAAAAAATCCTTTCCTTTTAAAATTTCAAGTCATTTTGTGAAAAGAAAATGATTTTGAAGAAAAAAGGATATTTTCCTCAAGAATTCATTTCAAGTGTTTTATCAAAACCATTTTCCATATAAGATGACATTATTTTCATATGTGTATGTTTCAAGTACAATGTCTCTATGATTTACATGGTTTATCTTTTTCTTATTATGAAATGATATCCATTTCTTTTATATGGATTATGTGATGATGTGATGCTGTTTATGAAACCCATTTTATTTATTGGGTTATTATGAATGATGTATGTTTATTTTGTGGAACAAGTAAGAATGATTTCATTATGAGATGGGTGAGACCTATATCTCCCTCCAATGAATTGGGTAAAGGTTTTATATCTCATGAGATAGAGATGGCTGAAACGGTAAGATAATTCGGTTCAGTATTATAGGACTGGAAGGAGGAGTGAACTCGATTCAGAAAGGGACTTTGTCCATTAAGATGGTCTTGGCAGAAATGTCTTGGATACTATGGAAATAATTACATGTGATTAATGTATTCCACAATTACATGTTATATTCCCATGCTTTTTTTATCCTGAATTATATTCCATTATGATCTATTCCTTATGTACTTCCATGATTTATGTCTTTGCTCCGGATTTTGGGGTTTAAACATTATGTTCATGTTTTTAAGTTCAAATGTATATGGTTTGTTTTATTTTATCCATTCTTACCCTTACTGAGAATCTGAGCTCACCCTTTTTATGTTTTATTTTCCCCCAGGATTAAAAGAAAGGTTTTAGGTAGGGAAACAAAAAGTGGAAGATCTTATGGGAGATGTTGAAGATATTTCACCATGATTAGAAGATTATATTCCAAGTTTCCAAAGACACTAAAATATTACGATCCTTGTGTGTCTATTTTTGTTATGTATTAAGTATTCCTCTAAAGAAATGTAATGTCCATGTACATCAAGATTCAGATCTCTACATTTAGTTTCTCTACATCTCCCTTCTATGCCTCCTTAATATTCACTTGTATATATGGCTGAAAATTCAATTGAGAAAGATAAGTCTTATACAATTACTTTAAAATTTCAAGATCCATCCTTCAAAAATCCATAAATATTGGATCTTTTGTGATCCTCATCATGGATAGGATATCACGGTCTTTTTGAATCAAAGTATCTTCCACATTGTTTTCCTTCCTAGGGTGGTAATGTATTGAATAGTTATAATCTTTGATAAAATTCAACCATATTCTTCGAAACATATTCGGCTCCTTTTGTTTGAAAATATACTTTAAACTTTTATCATTAGTATAAATATCACACATTTCACCATAAAGATAATACCTATAAATATTTAATGAAAATATTACCATGACTAACTCTAAATCATGAGTTGGGTAATTTTTCTCATAGATTTTCAATTTTCGTGATGCATAAGCTATAACCATATAATTTTTCATGAGAACACATCCCTACCCTTTCTTAGATGCATCACTGTAGATAAAAAACCTTTCACTACTACAGGGCAATGTGAGCATAGGTTCACTGGCTGACCATCTTTTTAGCTCTTTGAAATTCTCTTCACATTCACTCATCCACACAAACTTAAATCCTTTCTGAGTCAACTTGGTGGATGGATTATATAGTCATGAAATGTTTTTCAAAAAACATAGAAAATATCCATCCAAACTGAGAAAACTTTGGATATCAGTTAATACTTTTGGTCTTGTCCAACTTTCTATAACTTCTTTTTTATGGATCCATATATATCCCCTCTCTTGAGATTATGTGACCCAAAAATGAAACTTTCTTAAGCCAAAATTCACACTTGGTAAATTTGTCATAAATATTATCCTTTCATAGGGAATTTAATACAATTCTAAAGTGATCTTGATGCTCTTACTTTATCTTAAAATAAACCATAATATCGTCTATAAATACTACTACAAACTAATCAAAATAGTCTCTAATGACTATATTCATTAGATCCATGAAAATAAAGGGGGAATTAGTAAGACTATAAGGAATCAATATAAATTTTTAGTGTCCATACATTGTATGAAGTTCCATCTTGGGTATATCCTACTTATTAAACCTTAATTGATGATATCCTAAACAAAGATCAATATTTGAAAAGTATTGATCTTTGTGTATTTGGTTGAATAAGTCATAAATTCAGTGAAGAGGATATTTTTTATTGATAGTGATCTTGTTAAGTTCCCGATAATCAAGGAAAATTCTCATTGATATATCTTTATTCTTAACAAATAGAACAAGTGCATCCAAAGGTGACACACTAGGGCATATGAAACCCTTTTCAATATTCTCTTAGAGTTGCTTCTTCAATTCCTCCAACTCAATTGGGTCCATTCTATAAGGTATCTTTTAAATATGTATAGCACCCGGTATGAGTTATATTGAAAACTCAACTTCAAGATTTGGTGGAAGACCTGATTTTTTTGGAAATACATCAAAATATTCCCATACAATAGGTGTATTATTAATTGTGAGTTTCTCCCTAGACATTTGATATAGATAACCTTCATTTATAGGAATCAAGACACATAATATGGAATAAATTTCCACTGGATGGTCATACTCATTCTTGCATTGATAGATGATCATATATTAATTCAGAATATGAAACGTGAATTTCCTTACTTGTAAATTGATGTGATATACATATAGAGAAATACAATCCATGATAAGAATAGCAACAAATTCTACTAAAGGAAGGATCACAAGATTTGAAGGAATTATTTTCCCAAAAACTTCAACTAGAGAAGAATTATAAAATTTTGATATGACCATTATGCCATTAGGAGTTGTCATAGATAACACAAAATCTAATTTTTTAGGTAATAAGATGATACACTTAGAAAATTATTTAAAAATAAAAGAGTGGGTGGATCCAGAATCAAATAAAACATTTTATTATTTAGAGTGGACGTTATGTGTACCTTTCACCACTTCCTTATTATATCCCATATCATTGATAGTTATCACATGTGACTTGCATTTTTCTTTGGCCTTAAGAGTTTGATTACATTGATCATCATTGATAACCCTTGGATTAGGGAATTGGTTTGCATAATGAGCCATTCTCTTTCACCTGTAGCATTGAAGTGTAAGAGGTGTATTCTATGTATCCTTTTCTATATTCTCATCATTAAACATATTTTTTTCAATCACTTCGACATTCAAATACAAGATGAACTTCTCTCCCATGCTTAAAATATTTTTTAGTCCATTTAAGAAAATTTCCTCTATGTTTCTTTCCACACTTTGAGCATAAGGGAAAACACACATTTTTTTTGAGTGTGGTCTTTATATTTTCCCTTGAATTCCATTTTTCTCTTCTTATCAAACCCATAGGACTGATGAGTTACTCTAATATCTATCTCAAAATTAAGAGAAACTTTAATGATTTAATCACATCTATTGAAGCCCGTTAAGCCTAATTCCCTTTAGAGACATAGTTTTAAAACACTAAATAATTGATCAATTTTACTCTCAGGTTGGATAATAATTTCAGAAGCGTACCTTATAAGTTTAGTAAACATTTCTTTATAGGTACCAATGGATTCATCATCCTTTTTCTTAAGCTCAAGGAACTCATTCTCCATATTTATTCAAAGAATATGAGGAAATTACCTACTGAAAAATTAGTTCTTGAACTCATCCCATTCCATGGATTCAATTTCATCTCTTTGCCTCATATTCTTGATAAGGATCCACCTTTGATTAGATTCACCTTCCAAACGATAGAATGATAAGATGACTTTATCATGTTATAAACATTAGAGAACTAAAAATATATTTTCATTGGTACTGATCCATTATTCAGACACTAGTGGATTAAAAGACCCACAAAAAGAAGTTGGATGCTACCTCCTGAAGGACTCAATAGAATGTTGTTCCCTTTTTTTTGTTTGGAAGTCCTACATGATTCATAGTTTGAGAATGTTGTGTGAACATAAATAAAATATTATTAATTCCATATCCTATACCATTTGGTTGCATATGAGGAAAATAATTTCCTTTCCCCTCACATTCAGTATTAACGCAGTTCCTTCATGTTTCAACCATTGACTAAAACCAAGAAGCATAATATGAGAAAAACTAATCATAATGAAAAAACCTTATAATAAAGAATAAAATTTCAATTTAGGAAACTTTAGGTATTATCCTAGGTTATTAATGATAATTTCTAAAATACTACTATTGTAACCTATACTTTGAAATATCCTTAGGGTTTCTACTAAGGTTTTCTCATCCTAGTTTCTAAAGGTTAACTATAACTTTGCTTTAATACCAACTATAATAGCCCATACTTTACATAAAAATATATTACTTCAAAATTTTAATATGATTCATTACCAAACATAATTAAACCATTCCAGGAATATATAGGTTTAGTGTCTTTAGAAAATGGGAAACATAAACAATAGGTTCATAAGACATCTATATTGTCTCCCTCTTATTTCTTCATAACTAGACCCCTTTTTGACATATCTTACTTAATACCCTTCTTCATAACCTAGAAAAAAGAAACATATAAAAATAGTGATATAAAATGATTATTAAGGCAAAACAATGAAGATATTAATCATATCATAATCATAAGACATAAGAATATAAAATTTGAAAATATTATCCTGCATATGAAAGATCACGTTATCATGTCATGGGATAAATCATAAAATCTCATAATAATCAATGAATGTAATCCCAAAAGTCATAACATAAGACATAAAATTTTATGGCATACACTTAAGTATATAAAACCATTTAATATGAGTTAAGACTCATTTTTGGGACTATCATAGTAGTCAAAGTCCACTACTGAACATAGTTCACTCCTCGTTCCACCCTTGTATTACGAAATTAGGATCATTTCCCATTCGAGCCCAGTCTATCTCATGAGATATAAATATTTTACACAATTAATTGGAGGGAGATATAGGTCCCACCCATCTCATAATGAAATAATTCGTACGTGTTTCAAAAAACATAAATCATTCATCATAGCCCAAGGAATAAAATGGGTTTCTTTAAACATCATTCCATCATAACATAATTTATGTAAAAAAATGGATTTCATAAATAACATTCCATCATAAATACAATAAAACCATAGAAAAAATATGGATATTATACTTGAAACATTACCCTATTAAATAATTCCATCTTACATGGAAAATAATTTTGATAGAACACTTGAAATGAATTCTTGAGGAAAATATCCTTTCTTCTTCAGAAATGTTTTCTTTTCTCAAAATTCCATGAAATTTTAAAAGAAAATAATTTATTTGAAAATAAAATTTAAATATTATAATGGAATATTCATGGAATTAAGGCCTTATAAAAACATAACAATCCATTCATGTCTTATAAGTTAAAAGAAAACATTCTTCTCATACTTTTTTCAGAAATTTAAAAAGTAATTGCATCGAAAATGAAAAAATAATCATTTCATACCATTTAATAAAGATTTACAAATGGAAAAAATTGACTTTAAACAATTATAGAAGGATAGAAAGAGTATTTTTGAATATATATTTAGGAAACATGTACATGGATGATAACTATACCCCAGTAAATACTTAAGTATAAATAATCTCGAATAATAATGAGATTGAAAAATTATCCCTTAACTTGGGCCATATATCCATTGTATATATCCTAACCTCCTATATAATGATTTAAATAATGTCATTGAATTATTATATAATCATAGTCATTTTAATTATATCATATATGATCATATTATCATTATTTTATTAATAAAATTTCATTATTACTCGTTATTCAGGTATTAATGGATTTGTTTTCTTATGCACGTTTTATTGAATAAGTTCTGGTTCTACTTATTAGGTAATATTTATATCATTAAAAAATTACATTAACATAATATATACCATATTTATTCATTATATACATTTATGTAATCATGACTTAATGGATATCATGTAGAATGAATCACATCGCATCGTGGAGATGGTAGCCCGTACATACGAATGAGCGATGATATCATTCCCATAATTGTTAAATGGTATGGATGTGGTTGGTATTTAAATCCTAAATAATTTTATAATAATAAAATATTGTTATTATTTCCACCATTATATCTATTCAGGTAATTTAGTGATGAAAAATAAATTACACCATGGCGTGGAGACGGTAAGCCGTACGTACACACGCATGACGATTTCATTTTTTTTGTAGGATGGATAGAAGGTGGAATATTGTAGTTACATAATCATAATAAAATCACAGTATATAATTTATACTATATTTATTACTTTATAATGGAAAAAAAACATGAATAGGAAGTATAAGAAGAAAGAAGTTTTAATGAATTGGTAGAAGAAATTACCTATTCTTCGACAAGCTCCCTCCTAGATCACCTCTTAAAGCACTAGGGTTGGTCTTTAGAGAAGACCAAAATCTCTATAATGTGAATAATAAAATTTATAAGAGAAGTTTTAAGGTTATGACTGAGATTTAAGGTTAAAAATGAATTGAATAAGTGAGGGAGGAGGTTCCCTTTTATAATTGAGGTGAGGGCACTTATGGAATCTCCAAAAAATATTAATTTAAAATAAAATAAAACCACATCCAAAAACCTCCAAAATGTCCTATTTTTGAATATTATATGAGATATGGTTTTAATATCATCAACAAATAAATTTCAGAATTTTTTTTTCTATTTAAACCTTATCATTTTAATTAACACTTAGTTATTCTATTTATTTTTTAACTAAGGTAACAAATATTTCAATATTAAAAAGGTGCAATATTATCTTATTTGATGTAAATTAGACCATAAATAAATAGTTTAGAACATTTTATATCATATAATAATTATTATATATTTTAATTTTTTACGATTTTTAAATAATTTAATAAAATATTATTTTGATAAACATTCAATAGTGTTAATTTTTATATTATTCAATTCATTGGTTTTTGAAAATATTTAGATAATGAATTAACTTCGAAAAAAATATTTTATTATATTTATAAGGGTTATGGTCATCTATAAAATTCATTGGATATATTAATTATCCCAAATTATATTTATTTTAATATTTTTAATAACATTTATTTCTTATCTCCATTAATAAAATAATTATTACATCAGTCTTGTATAATTATTTAATATACATATTTGTTGAATAAAAATTAAAAATAAAATCCTAAGATGAATATAAATCATTTATATTTCAGAATAATACTTTTATTTGAATATATGTTCTGTAAAATCCAACATTAAAAATGTTATATTTATTAAAACATGAATGTGACAACTTTAACATCACTTTAAATAAAATATTATAAGTGTCATAATCTTTTCCATATAACTCCAAATGGTCAATAACTAGAACCTTGGATGATTTTGGGTGATATATACTCGACCAATGAGATTTGTTAAAGTTATTGGGTATTTTAATGGTTATAATAATTTTAATAAAAATTAATTTGTTGATTTCTCATCAATTAAATAATTTCTCCATCATCAATGTATTAGACTTTAATGTAAATATTTATTTCCTAAAAATTAAAAATAAATTACCATGATAAATAGAAACATTTTATATTTAAAATTAGTATTTATAATTGAATTTATATTATGTATAACATTATATTAAAAATCATATATTTATTAAAATTTGAGTAAGACATATTTAACTTTTATTTAAATAAATTAAATTAAATGTCCTAATCTCATCTAAGTGGACCCCAATGGATACTATTTCAACCCAAGGATGATTAAGTTTGAAGAAAACTCATCAAATGATATTAGGATAAGTTTTATTTTAAATTTATAATATTACTTTTACCCTTAATTACATGATTTACCCTTTTATCGTGTAAAAAATTTCTAAAGTTACTATTCATAAGGCCAAAAAATAAAATAAATATATTTAAATAATTTGGACCTAATGATTCCAAATATGGAATCCATTTTTTTAATTCAAAATACATAATTTTTAGTAATTAAATTAAAATTAATCTCATTGTTGGAATGAGAAAACGAGTTTTAAAAGTTAAAACATTGTAAAAGATTGAAATGTTTTTATATCTAAATTCAATGTAGAATAAATGATAATTACCTAAATTAAATTAAATGAAAAAATATATTATATTTATAATTTAAAAACATTCAATAATATAATTTAACCATATACATTATTCCGATGAAAAAAGTTCTTTTTACTTAAAATTTAGTGTATTTTTACTATTCATCAAAACATGAATGTTATCAGAAAAATATAAACAATTTATCAAAAGTAAATTATTATATACTTATTCCAAATAATAAGTTTATTTTTCCATATGAAAAATATTAATGTTTCAAAATTTTAATTTAAACTTGGTTCGCCAATAAAAGGCGGTAAAATGACCCTTTTGAAAAATATAGGTTTTTACACATCAAATAGGGTTTATTCATACCCTATGACTAAAATATCTATTAGATGAATATAAAAACATTTTATTAGATATATAAAATGTATATTTCATTAATTTCATTTACTAATTTTAATTCACTTAATTTATTAATACAAAAATTCAAATATTTTCTTTATATTTATTTGGTTTATATTTTTCATAAATAATTGGTAGCCAAAGAATTCACTATACATTTTCATATGTTAGTTATATTTATTCCTAAAAACATAATGTCCAGGTTATAATGGTCATTTTATACCAAGGGCCTCTCATGATTCATTTAAACTCAGGATTACGTGAAATTTAAGCTATTGAATAATTAAAATTATTTAAATAAAATATTTCATAAAAACATCTAGGTGTTATAGGTACTCTAGAATTCTCTTGCCTCAGACTACCATGTTAGTAACCATCACTTATTCTCTGCCTAAAATATATAGATTTATGCCCAAAGTCAAAACATCAAAATAAATATCCATATAAATTATTTCTTCTATACGACGAAGGATAATGCCTCATTCTATATTGCTAACTTCCAATAGATTCCCTATTCAAATATCTTATTTCCACTTCACTGTACAACATGGTGTAGCCAGGAAAGACACCAAAATGAAATTTCATAATAGGAAACATATTCTCACCTTCATTCCTCCATGTTCACCATCCTTTTTAAACCTTTATGACTGAATTTGGTTAACCATCAAGAATTGAGGATTATTTACAACCCTCCAATTTCTTTTAAAAGGAATACTATATGTTTGTAGAATTTGTATTTTAGTTTTCGAACCAGAATCACAAACCTTCTTCTTCCCTTTTTCATGGTCTATTTCATTTGATACTTTTGAAATATTAATTTCATAGTCAATTAAAATTTTTCCTATGGATATACTTCTTTTTTCCACTCAGGATTATCTTAACCCCTATCGATCCATGCTTGAAACCTTCAAGTAATTCTCCATCCGTGAACCTCCAAAAATGGAACTTATTTTAAAACTCTCCTGCTTTAATTTTTGATCCCAATTTATTTCTCAAAGTAACTTATTGGGATTATACCTTCTTAGTACACTCTTTTATATATTAATTATGGTTATTGAACACCTTAGTTTGATATTCAATATTTATATTGAAATACACAAATTCTTATGAATTTATTTGATTGTCCAAAAAATTATCTAACCCTTATTATACCCAATAAATATCTACTTTAACTTGATCCATATATTTAGAGGATTCTTTTTTAAATCCATTAGCCTTATGATTTTTATTTCTTTGGATATTGAGTTTTTCAAGATCTCCTACAAGTATCACCTTTACAACAACTATAAATTCTGGTTTATTATATTCCTCCTTTATAATTTCTTTATTTTTAACTATATCCATCATGGAATATTAAATGTAAGACTTAGACTTTATTTTCACTTTCTCCAGGTAGTCTCCTTCACCATATTACACTTTTAAAACAATGACCTTCCTCTGAAATTTCTTCACTAAAATTTTTCCCAATTTAAATTCACCTTTTAAAGGTAACCTCCCTCAAGGATTCTTTATAATATCAACTTCACTTTCTTCATCATGAAATTTTCTTAGACACCTTTATGTAATTTTCAAAACTTTCCCACATCAAAAGAATGAAAAAGGTATTTTTCCTTTGAAACTTCCTTTTACTATCTTAAATTTTCTATCCACAAGAGAGATATTCATCATCCATCTCATCTTTATATTCAAAACTTTAGAAATATCATGTTTTTTTCTATTTCTTTGAAATCCATGTCCTTATTAGAATGTATAAGGACCCAACCTTAAACATTAGATAATCTTGAATTAAGTTAATAATTCACATTGAGAATCTTTTCAGGTTTAGAGTGTTAAATAATTAGGTCATAACTTATACATAAAAATTGAATTTTACATGTAGACACTTCTACTCAGTATCCATTTTTTAATAAAATAAAAATTCTTAAAAAAATAAAACATGTTTAGTTCCATGTTTTAAACATCATGACTTTTCCTTGATCCCATCCTTGACCCTATTACACTTTAAGTCCTATGAAAAACATTTCAAAAACATAGGATGAGTAAAAAAAGCTTTGTAAGGGATACATAAAGAAGGAAAACTGTTAGTTTTCAAAACAACATGTAAACCATGAATACATTATCATAAATTAATACTTTTCACCATAAAGAATTAGAAAAAACACTTCACAGAATATTAGATCATTGCTTACCCTTTTTTGTAAACAAAATATTACCATAAAACCCATATAAAGAAACATATAGCATATAAAGGTAACTTTGTAAATAAACATACTTAAATGGAATAACCATATGGTCGACTTCTACAAATATCACTAAATATAATATCCATACATTCGACTTACATACCTAATGCATTGGAGGTTATAACATAACCATCATTCTTTGGTTTATCATAGAACCACCTGTAATTTGGTTTGTCACATAAACACCCATCATTGGTTTATCACGTAATCACCATTAAAATTTTCAAGTACCATTATATAATCATAACACATAAAATATAGAAAATACCAACATTTTACTAGTAACATTTCATTTTCAATCACAAGAAATCCTTCCAAGATATTGAAATAGTAAATCCACTTTGAAAACAATTTTCAATACCAAAACAACCGAAAAGGGAATAAGGGATTTATTTTCCTTTTAAAAACATTAATTCTTATATAGTAATCCAAATATCAAATAATTATTATGGTGGCAGATAGGTCATTGTTGCCGTATACGTTAAAAACACTCCTTTTGTCATTTAGTAAAACACTTCGTAGAAAAAATATTCCCTTTGAATAATATTAAAAGTCAAAGGGGTTTATTATAAACCATTTAAAACAAGTAGGTTTATATTTTCAAAACATTCTTCAATGAAAGGATATTGAGATGAAGTCCCTTACCTTGAATCCGAATCGTCACGTATGTTCCTTGTTCTTCCTCTAAATTGGGTAACTTGTTTTGATTTGAGCCAAAGGGATTTATTGAATTGAATTATGCCTAGGTAAATACTTCTAGAAGGAATATAGGGATGTTGGAATATTATTTGGGCAGAGTTTGGATGATCAAAGGGGCTTTATAGGTGTGAGAAAGGGGTTAGAGGTGGTGGCCTTTTATAAGAGGGAGGAGGGGTACTTTAGGAATGTCTTGAAAGATTATTTTATTATAAACTGAATTTAGATTTTTAAAAGGTAATAAACTCATTTAATTATAATATATGATGATTATTATTCTAAAACCTCTCAACCAATACCTTTTAGACAATTTTTGGTTTCAAATTTAACCTTATCATTTAGCTTTAACCCTTAGTTAACTAATTTAACTCTTATTATGGCTTCTTGTGTATTCATACTATATGGTTAATATAGTTACCATAAAATGACAATAGAACCTCAAGTGGTTAATTAATTACATTTATAACATTATCTAAGTCATTTTTCTGAATCTTATATTTTTAAGACTATTATATAATTTAATAAAATATTAATTGTTTTTAAAACTCATTTATGTCAATTTTTATAATAGTCATATCATGACTTTTTAAAAATCCATAAAAACTTGATTCATTCAAAAAAACTTCATTGATTCAAATATAATAAGTCATAATCATCCATAAAATTCGTGTATGGCATAAAAGGTTTCAAAATAAATTTATTTTAATATTTATAATCTCATTTAATTAAATCTTTCATTAATAAGGTAATCACTACATCACCATTGTGTCATAAATAAATTTATTTATTTGTTATATAAAAATTATAAATAAAATACCATGATGTAGTAAATAATTATATATTTCTAATGAATATTTATAGTCTAATAGATAACTTATATAACTCCATATAAAAATTGTATTAGTAAAATATACATGTTTAGGTTATATTTTCCTTAACCTTAAATTAAAAGTACTTAAATGTTATTTTCACACACAAGTGGATCCATGAGGTCCTAAAATATACCCAAGGATTCCCATGGTTATAAATATATCATAAAATATTGTTAGGACACGTGTTAGGGTAATTTAATATTATTATAATATTATTGTTTACCCTTATTTACTAGATTTACCCTTTAACCATTGTAAATAAAATATTTACTGAAGTTACTATTCATAATGTATAAAAATAATAGGTTACTATTTAAAATTTTTTGGACCTATCAATTAAACATATGGAATCAATTTTTCCAAATTCAATACATAGTAGTTGCAGAAATTAATTTAAAATTAATTACCGTTGTCAAAACCAAAAAGCGTGTTTTTAAGAAGTAAAATTTTTCAAAAGATTAACATGTGTTTATGTCCAATTTCAAAGTAAAATTACTTACAATGACCAAAATTGGATTAAATGATAAAAAAAAAAATCTAATTACACTTTAAATCGAATTAAAATGATAATCTAATCATATAAATAAATTAGATGAAAATACAATCTTGACTTAAAATGCAGTATTTTTCACTATTCATTAAAAAATGAACTTTATCAGAAAAATAACAAAAATTTATCCAAATTAAATTTGGATGTCCCTCTTATAAAGAAAAATTTTATTTTGTCTAATGGAATATATAAAATTAACAAAAACTAGATTTAAAAAGGGTTCTCCATTAAAAGGCGGTAAAAATACCTTTTAAAAAATTAGAGTATTTTTTCTTAAAATTGGATTAATTCTCATTTTAATACTCTAAATTTTAAGGGATAAATGTAAAAACATTTAACAAACATTTTTAATCATAATATAGTTAGTTCTATTCATTCCCACCGATATAACGGCTAGGCGTTAACTACCATTTAAAATAATAATATTATATTATTTTTTCAGTATGACTCAACATTGTGTGTAATATAAGATTTTAGAGAAACCCATTGTTGAATGTATGGTAATCCATTGTTCATAGAATCCCCTTTAAATTAAAATTAATATTTAATTCAAAAAATATTAATAAATATGAAAATTTCATATTCTTTATTTACATGGGATGCTACATCCTTCCCCCTTTCGGAAATTGTGTCCTCGCAATTTTATTCACTTATCAAATAAGAGGGGGTATTTATAACTCATAGAATTTTTAGATTCCCATGTTGCCTCTTCAACCATATGATTTTTCCACAAAACCTTTACCTGATTAATTACTTTATTCCTCAACACTTTCTCTCTTTGGTCAAGAATCTGGACTGGTTGTTCCTCATAAGAAAGATTCTCTTCCAACTAAACTACCTTTGGACTCAAAACATGAGATGGTTCCAACATATACTTTCTCAACATTGAAACATTAAAAAAAATTGTGTACCTAGGATAAACATTGTGGTAAATCCACTCTGTAGGCAACTGATCCAACTTTCTACAGAATTTCATAAGGTCCAATGAACTATAGACTCAACTTCCCCTTCTTACCAAAACAAATCGCACTTTTCCATGGTGAAACTTTGAGAAAGACATGATCACCTATCTCAAAAGAAAGATCATTTATCCGGTTATCCTCATAAATTTCTTTTCTTCTCTGAGATTTCATCATGTGTTTTTGTATCAACTGAACTTTATCTGCCATCTCTTCTACCAATTATGGTCCCATATGTTTCCTTTCACCTACTTCATCCCAAAAAGTTGGAGTTTGAAACCACTTCCCATATAATTCTCAAATGGAGCCATCTGTATACTAGAATGAAAATTTTTATTATAAGAAAACTCAAGCAAAGAAAGATATTGGTCCCAAATTCCCTAGTAATCCATTGAGCAAGCACGTAACATATCTTCCAATGTCTGAATTTTTCGTTCCAATTTCCCATATGATTGATGAAGAAAAGTTGTACTAAAATATAATTCAGTACCCAATGACTTATCAAGGCCTTTACAAAAGTTATAAGTAAACCTTGGATCATGATCAGATACAATGGAGAGGGGAACTCCATGAAACCTGACTATCTCTTTAACATAAAAATGAGAAATTTGATCTTGAGACAAAGTATCTCAAATTGGAAGGAAATGAGCATATTTAGTTAATAGATCAACAATAACCCAGATTGCATTATTACCTTAAGATTTATTTGGTAATCCCACAAGAAATTCCATGGATATATTTTCCCATTTCCGCTCTGGCACTAGTAAAGGTTGAAGCATCCATTTCAGTAACTGCTGCTCTAATTTAACCTATTGACAAGTCAAACACTTCATAGTAAAGTCAACAATATCTGTAACATCATAGGTAAATAAAGAATAATATATTTTCATATTTATTAATATTTGAGAATTAAATATTAATTTTACATTAAATGGGTTTCTATGTTCGATAGCGTACTCGATATGCAACAATGAGTTTCTTTGAAAACTTACGTTGCACACTAGTAATAATATTATTTTAAATGGTAGTTAACACGTAGCCGTTTTATTGGCGAAAATGGATAGAAATAACTAAAATATGATTATATATATTTTTTAAATGTTTTTACATTTATCCAACAAATGATAAAGGCTTAAAATATGAAAAAAATTCAATTTTATGCATATATACTCTAATTTTCACTAAAGGTCGACTTATCGCCTTTTCATGGCGAAACTTCCTTAAATATATTTTTGGTCACTCTTATACTTTCTATTGGAACAAATAAAACCATTCTTTAGAATCGGGACATCAAAATTTACTTTGTGTAAATTTTTGGTATTTTTCTAATAAAGTTCATTTTTTAATGAATAGTGAAAAATGTTGTATTTTAATTCAAAACCTCTTTTTAATCTAATTTATTTATATGATTAGATTATCTTTTGAATTGTATTTAAAGTGAAATTAGAATATATTTTTACCATTTAATCCAATTGTTTTCGTTGGAATTAATTTTACTTTGAAATCGGAATTAAACTAGTGTCAATCTTTTAATACTTTTTGTTTCATAAAAACACGCTATTTGTTTTGACAGCGGGAATTAATTATTAAATTAATTAATTAAACTTATATGTTTTGAATTTTATAAAATAGACATCATTTTTGAATTTGGAATATCAAATATATCTTAGAGTGAAGTTTTGGTATTTTTCTGAAAAACTTCAATTTTTGATGAATAGTGAAACTACTAAGTGGAACTTAAAAAACTGATTTTTCGTTTAAATGAAACTTTACCACTTCTGTGTTTTGAATTTCAAAAATACAACATACAAGGTTTTCATTAGGAATTAAAATGTGGTTCAATGGGATTAAAATAATTTTTTAGTGAATAGTAACTTTTATGTTCTTAATCGTGATTAGAGGTAATTAATGTAGTTTAAGGTAAAAATAATGTTTTAATAATATGAAATGACCTAGACACATGTACTACCATTATTGGATGTGTCATGGCAGACCAAGACAATCCATGGGTCAACTTGGGACCCCATGGAGCCACTTTGGTAGGAAAATGACATTAATAACTTTTTATTTAATGTTAAAATAAAAATGTCACAAACATGAGATGTTTTACTAAAACAATTTTTAAATGGGGTTATGCAAGTAATAATTTTGACTATAAATATTCATTAGAAAGATAAAAATATTTCCTACATCATGATAGTTTTTTTATAATTTTTAGACATTAAATAAATTAAATTATTTATGACACCATGATGATACAACGATTACCTCATTATTTAACGATTTAAATAAAATGAAAAGATAATGTAAAATCTAAGACCTACACTTGTAAAAAACCTATTGGATGGGTGGATTTAGAACCCTTATCACATTATCCTCTAAATATATAATTTTGGGACACTTTTTATCCTAAAATCATTTTATAATAAATTATCTTTTCTTAACTTTCCAAGAGTGCCCCTCCTCTCCTCTTATAAAAGGCCCCCACCTCTACCTACTTACCCACACCTCTCAAGCATCTGGATCGACCAACCCCTGCCCAATTTGTCTCTCCACATACCTCTATTACTCCTAGAAGCCTCAATTTGGTCAGAATTCTTCCCAAGGAAGCATTTGAGATCAAATCAAAAAGAGTTACCCATTTTAAAGGTAGTGTCTTCTCTTGTGTTCTTATGTTTTATTTTGCTTCTCCAACCCCCTAAACTCTTTTTATTAATTTATTTTGTAACAACAACAGTATCCTCAATATACTAGTATGTTTTTATAAGAATTATTATAGCTAAACGTACACACACCTTCATCTAATGGTTAAATAACATACTGTTTCTGTGGATGGAGAATTTCTACCTCACGAAATGATGATTGATCAACACTCATATAACACCTTCAAAGGTGTCCATTAAGATGAAACTATATTTATATATGATATATAATATGTTTATGTTTTACTTAATCTTCTTTATTTTTCATTTGTGGCATACCTTTATGGTTTTCATTGTGGGTAAATAGGATAATTTCATTTTAGGAAGTGCGGACTACCGCCCCCTCAAAGTGATTTGATTCGTTAATGCCATACGTGGGACGTATAAAGGATGTATTTAATGATATTTTATATGATATTATACTGGAATTATAATATACCTTTATATCATTATGATTTCACTCCATTAAAGTATGATATAGAAATGAAAGTAGCGTTGATGCGTACGTACGGCTTACCGTCTCCATGAACGGTGCATTTCATTTCTTATCCCCAAATGTAATGTACTATTATAAGTACATATATATAATGAATATATATGATGTATGTTACATCTATGTGATGAATATAATTCTGGAATTAAATTATACATACCTCTCATTTAGTTTTAATTCCATTAATATGACATAGAAATGAAAGTAGCGTTCATGCGTACGTACGACTTACCGTCTCCATGAACGGTGCATTTCATTTATTACCTCTAAATGATTATGTAATATTATAAATGCATGAATATACTGGATATATATTATATATATGATATCTACATCATTAATATAATTCTTTATATAATGGATATTTTACCACATGAACAACTTGTAATTATAAAGAGTTTATTTTTGACTCAAGTACCAAGGATCGACAAAACGACCATTATTAACTTAAATAATTACATAGTGTTCATAACATGGTAACAAGTGATATAAAAGGAATAATGAACTTGAAAAATGTTCTTAATAAAGTATAAATTAACTCAAGTTTATTATTCAGGACGTTAAATAACGATCGAGTCAAGTCGGACCCGAGGTAAGGGACTTCGTCTCAATATCTTTTCATTGAGGCATATGTTGTTCTAAAACAAGGATTTCTTTTATACGGTGTATAAAAACATTTTACTTTTAATTTTATTCAAAAGGAATCTTTTTATATTAAGTGTTTTACTAAATGAAAAAAGGAATGTTTCTTTTAACATACGTTGTGACAATGACCTTGTCTGCCGCCGGGAGTATTATTTGGTCTTTGGCTTCCTCAACAAGACGTAATGTTTTTAAAATGAAATAAATACCGTATAATATTTTATGTATTTTGGTATTGAAAATGGTTTTTATAATGTATTTGTTATGTCAATATATTTAAGTGATATATTGTGATCAAAGTGTGGAAATGTTTTCTTTCCATTATATTTGTTTTATGTTTTATGATTTTATAATGGTACTTGGACATTTGACGGGTGGTTACGTGATAAACCATATGACGGGTGGTGCCGTGAATACCAGGACGGGTGGTTACATTATAACCTCCAATGCATTGGGTATGGAAGTCGGCCGTATGGCCATTCCATTAAGTGATATGTGTGGAAGTTGACCGTATGGTTATTCCATTTATGTATGTTTATGTCCCAAGTTACCATTATATGTTATGTGTTTTTTATATGGGTTTTATGGTAATATTTTGGTTACAAAAGGGTAAGTAATGATATTTTATCAGTGAAGAGTTTTTATTACTTCCTAAAGGTGAAAGGTATTACTTTGATAAAGTATACATGGTTTACTTGTTATTTTAAAAAACTAACAGTTTTCATTCTTTGTGTATCCCTTACTGATATTTTTATGCTCACCCCAAGTTTTTTTGAAATTTTTTTCACAGGACTTAATGTGGAATAGGGTCAAGGATGGAATCAAGGTAAATTCATTCTATCTAAAACATGGAACTAGACATGTTTTTTTAAGAGTTTTTATTTTATGGAAAGTTTACTAGAAGTGACTACTTTGTAATCTTTTGAGATGTAATAGTTATGTCCTAATTCTCTAAAAATATAAACCTGAAAAGATCCTCAATGTGAATTATTCATTTAATTCAATATTAATTAAGGTTTAAGGTTGAGGCCTTATAATATCTATTTTCATTCCATTCCACCAGTAATACACTCGAAGATCTCCGTACATCATAGTACTACCAGGATTAATTGAAAATGGAGAACTATGAGCTTCAAATAACAACTCTTTCTTAATCTATGAATCACAAGGCATACATAATCTCTTCCAAAATATCAAAATTTAATCATTATCAATGTTAAATTCAGGAAACATACCCTTCTGAACCAACTCTACTTTTTTCTGCAACTCTCTCTCTTCCTTCGACGCTTTCTTAATTCTGTCTAATAGAGATGATATCACTGACAGCTGAAACAAAACAGAGGAATTTCCTTCACCAACAAATCCGATGCCAAATTTCATCTAATCATTAATCAAAGGATCTTGTTCTAAATGTAACATGGTTAATATAGAATTACTTTTTTGACTCAAAGCATCAACCACTTTATTTTCTTTTCTTGGATGGTAATGAATCATGCAATCATAATCCTTGATTAATTCCAACCATATCCTCTATCTCATGTTCAATTCTTTCTGAGTGATTTTATATTTTAAAATTTTGTGGTCAGTATATATTTCACATTTTACTCCATACAAATGATTCCTCCAAACAACAACAGCTAATTGAAAATCATGTGTAGGGTAATTTAACTCATGTGGTTTCAACTAACATGAAACAAAAGAAATTAACTAATCATTCTGCATTAGGAAACAACCAAGTCCTTTCAACAAAGCATCACTGTAGATAACAAGTTCACCATCTCTAAAAGGTAATTAAAAAACTAGAGCATTCACCAATATTCTTTTCAATTCGTGAAAACAATCATCACATTCTTTTGTCCAGATGAACTTAACACATTTTTGAGTTAACTTAGTCATTGGGCTAGATAACCGTGAAAAATTTTCAAAAAAACCTTCAGTAATAGACTAAAAAACCAAGAAAACTATAAATCTTGGTTATATTTGTGGGTCTTGGTAATTATTCAACAATTTTTTTTATTAGGATCAATAGTTATTCCATTTTTTTAAAACAATGTTACCTAGGAATGAAATTTACTACTACCAAAACCCACACTTTCTGAATTTCCCATATAATTTCTTTTCTTTTAAGGTTTGAAAGAAAAACTTTAAATGAATTTCATGTTCCTCTTTAATTTTGGAATACACCAAAATTTCATCAATAAACACAACCAAAAAACTTATCCAATAACTCACAGAAAATTCTATTGATTAGATCCATGAATACAGAAGGTGCATTGGTTAACCCAAAAGGAATTACTATAAATTCATAATGGCCATATCTAGTATGAAACATAGTCTTGGGAACGTCTGATTCCTTTACTTTCAACTGATGGTACCCAAACTCAAGTCAATCTTTGAAAAATACTGATCTCCCTGGAGCTAATCAAACAAATCATCAATATGAGGCAAAAAATACTTGTTATTAATAGTGATATTATTCAATGATTTATAATCAATGAAAAGTATCATTGAAACATTTTTCTTTTTAACAAAAAAGACTAGAGAACCAAATGGTGATGTGCTAGGTTGAATGAAACCTTTATCTAACAACTCCTTAAATTGTTTCTTTAACTCTAGAAGTTCAATTTGAGCTATTCGATAAGGGGGTTTTAAAATTGGCTTATAATTAGGGACCAATTCAACAGTAAATTCAACTTCTTGATCAGGTATAATACCAGGAAACTCATCAGCATAAAAATCAAGATACTCATTTACTACTGGAACATCATTAATTTGAATAGTTACTTTGTTTTCAGCAATATGTGAAAGGTAACATTCATTTCCATCTTTCACTACTTTCTCAGCTTCTTAATATATTATCAGAGATAAGGGTTCATTCTTGTAAACAAATTGAAAGTCTTTCTAAAAAGAAACCTCTTTATCTCTACAGTAAATCTTATCATGGTAAACAAAAATCCAATCCATTCCCAAAATCACATACAATTCTACTAGAGGAAAAACAACAGGGATTTCAGGTAAATTCTTTCCATAAATAAGGATATAAAGATTATTATAATTTCTTTTTGCCTCAAAATTTACCCCAGGTGTTTTTACCTTAAGTTATGGATTTATTTCATGAGTTGGAATTCCAAATTTACCTGAAAATTTCTCATAAATATAAGAATGTGTATAACCTGAATCAAAAAACACATTGGCATAATCTGAAAAACAAAAAAAACACCTAATACCACTTCATTTGATGTCCCCACATCAACTGTAGTGGTAGAAACATATTTTTCCCCACCCTTCTACTTTTGATCTATTTGGTTTCCACCCCAGGTAATCAACTTTGGACACACATTGGCATAATTACCAAACTCATTGAAACTAAAACATCTTACCAATGACTTTTCATTTCCTGGTTGATTATATTCCTTACAGTTATGAGAAATTGGACCTGTCTTCTCACACCAGAAGCACTTTACAGATTTTGAGAGACATTCTCCAGGATGCTTTTTACCACACTTCTCACAATATGGAAATTTAATTTTATTACCTCCAGACTTCTTTGATGTGTACTTTCCTTTTTCCTGGAAACTGGACCTCTTCTTTTGTTTTCTCTCATGGAACACCTAATCATGAAAAAACTCTATTTCTACCTTCTCAAAACATCTAAAAAGTTTCTCATAGATTTTTAATTAGCAAGAGGCTAATGCTTTTCGATATCATGGCTTCAGTACTAAGTAAAATAAATTTATCTTACTATCAAGATATAATATGAAATTTGGGGCATACCTTGGCAGTCGAGTGAACTTTTCTTCATAATAATCCACTGAGTCATCCTCCTTCCTCAATTCCCAGAATTGTTTTTCTATCCTAAGTCGAATATCCATAGGAAAATATTACTAAAGAAACATACCTTTTAATCCATCCCAACCAAGAGAATAAATCTCCTCAATGTCCATACTATTTTTAACCATAGAACACCACTCATATTCTTCTACTTCAAAATTATAAACAACAGGGCTAACCTTTTTATTATCTATACAACATAATATATCGAAAATCTTTTACAGTGCTTTGATCCACCCTTCAGATTGAATAGGGTCAAATGATCCTCTGAATGATGGGGGATGTTTCCTTATGAAATGATCCACTACCGACATGTTCTTTTGTGGCTGATCTGGTTGATCTCATGCATGGATACCACCAAAATTTATAGCTTGAGTCAACTGTGACATTGTTGGAACTGGAAAACACATCCAAAATTTTTTCCAAATACTTTCATACATGATCCCAGGTCTTATCCCATTTCTCAAGCTTCGATTTGATAGGTTTTAGGGCCTGAACGAAGTTACAGATTAGGAGTTATGGACATTTGAAGTTGGGTTGGAAAATTAGTTCTCAGAACCCATTCGCGAAGATCCCCCTTTGTGAAGCCTCCGCGAGATGCTCTGAGAACCCCTTTGACACTCGTGACCCACCACAGAGCAAGGAGGTGGTATGCTCTATGAACCCCTTTGACGTTCATGACCCACCGTAGAGCAAGGAGGCGGGATGCTCCACGAACCCCTTTGACGTTTGCAACCCACCGCGGAGCAAGCTCCGCCTTCGTGCTGTGTGAGCTCTGCTTCACGGCGACTCCTTCCTATAAATACCCAGCTCACCCCCATTTATAAAAATGTTGACGCCACACCTTGGGAAGCTGACCTCTCCCATTTTGGAGAGCTCACGAGCTCTGTGAAGTGATGCTCTTTGTGAAGGAGGGAGCACCTTTGGGTTGCTCGAGGCTCCGCGAGCCCCCTTTTCTCCACGAGTCCATGATTCCTGAGCATCTTTCTTTTGTAAAGATGCTCTGCGAGACCACATTCTATATGATCATCCTTCCTTCACAAGGATGCTTTGTGAGACCCCATGCTTCGTGAGCACCTTTCCTTCGCGAGGACCTATCCTTTGCGAGGCTCCTACCTTTACGCCCACCAGTATATACCGCGGGGGCTGTGCCCCCGCACCCTCCTCGGGATCAGTGATGAGCTATGGTCCCAGGCCTCTGGGATGGTCCCTTCACTACCATCACTGAACCCCATGAAAAATAGAGAGTCACACCGCAAAATTTCTGGGCCGAGACGTCGACATTTTCCATTGCACCCTTTTGCGCACCCTCCTTCTACTTATGAAGTACCATGATTCGAGATACTCATACAAACACCATGAAACACCTTGATTCGATATATTCCTCTTGGTTTGTTTACCATGTCATGAGTTGAGAGTCTCATCATCAATTCCTCGAGCACCTTGAGTTGATCATTCCTCAGGCAACTCCTCCAAAACCTATCACTTGGCTTCTATACCAGGTTGAACAAGAAAGGGCCGCTCTTGCGTAAGTCTCAATACCATCCATTTATAGGCGTCTTATGACTAATAGTCCTATCTACATGAATATAAACTGTAGTACTCCCTATGTGCCAAACATAGGATGCCTCTTGCTCCAAACAAGAGATGTCTTATGCACCAAGCAGAAGATGTCAACAATCCTCTCTACATGACTATAAACTGTAGTAC
The DNA here is from genome assembly GCA_963277665.1 of Viscum album. Classification (NCBI taxonomy): domain Eukaryota; kingdom Viridiplantae; phylum Streptophyta; class Magnoliopsida; order Santalales; family Viscaceae; genus Viscum; species Viscum album. Next base: position 508,082,027 of record OY728131.1, on the reverse strand, counting down.
TCCCTATGTTCCAAACATAGGATGCCTCTTGATCCAAACAAGATATGCCTTATGCACCGAGCATAAGATTCCAGTAGTCCTTTCTACATGACTATAAATTGTATTACTCCATATGTTCCAAACATAGGATGCCTCTTGCTCCAAAAAAGAGATGCCTTATGCCCCAAGTATAAGATGCCAACATTTCTCTCTACATGACTATAAACTGTTGTACTACATATGTTAAAAACATAGGATGCCTCTTACTCCAAACAAGAGATTCCTTATGCACTGAGGATAATATTCCAATAGTCCTTTCTACATGACTAGATGTTCCAAACATAGGATGCCGCTTGCTCCAAACAAGAGATGCCTTATGCACCAAGTATAAGATGCCAATAGTCCTATCTACATGACTATAGACTGTATTATTCCCTATCATTCAATAATAGGATGCCTCTTGTTCCAAATAAGAGATGTCTTATGTGAAAAGCATAAGATACCTCATTCCATGATTACAATGGCATCACATCAAGAGTGTTGGAATCCATTCAAACATTCCATCACTCCACCTCATGCTTTGCGTGTCCTTCATTAGGATCTTCATACTCTTCCATGTATGAAGCGATCCCTAATGGATTGATCCTATGCCACATCGACTCACCTACTGTCCTGGGACAATGCCCATGAAGACTTTGGATGACACTTCGAGTCAGGTCCTGTGTTTCAAACACGATCAACAATCGACCCCCATTTGTTTGTTCCCATTTCAGGCTAATGTGATATGGATGTTGTGTTTCAAACACGATCAACAGTTATCCCCCATCGCCACGCCACCCTCATTGCATTCTAAATATCAGGCATATGATTCATACTTTTCATCTCCATTTTTTCGGACTGATTCCAATTCCCTTGGCATTATCCTGCTTGTGCACTAGCGTATAAGTGTAGACCCCAACTATATGCCTCAACCTACCAACAAGTTGGGATACCCTCATGGCTAGCCACGAGGAAGGAACTCAGGCATCTTCCTTGCGTAAGCCCCATTCACCATTTCCTCTTGATAGCAACTGTAACGACCCACACTTTACATACATTGTTAATACTTCAAAATTGAATCACACTTATTACAACATATGACAAAACCACAAAGGACCGTATAGGTATAGTGTCTTTAGAAACTGGGAAACATAAACAACTGGTTCATAAATCTTCTACAGTGTCTCCCATTTATTTCATCATATCTAGGGTCCCTTTTAGCATATTCTACTTAATATCCATCTTCCTGGCCTGGGGAAAAGAAAACATAAAAGGGTGAGCTCAAATGCTCAGCAAGGGCAAATAAAGGAAATAAAAATCATATCATATCTTTTTGAAAATTAAAACCTGCAAAAGAGATCATAATATCTTAACATGGAATAAATCATAGAAGTGAAAATGAGATCCCCATAATCATAACATAAAACTTGAATCTTTGTGGCATGCACACATAATCATGGAAAATCATTTCTTGTTAGTCATGACTCATTGCCAAGACTATCATAGTGGACAAAGTCCCTTTCTGAACCGAGTTCACTCCTCATTTCAGTCCTGTATCACTGAACCGAAATAACCTTCCGTTCCAGCCATGTCTATCTCATGAGATATAAAATCATTACCCAATGCATTGGAGGGAGATATAGGTCCCACCCATCTTATAATGAATCCTTTCTTATGTGTGCCACATAATCATAAAACATACATCATCGCATAACACATGTAACAAAAATGGGATTCTTGAAACATCATGACATCATAAATCAATTCATATAAGATAAAGGAATTCATAAAAATAATTCCATCACAACATGAACAAATCAATTTAATAATAGGGATAAAAACAGAACCCTTTATTATCTTAGATGAAAAATAATTTTGATAAAACACTTGAACTCCATTCTTGAGGAAAATATCCTTTCTTCTTCAAAAACATTTTTCCTTTCATAACATGTCATACAACTTTAAAATAAAAGAAGTTGATTAAAAATAAACTTGAAAACTTGTAAAGGAAGCTTCTTGGAAACAATGTTTTAAAAATCTATTCATGCCGTATAAGTTAAAAAAAACATTCTTCGTACTTTTGTCGGAAAAGTCAAAAAGTACCTCGTACGGAAAAACGACAAAAGATTCCTTTCATATTCTTTACTAAAAACTCACCTAAGGGTAAAATTGGATTTAAACTATTTCAAGTGGATGGAAACAATATTACATATTGAGGGAACATGGATGTGGATGATAAAATACACCCCAGTAAATACTTATGAATAAACAATCTCGGATAAAAATGAGATTGTGATATTTCCCTTACCTTAGGTCCGATTTGCTTTGTTCGTGTCCGAAGCTCCTCTTCTTTGGAACGCCTTTTTGAATCCTCCACTTAAGGAACTAAGATTTGTCTTCGGAGAAGACCAGGATCTCTAGGATTATTCTAGGGAAGTGGAGAAGGGAAAATGGCAGGGGTTGGCCGAGCTTGAGTGCTCAAATTGGTGTGAGGAGCAGGGGGAGGAGGTGCCCTTTTATAAGGGAGGAGAGGGGCACCTTAGGAATATCTCAAAATATTATTTTATATTAAAGTCAAAATCGGTTTATAATGGTTCCAAAGGGTCTTATTTAGAAGCTAAAGTGGGGATGGGTCGAAATCCTATCAACCAATAGGATTTAGACAAGTTTAGGGTATTATTTTAACCTTATTAATTAGATTTAACTCTAAGTTAATTAATTTAACTTTTACCGTGTCTTTTTGTTTTCTTTCACTATATGGTTATTACACTTACTATAACATGCCAAAAGAACCCCAAATTGTTTATTATTAATATATATATCCTTATCTAAGTCATTTGGCCGAACCTTAGATTTTTAGGAATAAAATAACAATTAATAATATAATATTTGATTTAAAAACTATTTTGTGTCAATTTTGACACTATTTGATATATGATTTTTGTGAAAGTCATAACAGAATTATATGTTCGAACCAAGTTGATTAAATCAATAATAATATATCATAGTAACCTAGAAAATTAGTGGAATTCATAAAAAGTCTCAAATTACATTTATTTTGGTATTTATATTATCAATTTTGTCAATATTTCATTAATAAGATAATTACTGCATCATCTTTGTGTCATAAATAAATTAAATTATTTGATGTCTAAAAATTACAAATAAAATACCATCATGTAGGAAATCTTTTTAGATTTCTAATGAATATTTACAATCGAATTTATCTTATGTATAACCCTATATTAAAAATGATTTACTTATTAAACTTTGATTTTAACTATTTTAACCCTTCTTTAAATAAATTAATAATAAATGTCCTAATCTAATCCAAGTGGGCCTAAATGGTCATATTTTATTCCTAAGTTTGTTTTTGGTCGAATTACACTTGTCCAATAGAATTAGGACATGTGTTAGGGTAATATTAATATCATATTTACCCTTAGTTACCCTATTTACTATTAACCGCGGTAAAAATAGTAAAAAGTTACTATTCACCAAAAAATTATTTTCATCTCATTGAACCACATTTTAGTCCTTGATATTAACCGTGTCTCTCGGATTTTTGAAATTCCATTCACAGAAGCGGTAAAATTAAGTTTTATGCAAAATTCAGTTTTTAACCTACCACTTAGTGGTTTCACTATTCATCAAAAATTGAAAGTTTTCAGAAAAATACCAAAATTTCACCCTAGGCTAATTTCGATATTCTGAGTCCAAAAATGAAGTCCATTTTGAAAAATAAAATTTATAAAATTTCAAAAAGTGGTTATTACTATTCATAACGGCTAGTTTTAATAGCATATTGTTGTTTAGTGAAACTCGGTATTGCGTACGACGCAAGCTATCGAGGAAGGTCGCGATTGCGTGTAAAGCAAGCCAAGCAAGTGTTGTGTAGAAAAAGATTCCTTTGATGATTTATATAACATAAAAGTCTCGGGTGTTACATTCTACCCCCCTTAAAAAGAATTTCGCCCTCGAAATTCGTCACTTTGCAACAAACAAATGAGGATACTTCTCCCTCATCATATCCTCAAGCTCCCATGTAGCTTCTTCAAGTTGGTGGGTTCTCCATAAAACTTTCACCAAGAGAGTGGTCTTGTTTCGTAGGACTTTTTCGCTACGATCCAGAATCTCTATCGGCTGTTCTTCATAAGAAAAATCTTGCTCCAGCGGTACAACTTCTGAGCTGAGTACATGTGAAGGATCTGGTATGTACTTTCTCAGGAGAGATACATGGAACACATCATGAACTTGAGAGAGATTCAGTGGAAGCGCCAATCGGTAAGCTGCCTTCCCAACACGATCCAGTATTTCAAAAGGACCGATATATCTAGGGCTCAACTTCCCCTTCTTTCCAAATCTCATAACCCTCTTCCAGGGAGATATTCGTAAGAACACTTTATCACCCACTTCAAACTCTAGGTCTTTTCTTCGGTTGTCGGCATAACTTTTCTGTCGACTCTGAGCTGCTCTTATGTGTTGTTGAATAGATCTGACCTTTTCTGCCATTTCATCAACGAGATCAGGTCCTAATAGCTTTCTTTCCCCAACTTCATCCCAGCAAGTTGGAGTCCTGCATTTCTTTCCATAGAGAGCTTCATAAGGAGCCATCTGAATACTGGAGTGAAAGCTATTATTATAAGAAAATTCCACCAAAGGTAGGTGTTGATCCCAACCTCCTTTGAAATCCATAGAGCAAGCTCTCAACATATCTTCTAGGGTTTGAATTGTTCTCTCAGACTGACCGTCTGTCTGGGGATGATAAGCAGTGCTGAAACTCAACTCTGTATCTAGAGTATGCTGAAGACTTCGCCAAAACTTCGAGGTAAATCTCGGATCTCGATCAGATATAATAGAAAGTGGTACTCCATGCAATCTTACCACTTCCTTTACATATATCCTGGCAAGCTGATCTAGAGAGAAATCCTCTCTAATAGCAATGAAGTGTGCAGACTTTGTAAGACGATCAACTATGACCCAGATAGCATTATTGCCTTTGGATGTTTTAGGAAGTCCTGTGACAAAGTCCATAGTGATGTTTTCCCATTTCCATTCGGGTATGGGTAATGGTTGTAACATCCCCTTAGACTTCTGTCTCTCAGCTTTAACTTGTTGACAAACCAAGCATCGAGAGACATATTCAGCAACATCTCTTTTCATGCCATCCCACCAGAAGTACTCTTTCAGGTCCCTATACATCTTCGTGCTTCCAGGATGAATAGAGAATGAAGAACTATGAGCCTCATCCAGCAGCTCTTTCTTTAATTCGGGGATGGGAGGAACACAAACCCGATTCCTGAACTTTATTATCCCATCACAATCAAGGTTGAATTCAGGAACATTTCTCACCTTCTTTTGTAACTCGACATCTTCTTTCTGTGCCTCTTTAATCTTCACATGTATAGATGGTTGAACTTTCATTTGAGAAAGATAAGATTTTTCCCCTTCCATTATAATTCCAAGATCCATCCTTTGTAAATCCATAAATATTGGATCTTTTTTGATCCTCATCATGGATAAACTAGCATGGTCTTGTCGACTTAATGCATCTGCCACCTTGTTTGCTTTCCCAGGGTGGTAATGGATTGAGCAGTCATAATCCTTAATCAGCTCCAACCATCTTCTTTGGCGCATATTCAGCTCCTTTTGTGTGAAAATATACTTTAAACTTTTATGATCAGTATAAATATCACACCTTTCACCATAAAGGTAATGCCTCCAAATCATTAATGCAAAGATTACCGCAGCCAACTCCAAATCATGTGTTGGGTAATTTTGCTCATGGATTTTCAACTGTCGTGAGGCATAAGCTATCACCATATCATTTTGCATAAGAACACACCCCAATCCCTTCTTGGATGCATCACTATAGATCACAAACCTTTCTCCACTACAAGGCAGTGTGAGCACAGGTGCACTGGATAACCTTATTTTCAACTCCTTGAAATTCTCTTCACATTCCTCTGTCCAGACAAACTTAACTCCTTTTCGAGTCAACTTGGTGAGTGGATTAGATAGTCGTGAAAAATCTTTTACAAAACGTCGATAATATCCAGCCAAACCAAGAAAACTTTGGATCTCAGTTACTGTTGTTGGTCTTGACCATCTTTCGATAACCTCTGTTTTTGCTGGATCCACAGATATCCCCTCTTTTGAGATTATATGACCCAAAAATGCAACTTTTTGAAGCCAAAATTCACACTTGGTAAATTTGGCATAAAGCTTCTCTTTTCTCAGGGTCTTCAATATAATTCTCAAGTGATCTTCATGCTCTTCCTTGCTCTTTGAATAGACAAGAATATCTTCTATAAAGACTACCACAAATTGATCAAGATAGTCTCTAAAGACTCTATTCATTAGATCCATGAAGATAGCAGGGGAATTAGTAAGACCAAATGGCATCACTATAAATTCATAGTGTCCATACCTTGTACAGAAAGCCGTCTTTGGTATATCCTCCCTTTTGACCCTTAATTGATGATACCCTGAACGAAGATCAATCTTGGAAAAGTATTGAGCTCCGCGTAGTTGGTCAAATAAGTCATCATTGCGTGGGAGAGGATATTTGTTCTTGATAGTGATATTGTTAAGTTCTCGATAATCAATGCAGAGTCTCATTGATCCATCTTTCTTCTTAACAAATAGAACAGGTGCTCCCCAAGGTGACGCACTAGGGCGTATGAATCCCTTATCAAGATTCTCTTGGAGTTGCTTCTTCAATTCCTGCAACTCAATTGGGGCCATTCTCTAAGGTGTCTTTGAAATAGGCAAAGCACCCGGTACGAGTTCTATTGAAAACTCAACTTCACGATTTGGTGGAAGACCCGGTAATTCCTCCGGAAAGACATCATCAAACTCCCGTACAATGGGCATATTCTTAATCGTGAGTTTCTCACCAACTATTTGAGATAAATAACCTTCATTTAGTGGAATCAATACCCATAAGATGGAAGAAATTTCCACTGGAAGGTTATGTTCATCCTTGCATTGATAGACGATCGTAGGTTGATCTGGAATATGAAATGTGACTTCCCTTATTTGGCAATTGATATGAGCTCCATGTAGAGAAAGCCAATCCATGCCAAGAATCACATCAAATTCCACTAAAGGAAGGATCACAAGATTTGCAGGAAGCACTTTCCCACAAACTTCGATCAGAGAAGAATTATAAACTTCTGATGCGATTGATGTGCCATTAGGTGTTGTCACAGCTAACTCAACATCTAATTGTTGAGGTAATACGGTGATACCCTTAGAAAATTTTTCAGAAATAAAAGAGTGGGTGGATCCAGAATCAAATAAAACATTTGCTACTTTAGAGTGGATGGTAAGTGTACCTTTCACCACATCGTTATCGTACTCCACATCGCTGATAGAAATTGCATGTGACTTTCCTTTTTCTTTAGCCTTAAGAGTTTGTTGACGTCGACCATCATCATCAACCCTTGGATTTGGGCATTGATTGGCATAATGCCCCATCTCCTTGCACTTGAAACATTGAAGTGTAGCAGGTTCATTCTGTGTATCCCTTCCTTTGTTTGCATCATTAGACATCTTCTTCCCATTATCACGGCATTCAAATGCCCGATGACCTTCCTTTCCACATTTAAAACATTTACTTGTCCCTTTAAGACAACTCCCTCCATGTTTCTTTCCACACTTTGAGCATAAGGGAAAGTTCATCTTCTTTTCCGTGTGCTCTTTAGATTTTTCTTTGAATTCCATCTTCCTCTTCTTATCAAACCCATGTGACTGATGGGTTACTCCAATCTCCATCTCGACTTTGAGAGCACATCGAACGATTTCCTCGTAGCTATTGAAGTCCCTTATGGCTAACGCCCTTCGAAGACTTGGTTTTAAGCCACTAAAGAATCGATCGATCTTACTCTCAGGTTGGATAATAATACCAGAAGCGTACCTTGCAAGTCTGGTAAAATTTGATTCATAGGTACCAACAGATTCATCATCCCTTTGCTTCAGTTCAAGGAACTCTTTCTCCATCTTTGTTCGGAGAATACGAGGGAAGTACTTATTGAAAAATAAGTTCTTGAACTCGTCCCATTCCATAGACTCAATTTCATCCCTTTGCCTTGTATTCTTAACAAGATTCCACCATTGATCAGCATCTCCTTCCAAACGATACACTGCTAGGATGACTTTATCATGCTCAGAACATTGAAGAACTGAAAATATCTTTTCAGTAGTACTAATCCATTTTTCAGCAACTAATGGATCAGTAGACCCACTGAAAGATGGTGGACGCTGCCTCATGAAGGATTCAACAGAATGTTGCTCCCTCCTTTGTTCGTTTGGAAATCCTGCATGATTCATAGCTTGAGAAAGTTGTGTGAGCATGGCTACAAGATTTTTCATTCCAGCTCCCATATCGTTTGGTTGCTCAGGGGGACAATCATTGCATTGCCCATCGCATTCCGCATTAACACGGTTCCTTCGGGTTCCAGCCATTGACTAAAACCAAGAAGAATAGTGTGAGCAACACTAATTATAATAGGAAACCACATAATTCAAGAATAAAATTTTCATGCTTATGGTCTTATCCTAGGTTATTCATGGCCATTTCTAAGATTGTGTTCTATGATTAGACTTATCCTTAGGGTTCTTACTAAGGCTTTCACATCCTAGTTTCCAAAGGTTGACTATACCTTTCCTCTGATACCAACTGTAACGACCCACACTTTACATACATTGTTAATACTTCAAAATTGAATCACACTTATTACAACATATGACAAAACCACAAAGGACCGTATAGGTATAGTGTCTTTAGAAACTGGGAAACATAAACAGCTGGTTCATAAATCTTCTACAGTGTCTCCCATTTATTTCATCATATCTAGGGTCCCTTTTAGCATATTCTACTTAATATCCATCTTCCTGGCCTGGGGAAAAGAAAACATAAAAGGGTGAGCTCAAATGCTCAGCAAGGGAAAATAAAGGAAATAAAAATCATATCATATCTTTTTGAAAATTAAAACCTGCAAAAGAGATCATAATATCTTAACATGGAATAAATCATAGAAGTGAAAATGAGATCCCCATAATCATAACATAAAACTTGAATCTTTGTGGCATGCACACATAATCATGGAAAATCATTTCTTGTTAGTCATGACTCATTGCCAAGACTATCATAGTGGACAAAGTCCCTTTCTGAACCGAGTTCACTCCTCGTTTCAGTCCTGTATCACTGAACCGAAATAACCTTCCGTTCCAGCCATGTCTATCTCATGAGATATAAAATCATTACCCAATGCATTGGAGGGAGATATAGGTCCCACCCATCTTATAATGAATCCTTTCTTATGTGTGCCACATAATCATAAAAAATACATCATCGCATAACACATGTAACAAAAATGGGATTCTTGAAACATCATGACATCATAAATCAATTCATATAAGATAAAGGAATTCATAAAAATAATTCCATCACAACATGAACAAATCAATTTAATAATAGGGATAAAAACAGAACCCTTTATTATCTTAGATGAAAAATAATTTTGATAAAACACTTGAACTCCATTCTTGAGGAAAATATCCTTTCTTCTTCAAAAACATTTTTCCTTTCATAACATGTCATACAACTTTAAAATAAAAGAAGTTGATTAAAAATAAACTTGAAAACTTGTAAAGGAAGCTTCTTGGAAACAATGTTTTAAAAATCCATTCATGCCGTATAAGTTAAAAAAAACATTCTTCGTACTTTTGTTGGAAAAGTCAAAAAGTACCTCGTACGGAAAAACGACAAAAGATTCCTTTCATATTCTTTACTAAAAACTCACCTAAGGGTAAAATTGGATTTAAACTATTTCAAGTGGATGGAAACAATATTACATATTGAGGGAACATGGATGTGGATGATAAAATACACCCCAGTAAATACTTACGAATAAACAATCTCGGATAAAAATGAGATTGTGATATTTTCCTTACCTTAGGTCCGATTTGCTTTGTTCGTGTCCGAAGCTCCTCTTCTTTGGAACGCCTTTTTGAATCCTCCACTTAAGGAACTAAGATTTGTCTTTGGAGAAGACCAGGACCTCTAGGATTATTCTAGGGAAGTGGAGAAGGGAAAATGGCAGGGGTTGGCCGAGCTTGAGTGCTCAAATTGGTGTGAGGAGCAGGGGGAGGAGGTGCCCTTTTATAAGGGAGGAGAGGGGCACCTTAGGAATATCTCAAAATATTATTTTATATTAAAGTCAAAATCGGTTTATAATGGTTCCAAAGGGTCTTATTTCGAAGCTAAAGTGGGGATGGGTCGAAATCCTATCAACCAATAGGATTTAGACAAGTTTAGGGTATTATTTTAACCTTATTAATTAGATTTAACTCTAAGTTAATTAATATAACTTTTACCGTGTCTTTTTGTTTTCTTTCACTATATGGTTATTACACTTACTATAACATGCCAAACGAACCCCAAATTGTTTATTATTAATATATATATCCTTATCTAAGTCATTTGGCCGAACCTTAGATTTTTAGGAATAAAATAACAATTAATAATATAATATTTGATTTAAAAACTATTTTGTGTCAATTTTGACACTATTTGATATATGATTTTTGTGAAAGTCATAACAGAATTATATGTTCGAACCAAGTTGATTAAATCAATACTAATATATCATAGTAACCTAGAAAATTAGTGGAATTCATAAAAAGTCTCAAATTACATTTATTTTGGTATTTATATTATCAATTTTGTCAATATTTCATTAATAAGATAATTACTGCATCATCTTTGTGTCATAAATAAATTAAATTATTTGATGTCTAAAAATTACAAATAAAATACCATCATGTAGGAAATCTTTTTAGCTTTCTAATGAATATTTACAATCGAATTTATCTTATGTATAAACCTATATTAAAAATGATTTACTTATTAAACTTTGATTTTAACTATTTTAACCCTTCTTTAAATAAATTAATAATAAATGTCCTAATCTAATCCAAGTGGGCCTAAATGGTCATATTTTATTCCTAAGTTTGTTTTTGGTCGAATTACACTTGTCCAATAGAATTAGTACATGTGTTAGGGTAATATTAATATCATATTTACCCTTAGTTACCCTATTTACTATTAACCGCGGTAAAAATAGTAAAAAGTTACTATTCACCAAAAAATTATTTTCATCTCATTGAACCACATTTTAGTCCTTGATATTAACCGTGTCTCTCGGATTTTTGAAATTCCATTCACAGAAGCGGTAAAATTAAGTTTTATGCAAAATTCAGTTTTTAACCTACCACTTAGTGGTTTCACTATTCATCAAAAATTGAAAGTTTTCAGAAAAATACCAAAATTTCACCCTAGGCTAATTTCGATATTTTGAGTCCAAAAATGAAGTCCATTTTGAAAAATAAAATTTATAAAATTTCAAAAAGTGGTTATTACTATTCATAACGGCTAGTTTTAATAGCATATTGTTGTTTAGTGAAACTCGGTATTGCGTACGACGCAAGCTATCGAGGAAGGTCGCGATTGCGTGTAAAGCAAGCCAAGCAAGTGTTGTGTAGAAAAAGATTCCTTTGATGATTTATATAACATAAAAGTCTCGGGTGTTACAGCAGCACCCAGGAAGCTTCCTTGCGTAATCCCCATTCACCATTGCCGCTCTATAGCAGCACCCGAGTAACTTCATTGCATAAGCCCCATTCACCATAGCCGCTCGATAGTGTCACCTGAGCATCTTCCCCGCGTAAGCCCCATTCACCATTGTCGCCCTATAGCAGCACCCGTGAAACTTCCTTGTGTAAGCCCAATTAACCATTGCCTCTCCATAGCAGCACCCGAGAAGCTTCCTTGCATAAGCCCCATTCACTATTGCCACTCCATAGCAGCACTCAGGCAACTTCCTTGTGTAAGCCCCATTCACCATTGCTACTCCATAGAGGCACTCGAGCAACTTCCTTGCGTAAGACCCATTCACAATTGCCGCTCCATAGCGTCACCTGGGAAACTTCCTCGCGTAAATCCCATTCTCCATTGTCTCTCTATAGTGGCGCCCTGGAAACTTCCTTGCTTAAGCCCCATTCACCATTTCCGCTCAATAGTAGCACCCGAGAAGCTTCCTTGCGTATGCCCCATTCACCATTGCCACCCCATAGCAGCACCCGGGCCACTTCTATGCGTAAGCCCAATCCACCATTATCGTTTCATAGCGGCACCAGGGCAGTTTCTATGTGTAATCCCCATCCACCATTGCCCCTCCATAGCGGCACTCAGGTAGCTTCCTCGCGTAAGCCCCATTCACCATTGCTACTCCATAGCGTCACCCGGGAAGCTTCTATGCATAATCCCCATCCACCATTTCCGCTCCATAGCGGCACCTGGGAAACTTCCTTGCGTAATCCCCATTCACCATTGTCACTCCATAGCGGCACCTGGGAAGCTTCCTTGTGTAATCCCCATTAACCATTGCCGCTCCATAGCGACACCCAGGAAACTTACTTGAGTAAGCCCCATCCACCATTGCCGCTCCATAGCGGCACTTGGGAAGCTTTCTTGTATAAGACCCATTCACCATTGCCACTCCATAGAGGCACTCGGGTATCTTCCTTGCGTAATCCCCATTCAACATTGCCTCTTCATAGCGACACTTGGGAAACTTCTATGTGTAAGAACCATCCACCATTTCTGCTCCATAGAGGCACCTGAGAAGCTTCCTTTCATAAGCCCCATTCAACATTTCCACTCTATAGTGGCAAATGGGAAACTTCCTTGCGTAAGACCCATTCTATATTTTCGCTCAATAGCATCACCCGAGCAGATTCCTTGCATAAGCCCCATTCAACATTGCCTCTCCATAGCGGCACCCGAACAACTTCTATGCGTAAGCCCCATCCACCATTTTCACTCCATAGTGGCACCCGGGAAGCTTCCTTACATAATCCCCACTCACCATTGCCGCTCCATAGCGGCACCCGAGAAGCTTCCTTGCATAATCCACATTCACCATTGCCTATCCATAACGGAACTCGGGAAACTTCCTTACTTAATCCCCATTCACCATTGACACTCCGTAGTGGCACCCGTGCAATTTCCTCGCATAAGCCCCATTCACAATCTACTCTCCATAGTGGCACCATGCTAGCTTCCTTGTGTAAGCCCCACTCGCTATTACCGCTCCATAGTGGTGCCTGGGTTGCATACCACGTTTAATCCTCTGTTTCCATCTTGGGATGCTAACCATGTGTAAGCTTCATTCCACTTCCCACGGATGCAACTTTCCCGATGTGATCATCAGGTCTTCGCTGCCTTTTGTTTCTCACACCGAGCACAATTCATGTGAGCTTAGAGTAAACAACAACCATGACATCCTCTCTAGGAAGCTTAGAGTGTAAGCCCCACAGGCCTCTCCCAAACTATGTAGACTTTGATACTTTCCAAGGTAAGTTACGTAGGAAGCCTCCCTGAGGTTCAAGACAAACAACCATTGGTACGAACACCCTTCACGTCGGTTCACTAAGTCCCATTTCCTGAACTACATAGACTTTGATCCTTGCCAAGGCAAGGTATGTAGGAAGCCTCCCTGAGGTTCAAGCCTACCATCCATTGGTCTCGACCATCTTCACGTCGGTTCACCACACCACTTTGAACTATGTGGAATTTGATCCTTGACAAGGTAAGGTACGTAGAAAGCCTCCCTAAGGTTCAATACCAACACCCATTTGTTCCAACCCCCTCATTCACATCGGTTCACCTTCGTCCCTCATGAAGTTAAACTATATGCCCTCTTCTCATCCCACGTGATGTTAAACTATACCCGATCGAACTACGCGTGCTTTAATCCATGTCTCCTAGACAGGGTACGTAGGAAGCCTCCCTAAGGTTCATCCCCATTCAACAGTAATCCATTGTGACCCTATCCAGTGGTAAGCCGTTGTAACCCCATCCAACGGTAAGCCGTTGTGACCCCATCCATCGGTAAGCTGTTGGGACCCCATCCAGCAGTAAGCCATTGTCAACCCCAATCGATGGTAAGCCATTGAATTCCCCCAATCGACGGTAATCTGTTGTAGTCCCCTAATCGACGGTAAGCCATTGAAGTCCCCCAATCAACGATAAGCCATTGAAGTCCCCAATCGATAGTAGGTCGTTGTCAGATGAACTACGTAGACTTTGATTCCCTGCTATGGGGATACGTAGGAAGCCTCCATGAGGTTCAAGCCCATCACCCATGGCTCATCCTGATCTATCCCTTGATCCCATGTGTTCCAGGAAGACCATGCCCCCAACCTGGAGGTTCTATATCCTCCAGATCTCATATATGCATCCATTCTCAAAGGTCACCTCCTCAGGTTTCCCATCGTCCCACCGAACTATGTGGACTTTGATTCCTTACCATAGGGATACGTATGAAGTCTCTTCAAGGATCAATCCCAACATCATTGTCATCTTTATGTTGGTTCCATCTCATTCTCCCTCTACTTCATTCAAATATCCATCATCCATCCAGATTCTGACCTGGGCTTCCACATCCCAGCGGGATCATTTCACCCACTTCCCCACTGATCCTAGTAGCAATCGGGCATCTAACCATTCATAAGCCCCCACACAATCCATATCCATCCAACCAAGAGTATCCCTCTTGTGATGGGACACTTTCCATGCATAATCCCCAACATTTATCCGGGTCATTGTCCTTTATGTACACCCCTATTCATCACCCCTTCAAACTATGTGGGTTTTAATCCCTTTCGTCTACTCATGGTACACAGGAAACCTCCACCCAGCCAATGGTAAACCTTGGTGTTCCCCCATCATGGGGTTCACACTTCCTGATCCTCCCTCAGTGGTGTCCATATCAGCCTTCACAGTGTGACATCTTCCCTTTATGGGACATACCACCTTAGATCTGTCCTCATTGGGTGTTCTGATCCATCCATATGGTAAACCTTACAGGTGTTCCCTCCTAGGGATATACCAATCTGATTCGTCTCTATGAGATGTTATGATCACTCTCATTCCGTCTCTGCCAGACGTTAAACTCGCGGCCTACCTTGTGTTAAACATGAGATGCCTGAGGAAAAACTCAGAAGAAACGACTTTGGCGCAACTATCTCCACAAGACGTTAAACTCACAGCATACCCTCTATTAAACATAAGAAACCGAGGAAAACTTTAGAGACATGCCTCTAGTATAAGATACCCCATGACTAACGTGCGATGCCTCGGGTTCTTCCCCCTTGAGATGACCTCTTATGAGGAAGGATACTAGTTCTCCAATGTCCACGCATCCAGAGATTCCCCTACATGCTTGATGTTGTCATCTACTCCGACCAAAGGTTGCTACCATGTCAAGACCCCATGGAATTTCCTGACGTAAGTTGTTTAATAAACCAATGTCCAAAAAGATATGGCAATGGGAACAAGATTCGTGAACCACAATATAACATCCCGTCTTTTTATAACATAACTTTCATTCCATTACATGGAATTGAGGATCTTTAAGGTTTAGTGTCTTGGAAACAGGGAACATAAAACATGAAACAAAAAAAAATTCTTCTTAAACACTTGAAAGGCTTCTCCTCATGTTCACCCTAGGCTCATTACTGCATCTCATAACATGGGAACATACATCAAAAGAAAGGGTGAGAAGAAGGCCCAACAAGGGAAACAAGTGATACATTTTACATATGAACTTGAGATACATCAATAAAGTCAGGAAAAGAACTTTAAGGCATGAAAATGAAATCATGAGGCATATCATAATAAAAATAAAACTTTTTCATAACTTGAATATGTGGCTACATCATTTAACATAGACAATCATGAACATATCACCAAGGTCTATCCCCAAGGTGTCATTTAAAAATTACCAAGGTTATTCACCAAGGTATCGTGAAAATTTTAATCTCTAGTGGTTACATCATTACCCAATGCATTGGAGCGCTATCAGGGCGCACCCTTAAATTTGCCTTTATTATCATGTGAGCCACATATATCATCATAAAAAATTTCATATATAACCCATATATCATAAAATAAATGGGTTTCATTTCATAATCATAACGTTTTAAAAACTGCTTTAAAGACATGATCTTTACGTCACTTTAAAACCCACAGAAAAGGAAGGTGGGTCTCATGTATGTAAATCCCAGAATTTAAAATAGAAAATTTTGGTATATATGTGAATACCCCTTTAGAATAAATAGCTTTGAGTATTTACTTAATAATATAAAAGAACTTTAGAAAAAGAGAGAGACATTTTGAGACGGAAATTCTGCAGCATAACGGCTATGTTACGAGGTTTTAGAAGACATTAAAAAGAGAGGGAAAATGGGTCAAACATTCATAAATGACCCATAAAACAGTAAATGGACAGAATAAGAAGGATACATGATCATGGTAATTAAATTTCAAGGACATACCATTTGAAATGAAAAACATGGAAGGAAGACAAAAATTAGATTTCTCTTATGAAAGTTCGGCAGCCTAATGGCGTTACTTAAACTTCAAACAAAATGATTTGAAAAGATAAAATAGGGTCTCTCATCATGTGAACATAAGAGTTCAGTATGATATATATAGAGATAATTCCCCAACATAATTAAAAAGGAACTTGAAAGACTTGACATGAATGTAGAACTTCAAAACGAGAAGGGTGAAGAACCACTTAACAATTTGGCAGCCTAACGACGCCACTTAAAACTTCAAAATACTGAATTGAAGAGGTCAAATGGGGTCTCTCATCATATGAAAATAAGAGTCCAGTATGATAGATATAGAGATAATACCCCAACATAATATAAAGGAACTTTAAAGAATTGACATGAAAGTAGAACTTCAAAACGAGAAGGGTGAAGAACCACTTAAAAATTCGGCAGCCTAACGACGCCACTTAAAACATCAAAATACTGAATTGAAGAGATCAAATGGGTTCTCTCATCATATGGTCATAAAAGATCAGTATGATAGATATAGAGATCATACCCCAATATAACAAAAAATAACTTTAATGAATTGACATGAAAGTAGAACTTCAAAACGAGAATGGTGAAGGACCACTTAAAAATTCGGCAGCCTAACGGTGCCACTTAAAACTTCAAAATACTGAATTGAAGAGATAAAATTGGGTCTCTAATCATATGATCATAAAAGATCAGTATGATAAATATAGATATCCTACCCCAACATAACAAAAAGGAACATGAAATTCTTTAAGTGAAAATAGATCTTGAAAAATGAGAAGGGAGAAAGAATCCGTTACAAAAATTTCGGCAGCCTAACGGCGCCACTTAAAACATCATAAAACGAAATAATGAGAGTAAGAGGGGATCTATAATTATATTAACATGAAAAGTGAAGTAAGAGGAGTATAAAAGAACATCCTAAAACATATGAACATGGTGAATAAAAGGAATGACACAAAAGAGATTACTTGAAATTAAAGGGAGAGGTCAGATCCCTTACCTTAAAACGTAACTCTTAAAACTCAAAGGTTTGGACCTTGAGGGATTGGGGGCACCTTGGGAGGACTCCTTGGGAGGTAAGGAGACCAGAACTTCGTTGGGGGAGAGTGGGGAGTCGAATGGATGAGAGGATGACTTGGTATTTATAGGGAAAGTGAGGGGACAATGCATTAATGGCCAAGGGACATCTCATTAGTGGTTTTGGCAAAACCATGGGCTTGCCCATGGTATTTGCCTATGGTATTGGCCACTTGGGACACCTCATACCTTATCTTACTATTCATAAGTCGAACATATTGATTACATACTTAATACATCATTTAATGTTGTCATTAAACACCCGTAACTTAAAAACTGTATTTTCACTATTCATCGAAAATTTATTTTTTTCAGAAAAATCGCCAAAAATTACCTTAACATAATATCGATGCTCTAAGTTCAAAAATGAATTTCATTTTATAAAAAAAATTTTCTAAATATTTTTAATTAAATTTTTAATTAAAAAACAGTATTCATCTGAAAAAAGTAATACTTGAATAATAATTTATGAAACCGTTATTTAACCATTTTATTGAATCACATTACTTAATCAAAGTGCCTAGATTATTTTAATACTTTCTTTAAGTGAGATTACTAATCCATTTGGACACATTATTAATCCTAATCATAAAATCACTAATCATAATTTACTATTCATCAAAAATCAAGTTGATCTTATTAGACTCTAAATTTCGTACTGAACATAATTGTAGAAGACCTTTTTTGGAAAATCATTACACATTTTTAATTATTTAGGGTTTACATAAACATATTTAAAATATCCTTTTTCTAAAATTCATCAAAAATATGCATACTATATTTATCCGGTCATTTAAAAATTCATAAAAGAAATTGAAATTTTTATTTAAAACAAAGGATTACACAAGACAGTTACAGTCTCCTTACATAGCCCCTTATCACACCAGCATAGGACCTAAGTGTAAGGTGTGCTAAGGTTAGAGAATCCGAGGGAGGCTCGGCCAACATTGCACGAGTAGTAATTTCTATCAGTTTGAATTTCTCGCGAAGGCGATCCCGTTCTAGCTTTATACGATGAAGTTCAGCTTGGGTTTGGTCCAGAGCAAAGCCCAGTGGTGCTACCTCCTTCCCAAGTTCTGTTAGATGGGCTTCGATCGGTCCAAGACTACTGGGTGAGGCCATCGAATCTTCTTTCTATATTAATTAACCAAGATTTCTTGTATTTAGAGACAATAGTCAAAACGTTTAGTTTCCAGCGGTCATATTGACCAATGGTCAAATAACAGTCAAAACCCAACAGTCTCATTTTAATTATACTCATGTTATCAAATGAAACATTTTTGTTGAGTATAAAAATAAAATAAAATAACACATAAAATTAGGAAACAATATTTATTTAAAATTTTGGGTCGTTACAATCTTCCCCCCTTAAGAAATTGTGTCCTCGCAATTTTTTTAAAATTGGGTTTTGAAATTTCATTGAAAGTCCCACATCGGAAAAGGAGTCAGTAAAAATATTACTTTAAAAGAAATAAAGGGAAGTACAAAGGTCACCCGAGTTAACCCACACTAGGATTCCATGTAGGAAATCCTGGACATGGAGGAGAAAACCAAGGGTCAAGTTCTGAGGGAGAGTGATAGAGAACTTGATTAGGAGAAAGTTAACCATAAGAAAATCCCAAACTTATGATGTGTGTAAACGGTCTTTGATTACCTAGTAGGAAACGTAAACCAACAACATTTTTGTTTTACGTTTCTTTTCATAATTTTGAGGAATTAATTTACTACATAGAACAAAAACATAAGAAAATATACCTACCTTCAAGTAGAGTTTCATCCTTTAATAAGTCCCTACCAACACTAATCTTTTCTCCAAATGATGAGACTTCAAAAACACTTGGTCTCATAAAAGCACAAGAATCATCTTCTAGAGAATCACATAATCTACACAAGATTAACCATCTATTTCTTCTATCTTTAAACATTATCCCAAAAACATAAAGGTTAAGGTAAAACAAATCTTCAAAAAGAAAGAATCCCATAGGAATGGAAACTACTTTTAAATCTCCAATGTTCCATGGTACTACCCAAAGTTCATCATAGACCATTCCATAAATAACGGTCCTTAAAATTCCTCAAAATAAACCAAACTAAGATTGAAACCCAAATACAAGAAGGATTTGATAACATAGTCTTCCAAAACAACTTCATTGTTCATCTCTAGACAACATCAACCACTCCTAACATCTTATAACAAAAGTAGCTAACCTAAACATATTTTACCCAAGATAGGTTAATCATTCCCATAAGTAACCTAAATTACTATAAGTCCACCTTAAATTCATCAATTCTTCAAAATATAAGTCAACCTTACTCCTCAATGAAAATACTAAAGTAATCTATTTACCTCGATCATATAGGGTCCCCAAAATAGTGAACGTCTTCCAAAATAATAATCATCTTTTAATCCCCTAATCATCTCTGTCATATTAATACGGAAATTGTCGCATTTCCTATCACATTGGTTGTTGGGACACGTTATTCCATTTTCCACCATTAACTAAGAAGAGAAAGTATAATTAGAGGCTTAAATACTTAACCAATAATCATGAAAAGAAACTTAAAGCATATAAGGATAGCTTGTAGAAGAAAAGTATACCCTAACTTGTGATCCCCTAGGTTCCCATCTAGGTTATCCATGATCATATATTCTTATGTGAATCTTTATTTTATTTTATCTTTGTTCCTTTAACAATGGTTCATACCAAGCTTATGAATTTACCAAAGCATATCCCCCGGGAGTGTCGTAACCAAGAGTGAAGCAAGGCCCGTTATCGTGTACCAGTTCCCATTCGAGTCTAGCTCAAAGTGGCGTTTTCGGGTTTTACCCCTATGTACATCTGTTCCAGAGCCACCTCTACCTGCCCGTATCCAGACATGGATGTATTTTCTTGGCAACCCCTTACTCAATACTCACCAAAATACCAGGAAGATTTCCTATATTTAAAATTTTCTATAGGGTTCTTCCTAGAGTTTCCATATCCTAATTTCCACAAATAACTAAACCATCCTTTGATACCAACTATAGCATCCCGTCTTTTTATAACATAACTTTCATTTCATTACATGGAACTGAGGATCTTTAAGGTTTAGTGTCTTGGAAACAAGGAACATAAAACATGAAACAAAAAAAAACATTCTTCTTAAACACTTGAAAGGCTTCTCCTCATGTTAACCCTAGGATCATTACTGCATCTCATAACCTGGGAACATACATCAAAAGAAAGGGTGAGCAGAAGGCCCAGCAAGGGAAACAAGTGATACATTTTACATATGAACTTGAGATACATCAATAAAGTCATGAAAATAACTTTAAGGCATGAAAATGAAATCATGAGGCATATCATAATAAAAATAAAACTTTTTCATAACTTGAATATGTGGCTACATCATTTAACATAGACAATCATGAAAATATCACCAAGGTCCATCCCCAAGGTGTCATTTGAAAATTACCAAGGTTATTCACCAAGGTATCGTGAAAATTGTAATCTCTAGTGGTTATATCATTACCCAATGCAATGGAGCACTATCAGGGCGCACCCTTAAATTTGACTTTATTATCATGTGAGTCACATATATCACCATCAAACATTTCATAACTAACCCATATATCATAAAATAAATGGGTTTCATTTCATAATCATAACGTTTTAAAAACTGCTTTAAAGACATGATCTTTACGTCACTTTAAAACCCACATAAAAGGAAGGTGGGTCTCATGTATGTAAATCCCAGAATTTAAAATAGAACATTTTGGTATATATGTGAATAAACCTTTAGAATAAATAGCTTTGAGTATTCACTTAATAATATAAAAGAACTTTAGAAAAATAGAGAGACATTTTGAGACGGAAATTCTGCAGCATAACGGCTATGTTACGAGGTTTTAGAAGACATTAAAAAGAGAGGGAAAATGGGTCAAACATTCATAAATGACCCATAAAACAGTAAATGGACAGAATAAGAAGGATACATGATCATGGTAATGAAAGTTCAAGGACATACCATTTGAAATGAAAAACATGGAAGGAGGACAAAAATTAGATTTCTCTTATGAAAGTTCGGCAGCCTAACGGCGTTACTTAAACTTCAAACAAAATGATTTGAAAAGATCAAATAGGGTCTCTCATCATGTGAACATAAGATTTAAGTATGATAGATATAGAGATAATTCCCCAACATAATTAAAAAGGAACTTGAAAGACTTGACATGAAAGTAGAACTTCAAAACGAGAAGGGTGAAGAACCACTTAAAAATTCGACAGCCTAACGGCGCCACTTAAAACATCAAAATACTGAATTGAAGAGGTAAAATGGGGTCTCTCATCATATGAACATAAGATTACAGTATTATAGATATAGAGATCATACCCCAACATAATAGAAAGGAACTTGAAAGAATTGGCATGAAAGTAGAACTTCAAAACGAGAAGGGTGAAGAACCACTTAAAAATTCGGCAGCCTAACGACACCACTTAAAACTTCAAAATACTGAATTGAAGAGATCAAATGGGGTATCTCATCATATGGTCATAAAAGATTAGTATGATAGATATAGAGATCATACCCCAACATAACAAAAAGGAACTTGAATGAATTGACATGAAAGTAGAACTTCAAAACGAGAATGGTGAAGGACCACTTAAAAATTCGGCAGCCTAACGGCGCCACTTAAAACTTCAAAATACTGAATTGAAGAGATCAAATGGGCTATCTCATCATATGATCATAAAATATCAGTATGATAAATATAGATATCATACCCCAACATAACAAAAAGGAACTTGAAATACTTTACATGAAAATCGATCTTGAAAAATGAGAAGGGAGAAAGAATCCGTTACAAACATTTCGGCAGCCTAACGGCGCCACTTAATACATCATAAAACGAAATAATGAGAGTAAGAGGGGATCTATCTTTATATGAACATGAAAAGGGCAGTAAGAGGAGTATAAAATAACATCCTCCAACATATGAACATGGTGAATAAAAGGAATGACATAAAAGAGATTACTTGAAATTAAAGAGAGAGGTCAGATCCCTTACCTTAAAACATAACTCTTAAAACTCAAAGGTTTGGACCTTGAGGGATTGGGGGAACCTTTGGAGGACTCCTTGGGAGGTAAGGAGACCATAACTTTGTTGGGGGAGAGTGGGGAGTCGAATGGATGAGAGGATGGCTTGGTATTTATAGGGAAAGTGAGGGGACAAGGCATTAATGGCCAAGGGACACCTCATTAGTGGTTTTGGAAAAACCATGGGCTTTCCCATGGTATTTTCCCATGGTATTGGCCACTTGGGACACCTCATACCTTATCTTACTATTCATAAGTCGACCATATTGATTACATACTTAATACATCATTTAATGGTGTCATTAAACACCCGTAACTTAAAAACTGTATTTTCACTATTCATCGAAAATTTATTTTTTCAGAAAAATCCCCAAAAATTACCTTAACATAATATCGATGCTCTGAGTTCAAAAATGAAGTCCATTTTATAAAAATAATTTTTTAAATATTTTTAATTAAAATTTTAATTAAAAAAATACTATTGATCCGAAAAAAGTAATACTTGAATAATAATTTATGAAACCGTTATTTAACCATTTTATTGAATCACATTACTTAATAAAAGTGCCTAGATTATTTTAATACTTTATTTAAGTGAGATTACTAATCCATTTGGACACATTATTAATCCTAATCATAAAAGCACTATTCATAATTTACTATTCATCAAAAATCA
Source organism: Viscum album (assembly GCA_963277665.1). Classification (NCBI taxonomy): domain Eukaryota; kingdom Viridiplantae; phylum Streptophyta; class Magnoliopsida; order Santalales; family Viscaceae; genus Viscum; species Viscum album. The sequence continues at coordinate 508,058,728 of OY728131.1, read as the reverse complement.
AGTTGATCTTATTAGACTCTAAATTTCGTACTGAACATAATTGGAGAAGACCATTTTTTAAAAATCATTACACTTTTTTAATTATTTAGGGTTTACATAAACATATTTAAAATATCCTTTTTCTAAAATTCATCAAAAATATGCATACTATATTTATCCGGTCATTTGAAAATTCATAAAAGAAATTGAAATTTTTATTTAAAACAAAGGATTACACAAGACAGTTACGATCTCCTTACATAGACCCTTATCACACCAGCATAGGACCTAAGTGTAAGGTGTTCTAAGGTGAGAGAATCCGAGGGAGGCTCGACCAACATCGCACGAGTAGTAATTTCTATCAGTTTGAATTTCTCGCGAAGGCGATCCTGTTCTAGCTTTATACGATGAAGTTCAGCTTGGGTTTGGTCCAGAGCAAAGCCCAGTGGTGCTACCTCCTTCCCAAGTTCTGTTAGATGGGATTCGATCGGTCCAAGACTACTGGGTGAGGCCATCGAATCTTCTTTCTTTATTAATTAACCAAGATTTCTTGTATTTAGAGACAATAGTCAAAACGTTTAGTTTCCAGCGGTCATATTGACCAATGGTCAAATAACAGTCAAAACCCAACAGTCTCATTTTAATTATACTCATGTTATCAAATGAAACATTTTTGTTGAGTATAAAAATAAAATAAAATAACACATAAAATTAGGAAACAATATTTATTTAAAATTTCGGGTTGTTACAATCTTCCCCCCTTAAGAAATTGCGTCCTCGCAATTTTTTTAAAATTGGGTTTTGAAATTTCATTGAACTCCCACATCAGAAAAGGAGTCAGTAAAACTATTACTTTAAAAGAAAGAAAGGGAAGTACAAAGGTCACCCGAGTTAACCCACACTAGGATTCCATGTAGGAAAACCTGGACATGGAGGAGAAAACCAAGGGTTAAGTTCTGAGGGAGAGTGATAGAGAACATGATTAGGAGAAAGTTAACCATAAGAGAATCCCAAACTTATGATGTGTGTAAACGGTCTTTGACTACCTAGTAGGAAACGTAAACCAACAACATTTTTTTTTACATTTCTTTTTATAATTTTGAGGAATTAATTTACTACATAGAACAAAAACATAAGAAAATATACCTACCTTCAAGTAGAGTGTCATCCTTTAATAAGTCCCTACCAACACTAATCTTTTCTCCAAATGATGAGACTTCAAAAACACTTGGTCTCATAAAAGCACAAGAATCATCTTCTAGAGAATCACATAATCTACAAAAGATTAACTATCTATTTCTTCTATCTTTGAACATTATCCCAAAAATAGAAAGGTTAAGGTAAAACAACTCTTCAAAAAGAAAGAATCCCATAGGAATGGAAACTACTTTTAAATCTCCAATGTTCCATGGTACTACCCAAAGTTCATCATAGACCATTCCATAAATAACGGTCCTTAAAATTCCTCAAAATAAACCAAACTAAGATTGAAACCCAAATACAAGAAGGATTTGATAACATAGTCTTCCAAAATAACTTCATTGTTCATCTCTAGACAACATCAACCACTCCTAACATCTTATAACAAAAGTAGCTAACCTAAACATATTTTACCCAAGATAGGTTAATCATTCCCATAAGCAACCTAAATTACTATAAGTCCACCTTAAATTCATCAATTCTTCAAAATATAAGTTAACCTTACTCCTCAATGAAAATACTATAGTAATCTATTTACCTCGATCATATAGGGTCCCCAAAATAGTGAACGTCTTCCAAAATAATAATCATCTTTTAATCCCCTAATCATTTCTGTCATATTAATACGGAAATTGTCGCATTTCCTATCACATTGGTTGTTGGGACACGTTATTCCATTTCCCACCATTAACTAAGAAGAGAAAGTATAATTAGAGGCTTAAATACTTAACCAATAATCATGAAAAGGAACTTAAAGCATATAAGGATAGCTTGTAGAAGAAAAGTATACCCTAACTTGTGATCCCCTAGGTTCCCATCTAGGTTATCCATGATCATATATTCTTATGTGAATCTTTATTTTATTTTATCTTTGTTCCTTTAACAATGGTTCATACCAAGCTTATGAATTTACCAAAGCATATCCCCCGGGAGTGTCGTAACCAAGAGTGAAGCAAGGCCCATTATCGTGTACCAGTTCCCGTTCGAGTCTAGCTCAAAGCGGTGTTTTCGGGTTTTACCCCTATGTACATCTGTTCCAGAGCCACCTCTACCTGCCCGTATCCAGACAGGGATGTATTTGCTTGGCAACCCCTTACTCAATACTCACCAAAATACCAGGAAGATTTCCTATATTTAAACTTTTCTATAGGGTTCTTCCTAGAGTTTTCATATCCTAATTTCCACAAATAAATAAACCATCCTTTGATACCAACTATAGCATCCCGTCTTTTTATAACATAACTTTCATTTCATTACATGGAACTGAGGATCTTTAAGGTTTAGTGTCTTGGAAACAAGGAACATAAAACATGAAACAAAAAAAACATTCTTCTTAAACACTTGAAAGGCTTCTCCTCATGTTCACCCTAGGATCATTACTGCATCTCATAACCTGGGAACATACATCAAAAGAAAGGGTGAGCAGAAGGCCCAGCAAGGGAAACAAGTGATACATTTTACATATGAACTTGAGATACATCAATAAAGTCATGAAAATAACTTTAAGGCATGAAAATGAAATCATGAGGCATATCATAATAAAAATAAAACTTTTTCATAACTTGAATATGTGGCTACATCATTTAACATAGACAATCCTGAACATATCACCAAGGTCCATCCCCAAGGTGTCATTTGAAAATTACCAAGGTTATTCACCAAGGTATCATGAAAATTGTAATCTCTAGTGGTTATATCATTACCCAATGCATTGGAGCACTATCAGGGCGCACCCTTAAATTTGCCTTTATTATCATGTGAGTCACATATATCATCATCAAAAATTTCATAACTAACCCATATATCATAAAATAAACGGGTTTCATTTCATAATCATAACGTTTTAAAAACTTCTTTAAAGACATGCTCTTTACGTCACTTTAAAACCCACAGAAATGGGAGGTGGGTCTCATGTATGTAAATCCCAGAATTTTAAACAGAACATTTTGGTATATATGTGAATAACCCTTTAGAATAAATAGCTTTGAGTATTCACTTAATAATATAAAAGAACTTTAGAAAAAGAGAGAGACATTTTGAGACGGAAATTCTGCAGCATAACGGCTATGTTACGAGGTTTTAGAAGACATTAAAAAGAGAGGGAAAATGGGTCAAACATTCATAAATGACCCATAAAATAGTAAATGGACAGAATAAGAAGGATACATGATCATGGTAATGAAATTTCAAGGACATACCATTTGCAATGAAAAACATGGAAGGAAGACAAAAATTAGATTTCTCTTACGAAAGTTCGGCAACCTAACAGCGTTACTTAAACTTCAAACAAAATGATTTGAAAAGATAAAATAGGGTCTCTCATAATGTGAACATAAGAGTTCAGTATGATAGATATAGAGATAATTCCCCAACATAATGAAAAAGGAACTTGAAAGACTTGACATGAAAGTAGAACTTCAAAACGAGAAGGGTGAAGAACCACTTAAAAATTCGGCAGCCAAACGGCGCCACTTAAAACTTCAAAATACTGAATTGAAGAGGTCAAATGGGGTCTCTCATAATATGAACATAAGAGTCCAGTATGATAGATATAGATATCATAAGCCAACATAATAGAAAGGAACTTTAAAGAATTGACATGAAAGTAGAACTTCAAAACGAGAAGGGTGAAGTACCACTTAGAAATTCGGCAGCCTAACGGCGCCACTTAAAACTTCAAAATACTGAATTGAAGAGATAAAATGGGGTATCTCATCATATGGTAATAAAAGATCAGTATTATAGATATAGAGATAATACCCCAACATAACAAAAAGGAACTTGAATGAATTGACATGAAAGTAGAACTTCAAAACGAGAATGGTGAAGGACCACTTAAAAATTCGGCAGCCTAACGGCGCCACTTAAAACTTCAAAATACTGAATTGAAGAGATCAAATGGGGTATCTCATCATATGATCATAAAAGATCAGTATGATAAATATATATATCATACCCCAACATAACAAAAAGGAACTTGAAATACTGTACATGAAAATAGATCTTGAAAAATGAGAAGGGAGAAAGAATCCGTTACAAAAATTTCGGCAGCCTAACGGCGCCACTTAATACATCATAAAACGAAATAATGAGAGTAAGAGAGGATCTCTCATTATATGAACATGAAAAGGTCAGTAATAGGAGTATAAAAGAACATCCTCCAACATATGAACATGGTGAATAAAAGGAATGACATAAAAGAGATTACTTGAAATTAAAGAGAGAGGTCGGATCCCTTACCTTAAAACGTAACTCTTAAAACTCAAAGGTTTGGACCTTGAGGGCTTGGGGGCACCTTGGGAGGACTCCTTGGGAGGTAAAGAGACCAGAACTTCGTTGGGGGAGAGTGGGGAGTCGAATGGATGAGAGGATGTCTTGGTATTTATAGGGAAAGTGAGGGGACAAGGCATTAATGGCCAAGGGACACCTCATTAGTGTTTTTGGCAAAACCATGGGCTTGACCATGGTATTTTCCCATGGTATTGGCCACTTGGGACACCTAATACCTTATCTTACTATTCATAAGTCGACCATATTGATTACATACTTAATACATCATTTAATGGTGTCATTAAACACCCGTAACTTAAAAACTGTATTTTCATTATTCATCGAAAATTTATTTTTTTCAGAAAAATCCCCAAAAATTACCTTAACATAATATCGATGCTCTGAGTTCAAAAATGAACTCCATTTTATAAAAATTATTTTCTAAATATTTTTAATTAAAATTTTAATTAAAAAAATACTATTGATCCGAAAAAAGTAATACTTGAATAATAATTTATGAAACCGTTATTTAACCATTTTATTGAATCACATTACTTAATCAAAGTGCCTAGATTATTTTAATACTTTCTTTAAGTGAGATTACTAATCCATTTGGACACATTATTAATCCTAATCATAAAAGCACTATTCATAATTTACTATTCATCAAAAATCAAGTTGATCTTATTAGACTCTAAATTTCGTACTGAACATAATTGTAGAAGACCATTTTTTGAAAATCATTACACTTTTTTAATTATTTAGGGTTTACATAAACATATTTAAAATATCCTTTTTCTAAAATTCATCAAAAATATGCATACTATATTTATCCGGTCATTTGAAAATTCATAAAAGAAATTGATATTTTTATTTAAAACAAAGGATTACACAAGACAGTTACGGTCTCCTTACATAGCCCCTTATCACACCAGCATAGGACCTAAGTGTAAGGTGTGCTAAGGTGAGAGAATCCGAGGGAGGCTCGGCCAACATCGCACGAGTAGTAATTTATATCAGTTTGAATTTCTCGCGAAGGCGATCCCGTTCTAGCTTTATACGATGAAGTTCAGCTTGGGTTTAGTCCAGAGCAAAGCCCAGTGGTGCTACCTCCTTCCCAAGTTCTGTTAGATGGGCTTCGATCGGTCCAAGACTACTGGGTGAGGCCATCGAATCTTCTTTCTATATTAATTAACCAAGATTTCTTGTATTTAGAGACAATAGTCAAAACGTTTAGTTTCCACCAGTCATATTGACCAATGGTCAAATAAGAGTCAAAACCCAACAGTCTCATTTTAATTATACTCATGTTATCAAATGAAACATTTTTGTTGAGTATAAAAATAAAATAAAATAACACATAGAATTAGGAAATAATATTTATTTAAAATTTTGGGTCGTTACAATCTTCCCCCCTTAAGAAATTGCGTCCTCGCAATTTTTTTAAAATTGGGTTTTGAAATTTCATTGAAAGTCCCACATCGGAAAAGAAGTCATTAAAAATATTACTTTAAAAGAAATAAAGGGAAGTACAAAGGTCAACCGAGTTAACCCACACTAGGATTCCATGTAGGAAAACCTGAACATGGAGGAGAAAACCAAGGGTCAAGTTCTGAGGGAGAGTGATAGAGAACATGATTAGGAGAAAGTTAACCATAAGAAAATCCCAAACTTATGATGTGTGTAAATGGTCTTTGATTACCTAGTAGGAAACGTAAACCAACAACATTTTTGTTTTACGTTTCTTTTCATAATTTTGAGGAATTAATTTACTACATAGAACAAAAACATATGAAAATATACCTACCTTCAAGTAGAGTTTCATCCTTTAATAAGTCCCTACCAACACTAATCTTTTCTCCAAATGATGAGACTTCAAAAACACTTGGTCTCATAAAATAACAAGAATCATCTTCTAGAGAATCACATAATCTACAAAATATTAACTATCTATTTCTTCTATCTTTAAACATTATCCCAAAAACAGAAAGGTTAAGGTAAAACAACTCTTCAAAAAGAAAGAATTCCATAGGAATGGAAACTACTTTTAAATCTCCAAAGTTCCATGGTACTTCCCAAAGTTCATCATAGACCATTCCATAAATAACAGTCCTTAAAATTCCTCAAAATAAACCAAACTAAGATTGAAACCCAAATACAAGAAGGATTTGATAACATAGTCTTCCAAAACAACTTCATTGTTCATCTCTAGAAAACATCAACCACTCCTAACATCTTATAACAAAAGTAGCTAACCTAAACATATTTTACCCAAGATAGGTTAATCATTCCCATAAGTAACCTAAATTACTATAAGTCCACCTTAAATTCATCAATTCTTCAAAATATAAGTCAACCTTACTCCTCAATGAAAATACTATAGTAATCTATTTTCCTCGATCATATAGGGTCCCCAAAATAGTGAACATCTTCCAAAATAATAATCATCTTTTAATCCCCTAATCATCTCTGTCATATTAATACGGAAATTGTCGCATTTCCTATCACATTGGTTGTTGGGACACGTTATTCCATTTCCCACCATTAAGTAAGAAGACAAAGTATAATTAGAGGCTTAAATACTTAACCAATAATCATGAAAAGGAACTTAAAGCATATAAGTATAGCTTGTAGAAGAAAAGTATACCCTAACTTGTGATCCCCTAGGTTCCCATCTAGGTTATCCATGATCATATATTCTTATGTGAATCTTTATTTTATTTTATCTTTGTTCCTTTAACAATGGTTCATTCCAAGCTTATGAATTTACCAAAGCATATCCCCCGGGAGTGTCGTAACCAAGAGTGAAGCAAGGCCCGTTATCGTGTACCAGTTCCCGTTCGAGTCTAGCTCAAAGCGGTGTTTTCGGGTTTTACCCCTATGTACATCTGTTCCAGAGCCACCTCTACCTGCTCGTATCTAGACAGGGATGTATTTTCTTGGCAACCCCTTACTCAATACTCACCAAAATACTAGGAAGATTTCCTATATTTAAAATTTTCTATAGGGTTCTTCTTAGCGTTTTCATATCCTAATTTCCAAAAATAACTAAACCATCCTTTGATACCAACTATAGCATCCCGTATTTTTATAACATAACTTTCATTTCATTACACGGAACTGAGGATCTTTAAGGTTTAGTGTCTTGGAAACAAGGAACATAAAACATGAAACAAAAAAAAACATACTTCTTAAACACTTGAAAGGCTTATCCTCATGTTCACCCTAGGCTCATTACTGCATCTCATAACCAGGGAACATACATCAAAAGAAAGGGTGAGCAGAAGGCCCAGCAAGGTAAACAAGTGATACATTTTACATATGAACTTGAGATACATCAATAAAGTCATGAAAAGAACTTTAAGGCATGAAAATGAAATCATGAGGCATATCATTATAAAAATAAAACTTTTTCATAACTTGAATATGTGGATACATCATTTAACATATACAATCATGAACATATCACCAAGGTCCATCCCCAAGGTGTCATTTGAAAATTACCAAGGTTATTCACCAAGGTAGCATGAAAATTGTAATCTCTAGTGGTTACATCATTACCCAATGCATTGGAGCGCTATCAGGGCGCACCCTTAAATTTTCCTTTATTATCATGTGAGACACATATATCATCATCAAACATTTCATAAATAACCCATATATCATAAAATAAATGGGTTTCATTTCATAATCATAACGTTTTAAAAACTGCTTTAAAGACATGAACTTTACGTCACTTTAAAACCCACCGAAAAGGAAGGTGGGTCTCATGTATGTAAATCCCAGAATTTAAAATAGAACATTTTGGTATATATTTGAATACCCCTTTAGAATAAATATCTTTTAGTATTCACTTAATAATATAAAAGAACTTTAGAAAAAGAGAGAGACATTTTGAGACGGAAATTCTGCAGCATAACGACTATGTTACGAGGTTTTAGAAGACATTAAAAAGAGAGGGAAAATGGGTAAAACATTCATAAATGACCCATAAAACAGTAAATGGACAGAATAAGAAGTATACATGATCATGGTAATGAAATTTCAAGGACATGCCATTTGAAATGAAAAACATGGAAGGAAGACAAAAATTAGATTTCTCTTATGAAAGTTCGGCAGCCTAACGACGTTACTTAAACTTCAAACAAAATGATTTGAAAAGATCAAATAGGGTCTCTCATCATGTGAACATAAGAGTTCAGTATGATAGATATAGAGATAATGACCCAACATAATTAAAAAGGAACTTGAAAGACTTGACATGAAAGTAGAACTTCAAAACGAGAAGGGTGAAGAACCACTTAAAAATTCGGCAGCCTAACAGCGCCACTTAAAACTTGAAAATACTGAATTGAAGAGGTCAAATGGGGTCTCTAATCATATGAACATAAGAGTCCAGTATGATAGATATATAGATCATACCCCAACATAATAGAAAGCAACTTTAAAGAATTGACATGAAAGTAGAACTTCAAAACGAGAAGGGTGAAGAACCACTTAATAATTCGGCAGCCTAACGGCGCCACTTAAAACTTCAAAATACTGAATTGAAGAGATAAAATGGGGTATCTCATCATATGGTCATAAAAGATCAGTATGATAGATATAGAGATCATACCACAACATAACAAAAAGGAACTTGAATGAATTGACATGAAAGTAGAACTTCAAAACGAGAATGGTGAAGGACCACTTAAAAATTCGGCAGCCTAACGGCGCCACTTAAAACTTCAAAATACTGAATTGAAGAGATCAAATGGGGTATCTCATCATATGATCATGAAAGATCAGTATGATAAATATAGAGATCATACCCCAACATAACAAAAAGTAACTTGAAATACTTTACATGAAAATAGATCTTGAAAAATGAGAAGGGAGAAAGAATCCGTTACAAAAATTTCGGCAGCCTAACGGCGCCACTTAAAACTGTTGGATCTGAATCTACGGATTACACACAAGAGGGGGGGGGGGGGGGGTGAATTGTGTCTTTTCAAAATTATTACAATCTCTTCAATTTAGACAAATTCTGTCCACTATGCTTTAGCACGATTAAATATGCAGCGGAAAAAGTAAAAGCATGAACACACGGATGTATAGTGGTTCGGGGAACAGAAGGCCCCTAGTCCACTCCACCAATGCTCAAATCCACGAGCTTGGCGATTTTCACTATCTGGTCCTCATTTCCATAGACCTGTTCACAACTGAGTACAGGCAGTTGACACCTTTACAAGTTTCAGGCAAACACAGCCTTCCTGGTTCAAACACAAACCCACACAGCTTAGAACGAGAAGCTGATCACTCAAAAATAAAAAGGGTTTTGATAAAGAAAACACTTCTCCAATTGTTCTTCACAATTGCAACAGAATGCAATTGACATTAGATAGATCGTTGTCTTCAAAAAATAAAGATCTGTAATCAAAACAATTCTGAGTCGATCCAGTTGCAATAGATATTACAAGAAACTTCACAACTTCAGCAGCAGTAGATTCACAACAGATAGTCGATGTAGAACACGTGAATCTGCTATCAAGATCTTCCTTCGGTAATAAAGGTTTTACACTTCTTCTCGATCACCAGAAAAGAACGCCTTCACATAGTCTCTGTTTATTGCTCGTTAAAAGATCAATCTATATATTTCATACACTTTCTTGTGTATATATATATCCGAAGTTTCCAAGATAGAACATATATATTCAAATCTGAGAAAAATCTTCCGCATAAATAGATCCATGAAAATATCCTTTAGATTCACGATATAAAAAAAATGAAATAACAGAGCCGTTGTAACTCCCATGAAGAATCGGCATAAAAAGCTCCGTTTAAATCAATCATTAATCCGTTGAAAATCGTCTTTGATTCAGTCAAAGTCATACTTAAGAATCGGCTCGAAATCCGCTTAATAATCCGCCTGTTTGACCAATGCAAAAGGAAATATCGTCTGTCAAAAATATCCCGACGCCAAACGTAGGGTTGATGACGTGGCTCCAAACGTAGGGTTCACAAACGTAAGGTTCACAAACGTAAGGTTCAGAACGTAAGGTTGAACATACATACTTTCTCTTCAGCATTCAAACGTAGGGTTGATCATCCATACTTTGTCTTGCTTCAACTCTCCAAAGAACGTACGGTTGATTATAAAAGTAAGGTTGATGATCCATACTTTTGAGAAACAAACTCAACACTGAAAACTAATGTACGGTTTCTCTTCCATACTTGTCCAACAACAAGAACGTAAGGTTCCTTCCAAACGTAATGTTCTTCTTCCATACTTTTCAACAACGTAAGGTTCATTAACCATACGTTTCAAAATAACGTAAGGTTCCTTAACCATACGTTTCTTTTAACATAAAAAGTAAACTTTTCATCCATACATTACGTTCATCAACGTAGGGTATGAACAGTGATTCCAGTATGCGCTAAAACTGATCTCGCGCTACAGTGATTCCAGAACGCGCTAAAATTGATCTCGCGCTACAGTGATTCCAGAACGCGCTAAAATTGATCTCGGAATAAATGAAGTATGAAATCTCGTTGTATGAAATAAATAAATAAAATAAATTCCTGCAAAATACTCAACGAAATAATTAGTAAATAATTAAGGGTATTTGTGAGCATCAAAATCATCATAAAGAGACAGAGTATTATTTAAAATAATCTCCCCCTTTAAAAAACATTATTTTGAATTGTTTGAAAACAATACATTGCTCAACAATCTCCCCCATTTTGATGATCACAAAACCCATAAAATAATAGAACTAATTTAATTGCAATCTTTATTGAAAAATTAGTTTTATAAAATTTTAGAATTTTGAAAGGATTAAAACAATATTTAACTATAATAAGATTTCTCCCCCATAAAAATAAATTTTCAGCTAAAAATAGATAAAAGATAAATGTCGTATATATCCAAATTCTCCCATATATCCAAATTTCTTCATAGGAAACAAATGAATTTAAATGTTGTGTTTATCCAAATTCTCCCCCTTTTTGTGATATCAAAAAGAATGAAAAATTACGGATTTGAACACATTCAATATTGCACTGAACTATAAGTAAATGCTATAATTAACTGTGTATGAATAAGTGAATTTGTTATACTGGCTAACTCAATCATAAATCAATAAACAACAAAACAAAAAAAAAGTAAGAAAAGAATTTTCATTCACAAGCTGTTATATATAAACGATTGTGATATACAGAGGAATCAAGGTTCATAGATAAGACAGGGAAAAAGGTGTCTATCTCCTTTGAATCGCGGTCTTTATCTCTGTAAACTGTTCTCTGAGCCTCTTTATCATCCCATCTCCTAACTTGATGATAAGATCTCTGTTCTCTTGAGTCATATGAATATCTTCAATCAAATTAACTCTGAAAAACTCATGCATTCTTTCTTCTTTTTCAACAAAAAGAGTCAGTTTTTCTGATAACTGATTCAAAAGAATCCTAATCGGTTGCTCTCCAGATGTCAACTGATCCACTAAAAATCTCTGATTATCTAGAAAAACTGACAAATGGGCACTATTACACTGAAGATCGTGTAATCTGTCACTCATATTGCTCATTGCTGCAGTAATTGCTTGAAATTTCCGAATCAAAGCAGGTGAAGAGCCTGATCCACTCACAGCACTGTTTGCAATAGACTAAAATTTATTCTCCATGTAAATATTCAACTCAGACAAATCATCTTTCTTTACCATCTCTGATTTTAACTGATCAACAGCATGCAACATATCAGTCTTAAACAAATCTACTTCCTGTCTTGAAACAGTACATTATTTCAGCTTCTAAAACTTCAACTGCTCTAAGTTCAGAGAATTTATGAGACTAACATTCTCAGATTCTAACTGAGAGATACGCTTGTACAACTCAACAACTTCTTCTTTTCTCGAATCAGGGGCACCCTGTTCTCGATTCTCATGTCCAGAATTAGATTGATGAAGCAGGGCAAGTGGTAAGGAATCTGCATCTGACTGTTCTTTGTCCTTGTCCTGACAAGGTTGATCCACTGAACTATCTTTTGAAACTTGAAACTCTTCCACTGAAAAATATTCCTGAAGTACCTCTGTATTAGCTTCAGAAGTATGTTCATCACGAACAGTAGTCTCTCTGACTTCTACTGATTGGTCAAGAACAATATTTTCATGTAAATCTTGAGGTCGGGCCACTTCTTCACCAGGCACTGCCTCCATAAGTTGTTCTTGTTGAATTACTTTTTCAACAGCCACAGCAGCAGATTGAGGTTCTTTTTGAGTTTCTGTTTGAGCTGCTGGTTCCTCTATCGGTGCAGTCTGCTCCACAACAGCTTCTCTCACAAATGAATAAGAAAGTAACGGTTCAGAGGATTTCAAGGCAGGAGAGATAATTTCTTCATCAATTGACCTCTTCCTTCTAGATTGAAGTCCTTCTTGACTTCTCTCTTCCTCAACTTCCTCCATCTCAAAACGAATTCTCCTTGCCACTGTACTAACTCTTGATTCTGCTTGTCCCTCCTTGGACTTAGCCGGTTGAGCCTGAGCACTCTCCGAGTTTTCCTCAGCTCCAACAGGCAAGAGTTTTCCTTTAATTGTGCTCCAGAAGTATCCTACTTTCCTCAAAGTTCCAGCATTAAAAACATTACTGTGGTGACATTTCACCCCAGTATCTACCAATCTGATCATTCCTCTTTTAAACAAAAACAAAGAAATGAACCTTCCATAAGGGAAAAAGGTCATTCTTGCTTCACTCTGACAACAGTAACTCAGATATCTTATCATAAACCGAGGAAAATTAAACTTAATATCACACATCAGAAGATACATTATGTACATGTCAGGGTATAGGATTTTCCCCATCTCAGCCATTCTTGGTGCTAAACCAGTCTGAACAAATTTTACCAAAATTTTTTGATCGGGCTCCAAATCCTTAATAAACATCTTCTTTATCACTCTGGTTCCAAACAGAAAAGACATAATGTCTTCAGACTTATGTACAGAATCTCCAATATTCCGTAAATCAAAATGAAAAACTCCTTCATGAGGGCAGTTAAGAATTTGACTTATCTCTACAGATGATATTGAAAAGTCCTTATCCTCTATTTGAGCCAATAAACTATCCTCTGTATCTCCAAGGCTAAACTGAAAAGTTCTAAAGAAATGTCTCATTTCTGCCTCATATAGAAACTCAGAATTTTCGCTATTAAAAGCTTGCTCAAGGCTTTGAAACGACAACGCTTGCTTCAACAGTAAATTAGTTTCAAACAGCCACTCTAAATCTATGACTTTACCTTGCAGTATTTTCTGACTAACTACCTTAGGTTTCTTTGCAGCACTGCTCTCGGCTTCATCTGGACGCTTAGTCTTTGCCATTCCAACAACGATTTCTGAAGGTTCGTAAGTTTACGGTTTGAAGATTCAGAAAAGGGTTTTGGAGCAGATGTGCGGTTTTAGGTTTTCGAAAGGGTTTCCGAAAAAGGTGAAGCAGTTTAGAAGGTGAAACGATTCTAACAGCCTTAATTCCCGTGTAATCACTAATCATTACTTTTATTTAAAACAAAATAAAATTACTTATAGCGGGAAACAATAATTAAGCAGAATTCGAAAACAGAATAAGATTTAAAAAAAAACTATTTAAAATTAAATAAACCTAACTCCCCCTTAATAAATTCAAACCTTGCCGTGGGAAGTGGTTTAGTAAAAATATCTGCTAATTGATTTTCTGTATTTACAAATTCTAAAAATATATCCTTTTTAAACACATGATCTCTTAAAAAGTGATGTCTTATATCAATGTGCTTAGTTCTAGAATGACTAATAGGATTTTTTGAAATATTAATTGCACTAGTATTATCACATAAAATAGGTGTATTATTGAAATTTAATCCAAATTCCATAAGAGTGTTTTTCATCCACAACACCTGTGCACAGCAACTACCTGCAGACACATATTCTGCCTCGGCTGTTGACAGGGCAACTGAGTGTTGTTTCTTACTAGACCATGATGCTAAAGACTTCCCTAAAAAGTGACATGTTCCTGAAGTACTCTTCCTATCTAATCTACAGCTTCCAAAGTCAGCATCTGAATATGAAATTAAATTAAAATCAGAGGTTTTTGGATAAAGCAGAGATTGATAAATAGTACCTTTTAAATATCTAAAAATTCTTTTAACAGCAGTTAAATGGAATTCTTTGGGATTTGATTGAAATCGAGCACAAAGACATACTGAATACATTATATCTGGTCTACTAGCAGTAAGATATAACAAACTACCAATCATACCTCTATATAACTTGTTGTCCACGGATTTTCCAGTTTCATCCAAATCAAGTTTTATATTAGTACACATAAGAGTTGTAAATGGCTTGCTGTTTTCAAGTCCAAATTTCTTAAGTAAATCAGTAATGTATTTGCATTGATTTAAAACATTTCCAAAATCTTTTTGAAATATTTGAAGACCCAAAAAGAAATTTAATTCTCCCATCATACTCATTTCAAATTCTTTTTGCATTAATTCTGAAAATTTATGACAAATAATTTTATTGGTTGATCCAAAAATTACATCATCAACATAAATTTGAACCAACAAAACATTATTTTTCACAGTTTTCTTAAAGAGTGTTGGATCTGCCAGTCCAACAGTAAAATCATTTTTCAAAAGAAAAGAACTTAGTCTTTCATACCAAGCTCTAGGTGCTTGTTTAAGGCCATAAAGAGCTTTAGTAAGTTTGAAAACAGAATCTGGTTTTTGAGAATTTTCAAAACCAGGAGGTTGCTCAACATAAACTTCCTCCATTAAATAACCATTTAAAAAGGCAGATTTAACATCCATCTGAAATAATTTAAAATTCATATAAGATGCATAGGCTAAAAGGATTCTAATGGCTTCTAACCTGGCTACAGATGCAAAGGTCTCATCATAATCTATTCCTTCTTCTTGATTATATCCTTTAGCTACTAATCTTGCTTTATTTCTAGTTATTATCCCTTGATCATCCTGTTTATTCCTAAAGACCCATTTAGTTCCTATTACTGGATAATCATGTGGTCTTTTAACTAATTCCCAAACCTTATTTCTCTTGAAATGGTTCAATTAATCCTGCATTGCTATTACCCAGCTCTCATCATCTAAGGCTTCTTCTATGGTCTTAGGTTCTTGTTGGGATAGGAAAGCAGAGAATTCAACTATGTTTCCAAGGTTTCTTCTAGTTTGAATACCAGTCTCTAAGTCACCTATCACAGATTCTAAAGGGTGATTCTTTAAGGTTCTAGACTGTCTAGGCATTACATTCAAAGGTTCTTCAGTGTCATGTTCTTCTGAACTGGACTGAATTTCTTTTATATCATTTTCAAAATCATTCTTTAAATTCTCAAGTCTCATGTTTTCATTAGAATCAGGTTCATCTATTTGTTCTATCCTTTTCTCAAAAGGATCAGATTCATCAAATTTCACATGAACTGATTCTTCAACAATCCTTGACTTTTTATTATAGACTCTATAAGCTTTGGAGGTTGCAGAATATCCTAAGAAAATACCTTTATCAGATTTTGGATCAAATTTACCAAGATTATCTTTGGTATTCAAGATGTAAACCTTGCATCCAAAAACTTTAAAGTAATTTACTTTAGGTTTTCTGATATTCCATAGTTCATAGGGTGTCTTTTTCAAAATAGGTCTTATTAAAATTCTATTCATTATATAAAAAGATGTATTAATAGCTTCTGCCCAGAAATATATAGGTAGGCTATATTCATTTAACATGGTTCTAGCCATTTCTTGAATAGTTCTATTTCTTCTTTCTACAATCCCATTCTGTTGAGGTGTTCTTGGAGTAGAGAAGGTGTGTTTAATACCCATGTTTGAGCAAAAGGAATTAAATTCCTGGTTCTCAAATTCTCCACCATGATCACTTCTCAATGAGATTATATTAAAACCTTTTTCATTTTGAATAGATTTACAAAAACCTTCAAATAAACTAAAAACTTCACTTTTAAATTTCAAAAAGAAAATCCAAGTAAATCTAGAATAATCATCAACTAATACATAAACATATAATTTACCAGCTAAACTTGCTACTCTTGAAGGTCCAAACAAATCCATATGGATAAGTTCTAGAGGTTTAGTTGTAGCAACTTTATTAACAGATTTGAATGATGATTTGTGTTGCTTGCCAAGCTGACATGCATCACAGAATCTGTCATTTTCAAATTTGAGACTAGGCAAATCAGAAACTAGATGTTTCTTAGATAATTTATGTAAAGCATATATATTGCAAAGACCAAGTCTTCTATGCCAGATCCAGGATTCACTTATATTAGCAGTTAAGTAGTTTACTTGTTGTTTACACAAGGAATACAAATCCAAAGTATAAACATTATCAGTTCTGGGTGCTCTAAACTTAAACAGTTTATCTTTAGAAACAGTACAACTATTGTTAGTAAAATCAACAGTGTATCCATCATCACAGAGTTGATAGATACTTATCAGATTGTGTTTTAACCCTTGTACATAAAGTACTTTGTTGATTGAGACTGTCTTTGGATCTCCAACTGTTCCAATACCAATAATCTTTCCTTTGGCATTGTCACCAAAGGTGACAAGTCCTCCTTCCTTTCGAGTAAGAGAAGAGAAATTAGCTGAAGTTCCACTCATGTGTCTTGAGCAGCCACTGTCCATATACCATATTTCTTTCTTTCTTTGGTGACCTGCTACCTGCAAAGACATTCAAACAAATTGCTTTGGTACCCATATTTTGTTGGGTCCAGGAGTGTTAGCAAGCAGTGATCTGGGTATCCAGATTTGCTTTGTTTTCTTAAAATTGATTGAATCATATAGATCATTGGAAATATAAGCTTTCTTAATTCCACATATTTGAGGTTGTCTTAGAAAACAGTTTTTAGCTATATGACCTTTTGTTCCACAGAAGTTACAAATAACATGTTTAGTGCTAGGAACAAAATAATTTTTGTATAACTTAGGTTTTTCTCCTTTACTTCCAATTCCAAACCTTTCCTTTTTAATTACAGTTTTTCCAAGTATCTCATTTAAGGCGTTTTCTCCTTTTGTAAAAACTAATGCAGCCTTTTTATAAGATTCTACTTCATCCTGTAGAGTTTTTATTTTTGATTCAAAATTAATTTTATTTGAGTCAGCAGAGTTGTATTTGTCAATTAATTCCTTATGTTGTTTTAGCAAAGTATTTCTCTCATCTGAAATAGCTTTATGCAAGTTCTTTATAGATTTATATTTTTTAAATAATGAGTCATACCTTTCTTCAAGCATATTGCAGTAAGCTGCAAGTTTTTTATTTGAGAAGCTTGTTTCAGAGTTTGATTCATTATTTGAGTCAGAGGAGTAGTATGAGTGTACCTCATCAGTTTCAGCCATGAAACACATATTTGCTTTTAAATTGGATTCCTCATTCTCTGAGCTTGATTCAGAAGAATTACTTGAGTCTTCAGAAACACTCCAAGTAGCTTTCATAGCTTTCTTGTCTTTCTGCTCATAATCATCTGTTTTGAAGAATTTCTTCTTCTTTGCATCTTTCAATTTTGGGCAATCCGGTCTGATATGTCCCATCTTTTTGCATTCATAACATCTCACTTCCTTGCTATCCTTCTTGAAGGATTTCTTGAAGTCTTTCTTCTTACTGTAGAACTTTTGAATTTTCTGGCTAGCTGAGCCAGTTCTTCATCCGAATTTGAAGAATCAGAGCTTTCTGATTTAGCACTTACTTCTCTGTTCTTCATCTTTCTATCCTTTTGTTGAGAAGTCACTTTCAAAGCAGTATTTTCCCTTTTTATGTAGACTTTATGCTCATTCACCTCATCTTGCATTTCAGCCTCGTACATCATCAATGTACCAATCAGCTCTCTCATAGTTAGATCTTTAACAGAAGTTGATTGTCTGATTGCTGCAGAGATTCCATTCCATCGAGTAGGAAGTACTCTCAGTACCTTTAACGCTTGATCAGCCTGCTTGATTGGTTCTCCTAGAGCTGTTATATTATTGACAATTTCTGTCAATCTTCCATTCATCTGAGTGATGCTCTCTCCTTCAATCATTCTGAAAGTATCTAATTTTAATTTAGCAGTTGCATATCTCATCTGTCTTACATTATCTGTTCCTTCATAAGCAACAGCTATTGTTTGCCACATTTCATATGCAGTCGGGCATTGAGATACTCTGTTAAATTCATCCGGTCCTAGACCACAGATGATTGCATTCATAGCTTTTGAATTCATGTCATACTCAGCCTCTGTAGCAGCACTCCATGTATCGGGATTTTCAAGAATTTCATAGGGAGTCAGAATCTTTGAATAGACTTTGTAACCAAGATTTTTCAGATAAATAATCATACGTGATTTCTAGCAGCCATAATTATCTCCATTAAAGTAAGGTGCTCTGACCATTGACATTCCCTATCTCATATCAGCCATGATACACTATGTATAATCTTTAAATACTTCTAGCTTGATAAGACTTTAAAAATAAGAAGCTCCTCCTTTGATACCAATTGTTGGATCTGAATCTACGGATTACACACAAGAGGGGGGGTGAATTGTGTCTTTTCAAAATTATTACAATCTCTTCAATTTAGACAAATTCTATCCACTATGCTTTAGCAAGATTAAATATGCAGAGGAAAAAGTAAAAGCATGAACACACAGATGTATAGTGGTTCGGGGAACAGAAGGCCCCTAGTCCACTCCACCAACGCTCAAATCCACGAGCTTGGCGATTTTCACTATCTGGTCCTCGTTTCCATAGACCTGTTCACAACTGAGTACAGGCAGTTGACACCTTTACAAGTTTCAGGAAAACACAGCCTTCCTGGTTCAAACACGAACCCACACAGCTTAGAACGAGAAGCTGATCACTCAAAAATAAAAAGGGTTTCGATAAAGAAAACACTTCTCCAGTTGTTCTTCACAATTGCAACAGAATGCAATTGACAGTAGATAGATCGTTGTCTTCAGAAAATAACGATCTGTAATCAAAACAGTTCTGAGTCGATCCAGTTGCAATAGATATTACAAGAAACTTCACAACTTCAGCAGCAGTAGATTCACAACAGATAGTCGATGTAGAACACGTGAATCTGCTATCAAGATCTTCCTTCGGTAATAAAGGTTTTACACTTCTTCTCGATCACCAGAAAAGAATGCCTTCACACAGTCTCTGTTTCTTGCTCATTAAAAGATCAATCTATATATTTCATACACTTTCCTGTGTATATATATATCCGAAGTTTCCGAGATAGAACATATATATTCAAATCTGAGAAAAATCTTCCGCATAAATAGATCCATGAAAATATCCTTTAGATTCACGATATAAAAAAAATGAAATAACAGAGCCGTTGTAACTCCCCTGAAGAATCGGCATAAAAAGCTCCGTTTAAATCAATCATTAATCCGTTGAAAATCGTCTTTGATTCAGTCAAAGTCGTACTTAAGAATCGGCTCGAAATCCGCTTAATAATCCGCCTGTTTGACCAATGCAAAAGGAAATATCGTCTGTCAAAAATATCCCGACGCCAAACGTAGGGTTGATGACGTGGCTCCAAACGTAGGGTTCACAAACGTAAGGTTCACAAACGTAAGGTTCAGAACGTAAGGTTCAGAACGTAAGGTTGAACATACATACTTTCTCTTCAGCATTCAAACATAGGGTTGATCATCCATACTTTGTCTTGCTTCAACTCTCCAAAGAACGTACGGTTGATTATAAAAGTAAGGTTGATGATCCATACTTTTGAGAAACAAACTCAACACTGAAAACTAACGTACGGTTTCTCTTCCATACTTGTCCAACAACAAGAACGTAAGGTTCCTTCCAAACGTAATGTTCTTCTTCTATACTTTTCAACAACGTAAGGTTCATTAACCATACGTTTCAAAATAACGTAAGGTTCCTTAACCATACGTTTCTTTTAACATAAAAAGTAAACTTTTCATCCATACGTTACGTTCATCAACGTAGGGTATGAACAGTGATTCCAGTACGCGCTAAAACTGATCTCGCGCTACAGTGATTCCAGAACGCGCTAAAATTGATCTCGCGCTACAGTGATTCCAGAACGCGCTAAAATTGATCTCGGAATAAATGAAGTATGAAATCTCGTTGTATGAAATAAATAAATAAAATAAATTCCTGCAAAATACTCAACGAAATAATTAGTAAATAATTAAGGGTATTTGTGAGCATCAAAATCATCATAAAGAGACAGAGTATTATTTAAAATAATCTCCCCCTTTAAAAAACATTATTTTGAATTGTTTGAAAACAATACATTGCTCAACAAAAACATCATAAAAAGAAATAATGAGAGTAAGAGGGGATCTCTCATTATATGAACATGAAAAGGGCTGTAAGAGGAGTATAAAAGAACATCCTCCAACATATGAACATGGTGAATAAAAGGAATGACATAAAAGAGATTACTTGAAATTAAAGAGAGAGGTCAGATCCCTTACCTTAAAACGTAACTCTTAAAACTCAAAGGTTTTGACCTTGAGGGATTGGGGGCACCTTGGGAGGACTCCTTGGGAGGTAAGGAGACCAAAACTTCGTTGGGGGAGAGTGGGGAGTCGAATGGATGAGAGGATGGCTTGGTATTTATAGGGAAAGTGAGGGGACAAGACATTAATGGCCAAGGGACACCTCATTAGTGGTTTTGGAAAAACCATGGGCTTGCCCATGGTATTTGCCCATGTTATTGGCCACTTGGGACACCTCATACCTTATCTTACTATCCATAAGTCGACCATATTGATTACATACTTAATACATCATTTAATGGTGTCATTAAACACCCGTAACTTAAAAACTGTATTTTCACTATTCATCGAAAATTTATTTTTTTCAGAAAAATCCCCAAAAATTACCTTAACATAATATCGATGCTCTGAGTTCAAAAATGAAGTCCATTTTATAAAAAAAAATTTCTAAATATTTTTAATTAAAATTTTAATTAAAAAAACACTATTCATTCGAAAAAAGTAATACTTGAATAATAATTTATGAAACCGTTATTTAACCATTTTATTGAATCACATTACTTAATCAAAGTGCCTAGATTATTTTAATACTTTCTTTAAGTGAGATTACTAATCCATTTGGACACATTATTAATCCTAATCATAAAATCACTATTCATAATTTACTATTCATCAAAAATCAAGTTGATCTTATTAGACTCTAAATTTCGTACTGAACATAATTGTAGAAGACCATTTTTTGAAAATCATTACAAATTTTTAATTATTTAGGGTTTACATAAACATATTTAAAATATCCTTTTTCTAAAATTCATCAAAAATATGTATACTATATTTATCCGGTCATTTGAAAATTCATAAAAGAAATTGAAATTTTTATTTAAAACAAAGGATTACACAAGACAGTTACGGTCTCCTTACATAGCCCCTTATCACACCAGCATAGGACCTAAGTGTAAGGTGTGCTATGGTGAGAGAATCCGAGGGAGGCTCGGCCAACATCGCACGAGTAGTAATTTCTATCAGTTTGAATTTCTCGCGAAGGAGATCCCGTTCTAGCTTTATACGATGAAGTTCAGCTTGGGTTTGGTCCAGAGCAAAGCCCAGTGGTGCTACCTCCTTCCCAAGTTCTGTTAGATGGGCTTCGATCGGTCCAAGACTACTGGGTGAGGCCATCGAATCTTCTTTCTATATTAATTAACCAAGATTTCTTGTATTTAGAGACAATAGTCAAAACGTTTAGTTTCCAGCGGTCATATTGACCAATGGTCAAATAACAGTCAAAACCCAACAATCTCATTTTAATTATACTCATGTTATCAAATGAAACATTTTTTGTTGAGTTTAAAAATAAAATAAAATAACACATAAAATTAGGTAACAATATTTATTTAAAATTTCGGGTCGTTACACACAACTTAATCTTTTAGGGAGACCCGGATGAGGTAACGATTTCTGAGGAGGAATCCAAGGAAGGAGGAACTGAAATCCCATCATCCTATTTTGATCAAGGAGAAAACGTCCCTGAATAAGGAATGGATGCCAACCGGCTTTGGAAAGCGGGAAAGTGGGGCAACTGTTGCGCGTCCTCGACAGATGGATGCGTGCTCCCCAGCGAAAGCGTCGGAAACAACTGTCACTATAACACACTATTCAGTTCCAATTATGACCATCTCAGGTTGATGATTTAGAAGGTTATTTTCCTCTTGATGTTGTCCCATCACAGATTCCTTGTTTCCTATATGGAAAACCATTTTGAACACAGAAATATCTTAGGCGAAGCAACATGGTAATCTTCAAATGCTATATCATTTTAATATTACCATTAATTAATTTATGGATATTGATTTAATAATATCCTAACTCCTAAAGTTGTCTAAACCGACCTATGATACCAACTATAATCCCCCATCCTTAAACATTAGATAATATTGAATTAAGTTAGTAATTCAGATTGAGGATATTTTCAGGTTTAGAACTTTAGAGAATTAGGTCATAACTTATACATACAAATTTAATATTACATGTAGACACCTCTACTTAGTATCCATTTTTTTTCATAAAATAAAAACTCTTAAAAAAATGAAACATGTTTAGTTCCATGTTTTAAATAGCACGAATTTTCCTTGATCTCATCCTTGACCCTATTCCACTTTAAGTCCTATGATTTTTTTTTCAAAAACATAGGATGAGCATAAAAAGCTCAGTAAGGGATACATAAAGAAGGAAAACTGTTAGTTTTCAAAACAACATGTAAACGATGATTACTTTATCACAAATTAATACTTTTCACCTTAAATAATTAGCAAAAACACTTCACTGAATATAAGATCATTGCTTACCCTTTTTTGTAACAAAATTTATTACCATAAAACTCCTATAAAGAAACATATATCATATAAAGGTAAATTTGGAAATAAAATATACTTAAATGGAATAACCATACGATCGACTTCCACACATATCACTAAATATAATAGTCATACAATCGACTTCCATACCCAATGTGTTGGAGGTTATAACATAACCACCCGTCCTTGGTTTATCAAAGAACCACCCGTAATTTGGTTTATCACGTAAAAACCCGTCATTGGTTTATCACGTAACCACCCTTCAAATGTTCAAGTACCATTATATAATCATAACAAATTAAATATTGAAAATATCAACATTTTACTAGTAACATTTCATTTTCAATCACAAGAAATAATTCCAATATATTGAAATAGTAAATCCACTTTGAAAAAAATTTTCAATATCAAAACAACCAAAAAGTAAATAAGGGATTTATTTTCCTTTTTAAAACATCAAGTATTATAGATGAATCCAAATATCAGATAACGATTACAGTGACAGAGAGGTCATTGTCACCACATACATTAAAAACATTCCTTTTGACATTTAGTAAAATGATTTGTAGATAATAGATTCCATTTGAATAAAAGTAAAAGTCAAATTGGATTATTATACATTGTGTAAAACAAGGAGATTTATATTATCAAAACATTCCTCAATTAAATGAGATTTATATGAAGTCCCTTACCTTGAGTCCGAATCATTACGTATGTTCCTTGTTCTTCCTCTAAATCGGGTAACTTCTTTTGATTTGAGCCAAAGGGCTTTCTTGAATTGCCTTCTTTTTAAGGGAAGGATTCTAGGAGGAATATAGGGATGTTGGGAGATTTTTTGTGTAGAGTTTAGAATATCCAAGGGTTTTGAGAGGTGTGAGTAAGGGGTTAGAGGTTGTTGCCTTTTATAAGAGGGAGGAGGGGTACTTTAGGAATGTCTTGAAAGATTATTTTATTATAAACTGAATTTCAATTTTCAAAAGGCCCACAAATCATTTAATTCGAATATATGATGATTTTTGTTCGAAATAATATAAAAAAATAGGTTTTAGACATGTTTTGGTTTCAAATTTAACCTTATCATTTATCTTTAACCCTTAGTTAACTAATTTAACTCTTACCATGTCTTCTTGTGTATTCATACTCTATGGTTAATATAGTTACCATAAAATTCCAATAGAACCTAAAGTAGTTCAATAATGAAATTTACAACATTATCTAAGTCATTTGGCCGAATACTAGATTTTTAGGACTATTATATAATTTAATAAAATTTTAATTGTTTTAAAAACCCATTTATGTCAATTGTTATACTATTCATATCATGACTTTTTAAAAATCTATAACAACTTGATTCAATAAAAAAACCATTAATTAAAATATAACAAGTAATAATAATCCATAAAATTCTTGTATGGCATAACAGGTTTCAAAATAAATTTATTTTAATATTTATAATCTCATTTATTTAAATCTTTCGTTAATAAGGTAACCACTACATCACCATTGTGTCATAAATAAATTTATTTATTTGATGTATAAAAATTATAAACAAAATAAATTGGTGTAGGAAATATTTTTATCTTCCTAATTACTATTTATAGTCGAAGATATCACTTATATAAATCTATATAAAGTTTTTTTAGTAACAGATACAT
Source organism: Viscum album (assembly GCA_963277665.1). NCBI lineage: Eukaryota > Viridiplantae > Streptophyta > Magnoliopsida > Santalales > Viscaceae > Viscum > Viscum album. Next base: position 508,033,794 of record OY728131.1, on the reverse strand, counting down.
GTTTAGGTTATATTTTCCTTAACTTTAAATTAAAAGTTGTTAAATGTAATTTTCAAACACAAGTGGATCCATGGGGTCCTAAAATTACCCCAAGGATTTATATGGTCAGAAATATCTCATAAAATAGGGTTAGGACATATTTTAGGTTAATTTAATTTTATTATAATATTATTTTTACCCTTATTTACCAGATTTACCCCAAAGCATGGTAAATAAAATATTTACTGAAGTTACTCTTCATAATGTATAAAAATAAAAGGTACCTATTTACACAATTTGGACCTAATAATTCCAAATATGGAATCCATTTTTCATAATTCAAAACACATAAGTTTCAGATATTAATTTAAAATTAGTTCCCTTTTTCAAAACCAAAAAGTGTGTTTTTATGAAGTAAAAACTACCAAAAGATTGACATGTGTTTATGTCCAATTTCCAAGTGAAATTACTTATAATGACCAAAATTGGATTAAATTATAAAAATATAATCTAATTATAGTTTAAAACCAATTAAAAGTATGATCTAATCATATAAATAAATTATTTGAAAAGACAGTTTTGACTTAAAATGCAATATTTTTCACTATTCATAAAAAAATGAACTTTATCAGAAAAATACCAAAAATTTACGCAAATAAAATTTTGATGTCCCTATTCTACATAAGAAGTTTATATTTTCAAATAAAACATATAAGAGTGAAAAAAATAATATTTAAAAAGGTTTATCCATCAAAAGGCGGTAAAACTGCCTTTTAAAAATATTAGAGTATTTATGCATAAAATTGGATTCATTCTCATTTTAAGCCTTTAAATTTTATGGGATAAATGTAAAAAAAATTAACAAACATGTTTAATCATAATATAGTTAGTTATATTCATTACATCCAATACAATGGCTAGACGTTAACTACCATTTAAAATAATAATATTTTTTTTCAGTATGACTCATCATTGTGTACAACATAAGATTTTGGAGAAAACCATTGTTGTGTGTTGAGTAAGCCATCAATAATAGAATCCAATTTAGAGTAAAATTAATATTTAATTCACAAATATTAATAAATATGAAAATTTCATATTATTTATTTACCTGGGATGTTACAGAATGACTGGATATTCCTTATGAATTTACTCATAGTTTATAAGCCACTAAGATAGTCAAAAAAATTATTAAGAGGCAACTTAGGAAAATACATTTCTTTTAGAGTTGAAATTTTCATAATATAAAAAGGTATTAGATAACACAAGATTTTATTTACAATAATTTTATCCACAATTACTTCACCAAGCCCTATAATCAATCCAATAACTATGGTGATTTTTTTGAAGAAACCATCATCATTATCATGATATATTTTTAGATAATCAAACTTATTATGCAGAAATTGTATATTATCTTCCTTATCTTTACTTTTACCTTTATAAATTTCTAAAAAATTTCCCCACATTGCCTTGGTACAAGTACAAATCATCAAATTTATATATTTATGATTCGATAGGGCTCTAGTTATAACATTTTGAGAATTATCATCATAATATTGAATTTTTATATTAGCTCTGGTCATATATTATCCTGTCATATCACTAACTTGAATCCAATAAATGGTGGATGAAAGAATATACAATCCAAGAGATTGAAGATACTATCACATCCTATTTTTTCAAATCTAACAATTGTTCCCATTGAAGTGTGGAAATCCTTTGAAATTAACTAAATTCTCTATACTAAACTTCAAAATAATAATTCAATTCCATTAACCATTACATGGATATAAATTTTTTATACCCAAAGAAACCTTGAGCTATTAGGGGTGAATAGGCATGCCAAATTTTTATTTTGATAATAACAGATCTTATCCCCATTGTGGTAGGAACTCTTTAAACCTGTTTTATTAAATTACACATTCACTAAACACATAAAAGCATTAATAAATAAGACCAAAATAATTTTTACTTGGTTTAACACTGAGGGATATCCTAATGAGCATAAGTTGATGATGTTACATTCATAATATAAGATACTAAGGTTCACTATATTTTCTTGATTAAAATTGTTCGTCCATGGTCACTCTATTCCATACACACTACCTTTACAAGGAATTCATGAGTGGAACATTTTCTCCCTTATATAACTTATGTCAACTCGTTATTACTCACTACTTTGGATGAATACTTACTCAGTTTAATGACTTGAAGGTCACCTCTTTATAATTAATGAAATTATATAATGATCTAATAAAATATATTCTCTAAAACACCTCCCATTATAGTTTGTATAAAATTTTCTATGAAAAACTATCATGTGCATAATTTATATGTGGAATACTTTTCACCACATGATTTTATTCGTGCACCACATAATGCTTTGATGTATTGTCTTAACATACTATCTTCTTATAATATTAGTCTATGTGTTACCTTCATATGAAGATCTTTTATGTAATGACTATATGTGTTTCTCATCTTCTTATTTCCTTGGAAAATCCCCCTCATGAGCCATGTTTATAGAATAAGACTTCAAAAAATGTCTTTTCAATACTCTAATGTGAAAAAATTCACAGAACTCCTTTCCTTAACCATTCTCCAATTAATTCCCTGATCTATTTTAAATTTTCATCCTCATGCTTATTATATGAATAATGGAGTATTTATAAGTAAATATTATCCAAAAATATTGGTAATAACTAAGATTATTATTCTACCCTTTATGGTCTACCAAATATCACCATCACCTGATTTCAAATGATACCAAACACCCATGTGATAGATCCACGATCACATAATTACTTTGTGAGATTTTATTCCTCACACATCTTCCACAAACTCATTACATGATCTTTATAATTTATTCACAGTTCATGTAATCCATACAACTCAACATTGAAAATAATGTCACCTTCACATAATTTATTTGTGATACTCCTTCATGATTTAGATACTATGACACCTATCATATGATTACTACATAGTCACATAATTATTTTTGGTAGTGTAATTATTACATGAAAACCCCATTTTCTCTAGATTTTTTAGATCCAAAACATTTGCAAACATTTGAAATGAAATAATCTTATCCAACCCAATCTAATTAATCATATGTAATTCCTCATAAAAACCATCTTCCTTAGAAAATAAAATTCATAGCCATCCTAAAAAATAATTGAAAATAAACACAATACAATAAGAAACTCCCACTCAAATAACCTTGGTTCCAACAATTAACAGTAGCCAATATAATAAAAAATTATATTTTTATATTTTCTAAACAATACTTTTGTATACATATTTAAATAATTATCCTTTTGTGAGGGGTTATTTCAACGGTTTAAATCACAAAAATAAATTCATAATTTATAAAAACAAATAAATCACACAATAACAGTACCAACAATTATCTATCATATATAAAATATCACAAAATCATATAGAATGCATGTGAAATACTACCCTTAAATTCCACTAATCTCATTATTCTTATTCTTAGTCTAATTCATACTATTTACACAGTGAAAGCATTAACATAGTAATTCAAAAATTTAAAAAAAATGAATATGATAGTTCTCAAATCACATAACTCAACGCGAGACTTTTACGGATTGTTGAACATGAAATGGGAGAGGAAATAGTGTTCACAAGCTAATAATTCACATGGGGAAACTCAAAATAATTGAAATTAACTCTTTGGAATTAAAGGATAGTCCTATGATCGTTTAGGTTTGAGAAAATGGGAAGGATACTAATTAGATGGGATTGTTAAATTTAAAAGTAATAAAATAAATAGATTATGATCCTTCCAGACATTTATATTTTAAAACCCCATCAAACCCTTTTAATTCCCATTTATACTTGGAATGAATAATTTTCACCACACCATATACTGAAAAGCAGAATTTTCCCAACACTTGTATACCAACGGTTCAAAGAACCGTTGGTATAGGTTATCTTTACCAACAGTTTTCATAAACCGTTGGTAAAGATCTCTAACAAGTGAATTTTCCCAACGGCTTTATGAAACTTTTGGGAATGATGGGTAAAAAATAACTTTTCACAATGGTTTGATGAAACCATTGGGAAAGATTGGGAAAAAATGAGTTTTCCCAAGAGTTTCAGTAAACCGTTGGGAAAGATTGAGTTTTCCCAACGATTTTTAAAAATCGTTGGGAAAAATATGCCCCAAATTCTCCAAACCCAGGAAGCCACCTCCCCATGATTCTAGAACCATTCCGCTGCTCTCTAGAAGCGATTCCTTCGTAGAAGCACTTGAGAAGCCCCACCTCTTCCATCGGATCAGCTGCTACCAGGTTAGACTCCTTACATATTTTATCAAGGATATAGTTCCACCTCTTATAAAGAATATCCTTCTATTCTCAAGGATTTCATTATTCCCAATTTTTAAGGTTTTTGTAAAATTTTATGATTCACTACTCCCCAAACTGTGTACTCAAATCACTACATCGGTGTATGTCCAATTAATTTTTTCATTACACATTTACATTTATAAGGGCATGGTGTCTCTTTATTGTGTACTAATTTTAAAGATTCATATTTTTATTTAATCTCAATGCTTTAAATATTACATCTTCATGTATATGAACTCATAAGAAATTTTTTGTAATATTTATTGATATTATTTCATGAAAATCACTCCTTTCATTAAGATCATGTCAGACATGAAGATATTGTTCGTCTTAATTTTTTTACATTATGTGTATTACATAAGATGTATGTATCATGTTTCTATCAAAAAATATAAATATATATATATATATATATAATGACACACTGTTCACTTATAATTTGCACAATAGAACATATGGAGTATCTTCTTGAACTTTTCAAAATAGTATGTGGTCTCTAATTAGTACTTCTTCCTTCTTCATGAAACTAATTCACAGAATGTCAAATTTGCAATATTAGTGAATATTAGTTTTTCTAATATAACCATTAATCATTCTGCCTTCGACATCAAACATGTGTTATTCAATCACCCTTTTAAAACACAATGACCATTTTCAATGATTTGGGGTTCTTCAAAATGCTTGGGAAAATCATAAAAATGCATGTATTGAATCGTGTTTCTCATATGGTTTCATGGATACAAGTTCATCTCGAAAATCATGATTATGTGGTTCAAATATCATGAGGACCATGAGATTATTATTCTTCACACAAATGAAGTTTTTTTCTGCAACTATGTGTTTTTTTCACTTTTGATTTGGTCGAAAGGGGAGCTTTGTGGTCATTAATCATGGTTGTGGGTGGTCAATTAGGATGTAAGATAGTATGACTTCATTTTACTTGATATATCCAATATTATTATTGATTCATGTTCAATTTTATTATCTTTAACAAGTGATTTTGTTTAATAAGTTGTTATTAATGGTTGTGATAATGAAGATATGGTATAAGGGTTCATATGGTGTGTATAAGGATTCAAATGTTGTGTATAATGGTTGACATGGTATTAGTGAACTCAAGTCATTAATTTAAGCCTTCATTCTCACTAGCATGTATGTAATTGAATGATTTAAACCCATCATCACATGATTTATTACCTTAGATAGTGTCCAACATATAGAATACGAGCTTTTGAATTCATTAGTTAACCAGGATCATATATTCCATTTCCCCCAAGATGACTGTACTAATATAACTTTAGGGTCAATTCAATATGGTTCTCATTGTACCTTTTATATTATGTGTCCTTCTTGGCCAATAATCACTTTTATGAGGGTGGGGTGCTTTTCACTACCCATGCTGGCATGTGTAGACATCCATAAACATGTTAGATACATCCCAAGTTTAATTCAGTAATGTTGTTATCATTGACATACTTTATTATTAATTTCAAATTTAAAAATAAATTATTTTATCTATACTTAATGAAATTAAATATTTTTACAATCCATGAACAACCTATTAGTGTAGAAGCCTAAAATTTATTCACCCATGGGGTGCGCTTGACTTGGGGAAGTAATTGGGTAATGAAAGGTATGGCCATAGAGGTGCCAATAATGAGTTATTGAACATGAGTGAATGATTTGGGATTACTATAACACATGATGGGACCTGGGGAATGTGCCTCTTATAGACCTAATGAAAATAAATATAAATAAATTTTAATTTAATTTATGAGTACTTGTTCTTTTCATTATTTTTATATTTCACTACATCGACTAGAAACTTCTTCCTTTATCGTTTACTTAAATGTATTTTCTATTAAAGTTCAATCATATTGAATTTTTTATGAAAAAATGACTTATATAAATTCTTTTTACAGAATGGATAGATGTTGGATGTATGAAAATGATCATATCTCAAGTGACTTTCAAAATAATTTGGATAGCTTTATATATTTTTCATTTCACAATGCTTCAGATAGTGGTCGCATACACTGCACATGTTCCAATTGTGTTGGTAGACCATGGTTGATCCGTGAAGAAGTCAGCTACCACATAACCAAAAATGGTTTTCAAGAAAACTACTATGTGTGGTATCACAATGGGGAGAAAATGAAATCTAAAATTGGTGATGATCGAAATAAAAGGACTGGAATGGAGAATTTGTTAGATGATTGGTTTCTGTTTATTCGTCATCATGAAAAAGAAATGATTTTGACTCAATAAGAATTCGATATGAGGATAGTTGATGCTTCTTGTTAAAATGATTATATTGATAGGGTGAAAAGATTGAATAATGCTGCCACGACTCTAGTATATCAAAAATCCAATAAAATGAAAAAGCTGGAATTTTTAATTCGATTGTTTCATGGGAAAACTATGTATGGGATTTATAATACAACAATTGATTACATTCTTACCCTCTTGAAGAATTTACTTCCAAATGATGAAGATATTCCCTCAAAACATTATATGGCATGGAAGTTAGTTGAGGAACTTGGATTTTTAAGAAATAAAATTCATGCTTTCCCAAAAGATTGCAGTTTATTCTGGGAGGAAACCGCTGAACGAAATGATTGTATAAAATGTGGAACATCCCACTGGAAGTCAAAATCTAATGGAACACCATCCCGCATTCCACAGAAAGTAATGTGGTACTTTCCATTGATCCCCAGACTCCATAATCTTTTTATGTCTGATGACATATCAAAAACAATGAGATTGAATGATATTGAGAGAAAGAAGACTAATGATGAGTTGGTTCATCCTAAAGATGGATTTGCACGGTAGAGATTTGATTCTTGACATCCTGATTTTGCATTTGACGTGCGTAATGTGAGGCTGGGTCTTTCATGTGATGGTTTTAATCCATTTGGGAAGATTCTTACTTCGAACAACACATGGCCAATTTTTATACACATGTATAATCTTCCCCCATGGTTGTGTATGAAAAAACCTTTCACTTTCATGAGTATACTCATATCTGGTCCTTCTAATCCCAGAATTGATATTGATGTATACATGCAACCTTTAATAAAAGAGTTGAAACTTATTTGGGATGTGGGTGTGCTCACATATGATGCATGTTCGAAAGATATATTTCAGATGTGTGTTGCACTTATGTGGATGATCAATGATTTTCTGGCATATGCAATGATGTCTGGATGGAGCACAAAGGGAAAACTGTCATGCCCAGTTTTTATGAAGAATACATGATCCAGAAGACTAAAACATCACTGTAGTTTCAGTTTTATGGGACATCGACGATTCTTTCCAAATGATCATCCATATAGAACGAATCGTCGAAGATTTGATAATACCATAGAGACCGATGCTCCACCTCAACGTATGTCTGGAACTGATGTGCTTAATGAATTGAAAGATTTCAGTTTTTCATTTGGGAAGGGTCAAATGAAATCTATAAAGAAAAAGAATGTTTCCACTGAAACCTGTTACAATTGGAGGAAAAGGAGTGTCTTTTTTGATTTTCCTTATTGGTCAACCAATTTGTAACATCATTGCTTAGAAATAATGCATATTGAAAATAATATATGTGAAATGTTGCTTTCAGTTCTTCTAAATGTCAAGGGGAAGACAAAAGATGATTTATGATCTCGGTGTGACTTGGTGGATTGGGGCATCATACCAGAATTTCATCCTGTGCGTATCAGTGAAAATAAATAGAAACTTCCATGTGCTTCTTATGTGATGACACCTACGAAAAAAAAACAATTTATGGAAGTATTAGAGACTATTAGAGTTCCTGATGGATATTCAAGAAACATATCTAAATGGGCCAATAGAAGAGATTTGAAGCTAAAATATTTGAAGACTCATGATTATCACATTCTACAGCATGAGTTTCTTCAAATAGAAATCTGTCATCTTTTTTCCAATAATTTAAGGGTGACTATTATTTGGTTGTTCCATTTGTATAGAGATATTTGTTCTAAGAAGTTTTCCAAGTCTTTCTTGCAAAAAATGTTGACATATGCCCCATTAATTTTGTGTGAGTTGGAGAAAATATTTCCTCCATCATTTTTCACATGCATGCTGCATCTGACTGTCCATATTCACACTAAAATACTTCTCAGAGGACCTTTTTTTTCATTAGATGTATCCAACTAAAAGAAATATGTACAAATTAAAGTCTTATGTCCGAAACAGGAATCATCCCGAAGGTTCTATCGTGAATGGTTACTTGGCTCAAGAATGTATGGATTTCTGCTTGATGTATTTGTCTGATATTACTACAAGAATGAACAGACCAATGAGAAATGAATAAGAACAGTATGATCAAATTGAACCCAGTTTTCCATCACTTCCTCAAACAGGATGAATTCCTGGATCATATACATTGAAGATATTAAGCCATGAAGATCAGGAGATGGCACATCGCACAGTTTTGTTCAACTGTGATTTGTTCGATGACTATATCATGTAACTAAATTGAATATGTATATCTTACATATATATCTGTTAAAATATTCATATTTTTTATCTATAGGGAACATAAAACAATGATAAATAGGAAGCATCGTTCTTTATCTTTGAGAAGGAGAGAGACTTTGCATAGCAAAGAGTTTTCTGCTTGGTTAAAATTTAAGGTAAAAATATTACTATTTAAAATAATTATATCAATATTTAATTAAGTTTAACAGTCATTTATATTGCAAGTATTGAGTTTGTCTACTGACTCTATCTCTGAGGAAATAAGAGCTTTGGATTTTGGTCCTAATACCGTGGTTCGTGACTGTAAATCAATTGTTATCAATGGGTACAAATTTATTGTCACTAAACGAGCAAAGAACATGAGAACACAACATGATGGTGTTATGGTTACTGCCAAAACAGATTGTTATACCAGTGTATCAGATAGTAGACCACGATTTGAAAATGTGGGTTATTATGGAGTCGTTGAGAAAATAATAATATTGGATTATTACTCTCATGGATGAGTCACAATGATGAAATTCCATTGGTTTGATTCTATGATGAGACATGGCACATTTATTGATCATTGTGGATTTCTAGTAATTAATATGACTCGCACTCTTGCTACCGAAGAACCATATGTGTTGGCATCAATGGATAAACAAGTTTTTTATGTCAAAGACCAACTTCGACCTGAATTTGGTGTCATAGTTGAAGTAATTCCAAGACATATTTTTGATGATGGTGATGATGGAATTAACACTGTCCCTAGTGCCATTGGAACCAATCCATTTATTTCTTTTGATGACTCCAATAGCTCAATTGTCAGAGTTGATTGTGAACCTGAAGTTGTGGTTGAAAATATATAGAATCATTCATCCATGTTCTCAATTCTTTTGGTTTACCTCGAGTTGGGTTGTTAGGGTTGGTAATATTAAAATTGATTTAGTATTGATCACAAATATGTTTTATCTGACTTGACCGTTATGTGAATTTTCAATGTTTATTGGTTGAAGTTTTATTTGAATTGAATTTTCTAATTTAGAATTGAACTATATTCAAACCTAGTCAAACAATATTTCTAACTTGGTGAACATTACAACTTGTATGATTTATTAAATCCATTCAAGCTCTTCTAAAACAATTGATAGCTAAATTACCAATGAATCCCCTTATTCCCTCATATATTTAGTTTTTTGGGTTACACATTAGTTTCCTTATTATGGTTGGTAATATTCATATTGATTTAGTATTGATCACAAATATGTTTTAGCTGACTTGACCGTTATGTGAATTTTCAATGTTTATTGGTTTCAGTTTTATTTGAATTTCATTTTCAAATTTGGAATTGAACTGTATTCAAACCTAGTCAAAAAATATTTCTAACTTGGTGAACATTACAACTTGTATGATTTATTAAATCCATTCAATCTCTTCTAAAACAATTGATAGATAAATTACCAATGAATCCCCTTATTCCCTCATATATTTAGTTTTTTGGGTTACATATTAGTTTCCTTTTTCTAATTAATTACATATTTGTTTTCAAAAGAAGGAAATTCAGCCAATTGAAGAGAGACGAAGGGAAAAAATGATGGAGAACAATCGTCGAATGGTGGAGTTGGGCATTCCACCATTAGTGTCTACAATGAGTAATTTATTTCAAATATATATATTTAAAGAATATATAATGTCATGTGATTAATTTTTTTGTAAATTTTTTTGTAGGATCCACCTATACGTCGACAGTTATTTGACAAGGAGCCTAGTACTGGTCCTAGTACTCAGGTCGGTGGTATGAGGAGGGTTCGTACCAGAGGTGGACGAGAAGCTGCGCATACCCAACTATACCCTGACCCTCCCACTGACATGTCATACTTCCCACATTCTGATCCCGGTGTGTCGTTAGGGACACATGGGATATTTAGGCCTCCCATGTTTTCGCCACCTTTTGCATCTTATGGCCCATCATTTTCACATCCCATGATGATTCCCACTCCCCAGTCAGAATCCGGCCATACAGCTGTCCCATATTCTTTTCCTTCTACTTCTGTCTATCTGAGATTCTATATTCCATCATCTTCGACTCCTGTTCCACCACAGGGTGTTCCATCAGTTTCTGTGGATCCAGCGGTGCTCAGCGATCAGACTGGAGCAGGTATATCTATAGAACCATAACAAATTTTTATAGAAATATTTATTTTCATTATAACATGTTTTGATAAAATATTTGTTTTTAATTCATGACAGATGAATCTATTGACAGGAGGCGGGGGCAGGGGCATACACGCATGCATTCGGTGTGGAACTGCCACACACAGGTTATGGTGGATTACAATTAAGACAACCAAATGGTTGAGAAAACAGGGCAACAATGTTGGAGTTTTTTTGGCGACACTTTCCAAATACTCCGACATCATTCCCGTCAACCCGCTATCATGGAGACATTTTCCTCATGAGGTCAAGGATAGAGCTTGGGTAGAGATATGGGTAAAAAAATCTGTTATATTTAATTCCATGAATTATTTTTGTATTTATATGAATTAATATTTTGATTCCATCTTCGATTTAATTTTCCCGATGGTGAGGGTGCACGACTGGAACGTCTACAGGATTTAGGCAATATTTGGAGATCCTACAAGCATTAGTTGTATATTGGATGGTGTGCTAGAGTTGTCACTCAGTTAGAGGATGTACCAGTTGTGGATGATTGTCCTATAGAGCTGTATCGTCAGATGATTACTCATTGGACGAGTACCCAGTTTAAGGTATGAATTACATTTGAGGTATTTAAATAATAACTTTAATGTTTTTCATTAATATTATCCTTTTCATTATAGAATTTTATTTAGTAATCATCTGGAAAAAATAAAAAAAACATTGCTGAAAAAAAATACCTCCACACACTAGGACGTACTTCGATGCCGGATCATGAGAGGAAACAGGTATGACAATTGTTTATAAGTTTTATTTACAACTTAAATTTTCTTTTGTTTCCTCAATTATTTAATCTTTTGCTAATGTTTTCATATAACTTTATTTTTCAATGTCATTGTAGAGGCAAATACAGAATATTGAAGGACATGTGCCTCGAGTAAAACTGTTTTGCTCGAGTAGACGGAAAAAGGATGGAAGTGTCATCAACGAAGCGACTCAACAGCAGATTGTAAGTTTTAATCTGTTGATTTTATATTTTAATATCTATTTTTTAACTTAATAACATATTTATATTTGTAACAAGATGCTTTAGAGGCCCTCGATGCCCAAGAACCAGACAATTTTGGGCCAACTGATCACTTACGTCAGGTGTTGGGAGAGGAGCATCCTGGCAGAGTATGCTGCCGACCTAGGATAACCCCGACAAGGTATTGACCCTCCTCAGGTACAAGTTTTAGTGCCACCAAGATGTAGAAAGTTAGGGCACATGCAAAACAGGCTGAGAAAAGGGCCACAGAGACAGCAGAACAGTATGCTAGGGAAAACATTGCATTTATGAAATTTTTTGAAGTTCTATGTCCAACACTTCCAGCAGAGGCCGGCCCAGCTTTTGATGAATATATGTAATCGATAAGTTCTATATATGGTGCACCAGGTGGCAGTTCTAGTGTTGGTCAGGATGATGTCTAGCTTGACGATGATGACGGCGAGGAGTCTGATGCGGAAGAGGAGGGAGAGGAGGAGGGTGAGGCGGATGGCGAGGGCGAGGAGGAGGGTGTGGGCACTGAGGAGGGAGAGAACGATGATGGGGACGAGGAAAAGGGTGATGATGAAGGTGATGATAGTGATGGTGATGTGGGATAAATTGATCTGTTACATTCTTTACTAATATTACTGAGATTTGATGTTTAATTTATTCTAGTTGTTGGTTTTATCTAGACCTGTAGTATAGTATTGGAGTTGAGTTATTTTTATATATTGTCTATTTTTTGTATGTTGTTGTCTTTTAGTGGTTGTGTGTTTGGGAACTCCCTGGACAACCCCCTCCTTCCTGGACCTTGGAAAACCCACCATCCTCCTTGGACCCCGGACAGCCCCTCAGACACCCCCAGACAGCCCCCCCTGACAGCCCCCAGATAGCCCCCACCCTCCTACTTGGACCCCAGACAACCCCTTAAACACCCCCCAGACAGCCCCCCGCACAGCCCCCCACCCTCCTCCTTGGTCCCTGGACAGGCCCCCCCGGACACCCACCGGACATCCCTTCGGACAGCCCCCCCCGGACAGCCCCCCACCCTCCTTGATTTTATTTACTAATAGAAAATCTATAATATATATTTTATTTGTTTTCATCATTATAATCAAGTTAAATCACATTTACACATCTAATCAATATCATAGATTCTTGGTATGTTATAAAAGGGATGTATTCATTGGGCATGACATTGTTAGCTCTGAAATGTTTCAAATAGTGTATTTGAATAATGTGAATAAACAACTAACATAATTTATCACAATGATCTATGGGTCATATGTGACGTGTATGAGCCAACCCGGACTCAATCCGAGGCGTGGTGTGGCTGACACCACTCATAGTGTCTCTTTTTTGTTTAAAATGGACTTTATTTTAAGTGAAAACAACAACTAGCATACAAAAAACTGACCAAACGGATTCTAATTATGTCGATAATTTAGCACAACAATCCATGGGTCATATGTGACGTGTACAAGTCATCCCTGCCTCAATATGAGGCGCGGTGTGGCCGACACCATTCATAGTGTCTCTCTTTTGTTTAAAATGGACATCATTTTAAGTGAAAACAACAAATGACAGACGAAAAACTGACCAAACACATTCAAAATGTATTTATGCTTTAGGAGAACGATCCATGGGTCATATGTGAGGTGTGAGAGTCAACCCTGCCTCAATCCGAGGCGTAGGGTGGCCGAGATCACTCTAAGTGTCTCTCTTTTTTTTTTTAAATGGACAACATGTTAAGTACATACGAAAAAATGACCAAATGGATTATTATTGTGTTGATACTTTAGCACAACAATCCATGGGTCATATGTGATGTGTATGAGTCAACATCGCTTCAATCCAAGGCGCGGTGTGGCTGACACCACTCAAAGTGTCTCTCTTTTGTTTAAAATGGACTTCATTTTAAGTAAAATCAACAACTGGCATACGAAAAACTGACCAAACGGATTCTGATTGTGTCAATACTTTAGCACAATGATCCATGGGTCATATATGACATGTAAAAATCAACCCCACTTCAATCCGAGGCGCGGTGTGGCCGACACCATTCATAGTGTCTCTCTTTTGTTTAAAATGGACATCATTTTAAGTGAAAACAACAACTGACATACGAAAAACTAACCAAACACATTTGAAATGTGTTGATTATTTAAGAGAACGATCCATGAGTATTATGTGATGTGTAAGAGTCAACCTCACCTCAATACGAGGCACGATGTGGCCGGGATCACTCCAAGTGCCTCTATTTTGTTTAAAATGGAAAACATTTTAAGTACATATGGAAAACTGACCAAATAGATTCTGATTGTGTTGATACTTTAGAACAAACATCCATGGGTCATATGTAATGTGTACGAATCAACCCTGCCTCAATCTGAGATGCGGTGTGGCCAGCACCACTCAAAGTTTCTGTCTTTTATTTCAAAAGGACATCATTTTAAGTGAAAACATTAACTGGCATACGGAAAACTGACCAAATGCATTCGGATTGTGTTGATACTTTAGGAAAATGATACATGGGTCATTTTATACGTGTACAAGTCAAACTCGTCTAAATACGAGACGCGGTGTGGCTAGTACCACTCTAATTGTGTCTCTTATGTTTAAAATGGACAGGATTATAAGTGAAAGGAACAACTGGCATACGAAAAACTGACCAAACGCATTTAGAATCTATTTATAATTTATCAAAATGATCCATGGGTCATATGTGACGTGTAAAAGCCAACCCAGGCTCAATACGAGTCGCAGTGTGGCCAGGAACACTCTAAGTGTCTCTCTTTTGTTTAAAATGGACAACATTTTAAGTACATATGGAAAACTAACCAAACAGATTCTGATTGTGTTGATACTTTAGAACAACAATAAATGAGTCATATGTGATGTGTACGAATTATCCCTTCCTCAATCTGAGATGCGGTGTGGCCGACACCACTCAAAGTGTCTGTCTTTTATTTCAAAAGGACATCATTTTAAGTGAAAACATCAACTGGCATATGGAAAACCGACCAAACGCATTTGGATTGTGTTGATACTTTAGGAAAATGATCCATGGGTCATTTGAGACATGTACGAGTCAACCCTGTCTAAATCCGAGAAGCGGTGTGGCCGATATTACTCTAAATGTGTCTCTTTTGTTTAAAATGGACAGGATTATAAGTGAAAAGAACAACTGGCATACGTAAAACCGACCAAATGCATTCAGATTCTATTGATAATTTATCACAATGATACATGGGTCATATTTGACGTGTATGAGACAATCCAGGCTCAATACGAGTCGCGGTGTGGCCGGGATCACTCTAAGTGTCTCTCTTTTGTTTAAAATGGACAAAATTTTAAGTACATACAGAAAACCGACCAAATGCATTCGGTTTCTGTTGAAACTTTAGGAGAACGATCCATGGGTCATATGTGAAGTGTACGAGTCAACCTCACCTCAATCTGAGGCACGGTGTGGCTGAAACTACTCAAAGTGTCTCTCTGTTTTTTTTAAATGGACTACATTTTAAGTGAAAACAACAACCGGCATAAGAAAAACTGACCAAACAGATTCTGATTATGTCGATACTTTAGCACAACGATCCATGGGTCATATGTGAAGTGTACGAGTCAACCCCGACTCAATCTGAGGCATGGTGTGGCTGAAACCATTCATAGTGTCTCTCTTTCGTTTAAAATGGACATCATTTTAAGTGAAAACAACAACTGACATATGAAAAACTGACCAAACTCATTCGAAATGTGTTGATGCTTTAGGAGAACGATCCATGGTTCATATTTAATGTGTACGAGTTAACCCTGCCTCAATCCGAGGCACGGTGTGGCCGAAATAACTCTAAGTGCCTCTCTTTGGTTTAAAATGGACAACATTTTAAGTACATATGAAAAACTGACCAAATGGATTCTGATTGTGTTGATACATTAGCATAATGATTCATGGGTCATATGTGACGTGAACGAATCAACCCCGCCTCAATCTGAGATTTGGTGTGGCTGACACCACTCAAAGTGTCTTTCTTTTGTTTCAAAAGGACATCATTTTAAGTGAAAACATTAACTGACATGTGGAAAATCGACCAAACGCATTCAGATTGTGTTGATACTTTAGGACAATGATCCATGGGTCATTTGAGACGTTTACAAGTAAACCCCACTTAAATCTGAGACACGGTGTGGCCAGTACCACTCTAATTGTGTCTCTTTTGTTTAAAATGAACAGTATTATAAGTGAAAAGAACAACTGGCATACAAAAAAATGACCAAACGCATTCAGAATCTGTTGATAATTTATCAAAACGATCCATGGGTCATATGTGACGTGTACAATCCAACCTGGGCTCAATTCGAGTCACAGTGTGGCCGTGATCACTCTAAGTGTATCTCTTTTGTTTAAAATGGACAACATTTTAAGTACATATGAAAAACTAACGAAAAGGATTCTGATTGTGTTGATAATTTAGCACAACTATCCATGGGTCATATGTGATGTGTACGAATCAACCCCGCCTCAATATGAGATGCAGTGTGGCCGGCACCACTCAAAGTGTCTGTCTTTTGTTTCAAAAGGTCATCATCTTAAGTGAAAACATCAATTGGCATACGAAAAACTAATCAAACTCATTCAGATTGTGTTGATACTTTATAAAAATGATCCATGGGTCATTTGAGACATGTACGTGTCAACCCCGTCTAAATCTGAGATGCGGTGTGACCAGTACCACTCTAAATGTGTCTCTTTTTTTTAAAATGGACAGGATTATAAGTGAAAAGAAAAACTGGCATATGAAAAACTGACCAAACACATTCAGAATCTACTGATAATTTATCACAACGATCCATGGGTCATATGTGACATGTACGAGCCAACCCAGGCTCAATCCAAGTCGCAGTGTGGCCGGAATCACTCTAAGTGTCTCTCTTTTGTTTAAAATGGAAAACATTTTAAGTATATATGGAAAACCGACCAAACACATTCGGTTTCCGTTGAAACTTTAGGAGAATGATCCGTGGTTCATATGTGATGTGTAAGAGTCAACTTAGCCTCAATCCGAGGTGCAGTGTGGCCGACACCACTCAAAGTGTCTCTCTTTTGTTTAAAATGGACTTCATTTTAAGTGAAAACAACAACTGACATACAGAAAACTGACCAAACGCTTTCAGAATATGTTGATACTTTAGGGAAACGATCCATGGGTCGTTTGTGATGTGTATGAGTTAACATTGCCTCAATTCGAGGCACGGTGTGGCCGGTATCACTCCAGGTGTATGTATTTTGTTTAAAACGGACATCATTTCTAGTAAAAACATATGGTATACGAAAAACCGATCAAATTATGAATTGAATTCCGGATTCTGTTGAAACTTTAGGACAACGATCCATGGGTCATATGTGACGTATAAGAGTCAAATTCTAATCAATCCAAGTCATTGTGTGGCCAAGATCACTCTAAGTGTCTCTCTTTTGTTTAAAATGGACAACATTTTAAGTACATACGGAAAACCGACCAAATGGATTATGATTGTGTTGATACTTTAGTACAACGATCCATGGGTAATATATGACATGAACGAGTCAACCCGGCCTCAATCTGAGGTACGGTGTGGATGAATCCACTCAAACTGTCTCTCTTTAGTTTAAAATGGACTTCATTTTAAGTGAAAACAACGACTAACATACGGAAAACCGACCAACCACATTTGGATTCTGTTAATCCTTTAGAAAAACGTTCCATGGGTCATTTGTGACATGTATGAGTCAACCCCACCTCAATCCGAGGTGTAGTGTGGCTGAAACCATTAAAAGTCTCTCACTTTTGTTTGAAATGAATAACATTTTAAGTGAAAAGTAAAACTTACATACGGAAAACCAACCAAACGCATTCGGATTGTGTTGATACTTTAGGACAATGATCTTTGGGTCATTTGTGACATGTAAGAGTCAACCCAGCCTCAATATGAGGTGAAGAGATGTATTCAGATTCTATTGAAACTTTAGGAAAACATTCCATGAGTCATTTTTGACGTGTAAAAGTCAACCCCACTTCAATCCGAGGCCAGGTGTGGCCGACACCACGCAAAGTGTCTCAGGTTTATTTGAAATAGGCAACATTTTAAATGAAAACAACAACTGACATATGAAAAACTGACTAAACGCATTCGGATTCAGTTGCAACTTTAGGACAACAATCCATGGATTATATGTGACGTGGATGTGTCAAAACAGCCTCAATCCGAGGCGTGGAGTGGCTGGAACCACTCGAAGTGTCTCTCTATAGTTTAAAATGGACTTCATTTTAATTGAAAACAACAACTGACATAGGGTAAACCGACCAAACACATTCAGATTCTATTTAAACTTTAGGAAAATGATCCATGGGTCATATGTGACATGTATGAGTCAACCGAACCTCAATCTGAGTCGCAGTGTGTCTGGGATCACTCTAAGTGTCTCTCTTTTGTTTAAAATGGACAATATTTTAAGTACATATGGAAAACTGATCAAAAGGATTCTGATTGTGTTGATACTTTAGCACAACGATCCATGAGTAATATATGACATGAAAGAGTCAACCCCGCCTCAATCCAAGGCTCGGTGTGGCCAGCACCACTCAAAGTGTCTCTCTTTAGTTTAAAATGGAATTCATTTTAAGTGAAAACAACAACTAACATATGGAAAACTGACCAAACGCATTCGTATTCTGTTGAACCTTTAGCACAATGATCCATGGGTAATTTTTGATGTGTATGAGTTAACGACACCTTAATACGAGGCACGGTGTGGCCGGAACCACTCAAATCGTCTCTCTTTCATTTAAAATAGACTTTATTTTAAGTGAAGACAATAAATGACATACGGAAAATAAACCAAATGCATTCTGATTCCCTTGAAACTTTAGAACAATGATCCTTGGGTCATATGTGACGTGTACAAGTCAAACCCGCATCAATCCGAGGCCTAGTGTGGGTGGCACTACTCAAAGTGTCTCATTTTTTTTAAAATGAACAACATTTTAAGTGAAAACAATAACTCGCATACGGAAAACTGACCAAATGCTTTCAGAATATGTTGATACTTTAGGACAACGATCCATGGTTCATATGTAACATGTACGAGTCAAACCCAGCTAAATTAGAGCCACGATGTGGCCGGTACCACTCCAAGTGTATGTTTTTTTTAAAATGGACATCATTTTTAGTAAAAACAACTAGTATACGAAAATACGAACAAACGTATTCGGATTCTGCTGATACTTATTCAGTTTTTTATATATTTTATTGATAATTGATAATTAAATTATGTATGTATTTAATTATGAATTGAATTCCAGATTCCACATACAATTGTCATCTAAATTTTAAATTGAATTCTAAATCAATTATATATGTTTAAAATTAAGTTATGAATTTTGAATTAATTATGGATGTGTATAGTTCAAGAATGCATTATATGTTAAATGTGTATGAATTTGTTCTCTATATGTATGTATTAGTTTTTTATTGCAGGTAGCAGAATGGAATTGAGGCTACTATGCAAAATTAGAGGCTACTGTGCAAATTGCAGGCTACTGTTCAATTTTCATAGCATAGCCTATGCCAACGGTTTCAAATCATTAGCATAGGCTTATAATAACCCTTTCCCCATGGTTTACAAACAGTTTGGAAAGGTTTCAAGGGATTTTTTTACCAACGATTATCTTTGAACCATTGGTAAAAACTTTTCCCAACGGTTCTAAACCATTGGGGAAGACTGAATTTTCATTAGGTTTACCAACAGTTTGGTGTAAACCATTGGTAAAACTTATTCCAATTGTTTAACCAAACCATTGGCATAGGTTAATTTTACTAACCTATACCAACGGTTCTTTGTAAACCATTTGGATAAGTTTTCCCAATGGATTACTTCCCCATGGTTTGCAGAACTGTTGGTATATATTATACCAACGGTTCATAACCGTTGGGAAAAGCCCCATTTCCAGTAGTGTACATTTCCTAAAACATTGGCATAGATCATGAAAGGATGAATGGATTTATTTTTTTGGGAATCAACATAAAATTACCACATGTTCTTAATTAATATTTCCCATTTTTAATCACAAAAAAAAACATTCTATATTATTCTAGAAAAAATACAAAATATCACTAAGGAATGACGCTTACAAAATTCATAAGAGTGACTCCAAGAATTTTAATGAATCTCTTGCATAGGGATGGATCTTATGTGAAACATAAGATTAAATATGAGCAGGTCTAAGAAAATTTACAAAGTGATGACCAATTTTTAAGGGTACTAAAAGGAAACATAAGGGTCATTTACATAATAAGGTAATGACTCTTACACGTTCAAAAATTTAATTTTACATTTCATCAAGGACTCTTGTACATAAAATTTAAAAAATGGAAAATACTCTTATGCATATGGAAAATGACTCTTATACTGGACATAAATGACTCTTATTAAAATCCAAAATGTATATTAAACTCAAAAAATTATAGAAACAAGATTCCCATTTAAAAATTCACCATGATTCATTATTAACATTCCAAAACCTATAGAACTTATAGAAAAAATCCCCAAAATCCCATGATTCCCAAGGAATGATAAAACAAATGGCTTGGACAGTTTTTGTCCCTTTTATTTATTCACATGAGGTGGTTTTTCCTATAAATAATACCCCCTAAATTCTAAATTCAATACACAAAACCCAAAAAATATGAAGGACCAAATTGAACACTATCCTAATATATAAACTCCCATAAGTGATTTTAGAATTAAAATTTAATGGAAAGGGATTAAAAACAAGTAAAATTGAGTCATACAAGGGTTTTATACTTAAAAACCTCATAAAAGAACACTTTACCCAATCCCTCTATTAAAAATAGTGTGAAGGATCTAAATTTACAAAATAAGATCAATACCATTTAGGGGGTGGGGGTGAATCAATGGTCACTTTTTATTTTTATAAGAATGTTTCTTAACTTATTTAGAAATATTTCTAAACATATGAAACTTGTTAGAGTTAGGATCCACTCAAGTATGAATATCAACCTCACCTTTAATATAAAAAAATATAAATAAGGTATAGAACATGATATTTACAAGGTTTGGCAAAAAACATACTCATTTACATGTTGGTTATTCCCCCCCCCCCCCCAACATGGTTTACTTTACCATTTTTTTAGAATATAAAGGAACAAGAATAAGATAGTTCTATAACTCAGTAGAAAAATTTTCTTCTATAGTTTGTTATCCCCCTCAAATATCCATTTCGTATCCTCTTTCCCCAAATTTGGTTATACACCCTAGTAAAAAAGCTTTTTTAGAAACTGTTTTTACACCCAACTACAAGATTCTTTCTTCTTATTCTATGATCCACCCATGAAAGTTATTTACTTCCTCCAAAAGTAAGCAGGATCAACTTCACCTGTGTAAAATATTCAAGAACTTCAAAAATTATCTGAAGGATTTTTTGGTCTCAAAACTTACTCCATGTATTTAACTAATATGAATATGATCAAGCTCAATATTACCAGAATTTCTATCTAAAAAAACTTACTTAGAAAAGTCAGTCTGATTGGCCTAAGTCTGGTAACCTCTATCTGATGGTATCCATTTAATTGGTTATACTTCTACTGTTCTTTCTTCAAATGAGTAGAAAATAAATTAGAAAATCAAAAATTCTCTGACCGATAGAGCTCTATCCGATAAAACTCTGTATGATGGATCTTTCCCCAATGGATCTCGCTTTGATGGATCTTTATATAATGAAATTCACTCCAATAGACCTTTATTTGATGGAACTAACTCTAATGGGTATTTATCCATTGGAACTAAATTTGATTTATCTTGCTTGAGTCTTCTCAATATCAACTTAAAATATTTTTTTGGGATGTCAATCTATCAAGAAAATTTCAGAGCATCATCTCTCCGCACAGATAAACTTTCACAAAGTACGAATGTACAATACTCTCTTTTTATAGGCATCCCAGAAGGGTAAGGGAAGGAAAACCATTTATTTTTCACAGTAAAATAAATTTATAAATTCGAAAATCTATAATATTTTAATGTACATTTTTACCATTTAAACTCTTTTAAATATTTATAGATCCTTCTTGAATATTCTAAAAATTTTGGCCATCTTCGAATTTACAAACTATTCACCTATTAGGTCATTGGAGTATGTTTTTTATTTTTCTGGTGACTTCAGTTGTTTTTCAACCTCATATTCAATCTTATGGACTTTCTTCATCTGATGGATCAGTGTCACGTTCATACAATGAATCGATGTCAAATGTTCATCTAATGAAATGGTTTCAAAGATTATCAAATGGATCAATATATCAGAAATTCAAAACTTTTAACTATGCATCCTTTTATCTTGAACCCATTGTAAATAATTTATATCTTTTTATCTTAACCCAATTAAGAATAAAACCAATCAAATGAATTCTCACTCTGATGCTTCAAGCCAATTTAAAATGGTTGACTAAATTGTTGCAACTTTTATAGGCTTCAGTCGCCTGCAACTATTCTAGTAGCAACTCAACACTTCCCACATTTTTAATTACGTTATCATTATGAAAAAAATATTCATAAATTTTCTTATACCAATCATATGATTCTAATTATAAAGATATAATCCCCATATATATATTCTTGGGTAAAATGAACCTATAACGACCCGAAATTTTGAATAAATCTTGTTTACTACTTTCATGTGTTATTTTATTTTATTTTTATACTCAACAAAAATGTTTTATTTGATAAACATGATTATAATTAAAATGAGATCAGTGGGTTTTGACTATTATATAACCATCGGTCAATATGACCGTTGTGAACAAAATGTTTTGATTATTGTCTCTAAATATAAGTAATCTTGGTTAATTATTATAGAAAGAAGATTCGATGGCCTCACCTAGTAGTCTTGGACCGATCGAAGCCCATCTAACAGAGCTTGGGAAGGAGGTAGCACCACTGGGCTTTGCTCTGGATCAAATCCAAGCCGAACTTCATCATGTAAAGCTGGAATAGAATCGCCTTCGTGAGAAGTTCAAACTGATAGAAATTACTACTCGAGCAATGTTGACTGAGCCGCCCCAAGCTTCTATCACCCTAGCACACCTTACTCTTAGGTCCTATGCTGGTATTATAAGGGGCTATGTAACGAGACCGTAACTACCTTGTGTAATCCTTGTTTTAAATAAAAATTGGGATTTCTTCTTATGATGAAGTTTATGAATTTTGAAATGACCGGATAAATATAGTATGCATATTTTTGATGAATTTTAGAAAAAGGATATTTTTAAAAAATGTTTATGTAAACCTTAAATAATTAAAAATGTGTAATGATTTTCAAAAAATGGTCTTCTACAATTATGTTCAGTACAAAATTTGGAGTCTAATAAGATAAACATAATTTTTGATGAATAGTAAATTATGAATAGTGATTTTACGCTTAGGATTAGTAAGGTGACCAAATGGATTAGTAATATCACTTAAAGAAAGTTTTAAAATAATCTAGGCACCTTGATTAAGTAATGTGATTCAATAAAATGGTTAAATAACGGTTTCATAAATTATTATTCAAGTATTAGTTTTTTCGGATGAATAGTGTTTTTTAATTAAGAATTTAATTAAAAATAATTAGAAAATTATTTTTATAAAAATGACTTTATTTTTGAACTCAGAGCATCGATATTATGTTAAGGTAAATTTTGGGGATTTTTCTGAAAAAAATGAATTTTCGATGAATAGTGTTTTTATTTAAAAATTAAATTAAAAATATTTAGAAAAATATTTTTATAAAATGGATTTCATTTTTGAAATCAGAGCATTTATATTTGGTTAATGTGAAATTTTGGGATTTTTCTGAGAAAGTTGAATTTTCAGTGAATAGTAAAAATACAGTTTTAGGGTTTCAGTATGTTTAATGACATCATAACAGTGTCATGATGATGTCATGAGATATTTTGAGGGTTGGCCGGCCAAGGGTGATGAATTATTGTTTTGGGGGCCCCATGTGGCCTAACTCCATGATAAATGACAAGGGAGAGCACATGGGTTTGAGAAAAGCACATGTGAGGTGTCCCTTGGCCATTAATGCTTTGTCCCCTCACTTTCCCTATAAATATCCACCCTTTCCTCCTTTAGTTTTCACTCCCAACTCTCCCACAACGAAGTTCTGGTCTTCTTACCCTCCAAAGAGTCCTCCCAAGGTGCCCCCAAGCCCTCAAGGTCCAATCCTTTGAGTTTCAAGAGTCACGTTTTAAGGTAAGGGATCCGACCCCTCTCTTTCTTTTCATGTAATCTCTTTTATGTCATTCCTTTTATGCTCCATGTTTTTATGTGAGAGGATGTTCTTTTATATTCCTCTTACTGACCTTTAATGTCTATATGATTATATATCCCCTCTTACTCTCATCATTTCATTTTATGAAAGTTTAAGTGATGCCGTTAGGCTGCCGAATTTTTAAGGGATTCTTTCACCCTTCTCATTTTTCAAGTTCGATTTTCATGTCAAGTCTTTCAAGTTTCTTTTTATTATGTTGGGGTATGATCTCTATATCTATCATACTGATCTCTTATGATCATATGATGAGGGACCCTATTTGATCTTGTCAATTTTTTTTTATTGAAGTTTAAGTGACGCTGTTAGGCTGCCGAATTTTCATAAGAGAAATCTAATTTTTGTCTTCCTTCCATGTTTTTCATTTCAAATGGTGTGTCCTTCAAATTTCATTAAAATGTCCATATATCTTTCTTATTCTGTCCCCTACTGTTTTATGGATCATTTATGAGTGGGTGACCCATGTCCCCTCTCTTTTCAATGTTTTCTAAAACCTTGTAACATAGCCGTTATGCTGCAGAAATTTTGTCTCAAAATGCCTCTCTCTTTTCTCAAAAATTATTTTATGTTATAAAGTGAATACACAAAGCTCTTATTTCTAAAAGTGTATTCACATATATATCAAAATGTTCTATTCTAAATTCTGGGATTTACATACTTGAGACCCACTTTCCCTTTCCGTGGGTTTAAAGTGACGTAAAGATCACGTCTTTAAAGCAGTTTTTAAAATGATATGATTATGAAATGAAACCCATTTATTTTATGCTATATGGGTTATTTATTAAATGTTTGATGATGATATATGTGGCTCACATGATAATAAAGGCAAATTTAAGGGTGCGCCCTGATAGCGCTCCAATGCATTGGGTAATGATGTAACCACTAGAGATTACAATTTTCACGATGCCTTGGTGAATAACCTTGGTAATTTTCAAATGACACCTTGGGGATGGACCTTGGTGATATTTTAATGATTGTCTATGTTAAATTATGTAGCCACATCTTCAAGTTATGAAAAATGTTGTTTTTATTATGAAATGCCTCATGATTTCTTTCTCATGCCTTAAAGTTCTTTTCATGTTCTTATTGAAGTATATCAAGTTCACATGTAAATGTTCCTCTTGTTTCCCTTACTGGGCCTCCTGCTCACCCTTTATTTTGATGTATGTCCCCAGGTTATGAGATGCCGTAATGAACCTAGGATGAACTTAAGGAGAAGCCTTTCAAGTGTTTAAGAAGAATGCTTTGTGTTGCTTTCATGTATTTTGTTCCTGGTTTCCAAGACACTAGACCTTAAAGATCCTCAGTTATGTGTAATGTAATGAAAGTTTATGTTATAAAAAGGCGGGATGCTATAGTTGTTATCAAAGGATGGTTTAGTTATTTGTGGAAATTAGGATATAAAAACTTTAGGAAGAACCCTATAGAAAAGTTTAAATATAGGAAAACTTCCTGGTATTTTGGTAAGTATTGAGTAAGTGGTTTATCAAAAAAATACATCCCTGTCTGGATACGAGCAGGTAGAGGCGACTCTGGCACAGATGTACATAGGGGTAAAACCCGAAAACACCGCTTTGAGCTAGACTCGAACGGGAACTGGTACACGACAACGGGCCTTGCTGCACTCTTGGTTATGACACTCCCAGGGGATATGCTTTGGTAAAATCATAAGCTTAGTATGAACCATTGTTAAAGGAACAAAAATAAAATAAAATGAAGATTCACATAAGAATATATGATCATGTATAACCTAGATGGGAACCTAGGGGATCACAAGTTAGGGTATACTTTTCAACTACAAGTTATCCTTATATGCTTTAAGTTTATTTTCTTGATTATTGGCTAAGTATTTAAGTCCCTAATTATAGTTTCTTTTCTTAGTTAATGGCAGGAAATGGAAGAACATGTCTCAAAAACCAATGTGATAGGAAATGCTACAATCGCCGTATTAAGATGACCGGGATGATTAGGGGATTAAAATATGATTTTTATTTTGGAAGACGTTCACTATTTTGGGGACCCTATATGATCTAGGTAAATAGATTACAACAGTATTTTCATTGAGGAGTAAGGTTGACTTATATTTTGAAGAATCGATGAATTTAAGGTGGACTTATAGTAATTTAGGTTACTTACGGGAATGATTAACCTATCTTGGGTAAAATATGTTTAGGTTAGCTACTTTTGTTATAAGATGTTAGGAGTGGTTGATGTTGTTTGGAGATGAACAATGAAGTTTATTTTGGAAGACTATGTTATCAAATCTTTCTTGTATTTGGGTTTCAATATTAGTTTGGTTTATTTTGAGGAATCTTAAGGACCATTATTTACGGAATGGACTATGATGAACTTTGGGTAGTACCATGGAACTTGAAGATTTAAAAGTAGTTTCCATTCCTATGGGATTATTTCTTTTTGAAGAGTTTTTTTTACCTTACTCTTTCTGTTTTTGGGATAATGTTTAAAGATAGAAGAAATAGATAGTTGATCTTTTGTGGATTATGTGATTCTCTAGAAGATGATTCTTGTGTTTTGATGAGACCAAGTAGTTTTGAATGCTCATAGTTTAGAAAAAAGATTAGTTTTGGGTAGAAACTTATTAAAGGATGAAACTCTACATGAAGGTAGATATATTTCCTTAGGTTTTTGTTCTATGTTGTAAATGAATTCCTCAAAGTTATGAAAAGGAACGTAAAACAAAAACGTTGTTGGTTTACGTTTCCTACTAGGTAATCAAAGACCGCTTGCACACATCATAATTTTGGGATTTTCTAGTGGTTAACTTCCTCCTAATCATGTTTTCTATCACTCTCCTTTAGGACGTGACCCTTTGTTTTCTCCTCCATGTCCATGTTTCCTACATGGAATCCTAGTATGAGTAAACTCGGGTGGCCTTTGTACTTCCTTTTCTTTCTTTTAAAGTAATGGTGTCACAGACTCTTTTTCCGATGTGGGACTTTCAATGAAATTTCAAAACCCAATTTTTTTTAAAATTGCGAGGACGCAATTTCTTAAGGGGGGAAGATTGTAACGACCCGAAATTTTGAATAAATCTTGTTTACTAATTTCATGTGTTATTTTATTTTATTTTTATACTCAACAAAAATGTTTTATTTGATAAACATGATTATAATTAAAATGAGATCAATGGGTTTTGACTATTATATAACCATCGGTCAATATGACCGCTGTGAACAAAATGTTTTGATTATTGTCTCTAAATATAAGTAATCTTGGTTAATTATTATAGAAAGAAGATTCGATGGCCTCACCTAGTAGTCTTGGACCGATCGAAGCCCATCTAACAGAGCTTGGGAAGGAGGTAACACCACTGGGCTTTGCTCTGGATCAAATCCAAGCCGAAATTCATCATGTGAAGCTGGAACGGAATCGCCTTCGTGAGAAGTTCAAACTGATAGAAATTACTACTCGGGCAATGTTGACTGAGCCGCCCTAAGCTTCTATCACCCTAGCACACCTTACTATTAGGTCCTATGCTGGTATTATAAGGGGCTATGTAACGAGACCGTAACTACCTTGTGTAATCCTTGTTTTAAATAAAAATTGGGATTTCTTCTTATGATGAAGTTTATGAATTTTGAAATGACCGGATAAATATAGTATGCATATTTTTGATGAATTTTAGAAAAAAGATATTTTAAAAAAATGTTTATGTAAACCTTAAATAATTAAAAATGTGTAATGATTTTCAAAAAATGGTCTTCTACAATTATGTTCAGTACAAAATTTGGAGTCTAATAAGATCAACTTAATTTTTGATGAATAGTAAATTATGAATAGTGATTTTACGCTTAGGATTAGTAAGGTGACCAAATGGATTAGTAATATCACTTAAAGAAAGTTTTAAAATAATCTAGGCACCTTGATTAAGTAATGTGATTCAATAAAATGGTTAAATAACGGTTTCATAAATTATTATTCAAGTATTAGTTTTTTCGGATGAATAGTGTTTTTTAATTAAGAATTTAATTAAAAATAATTAGAAAATTATTTTTATAAAAATGACTTTATTTTTTAACTCAGAGCATCGATATTATGTTAAGGTAAATTTTGGGGATTTTTCTGAAAAAAATGAATTTTCGATGAATAGTGTTTTATTTAAAAATTAAATTAAAAATATTTAGAAAATTATTTTTATAAAATGGATTTCATTTTTGAAATCAGAGCATTGATATTTGGTTAATGTGAAATTTTGGGATTTTTCTGAGAAAGTTGAATTTTCAGTGAATAGTAAAAATACAGTTTTAGGGTTTCGGTATGTTTCATGACATCATAACGGTGTCATGATGATGTCATGAGATCTTTTGAGGGTTGGCCGGCCAAGGGTGATGAATTATTGTTTTGGGGGCCCCATGTGGCCTAACTCCATGATAAATGACAAGGGAGAGCACAAGGGTTTGAGAAAAGCACATGTGAGGCGTCCCTTGGCCATTAATGCTTTGTCCCCTCACTTTCCCTATAAATACCCACCCTTTCCTCCTTTAGTTTTCACTCCCAACTCTCCCACAACAAAGTTCTGGTCTTCTTACCCTCCAAAGAGTCCTCCCAAGGTGCCCCCAAGCCCTCAAGGTCCAATCCTTTGAGTTTCAAGAATCACATTTTAAGGTAAGGGATCCGACCCCTCTCTTTCTTTTCATGTAATCTCTTTTATGTCATTCCTTTTATGCTCCATGTTTTTATGTGATAGGATGTTCTTTTATATTCCTCTTACTGCCCTTTCATGTTTATATGATGAGAGATCCCCTCTTACTCTCATCATTTCATTTTATGAAAGTTTAAGTGACGCCGTTAGGCTGCCGAATTTTAAGGGATTCTTTCACCCTTCTCATTTTTCAAGTTCGATTTTCATGTCAAGTATTTCAAGTTACTTTTTATTATGTTGGGGTATGATCTCTATATCTATCATACTGATCTCTTATGATCATATGATTAGGGACCCTATTTGATCTTGTCAATTTTTTTTATTGAAGTTTAAGTGACGCCGTTAGGCTGCCGAATTTTCATAAGAGAAATCTAATTTTTGTCTTCCTTCCATGTTTTTCATTTCAAATGGTGTGTCCTTCAAATTTCATTACCATGTCCATATATCTTTCTTATTCTGTCCCCTACTGTTTTATGGATCATTTATGAGTGGGTGACCCATGTCCCCTATCTTTTCAATGTTTTCCAAAACCTTGTAACATAGCCGTTATGCTGCAGAAATTTTGTCTCAAAATGCCTCTCTCTTTTCTCAAAAATTATTTTATGTTATAAAGTGAATACACAAAGCTCTTATTTCTAAAAGTGTATTCACATATATATCAAAATGTTCTATTCTAAATTCTGGGATTTACATACTTGAGACCCACTTTCCCTTTCCGTGGGTTTAAAGTGACGTAAAGATCACGTCTTTAAAGCAGTTTTTAAAATGTTATGATTATGAAATGAAACCCATTTATTTTATGCTATATGGGTTATTTATGAAATGTTTGATGATGATATATGTGGCTCACATGATAATAAAGGCAAATTTAAGGGTGCTCCCTGATAGCGCTCCAATGCATTGGGTAATGATGTAACCACTAGAGATTACAATTTTCACGATACCTTGGTGAATAACCTTGGTAATTTTCAAATGACACCTTGGGGATGGACCTTGGTGATATGTTCATGATTTTATATGTTAAATGATGTAGCCACATCTTCAAGTTATGAAAAATGTTGTTTTTATTATGAAATGCCTCATGATTTATTTCTCATGCCTTAAAGTTCTTTTCATGTTCTTATTGAAGTATATCAAGTTCACATGTAAATGTTCCTCTTGTTTCCCTTACTGGGCCTCCTGCTCACCCTTTATTTTGATGTATGTCCCCAGGTTATGAGATGCCGTAATGAACCTAGGATGAACTTAAGGAGAAGCCTTTCAAGTGTTTAAGAAGAATGCTTTGTGTTGCTTTCATGTATTTTGTTCCTGGTTTCCAAGACACTAGACCTTAAAGATCCTCAGTTATGTGTAATGTAATGAAAGTTTATGTTATAAAAAGGCGGGATGCTATAGAACCAATGTCTTCAACACTTCTAGGGTCAACAACTCTTGTATATCTAATACAGTTTGGGTAGTTCACTATTCTTCATCTGATGGAACTTTATCTATTTGATCTGGTGAACCTTCTGATGGTGCATCTGATTAGAAACTTTTCAAAATCTTTGAACTTCAGAATATTACAATTTCTATATTTCTAAAAACTTCTACATATGGTTCTCTTTGCTCTGATGAGCTGCTTTTGATGTAACACTGATGCCGAAAGATTAGTTTGTTTAATTGATCACAAACTAAAACACCACTTATTATTATTTACAACATATGGCATGTATCATGAGACTTCTTCATTATTTAGTAACATTGAAATATTAGAAAAGAATTATTGAATTTTCTTTGATTGGAACCTGTGTTTGATCTTATGTTTCTGAAAAGCAGATATGATCGGAATTTTTTTCCATTTATACTCATTTACAACTTCCAACATTTTTATATTGATCTTATTGAAAAAAAGTACAACCAAACCACAACTTGGTCCTTACAATATCCCCATTTGTATTTGTTTTCAATACCTACAAAAAACTTCAAACATACATATAATAAATATGTATGCTCATCTTTATCCTAAACTCATTTTATTTCTCCCACTATTTTTCTTCTCCCCTTTATTGATAATCAAATTCAAATGGTCCACTCATTTTTTTTAAAATTTCCTTCTAGAGAACAATAGTATCACATGTGTTTCTTAAAAAATAACCTTTAACCAAACATTTGTAAGTCTACTTGGGCTAAATATATATAGAAAACAATAGTGTATAATCAAGGTGATCAATGTTTTCCATAACATAAGTTTTTCATGTAATAATTTTCTTATACTAATTTCAACATTCTCATTAATGGGGAAATATGAGAACAATTTGTTAAGATAAAAATAACCTGCAACCATACTAATAAACATATCAAAAAATTTCAGGTTTATAAACAAAACTTTCCCATAATCTCTATTTCTTAACCTCATTGATTTATTATATAAAAAGAGTAAGAGACTCATAAATTTAGCTTCAAACCATTAACTCCTTCAATTCCCTAAAAATAATTACAAATAAACAAGTATATTGGGAATAAGGAGGAACCTCAATAGTTTCCTAGAAGTAACATTAGAACTAAGAATATTCTCTTAATCATGAATTTTTCTTAGATTTTTTATTGGATCTATTTTCTTCCTTATATTCATCCTTATCATATTTTATAAAAAGTTTATTATCCTCTATTGAATCTTCAAATAAAGGTTTCAATTTCTCTTCAACTTTAATAAATTTTTTGTTATAATGATTTTGTAACAAATTTTTCATGTTTTCCTCTTGGGATGGAAATAAAGTCACTCAAATGTTAGTAAAATTCCCTACTTGCTCACATCTATTATACTTTTTCTAAATATTAAAAACACCATATGTTGACATCTTTATTAAATTTGTTCTTATCTTCATAATCGTTTTTCTTCCCCTTTTATTCAGTTAAATTTTGTGCCTTTTCTAACTTTTTGGACATGGAAACGTTTTCTGGACAAACAACTAAGCACTCTTTCTTTTACTGGTCATCATTTTTACCTTTTTAACTTTATTAAAGTACTCAACTTTATCCAATGTTTCATTTTTCTTTGTTAATGCTTCAACAATTTTTTAATTTTGAATATTCCTTTCTAGTTCCATAAATTTTTTAGGAAAATTTTATCTTTTTTTCATCCTAACCCACCTTGATTCATACATGTTTCCTATTAGTGAAATTTTATACCAACATGAATAATATTTGTGTCCAAAAATTTCACAACACCAATAGTGACCTATTAATCTTACTCTTTTGGATTTATATTAAAACTAATCAGAACCTTGTTATTGTTTTTTATTCATAAATTGTGGACCACTTTTCTTAGGGGGATACATTCCTGAATAATTCCACTCTTTCTTAGTGAAAGATATTTTCTCAAAAATCTTACCTTTCAAACCTATAGCGTTAGTAGAAACAGATGTACATTATTATTTTTTATGAAATCTAACAACCTTCTTATAAGAACTTTTATTTTAACCATTATTTGAAGTTTAACTCTTTACCTAAACTTCTTTAGTAAAGTCTCCTCTCATCTTTCTTCACCCACTTTGTGTCATAAGAAATATTGATTTTTTTTCTAATAACTCTTATTCTTTCTTATCTAAACTATATTATAGAACATCTATCATATTCTCAAACTCATCTATATCCAAATTGTTCTATTTAATTTATTCTATAAGTGTAGTTTTTAAAATGTTGAAATTATCATCATCGATTGATTTTTCTTTATAACATTTTAGTTTTCTTTCATTCTCACCCAACTTAATTTTCTGAACTCTAATAAAATTGAGGTTTATTTCCACTTTCTTGATCTGATCACCATTATCAAAAGTTATATATTCAACATATTTCTTCAACATCCTTATTTATTTCTTGAGTTGAGTATTTTTCTTAATTTCTTTTCCAATTTTTTTATGAATCCAATAAAATTCTGTTATCTATTCACAACCATCATCACTGATTGATAAAATAATTATATTTATAACTTGATAAAGGAAGTTTACTTGATTATGTGACTCATCACTGTATAAGGAATCATCTTTTTTCATTTTCTTAGATAACTTATATTATCTTTTTTTCATGAGGAAAATTTTCATTATGTTTATTACACTTTTGTTTCTAATATTTCTTATCATCTTCTTTAGACTCATACTCTTCAACTTTATTCTTAGGATATTTTTGTGAAAAATGTCATTTCACTTCACAATTCTAACATTTGAATGAATTTTTATCTTTTCCCTTCTAATTTACCTGGTTGAATCTGTTAAAAAGAAGAGCAATAATTATGTTGAAATAATAAACTTCTTCCTCTTATTTTTAATTACTCAATTATTATATAACTTCTTTATATTTTTTATTCCCTTTTAACAGAGAATTGAAGGTTATTTCCTTCTCAAAATTTTTCTTGAAAACATAATATTTTATCATATCATATAACAAAAGGATATTATAAAGTTCAAACAAAGATGAATCTACATGATATTATATACTTGAAACTTTGGAATCAAATATATCTTGAAAATTTCTAATCAATTTCTTAACTATAATAGAATCATATAGCTTCTCACAAAAACCTATTATGTTAAGAAAAATATCATTAAAACTTGTAAAGTAATCATCAATACTTTCTTTATCATCTATTTTTACAACTTCAAATCTACTTCTCCATATTTTTAACTTGGATTAATTAACTTTATCATCTCCTTTATAGCTACTTATCAACTTATCCTATATTTGTTTAGCTGTTGGAAACCCCATAATCATTGAATAATTTTTTTAGTAATATCCATCAATATATAATTCTGAGATTTTATATAATCTTCTAAACTTATCTTATCTAAAAATATCATAGAAAATTTATTGATGAGACGAAATCCCACTATTATTACATCTCTAAATTCAAGGCCAAGAGATCAAAGATAAGATAACATTATATTCTTTTAACTGTTATAATTTTTCTAACAAAAGAAGGAACACCCCTATTGTTCACTAAATTGAAATTATTTATTCTCAAAGATGGACCATTTAGAGGAAACCCGATCTGATACCAATTTAAGTTCCCAAATAGTATTGAGATTACTGAGTGGTGGCGGGGAATCAATGGTCAATTTTTCTTTTTATAATAAAGTTTCTTAACTTATTTATAAAATTTCTAAGCCCACTAAAAATTTTTAGAGTTACGATCCACTCAAGTTTGAATCTCATCCCCACCTTTCATATTCAAAAAATATAAAGAAGAAGCATCACATGATATTAAAAAGGT
Source organism: Viscum album (assembly GCA_963277665.1). NCBI lineage: Eukaryota > Viridiplantae > Streptophyta > Magnoliopsida > Santalales > Viscaceae > Viscum > Viscum album. Next base: position 507,999,503 of record OY728131.1, on the reverse strand, counting down.
TCAGTACAAATACATACTCTTTTCCATGTTGGTTAGTCCTCCCAATATGAATTACTTTACTAAATTATTTCTAAAATACAAAGGATCAAGAAACAAATAGTTTTATAACCTAGTAGAAAACTTCTATACTATAGTTATTTATACCCCCAAATATATTTTTCGTATACACTTCCCCCACAACTGGATATACAACCCATAAAATAAGCCTCTTTAGCAACTAGTTATACCCCCATCTAAAATCTTCTTTCTTCTTATTTTCTAATCCACTTCAGAAAGTTCTTTACTTCCTCCAAAACTAAGCTGGATCAACTTCACTTGTGTACAATCAAAAATAACTTAAATAATTTTCTTAATAATTTTTTGGTTTAAAAAATTACTCCATATCTTCAATAAATTTTAATATCCTCAAACTCAATCTTTCCAAAATTTATATCTGGAAAAACTTACTTTGAAAAATTCAGTCTGATTGACCCCAGTCTGATAACATCTATTTGATGGTCTCTATCCGTTTGGTTTTTCTTCTGTCATTCATGCTTCAAATAAGTCTAAACTCAATCAGAAACTCACAAATTGTTTGATTGATAGAGCTCTATATGATGGAACTCCATTCAATGGATCACACTATGATAGATCTCTGTCTGATGGAACTCACTCCAATAGACCTTCATCCAATGGAAATCACTCCGATGGGTCTTTGTTTGATGGAACTTTATCTAATATATATTGCTATAGTCTTTTCAATATCAAACTAAAATAAATAAATGGTTGTGATATCAATCTGTCAAAAAAATTTCAATGTTTCATCTCTCCATGCACATGATTAGTCACAAAGTCTAAATGTAACGTGCACTCTATTTATAGCCATCCCAAAATAGTAAAGATTGGAAAAACAATTCCTCTTCCTGATCAAAAAATTTATAAATTTGAATATCAATAATATTTGAATGTTCACTTTGAAAATTTCTAATATTCTCAATATTTCTATAGTCTTATTTAATATTCTTGAATCTTCTCAAAACTTTATCCATCTTTGAATTTATAAACTATTTTCTAGTCTGATTATTTTTTATCCAATATTTCTTTGTTTGGTGACTCCAAATATTGCTTCTTACATAGATTCATTCCGATGGAATTTATTTATCTAGTGGATCAATTTAAAATTAATATGATAAATTTATGTCACATGTTTATTTGATGAAACTATGTAAAATCTTGTTTTATGTATTAGTATATCACAACTTTGAACTCTGCATCCTTTTCTCTTAACCTAATTGAAAATAATTCATATATTTTTCTATTAAAATAATGAAGATTAAAACCAATAAAATGATTTCTATATCAGGTTATTAAAGCCAATGGAAAATTTTTAAATACATTGTTGCAACTTCTATATACTTTAGTCACCTACAACCATTCTAGTACCAATACTTTCTCATTACGATAACACTTTGCATACATTTTCTTAGGCTGATTATATTACTCTGATTAAAAATATGAAATCTCCCTCTATGTATGATCCGGTAAAATGAATTAGTGTCATAAACTCTTCTAGTGTCAACAACTCTTGTCCATCTGATACAATTTGGGTAATCCAATGTTCTACCTCTGATGTAACTCTGATTCCAATGATCTATCAGAATGATTGAAAATAATAACTTTTTTGTCTCACATTATTCATCATCAAAGAATTATATCTCTTTGATCTGATATACCTTTTGAGGGTGAATCCAATGGTTTATGTGATCATGAACTTTTCAAAATCTTTAAACATCAGCATATTCCCATTTCGAAATTTCTAACAACTTCCACATCCAATGTTGTTTGGGCTGATGAGATGATTTTTATGTAACACTGATGTCGATGGATCAGTTTTTATGATTGATAAAAAAAACAAAACTCCACTTCTTCTATTTTACAACCTCTAAATTGTATCATGATACTTTTTCATGGTTTAATAACATTGAACGATCAACAAAGCATCATCATATTTTCTTTGATCAAAACCTATGTTTGATTTTATGTTTCTAGGAAGTAGTTGTGTCCAAAAACCATTTTACCATTTCTCCTTATTTACAACATCCAACATTATACATATTGAAATTATTAAAAAAATAAATCCAAACCATAACTTGGGCCTTACAGGATCCCTAGAAATAATATTTCAGCAAGAAGGGTGAAGGGATTTTGTGTTCAACCCCTCTAGTCCAAGTTGGTAATTCCCAACACTCAATGTCTAGATTGGGATTAATGCTCACTGATGTCTCTGACCTAGGAAAGGCACCCATATTTCACCATAGAGGTTTTCGTGACCCTATTGAAATTATTTTACTTATTTTTCTCCCCAAAAAATTCCTCTTCACCTATCTATGTACCTCTACAATCTAGCTTTCAAGACTGGTCCATTTTCCAAATTCATATCATGTATCATTTTTATAATGGGAACCTTGCATCCCAAGATAGATATAACCAAACATTCCTGTCCCTATCATGGATCACTGGAGTCATGAAAATCATACATACCTTCAATAATGAGGATCCCCTATTTTTAGGAACCAATGTCATACATTTTACCATCGTATTCTTGTATATGGTTGTTAATTCTTCTAGGGTTGTCCTCTAGGCTACAAATTTTATTTTCTCTCACTATTTTCCACCACTCGTGGGTCCAACCATCCAAAAAAAATTTATTTTCCAATGGTATGGAGGTATATAGAGATAACATACCATTTTGGTTAAGCAATACACCTTCAATCGGATTATCATTGGTATAAACTAAAAAAGTTATATCATTAATAAACCCACACCAAACCATTTCTAAGTAACTTTCATATAGAGATCCAAGTCATATGACCTTGAAATAGTGAAAAAAACAATATTATATGAATTAACTAAATGGAATACTATTGGTAATGAATAAATGTACATAAAAGGCATACCATTGACCCTATTTTTATGACTTAAAAAAGTAAAAAATTAGTCATAATTTCATGACCTTAAAAGGCTTAAATAATGATATAAACCTTTCTTTTATGGTGTTAAACTGCATATTTTACCTTCTTTATCAACCTAAATTAAAATCCCCATTTACTAGAGAGTCACACCTTTTAGTATGTATTTAAAAAATGGCATTTGGCTATGTGGGTTTTTATTCCTCCTTTAAGTATATATAGGAGACTATCTATGGGACCAATCCCTCCACAATTACACCTTCAATATCCCCTTATCCCATACACCTTCTTGGATGGAATTAAATTTCAAATAACTTTTATATATGGATTTAAATGATATTTTAGTTAATAAAATGGTAAAAAATAACTCCTTTATAAAATATCATATATAATATATTAGTTTCAATCAATTAATTTATTGACAAAGGTAACTAGTATTATCAATGGAAATGATTTTACAAACATGACTTAAATATATAAGAGCCTAAAACTACACAAAAATATCTTTTATATGATTATTAAACCTCCTATACTCTTGGTTTTAACACAAAAACCCATGAAACCAAAACCAAAATAGTTAATATATGTGAGGAAAATGTTGAAAATATAAAAATAGTGAACCTAATATGAAATCCTTTACCATTGAATGTGATAAATTGAATATGTATTTTCATTTTTAATATTTAATTAATGGGTTTCTTATTTGTGAATTTATCATAGAATCTAAATGTAATCCTCTAAAAAACAATAATATTTTATGATATATATCTCTTTAAATAAATTTAATTCTTTGATAGCTTACTTTACATGCAACACCAAGTTTAAAAAAATCGTGATATACTATTAAAATATTATTATTTAATGTGAAAAATATCTCCTAGATATTGGATTGGAGGGTATGAAAATGACTAACTAAATCATGGAATAGAATTTTTTATATATGTATAAAATTAATTCATTAGTTTTTAATTTTTTATACATTAAAATAAAAGCATTTGATGGCAAAAATATATGTTTTTTTAAAAAACTATTTTTATGCGCCCAATTTTTTTTCATCATAATAAATTTAATTAATATATATTTATTATTTATTTTAATTAAATGTGTATATAATATATTCAATAAAATATTCTAACATTTATCTAACAATTTTACAGGGCAAGGAATGAAGGTAAACTCAATTTTATGCTTAAAAATACATTTTTTCTAAAAACCTTTTTATTAAATTTTGCAAAAATATTCTAAAATAAATTTATACCAATTATAGAAATAAAATCTTATAAAATGGATTCCATATTTTAAATCAGAATAATTTATATTATATATTAAGTTGAACTTAATTTTTTCTCTAATGAATAGTAAAAATAGTAAAAATTTGTTACCATGGTTAAAGTTAAAATGAGTTTACTGGGGGGTTAACCTAAGAGAAAAGGTTTAAAATATCAAAAAACACTTGATTTAATTTAATTGGTTGATTTTATTTCGAACATATCCTTCTTATATTTAATTATTTTTCATTTTTGAGCCACTTTACCTGAGTAAGACATTAATATATTTTAATATTTTGTAAAATTTCAAGTGTGTCCTCTCCCTCCCTTATAAAAGAAAACCACCTATCCTCTCTTCCTCAAAATTCATAAGACTTATATATCAGTCATTACCTACCCAAATAATTTTCTAAAATCCCTCTCAATGTTTTATAGGTATTGGTTTGATCATAATACCATCATTTCAACGGTTAAGGTGTAAGGTAAGGGAGGTTTCTCAAAAAATAAGTATGACCCTTAACCAGGTACTTTCAATTAAATTTATTCTTCAACATTATATAAAAATCTTATATCCATCATAAAATGATGAATAAAGTATAATAAATATACTTATATGTTATTATGATTATGTAACAACCATTTTCCACTTTTTTCCCATCAAATGGGAAATGAAATTATCACCCATGTGTACATATGGACTACTACCTCCACATAACTATATGATTCATTTTCTATCACCATCTTTCATGATTGGTTTATATGATGGGTTTAATGTTTTATATTATATTTATTACATAATTATATTTTTTATTATAATATCTTCTCTATCTTTTTAACATTCCATCCTTTGTAAAATGATAACGTCCCTGGTGCATATAAGTGGGATACAACCTATACAAAGCAATGTGATGTGTTTTTTATTTCTGATTTATATGGATGATAATAAGGATAAATTTAATGAATATATATGATATAATATTTTTTCTATAAATTTGAATTATTATTTACCTTTCTTTTTTTCTAACTATTGAAAAGTGGAAACATCACTCGTACGTACTTATAGACTATCATCTCCATGAAGTGATGTAATTAATTATTCATCAATTATTTATATTAATAATTATAAAGGTAAATATTATGAATAAATATTATAATTTTTAATGATTAATTTTATAGAGATGATGAAACCATGATTAATGTGCAAGTACCATAACCATCGAACCAAAATATGCATGGAAACATACAGTTTTACCTGAATATTCATTTCAATGAATAAATTGTTAATAAAAGGATAATTTGAAATTACAAAAGGAATAATAAATAGTGATTTATGTATGAATATGGTTATATAATACATGTATAATAAATCAATATTTATTATATAGTATATTTTAATGTGTATGAAACTAGATGACACTTGAGGTAAGGGTTTATGTTATAATCTCATTTCTTTTCAAGATTGTCTATGATAAATTTCCATTATAAGATATTATATGGATATTATATTTTAAAACCCATATATTTTATTATCCTCTGATTATTACTATAATTTTTATGCATTGTTACCATTTTAATATCTTGGGTATATAAAATGATCGAGAATTTTTCTAAAGAAAAGTCGATATTATTTCTTCTTTGGTCGGATAACTTTATCTTCCATCTCCATGCCCTTCGAAATTATTTTATGGAAGTTTTTACCTATAATTGAAAATTTTTAAAAATTTCATTTTGATTACCTTCTAATTTATTTAAAAAGTTTTAAATGTAATATTTTTAAAGAATTTTTTCCAAACAATTCATTTTTAAATTTTTTTCAAAATTTTGAAAAGAATGTTCTCTTTTAATGTATATAGTATGAACATATTTTCCTACCATCACGGCCAATCTTTCCCTTGAAGATTCCATTTCAATTTTCCATGTTTATTTTCAAAGAAAATAATTTTCTTAACATTCTGGTTATTTTTATTTAAAATTTTATTAAAATAAAAGGATATTTTCTCATTTTTTCAAAGAAGGATTTGAATGTCCTTTTAATGGAATTGTTCATCTATGTCAATATCCTTTAAGTATTTATATTTTTAATGGTATGTATGATCTTATGATTACATCCACTTTATTTCTTCATATGTCTTATAATGATTACAATTTAACGATGATTCTATGAGACTCATTTCTTTCCCATGAGTTAATTAAGTTATGATGAAACATTTATGAAACCCATTGATTTTCCGTAGGTTATGCTATGATGAAATTATGAAATGTTTATGAAACCCATATCCTTTTTTCATGTTATAATATGATGAAATGATGAAATGTTTATGAAACCCATTTACTTTCCATGGGTTGTGATAAGATGATATGATGAAAGTTTTATGATCTTATAGCACACATATATATGGTTTTTATTAGGTGAAGGGTGGGCCTTAAATTATACAACCCTCTAATTCATTGGATAATTATGGATATCTCATTATATAATAAGGATTGTGATGATGAGTGAACTCAATTAATTATAGGAATCTGTGTAATAATATATTCTTGGGATTGAACCTTGACTAAGGAAATAATGGAATGGTGAGTGAACCCAATCCAGTTTGAAAATCTTGGCGGTGATCCTTGAATAAATAAATGATTTTCTATGCATATGTGTATTCCATCAACCTATGTATTATGCTTATGATATTTTCTCATGGATCATTTTTAATTTTTGATGATTCCCCACACTTATGAATTATGTATTTTGTTATGAAAAAGCCTCATTCCATGATTTGTGATTAATGATATTTGAATGATATGATTATTATAAGTTGTGATCATGTTACTATATACTTATGATTATCTTATGCAAACTTATGAAAATTTATTGATATCTCTTATGTTTTACCTTTCTGAGTATTTGATTTCACCCTTTCCTATATTTCCTTTCCCCAGGTTATGAAACAAGGTTTTAAGTAGGTAATGTCAAAGAAGTGTACTATGCAAGAAAAAAATTTATGGTAGATATTGAAGATATTTTTTGAAATAATATAATTATGTATTTAGTCTCTATAAAATCTAAACCTTTATAATTTTTGGGTGTTTATTATTGTGAAATGTATTGAATATTCATATAAAATGATGCAATATTAATGTATGAAATTATTGGGTTAGCACATCCTCAGCTAACAAACAACAAGTAATTAAGATCCTTAACAATCCTTAGGTAAATTAGATAGCATCAATAGTTTCCTTGAATCTCCAATTGATGACACTCAGAACTTATGTTGCCATTATCCTTGTAGAAATCACCTTATCTCCAAGGCATCGACAAACACTATCACCTACCAAAAACTTTCAACGCTAGGTGGTTAATTAAATGGTGTAATACAATACTATATTTTTGGTCTATAGCTACAAATTTATTATCATGGTTTATGGAACCATGAAAATAAGTCTCTATTATCATGGTGTGTAGAAACCATAACAATAGAGGGTATATTGTTTTAGTTTTTGGAAACCATAACATTCAGATATATATTATTATAGTTTTATTTTTAACTATAATAATAGATAAATTATTGATATGGTTTCACAAAACCATGATAATAAAGTTAAAAAAATAGTCACCCAAAACCTACCCTCATACAATTTCCCTCTCCAATGCCCAATCTCCTCCCACACTATCACAAGTCACTATCCCACTAATTTCATCATAACTCATCTTCCCTATGTTGTCACATTGCTGATCATTATTCCAATCATCACCCTATAATCTCACTTTTTCATCTCTATTTGAAAATCCACTTTATTGGCTTGGCTGCCACATCCTCCATTCAATTTTAGATTGAAGGTATTTGATTATTGATCTTTTTAAATTTTTACATATTGATTTATATTATTTTGGGTATTAATTAGTATTTAATAGATTGTATATGGTTTTCTTTCTCATTCATAGTTTGAAAATGGGTTTTTTCTGACATTGGGTGGTATTTGGGGAAATTGATTAGGGTTTTCACATGTTTTTATAAATATTGATAAATAAATTTATAAATTTATAAATATTAATTGATATAAATATATAATTTTTATAAATATAATTTTACATTTTCATAATTTTATATATTATTTTTATATAATTTATATATTTTTATATACTTTTATGAATTATATAGTATATAGTTTTACAAATTTATAAATTATATATACTTAAATTATATTTTATAATAATAAAATTTATAAATATTAATAAATATTAATCAATTACTATATAAATTTATAAATATTAATCAATATTAATCAATTTTTATAAATATTAATCAATAATTTTATAAATAAACCAATATAAGTTTATATTAATCAATATTAATCAATATTCTTGTAATTTTATCAAAAAAATTTAATACTTTATACTTTTAAAATTTTATAAATCTATAATTTTTTTTATAAATTTATACTTTCATAAATTATATAAATATATATATATATAAATTATACTTTTATACTTTTATATATTCATAATTTTATATACTTTTATAAATTATGAATAATTTTACTAGATAAATATACTTTTATACTTTTATAATTCTATATATATTTTTAATACTATTATAAATTATATAATATATACTTTTAGACTTTTATAAATTGAATATAATGTTAACTATATACTTTAAAACTTTACATACTTTTAAAAATAATATGCTATATACTTTTATAAATTTATATAATTTTGTAATACAATCATTTTTTTTCTTAAAAATAAAATGACTAATTAAGAGTTATTTTATTTTACTCGCTATTATATTTTTAATTTCACAATTCATAGAAGTTGGATGTATTCTCTTAATTGGGTGTCAAATGTGTTTTAATGAAAGTTTATTGTTTTTGGATTTCACTTTCATTAATTCTTAAGAGGGGGAGTGTAATGTCCCAGACTGGGTGCCACTAAATCGGTGCCTAGAGATAGTTTACCACATGAACTCAAGGGTGCCTCCTCGTACACTATAGGTTGATGACTAGCATCAAGTGTCTAATGAAATCTGTGGTGAGACTATACCATGTTTACCAAAGTAAACTAACAACAGAAATCATAATAAACATCAACATTCCCTAAAATCAATAACCATGAATCACATAATCAACTCCCAAAAATGGGTAAATAAAACAATACCATATGATAGATATGTCATTTCATGAGATTCTAAAGATCCAAAAAGAAGGCAAAATAAAGTCTTGAAAAATGATCCCCACAATGGGTCCTGATAACATGTCAGATCCCTTCATCCATACTCCATCCCAAGTCAGTTATCTAAGACATGACCCTTTCCCTTATCAGAACATGAAAACATAAAGTTTTCTCAGGTACCCAACGGAGGCCTGAGTAGGGTGTGATTACAATTCAGTAGGACACTACTAATGTTTTATACACCAAAATCTAGAATGATAACAGTGTATGATGGAGTAAGGATAAAAAATAAAAACCAATAAGAAAAATATGTTTTATAATTTAATAGTTTTCATATAACCCTATGGGATTTCAGGTTCCACAAGAGTACCAACACACCAAACCTACTTTATCCTGCACAAGGAGTCTGAACCATATATCATAGGGAACATATATCATTTTCAAGGAGCATCTTTCTAGGTTTTCAAATTAGGGATTCAAAGCACCATGTCCGACCATCCCAAAAAACAATGTGGAATGCCATTCCTACATCATACAAGCCTAGATAATTAGTCCAACATTCAAACCTTGCAATATATCAGGTTCCTAGAGAATTAGTTTGGGCCACCCATGGATGAGGATCCTCATTCCAACATCACTACCATACCATGAATCACATATTTAAAGGTTCAACATTAGTGAAATTTTATAAAAAATAATAATATGGGTTCACCTTTTCACATTATCAACACTCCCATGGTTCATTACTTTGAATAAATTCAACCCAATCTCCATCAATATAATATTTTACCATCAATTCATATCCAAAATAATTAAAAATACCTTAGAACCATTTAAAAAAATAGAAATGACACTTTAACCATGTATGAATTTTATGCATAATCATCACATAACCCAATCAACCTTTCCTGGTTGATCCAAATAGTCCTTCACACCATGATATCATTAAAAATATAAATACAAGTGTTTTAATTCCATAAACCCTCTAATTTTATGTTTATAAAATCAATTTCTATGATCAAGGGATTGACACACCCCAAGGGTAGCCTTATGCCTGGTTTAATCATCATCAATAGACCCAACGAGATCCATGAGAGGTCCAATACATCATTTGAACACCCAATTTAACATTCTAAAACAATGAAATAATTTATCAGTTCAATAGTACAAATGAAAAAACCATATACACATAGATATACATCATCATTATGGGAAAATAACTTATAAAACACCTACCTCAAGATCATGGATAAACTCTCCATCAACCTTGGCACTTGATTGAAGCTAAAACAACTGACAATTCTAAAGAAAAAAATTTATTGGAAATGTTTTTTATGTGATTTATAAGAATATAAAACCACTAATCATATTTATTCTATAAAATATAATAATTTGGACTCATATACCCACCTAAAGCTTTGATTCACAACAAAAAATAATTCAAACACCTAAAAATCAAGGGAGAACCACCCTTATAGAGCTTAGTAGGATATGGTTCATAAATGTTGTTTTTGGAGGAGAAATGGGGTGAAAAATTAGGTAAGAACCCTTTAATCTTGAGAGGTAAAAATATAAAAATTATCCATTTTCAAGAGGCACATGGTTTGGCCGCATGGTTTTCCAAACCATGTGCCAACTATGAAGCCTTTTATATCTCTTGAAAAACTGAGGTTAATAGTTTTTAGGGATCATGTATAGTTTAGAAAACCGTGTGGGGGATGTACGGTTTTGATTTGTCTAATCCCACATGGTTTCAGGTTATCCATGAATGGTTTAAAAACTGTTCCTTTCCCATTTACAGGGAACATGATCATGGTTCACAAATAGTACTAACCATGCGCCAACTATGTGCCATGCACCATATGACCACTTTCACACCTTTTTGCTTCCCGAACCACTGATACACCCTAAGACTCATCATACTCCTTGGAGGAATTTCATCAACAAAAATAAAGGGAGTTAAACTAAAATTTAAATGAAATCATACCTCATAAAAATTTTGGGATCTTAAAACTACCCCACCTTATAACATCTCTTCCTCATGATGTTCTCCCAAGAATCACTAAGGTAAAAATATTAGGCCACCAGGCCCTCATACCAGCTTCCCATTCCCAAGTTTCCTTCTAAGAATTACCATGATACCACAACACTCAAACCAATGAAATAGATTTACCCCACTAAATTTTTTCATTGCAATCCCTAACATGAATCAGATGATCCTCAAAAGATGTATCAACTTTAAGCTCAAAATTATCAAAATCAATTACATGAGAAGGGTCAGGGTGATACTTATAAAGTCTTGACACATGAAATACATCGTTCATAAAACCATCACACCGTGTAAGATAAAAGTGATACAATACCAGTCCAATCTTATCCATAATCTCAAATAACCCCATATACTTGAATTCCAACTTTCCTTATTTCCAAATCTGATAGTGACCCAATCTCAGCGACACCTAAAAGAACACATGATCACTCACTACAAACTCGAGAGGTCAATTACATCGATTAGTGTATGAATTTTATCTATTCTATTCCATATGCATAAACTTTCAAATAAACTAACCCTGCTCTGATGTCTCCTCCATGAGCCTCAACCCCAATAACTCTGACTCTCCCACTTCCATCCAACACAATAGTGATCTATATGGACACCATAAATAACCTTATATGGTGATATATAAATTATAAATGGATAACTATTGTTATAAGTGAACTCAACAAGTTCCTAGTGCTTCTACCAATTTCCACCAAAATCTAGGATGCATGGTCTCTTCAGGTCCTCTAACACCAGGATAGTATGCTCTGATTACCCATCCATTTGTGGGTGAAAAGCGGTACTCAAAAACACCTGAGTAAAAAGTGACTTATACAATAATTTCCAAAAGTGTGAGGTAAAACATGGATCTCTATATAAAATGATTCTCTAAGGAACCCAATGAAAAAACACTATCTTCTGAACATACAAGTCACCCAACTGATCCACTGTAAAAGTATCCTGAATCAACAAGAAGTCTGCTGCATTTTTAACCAATCCATGATCACCCATATCACGTCATTCTTCTAAGGAGTCCTTGGAATACTAACCAAAATATCCATAGTAACATCATTCCACTTCCATTATAGAATGGGAAATGGCTGTAGCAAACCATCAAGTTGTTGATTCTCATCCTTCACCTACTGATATGTGTAGTATCATGTCATAAAACCCACAATCTCCTTTTTCATACCCATCCACCAATATTATATATGATGATCATAGTAAATTTTGGTCAAACTATGGTTCATTTTGAACTTTGAGGCATGAAACTCATGAATAAACTCTTCCCATATACATGTAGGCATGATAACATGACCATGGACATGAATAGTATCATAATCCTCGATGGTCTAATCAGGGGGTTTCTCCCCACCATTAAATATTTCCCTCAAATCCAAACACTCTACATCCTCATACTACCACCTCTAAATATGACTAAGAAGAGAGGGGTCAATAGATAAAGACAATATAGTCATATGTTCCCTCTCCTCTTAGATATGTATGTGCATCTCAGTAAACAATGAAATCATCTTCCATTTAGAACCAGACTCATGAACTGCCTGAGTCTACATATTCTATCTCAAAGTAGCTGAAACACTATTCCCATTTCTTGGTGTGTAATTCACATAAAAATCAAAGGACTACATGTATTTAACCCATATATTCTACCAAATATTTAAATCAATATGGGAAAATATGTACTTGAGGCTCTTATGATTAGTACAAATAATAAAATTTTCACCCATAGGATAATGTCGCCATCACTTTATGGAATATACCAATTCGTCTAACTCAAGATCATGCGTAGAAAATTTCTTCTCATGTATCCTCAACTAATATGATCTATACCCCATGAATCCGCATCCTTATATCAACACTGACCAAGTATGATCAGATATGCATCACAAAATAGAGTATAATCTTATCCTTGTTTGGGTAAGATAAGAATTGGTGCAATGGTCCAATGCTTCCTCAACTCCTGAAAAGCATTCTCAAATGATTTAGACCACTCAAAACTTACACACTTGATGGTCAATACCAAGAGAGGTTCTTCTAAGTGAGACAAGTATCTTATGAACCTTTGTAAGTAACCCACCAAACCCAAAAAGATTCAGATATTAAAAATTTTATTGGGATTCTCCCTAGATAAAACTACTTGAACCTTCTCTAGGACCACTAACACACCTTATTGTAAGATTATATGACTAATGAAGTGTAACTTGTCAATTTATAAATAAAAATTAGGGATATTTTCATATAGAAGATGCTCTATTAGTGGACTCAAGATGATATTAAGATATTTGGAATGATCTTCATGAGTCTAGGAGCACACTAAGATGGAATCAATGAAAAAAACCACAAACTAGTCCATGTATGGGTGAAATATTTGGTTAATCAAATCCATAAACATTGAAGGAGTGTTTTTTATCCCAAACAGTATCACAATGAACTCATAACAACCACACCTACTCCTAAAAGAAACCCATGGTATATCAGAAGGTATTACCCTCGGCTGATGATACCCCGATATCAAATTGATCATAGAGAACACACAAGCACCCTTCAGCTGGTCAAAAATAACATCGATTCAAGAAAGAGTATAATAGTTCTTAATTTTCATGTAGTTAGACTTTTAGTAATCGACATACAAACAAATTATCTCATTAGCATTCATGGAAAAAAATTGTAGAACTCCAAGGTGATGTACTTGGATGAATAAACCCTTTATCCCCTAATTCCTCCAACCGAGAATTAATATCTTGAATCTATGATGGTTCCATATTATAAGGTGTAATAAAAACTAGATTAGATCTTGAAATAAACTCAACTGTTAACTCAATCACCCTCTCAGGTGTAAACCTTGAAAATTCTTCCAGAAACACATCCTAAAAATAACCCACTAAGACTTTCCACATGGGTTGTGATCTCACTAAATTTTCAATGAATTGGACCTTACCATCCTACTTGGATATCCCATTCCCTACAATAAACATAAGTTTTACCATTATGAGATATAAAAATCACTCTTCAATAGTAACAATCAATAAAATATTGTTATATAACCAACCATTCCATTACTAATATTAGGTCAAAACCTAAAATCTCAAGTAAAAAAAGTCCTAAAGGAGATGGTACCCACCAATACCAAGGGATAACTCCTTGTAATGATGTATTCCCTCCAATCTCATAATTAAAGGTGTATCGATCTAAATAAAGCCAATCATAAACTCCACCGTTAGACCCAAATCATTCAAAAACCTAGTTGATATAAAAGAGTGAAAATTCCATGTATAAAATAATTCCCTAAAAAGCATGGAAGATACAAGAATTATACGTTGGATAGTCGATGACCCAACCACGCTAGTGATGGGCGCAGGCTGAACTGCATGTTGTTCACTTGTCCCTTTACCTGAGGCTCCAGTCTATGTCTTGTGTGTTACACTACCCTGCTGATATAGATGTTCTTTTCATAAAGTACCATGTACACCACCTCAACCAGTATAGCTGGTGAAACTTTAACTGATCAACCGATACAGGGTAGACGATCCCTTATCAATGCTCTGTATTGGCCTAGGTCCTCCATCACTTTCCCTGTTTCAAGGGTTTCTATAGAACCTCTACATGTTACCCATACTTCCATAAGATCAACACTCTAATGGGGGTCAGGTAAAATGACCATGCATGTGACCCAGACTTCCACACTGATAGCAGAAAACTTGACCGCTGCCCTGGGAGGCTGATACACTCTCCAAGTTTCCTTGTCCACAACCACCTTGAAAAAAGTTCTCATAACCATGATTCCTACCATTAGAAGACATACCATGATACCACACTTCTAGAATAATTTTTACACCCCCAGAATCATATTTCGGGTTTTCCTCATAGATGATCACCTGATTCACTACATCAAAAAACTTCTTAAAATGAAAGATATTTACTTGTTACTTAATCTTTCACCTGTGTCAATACTGAAAAAGTATCACCACTACTTCCTCATCCCCTACAAATATTTGGAAAAAATTATGAAATTCAGTGAATTGACCATCATAATCCATCACTAACATAGTCCCCTAGTTCGACCATATAATCTTTGCATCTTTCTCCTATTTCAAGGTCTCTGGGTAAAAGTATTCTAATAACTTCTCTTGGAAGTCCTTCCATACCATACCCTTCGACTACTCATCCCGAGTCTGAATATCCCACAAGTGTTTCATTGTTCCTCATAACATAAAAGATTCTAAATTGACCCTATTATCAAGAGGAGTCTCTAAGTGGTGTATAATTGTTTGGATATACTCAATACAGAACTCAGCTACCTCAGGTACACCCTCCCAGACAAACATCAGAGGGTGCTACAACTGAAACTCTCTTATCAGATCAAACATACTCGACATAGCCTACCCTAGGTACCTCTCCATAAACTATATAAAATAAGTAATTTTATCATGGAAATTCTCTTCCACTATTACCCAGAACCAATGGGGGTTCTTTTCCCACTATTAGAGGTGAATTATCACTAATGTCCTCCTATATCCCTACCAGTAAACTTATTCATGGGGGAATCTGCCTACAATACCAAACACATGTTTTAGGGTAACTAACAATTTATTACACAGATATAAAAGTAAGAGGTCACAACTATCCATAACATGTTAATTCTCATACACTACCACAATAAATTAAACCACAATACTATCACTACCTCTAACCATCCCTATTAGGGGCCATGGATAACTCTAGGTAAACCAACTTCCATACTTTACAAGTCTTACATTTTAAAACATTTCACCCCCTTCAAGTTACATATTTCAATTTAAATAGATTAACGTTTTTTCATTTAGTCATAAATTAACCATTTCCATTTACAATCTTTCATTTTTTATACTTTTCACCATATTTATTAGGCATCATTTCTTTTAAACCCCAAAAGAAATAGAAAATAATTTTATTTCCTAAAACCCACATGTTGTTCTATGTGTAACTTCAATGATGCATGTAACATAAATCCCTAAGTGTCTAAAATGATGTATACACACACAAACTTGTGTGTACTGGTCTATGAGTAAAATTTTAGAAATAATTACATCACACAATAAGTATACCACTCATGGTGAAATAATATCCAAATGTAACAATTAACATCAATAATATCACTCAACTTGGGTTTTCCCCTAAAAATGAGTTATAAAATCCAATGAAAAATCTCATTAACAAGGACTAAACCTTACTAGACTAATATCTACCATTACCAAATATTAATAAAATAAAAAATAAAATGGAATAGATACCACTTAATAACATCTTGGCCCAGGTGTCACTAAACCAGTTCCCCGAGAAGGTTCGCCACATGACCTCAAGCATGCCTCCCCATATGCCAGAGGATACTGACTAGTAGTGAGGGCCTAATGAAACATGTGGGTAGACTAAACCCTCTTCACCAGAGTAATATAATAGATAAAATCATAATAACCATTTACATGACATAATAATCAATAACCAATCATCACATGATCAACTCCAAAAAATAGGTAAATACAAAAATACCATTTGATAGGAATTTCATGTCATGAGAGTCTAAAGTGATAAAAGGAAACCTAAATAAAGACTCTAAATAAAAACCCCACAATGGGTCCCGATATCATGTCTGGTCCCCTTATCCATGATCCATCCCAAGTCAAATATCTAACACAGGTCTGTTCCCCTTATCAAACCTGAAAACAAGAAGTCTGCTCAAGTATCCAATGGGATCCTAAGAAGGGTGTGAGTACAACTCAGTAGGAGACCACCAATAGTGCCAAAAACAAATTCAAGTCAGATAATAATGTATGTAGAAGCATAGATAAACAAAATAAAAACCAATAATCAAAACATTTTTTATAATTTAGTATTTTTCATGTATCCCCATGGTCTCTTAGGTTCCAAAAAATAGTACCAATACACAAAACCTAATTCAACCCATGTCAAGAGTCTGAACCATATATCATAGGAATCATTTTTTATTTTACAAGGAGCATCAATTCATGTTTTGAAATAGGGGATTCAGAACACCATTTATGACTATCCCATTCAATGATGTGGAATTCTATGTCTATACCATAGACGCTTGGATCATAAATCCAAAATCCAAACCATGAAACAAATTGGGTGCCTAGATCATCATTCTGGACCACCCAAGGATGAGGATCCTCAGTATAATATCCCAACCATACCATGAATCACATTTTACAATGTTCAAAATTAGTGACCTTTTATCAAACAAAAACAAAAAGGGTTCACCTTTTCAGATTATCAACATTACCATGGTTCATTAATTTAAATAAAGTAAACCCAATCACTAATACTAGACTATTTTACCAAATTTCATATCCAAAAACATTAAAAATACATTCAAACCATTTAAAAACATGTACATTCAAATTTAACCATTTATCAATTTTACCCTTAATCATAACACAATTAACCTTTCCAGGTTTATACAAGTAGTCTTTCACACCATGTAATCATTCCAAATACAAATACAAGTGGTTTAATTCCAAAAACCCTCTAATTTTCCATTTAGAAAATCAATTTCCATGCTCAAAGGAGTGACACACACCAATGATGGCCTTAGGCCTAGTCTAATCATCATCAAAAGACCCAAATGGATCCATGGGAGGTCCAACAAATCATTTGAACACCAAATTTATCATTCTATAACAAATAATAAATTTTTTAATGCAATGGAACAAACACAAAAACCATATACACATAAATAAACATCAATAAAATGGAAAAATAACTTATAGACCACCCACCTCAAGCTCGTGGAAAAACGTTCACTCAACCTTGGTCCTTGATTAGAGATAAAACAAACACCAATGATAAAGATAATAATTTTATAGAAAAATAAGGGTTTATGAGATTTAGAATAAGGTAAAACCATGAATCATGGTTATTCTAGAAACTAAAATAAAGAGGACTCATATATTTACTCGAATCTTTGATTTGCAACCAATGACACTTCAAACACCTAAGAAATGATGGAGAACTACCCTTGGAGAGAATATAAGGATTTGGTTTGTAAACCTTACTACTAGAGGAGAAATTGGTTAAAAAATTAAGTAACAAACCTTTTATCCTTATAGGAAAAAATGGAAAAGTCCTATATTTTAAAGAGGTGTACAGTTTGGCTACATGATTTTCCAAACTGTGCGCCAAATGTGTGGCTTTCTTTGTCTCTTGAAAAATCAAGGTGAATCGTTTTTTAGGGGTCCCACATGGTTTTGTAAACCATGTGGAGGCCATGTGATTTGGATCTATCCAATCCTTTATAGTATAGGGATAGTCATGAATGGTTTAATAACCATGCCTTCCCCATTTACAAGGCACAAAATTATGTGGCTCTGTTAGTACTAACTATGTATCATCCATAATCCATGCACTGTATGGACAATTTCACCCCCTTTTCACTTCATAAATACCTAGGAGTCCATGAGACCTATAAGACTATAGGGATACATTTCATTAACCAAAATAAAGGAAGTTAAACCATAATTTAAATGAAAACATACCTCATCAGAATTTTGGGATCTTATAGGTAGGCCACTGATCCCTTATTTAAAAGGATAATACATAATATCTCAATAAACAAAATCCTATAACTACTTCATAAGAGATAAACTTCATGATACAATGTATCAACCATTAACAAGTATTCCTTGGTTGTTGGTAATCAATATGGGACATCAAACTGCAAAGTTATCTTATCCTTACCTGTGTCCTGCAAAACAAGGTATGCATACTTCCAAAGGCATATAGTGGGTGTGCGGCACAAAGCCCAGTATGATACCACTACGAATATTTGTAAGGTATTTTCCAATGAAAAAAATTAAATTGAGAATTCATTTTAAAAACTAAGTTCACTTTTTAAAATAAGGTTCACTTTAAAATAACACTTTATAAGTCACTTTGGTTTTTATCAAACAAACTCTCATTTCAAAACCTGGTAAATGAGGCTCAAATTAATAAATAAATCCACCTGACATAAACATGCTCAACACACCCAAACATAGAATAAACATGGGAATAATAATAAACATCATTATGTAACCAAATAATAGGAATAACATAAGTGTAATATATCACATCTAAATAAGGACTAACATCATGCATAAAGAATAAAAAAACCAATCGGGCACAAGTTGTATGCACTATGGGCTCCAACCAATATGGTATAGTGTGGCATAGTATAACAAAAAGGTTTTTATAGAAATATAAGTGTATAAAAAAAGTTTCAAATCTCTCTTAGTGTTCCTTGATCCCATCAATACTTCCATGGGCACTCTCAATCTGCATGAACATATTTTGGAAGCTCCCTCATCCTTCCTCTCAAAGTCTCCCTCGGTCACTTGTATAACACTCCCTAGTTATTCCAAGACATATGCTAAGGTTACATTTATCTAATTCATGCACACACACACAAACACCTAAGGTCTCCCATCTTCTTTATAGTTCTAAACACAAAACATCAACATATTCTAATCACACAAGTCATTTTAAATCTATTTTCAGAAACCTTCCATGTCCCTAATAAGTCAAGCATTTAACACTATACCCAAACTCTTTAAAAACTCTTTCAAAAAACATTTCAAAGAATAACACATCTTTGATTCATTTTAATAAACACATGGGGTGCAATGGATTTAACTCCATTTTAAAATCCACTTTAATGTAACAACCCAAGATTTTGAATCCTTTAAAATACATAATGTTCTCTATAACCCATGTCACATGATATAATCAATGTAAATAAACAACACCATATTAAAAAGAAATTATTAATAAAGATATAATAAACACTAATATGGTAAAACATTAATAGTTATTACCTTTAGAAGGTAAATATTTAATATTATTTAATATTGAAAATGTTATTTTCAATAAAAAGTGGTAACAATGTTATGGAAATAAATAAATAAATAAATATATAAACAAAATAAAGATCACTTTAAATATAAACTCAACTAGTGAAAATAAGAAACTAATGGAACCTATTATATAAAAATTACTTATTTTCAAGAATAATATATTTTTATATGAAGAAAATATTAACACTAGTTTAATTAGTAATTTATATGAAATATGAAGAAGTACAGATAATATACAAAAAGTCTTTTTTCGATAAAAAAATAGTTTTCACTACATTTTATGTTTTAAATTAAAAATTAAAAATTATTAATTTTAGGATGTGAGATTTTAAAAATTAACATAATTTTTGGATTTATTATAGTCATATTAGCTTAATATTATTTCTTTTGATTTTTCAGAAATAATTAATTTTCAGGTGATTTGTGAAAATTTCGTTTTTATTAATACTGTAAATTTTATGAAATTATTTTATTATATGAATAAATTTAATTTTTTTGAAACCTTTTAATATAAATTATATAAAATAAATTATTTTAAAATAATATTTTGAATTTATAAATCCACTATTAACATTTCAAAAATTTATGTATCATTTTAATAAAAACTTTTTTTAATTATTTTATTTAATAAATTATAACATGATGAAATAGATTTTTTATATATTTATTTTAAATAAACAACCTTTTAATGATAATAATTATTTTAGATTTATTTAAATCAGTGCCATTGATAATTATACCCTAATCATAAATCTTTTTTTTAGTAAAAATAAACTTTTAAAAAAACAGGTTTTTTCTTTTTACATGCGCTTATGTTAAAATTAACATTCTACACAAATAGATTTTAATTTGATAAATTTGTTTTCATATTTAGAATTAGTGTGTCAAAATTATCTAATAAGGATCATTTTTTAGTCTTAAAGGATAAATTACCAAGGTAAAAACATGTTACCATGTTGAAAACTAAAATGTTAAAAGTGAGTAACATTAGAGGTAAAGGGAATAAGGTGTTTATCAAATGTTTTTATTAATATTCGATATGTGTATTGAACTATCTTACCTAAAATACTTTATTTATCAATTTTTTAGGCACTTGTTTTGTGAGGTACTTCCCATTATTGAATAATTTGGGGTATTCACAAAAATTCCACTACTTTTCACTTATAAAAGGGGAACTCCTAACCTCAATTTTACTCACTCAAAAAATATCAAATTTCCACCCTTAATCTACCCAAAACTCTTATATACTCTCTTATAAACCTTAATTAGGTCCTATTATTATAAAAAACAACCCCTACAAGGTTTAATCCCGTTTGTAAAAGTGATAGTCCAAGAAATGAGGTATAAGTTCTTTAACCTCTCTTTCCTTTTATATTTTTTATACACTTTAATTATTCATAAAATTTAATTTCACCATATTAAATGGATAATATTAGTATAATTATTTTACCATTATGTTATTATAATTATGGTACAAGCATTAATCACCATCCCCATTTCTATTTTAAAAAATTAAAATGTAAATCGTGTGTTGTGCGAACTACCACCTCCACAGATAAATGTGTTTTGATATTTTACCTAACTTAAAAAAATGGATGGTTTTAGTTTATATTTTATAAGTATATATGGTATTTATAAGTAATATATATCACTAATATGGTTATTTCTTGGATAAAATATAAAGTATTGATCACTATAAAGAAATTCATTTTTATTTTTAAAAAACCTGAAACTAGTTCTACAACATTTTAATTTTCATGAAATGTGACTAAAACTCCCATTTAAGGGAATTATAACAGTATAAGTCTTTATAAAACATAAATTATAGAACCTTTGATGATTTTTGAATTATTATTTTTGGGATAAAAAGGAATATTAACACCACTTTTACGAACCTAGTTCAAAATAATAATGATTATTAACACCCGATGTTGAAAAGAGATTAAAAAAATACAGTACATAAAGAGAACTATTATTAATAAATAGTATAAATAGAAGGATATAGGAATAATTTTATAAAATAAGTAATTAATATGATTATAGTTATGATATATAAGGTTAAATAATTCTTTGGAAATCAAGGGTAAGTTTAAGGAAATTGGTGTCACGACCCGACCCAAGATGAGGCTCGAGCCGTAACTACCCAAAGCCTACCTTCATAGGCTAGGGGGTGGAAATAAGTTTCGAAGACATAACTAACTCAGGTAGGACTTTTACTAAGTACCTGTATGCACACACACATATCTATCTTGATGAAAAAGTGAAGAGGTAAAGAGTAAAAGATGCAACACAACTATAAAGTAAACCAATAATACTTAATCTCTAGGGTGTACAAGAGTATGAAAATAGAAACTAAAAATTAAAGGGAAAAAATACACACCCAACCAGAAATATATCCCAACCTAAAAAAAATGGAAAAGTAAAACTTTTTAGAGAGCCTAGCTCCTAAATACCAAGCTGGAAGGAACCACCCGAAATACGTCAAGGACCCACTGCCTAGCCCAGTTGGAGGGTACCACTCAGTAGATGTCAAGGACCCACTTCCCAACCTCGTTTGAGGGCACCACATAGAGGATGTCGAGGACCCACTACCTATCCCAGCTAGATGGTACCACTTAAAGGATGTCGAGGACCCACTACCCAACCCAAATGGAGGGTACCACTTGGTAGATGTCAATGAACCACTAACCAGATCAGCTAGAGGGTACCACTTGGTATATTTTGAGGACCCACTACCCAGCCCGGCTGGAGGGTACCATTTGGAAGAAGCCTATGGTAATCCTGCCTAATCACTGCCATCATCGAGAACTGCCTCATCTAACGTCATTCCCAAAACATTCCACATCATATATCAAAATTCACAACAGAGGGAACCATCACATTCTATGTGAAAAACACTCAGTATAGGCTACTCGCGGGAAAAAATATGAGTTCAAATGAAGGAGGTACAAAACATTGAAGTTTCCTAAAAAATGTACATGACATATTAGGGACCGACATGGTGTATGGTCCCACTATACTTCCAACATGTGTCCTCACTAGAATTGGTATTTCTTTCCATATAGAACTACATGGTGTGTAAGGGTACTACACAACGTGTCTTGGCCAAAATATTGAAGAACGCACGAGGCTCATCGCCGGTCAGGGGGAAAAAATTTAATTTCACAAATATTACTCTTTAAATTGACCTAGATGAAAAAATGGATCACACTGTTGTGATAATCATGAAAAAACACTCAAGATAAGCTATTCAATTTCCTTTATTTGACACCCAGTGAAAAAGAATCATTTTACCGCATTACGCTTGAATGAGGTCTCGTGGGCCTAAGCCACAAGTCCAAATTAAACACTCGATATTGATCTTAATATTTTTTTATCAATATCAAGGTTGAAACTTCATAAATGGTTATTCATTACGACACCATATGAGGGAGATATGTCAGATACAAGATTTCGTAATAATAACAATGTTATTAATATTGGATGTTTCATTTACCCATGACTTGAGTCTGAAAAAGGTATCCGACGTCAGTCTTAGAATGACCATATCAATTCCAGGGGCACGCTACCACTGACTATTTGTAAATAGGATAGCACACAGAGAAGTTACAAGAGAATTATATTTGAAAACCTTAATAATTAATAATAATATTTTATATTATTATTATATTTATTTTTTCCTTTACTTATATGCCTCTTCCCTTACTGGGTGCACCAATAAGGATCCACACCCCACTTTTTCTCTTTTTTTATTATATCACTAATATAATCATTATTAATATAAAACTTATATAATTAATATATAAGAAATGGGGTCCTCAGAGCTCATTTCACCCTTCAGGCCATACATGCAGCGCCCCACCCCCCACATTGGGGTTTCTTTCAATAAATAAAATTTCAAAATAATTACTTATTTAATTTAAATCAAACTATATCATTTTATTAATTTCTCATGATAATTATTAATATTATGAATAATATTATTAATAATACATCAACCATTAAATTAAATCCATTTAATTTTATTAACCCCTCACACACATTTTTGTGTCACCATTATTATTATTATTATTATTATTAAATATTAATGCCCACCACATTGAATATGTATGAACACCTCATAGAAGATCCGAGTCTATCCACTATCATTTACTTGTCAAGAATCATCCTCTATGAGACCCTGCACATGGTCTCCACTAAGAACTAATCCTGTAAAACCTCATGTCACTACCACATGCCAAATGAAAAAATGGGGATCACCAATCCGATCCCAAACCACCTACGATTAATAAGCTAACACTCACAGTACCAAACTGATCCATTAAAAAAATATTATCCCACTCGTTTATCAATATTCCCATAAATCATCTATCTACATGTCATTCATCCTACTGAAATGAATCTAGGGGTTCGATCACACTCAAACCAACCCTGAAAATGTCGAATCGTGACCTCATAGTCCAATGATAAAGAATGCGAAGAACTGTGGGGGGGAAGAACCAATAACAAAGTGATAAACATTGTTGGACCAACTTTCTTAGCCAATGATTCTATATCAAAGAAATTGGGGTGAAAAACATGGCATGTATAAGAAATAAATTGATAGAATAATTTATTTTGATCACCCAGGATCATGTAAAGGGTTAAATTAACGTGGATCAAAAAAGTGAATTGATCATGATCAAAATTTTAATTATAAGGGTGGAAAACCACATATAATGATTCCTACCTCAATTATGGATTGATCGTTGGTGAATAATGCATCCTCTAGTGATGATGGAGACATGATGTGATTGCTACCCATCGATCAACCTCAATCTGATCACCCTTCATCGTTAAATGTCGATCCAAAAATGAAGAACTATCTCCTAATCTTCTCAGATCTAGTAATGTTTATGCATCCAACCCTTGGTAAATCATCATAAGAGGGTTTTTATAGAGGGTTTAATAAGGGTTTTTAATATAAATAACAAATAAATAATTTATTTATCTCAATTAAAAGTACCTACCAATGACTTCCTCATACGAATGTCCTGTGATGACCAATTTTAGGTCACACTTATGGTAAAAACCACATTTCAAACTAATTGGTGGTCTAAAATTTCCCATCGGAGTCTCTGTATTTGAGTTATTTACATTAGGTTTATTAAATAAATAAATTAAATTAATTAATTTATCCCATGAACCCACCAATGACTTCCCCATCTGAACGTCTCACGTCGACCAATTTAGTTCACGCATAGGGTAAAATCCATGTTACAGATTCAACTGTTGTCTTATATTTTTGATCCAATACTATCTTAATGAGATATTACAATTTTTTAGGAAAACTGTGTGTGTGAAATAAAAATATATTCAATATTTTTTATAAAATTAATTCTTGTCTCACCGGGACTCGGAATCACGCGCCATATTAACATCTAACTCCAAAAATATTTCTAGAAATATTATAAATTCTTATAAGGAAAAACCAGAGTCTCTATATTATTCCCTTGTTCAAAAAATTTTATCCCAAAAAGAAAAAAATAAAAAAGAAGGTGGTGATACTAATCCCACATCTTACTTTTCCATACATCTCTCTACATCATGATGTACAACCAAAGGAGAAGTGTGAAACTCCCTCATCACCATCTCTTGTAATGTGACTAGAATCACCATTAATTCCTAAAAAGGATGAAGTGATTTAGTTCTTTAGAAAATCCATCAGGTGAAACTCTTAAGGATATCTGGTCATGTAAGATCTCAAAGTCGATGTACCCTAGAAGGTATTTCCTCAACAACCTAAAGAAGAAGACTACCACTACCAGATGTAGGTAGTGAGTTGCATAGTAATGTTCATGGGGTCTCAACTACCTCAACCTATATGTGATAACTGACTACCGCTATATCAAGGTTTATGCCAAGCATGAAAGGGTACCAATGAATAAGGCATGTGAGTAGACTCATCCAACCATGAGAAGATAGACATAGAAAGCATGTGTAATACCCCGTGCATCTTCGCCTCTATTGGAGGTATAATAACCCCATCCAGAAACTCCACCACACCAACCAATGGCATCTCAAGAAAAAAGGTTCAAGAAGAAAAATTCCATCGGTAATGCCATGAAGATCTCCAATAGTCCATGGAACAACCTCACCCTGAACGCATAAGTTTAATGAACTCATTCGTCGCACCTCAACACTATCCACTTTGGGGTGTACTAACTCACCCGCACAATTTTGGTTACATCACAAAACACGGTTTGGTGTGGAATGAATCCCTCTTCCTCATGAGTCAAATGATAGGTCAAACCGTGTTATGTACTCCATAAGATACTTTTGTACAAATAGATACCAAGAGCATGAGGGTACTAACAAAAATCAAAGGGCTACCAAAATGCTCAACTAAGACTTACCGGACCCTCAGTTTGAAAACACCAACACATCACACAGCCCTAAACACACAAGTTAGAGGGACTCATCCACCACAACTCGATACTATCCTATTTGGGTGGAACTAAATCACTCTCACAGTTTTCCTCACATCTAAAAATTGTGTCTCAGTGGGAGAAGGACCCCTATTCTCCGTGCATTCAAAGCTACATCAAATAACAACTAAACAGGGTTACATCAATGCCTCACGTCACCCTATAGAAGTCTCATTGCGAGAACCACCATAAAAAGGGGTCCCATACAAGTGGGATATCCAAACCATAGGATTATTCCTGACCTCAACCACCTAAAAAGGGCGTCTGGCTCAACACAATACCTAGGAAAATATCTATCTCTGAAACCTAGAATGTGAACTTAGAATATGTGTATTATATTCTAGTACCACTAGAACCAACAACTACTCTAAAAAGAGCACTAGTTGTGAGTGCAACCATTCGATCGATTAGGATCTACACATGTCTAAGAACTCTGATCATTGACTCAATCCAATCCTCTATTACTAGAGGGAATTGGATCATCATGGAACCTTAACAACATCTAGCACTGGAACTCACAGAGTGTTCTAAGCTTGTACACACCATCAGCTTGCTATACTGGAATGATCTACTACTTGATAGGGGGAGGTGAAACTACCTTCCCACTTGGAGTAAGGGGGTCACATGATAAACAATGAACCAATGCCTTATCTCTCATAGGGTTTTCATCTCGAACCAGATCTAATATCTTGGTTGGATGTCGTCGCGGAGGCATCATGAAAGTTATCAAGGCATACCAAAGTCAAATGAGAATATATATATATATATATATGTATATATATATATATATAAAATGGGGATATGATTCAATAAATATAGTCAAAGAATCAATCATATGTGATGCATGCACCATTAATCCCTGTAATAAATGTCTCAACATATCGAGTCGACAAGTAAGAGTCAGGGTCCTAGTAAATGGATACATCGGTTGTCGTATCATCACTGGAATTTCTAGCCCAAACTCCAAACTCGAAACACTTTGATACTATTTTCCTAATCCCTACCAAATCCCCTTAAGGGGATATTTATGAAAAACATCGCAAGAAAAAAGAACTTGCTCTGACACCAATTTTTCACAACATGAACCAAGTCAAGGATCGATCTGTAACTATCCCAAACCCGCCTCCATAGGCCAGGGGGTTGTGACAAGCACTGAAATAATAACAAACTAGGGAAGGCCTTTGCCTAAGTACCTGCACACACACACATTCATCTCGATGAAAAGTATATAGGGAAAGAGTAAAAGGCACAACCCAAATATAAAGTAAACTAATCATGCATAATCTCTATAGTGTACAAAAGTACGACAGTAAAAAATGAAAAGTAAATGGAAAAAATACACACCCAACAATAAATATTCCCCAAATTGAAAAACATAGAAAAACACAACTACTAAAAGAGTCCAGCTTCTAAATCCCAAGATATGACCACCATGTGTGGTCCAAAGCACCCAATATCCCTAAGCTCCTATGTAGTCACGGTCAACCTGTCAGTCGTCTTCATATGAAATGATACATGCGGAAAAATCCCATACAAGGTTGCATATAATCATATCTAGTTGGATACCCCGAAAGTTGAAGGGGGAGTAGTAAGAGATACAATAGAAGAGAAATACACTAGATTACACAAGGTACAATGAAAGCGCACAAATCAACCAAAAAAGAGAGTGAAGGTAACCTCATCCAAACATAAGGGGATTAAAATGGTGAGTATATGAACTAATAATTGAGTCCTTTCTGCATATATAAGGAGAATAGACTCATCAAACCACAAGAATCTAAACATGAAAATCACGTGGCAAACCCCGCGCATATTTTATTCGTGGAAGGAGTGTGTTAAAATCCAAGGTGTGTGTCATGAAACAGCCTAGGTACCCTAGTAACCTGATAACCAAGAAAGTCCTAACATAGAAGTAATGGAATTCCCGATCGCCATAGGTTGGAGACTAGCCTCTGGCATCATAAAAAATGAGAGTGAGAACGAATTTTCCACAAACATTTCAGAAGAAAGATAACATGAAAATATACATATAATAAAAAATCCACTGGGATAAGTATACCAGAAGTAAAATAGGTATTCAAAAAACCAATGTACTATAAAAAAGTACCCTAAAAAAAGAGTATCCCAAGTTTAAATATACGCAACTCTCTAAGTCCATAGATCAATAGTTAGAACCACCTCCAAGTGGTGCTATACACTTGCTCGAACCTGGAAGGAGATACTCTACAAACAACAGAAGGAATAGGTACAGTGTGAGATAAAAACCCAGTAGGGTCTCACAAAGGATTACATAATAAATTTCAATATTTAATTAACCAAATAAAGTGATTTTAATTTTCAAATAAAAAGTTTAGGAATTTCAAAATCATATTTAAAAAAACCATGCTTTATATTTCAAAATATGGAATACACCAGAAATGATGGAAATAATTTTAACAAATGGATTAAATAAACACTGTTATATAAAGAAAATTATATAAATCATAAGGCATGTACAATAGTTTATAACAATTACATAAATTCATTTGAAATAAAAACAAGCAAGCAACATGGTCATATGCCTAAGAAGGTATAATAGTTACAGGATATAGGGACTCTATAATCAAGGTGACACAAAAATATGTATATACATCCCTTTAAAATCAAGCCAAATAGGACTCATCACCATCACCCAAGGGATGTGATGTGTTGCATTTATGTTTTGGAAAATTGTAAAGTGTACAGTGCCATACAAATAACTCACTAACTACCTAAGGTTTTCATATGATCTAATAACAAATCAATTATGGGTAAATTAATTTAAGAAACCTTAAAATGAAATTTATTCCATTATCCATTTTAAATATTCCAATTTTCCATTTTAAAACCATAATGAGATTTTAATCAAAACATGCCTTTTTCCAAGATAAAACCCAAAGGTTTCTATCAGAACCATTTAAATCCATTTTTATCATATACAATTTGAAATCAATTTCATAAAATTAATTTCCATAATTTTCCATCAAACCAATTTCACAATTTAAACTCAAAATTTTAAATTTCACCAATTTCCATCATTTTCTAAAACATACCCCAATCCACTGGAATTGGGGGATTTTCTCGATTTCGTTCCAAAACTAAATTTCTAAAACCAAATCCCCCAATTAAATGGAATTAGGTTTTTAATAAACCAATTGAAATAAGTTTCAATAAAATTAATTTAAATCAAACAATTGAAATTAAATCAAGCAATTTACGTTAAATAAAAATTATCCATCATAACAGAACCACATAACTTTCATGGAAACACATTGCCTAGAATGGAAATTGACAACTAGAAAGAAGGCACATAAGATCTAGGAACTCAACCTAGAAAAATGATTCAGCAACACGAGGTTTAGATCCATCAAACTCAAGATGATATATTAAACTCCAAGTAGAGAAAGAGAAAGAGATGAATAGATAGGGATAACACTTTCCTAGAAATTCATGCCACAACTGTATCAATGATCAATAGCTGATCGAAACAACTCAGAAGGGTTTGAGAGCTAAAAAATTCCTGAGGAAGGCTCTTGGGTCAAGAGAAAATAAATATAGAAATAAGAAATATAGATTTCACCTGAGCAACCTATTTAAAAAAATAGTTAGGACTTTACATGATGTGTAACATAATTACATGTCATGTAATTGAAAACTCCAAAAATAACTGAAAAAACCATCATATTTTAATAAAAATTAGATTTATTATCATTATAATTCACACATAATGTAACCATATTACATGATGTTTAAATACCCAGAAGACTGCAGAATGAGTAGGTTTTTATGCTGAGAATCCAACAAATATCTGACTTCACCATTATATGTATCCTATCAATTCTTTATCATCCCTACTCAAATAAAGAAAATGAAAACCAATAAAGGTTTTAAAACTAAATTTTCCTAAGAGTAACAAGATGTTACACCCTACCCACCATAGAAACATTATTTCCCCATAAAGACTGTCAAGATGCTTCCATACCAAAAAGGCGAGGCCAATTCTCACTCATCCATGACACGCACTCCCATGTCTCATAAGAATTAGAACTGTGCTAAAATATCATATGAACCAAAGGTATTTACCTCCCATGTAGTACCTTGGTTTAAAAATCAACTATCCTGATTGTCTGTTCAGTCACGAATAAATTAGGCTCAAACTCAAGATCACTCTAGCTTAGAACATGAGATAGATCAGATAGATAATTACATAGCTAAGATACATGGAAAAAATTATATATCAATGTCATCTGCAGTGAATGTTCTAAATAGTATGAAACTTTTTCCACTAGCTCAACAACCTCAAAAGGTCCCAAAAAACGAGTATCAAGCTTCCCTTTCTTCCCAAGACGTTAATGACCCAACTGATGTAAAACATTCAAGAATACCTGGTCACCGATTGAGAATTATATAATATTATGATGATGATCAACATAAGGTTTATATCGGCTCTGTGTCATCACCATTTTCTAATAAATCAATTGGATCTTTGTTGTCATCTCATGGGCCAAGCTCGGTCCAACCAAGAAACCTTTACCTATATCTGACCAACAAAATGAATATTTTAAAGGTCGGTCATAAAAGGAATTAAAATGAGACATTATAATTATAGATTGGTAACTATTTTTATAGGAAAACTAAACCACCCCCAAGTGATCATCCCATGATCCAAAAAAGTTTAGAATACAAGTGCGAAGAATATCCTCAAGAATCTATATATATATATTTCCATCCTATCATCTTATTATGTGTGGTTTGTTGTACTCAAATGGACGTGAGATCCTAGTTCCTCCTAAAGGAAACTCAAAAAACTATAAGTGAACTAAGAATCTCTCTTAGAAACTATAGCATATGGAACTCCATGAAAAAAAAACAATATCTTTCACATAGATATTTCCCAACTCATCAACTTCAGTTGTATCAAGAATAGGTATAAAGTGTGATGATTTAGTAATCCTATCAATCAAAACCCATATAATATTATTCTTCCTCTGGGTATGAAGCAACCCAACCAAAAAGTCCATAAATATCTCATCCCACTTTCAAGTAGGGACTGGAACTGGTTGAAGTAAACCTGAAGGTTTCTGGTGCTCAGCCTTAACCCACTAAAACATATAACAATGAGAAAAAAACTCATCAATTCCCTATCTCATACCTAGCCTCTATAACTACTTCAATATATCATAGAACATATTTTTAGTTTATGGGTTCAATACCCAATATGAACTATGGAAATCCCCCATAAAAACTTTCCTTACTGAAGAAGGTACCAAAAAATGGTTTTGAAATCATAGGATTCACTCATTGGATAAAGAACAATAAAAAACGGTCTCCCCACAATTAAGAGATTATCTAATGCTATGGAATTAATCATCAAGCTTCTTTTCTTGAAGAATCATCTCAAGAAGAATGGATTTTAACTAAACATTGGCCAAATAAACCCCAACCCCTAATTCCTGGACTCCAATATGAAACTATGAAAAGAGATCCATCAAATTCCACTCTTCGGATGATTCCTTCATGACCTGGGTTGGAAGTTTAATACTCAAATCATATACAACTAAATTCCCTTTCCCTAGAGTATTGGTGATATTGACATCAAAAGACTTCAGGAATTCCAACCAACACCTCTTGTAGAGATTTAAATCCTTTTGAGAGAATATATAACTCAAGATCTTGTGGTATGAATACATGATAAAATTTTTCTCTGAAAATATTGTGCCACCAAATCTTAAGTGAATGAATCATAGATGAAATTTTAAGGTCATGGGTTAGATAATTCTTTCCGTGTGGCCCAACCTGATGAGATCCATAAGAAACAACATGATCAACTTATATAAGAACATATCAATATTTTAATTAAAAGCATATAATGAGTCCTACGTTGTTTATAGATCGATCGTTGGTGAAGAATGTGTCTGTCGGTGATGAGGAAGACCATCTTCGATCGATACCCATCGATTAACCTCAATCTGATCACTATTCATTGTTTGATGTCAATCTTCCAAGGAAGAACACTATCCTACTTCTCCTTTATCTAGTATGGGTTATGTGGCCAAACCTTAGAAAATCATCATATTAGGGTTTAATTAGGCCATTTAATAAAATAAATAAACAAATTATTTATTTATTTCAACTAAAAATTCCCACCAATGGTTTCCTCATTTGAAAGTCCCACACCGATCAATTTTAGGTCATTCATATGGTAAAAACTACATTATGAACTCAATTGAGGTCTCATATTTCCCATCTGAGTCTCCATCTATGAGTTATTTGGGTTATAGTTATTAATTTAATTAATTAATTAATTTTTCCAATGAACCTACCAATGGTTTCCCCATCTAAATGTATCATGCCTATCAACATTAAATCGCGACTAGGGTAAAGTACACGTTTTAGATTCATCCATGGTCTCAGATTTCTGATCCGAGAAACCCTTTATGTGATATTGAACTTTTTCAGGAAAACTGTGCACATAAAATAAAAATATATTTAATAGTTTTTTTATAAAATTAATTTCAGGCTAATTAGGCCTCAGAAATTCATGTCGTTATAGAACCTGGCTCCGAAATTATTCCTAAAAATATTCCAAAATCTTACATAGCATAACTATAGTATCCAAGATTGGTAACTCAAAATTCTTTCTTTGAGTTTTAAAATTTATTATTAAACATAATTATTCCAAGAATTTACATTTTTATTGATTTAATTTCCTTATTTATAGGTAGAAAGTGTTTTAAAAATAAAATCAATTTTATGTAAGGTATTCATTTCATTTCTCTTAAAAATGATACTTTATAAAAAGAGACTCATAACCATGACTTTTACATCGATGTTTTCAAAATGTTTTCAAGAAATATCTTATGTGATTATATTTTCATGTTACTCTTTATATTCAAATGGTATATGTCTAATTAATTTATGTTTTATATTTTATTATATTATTTACCCTTTTATATAATGATATTTTTATATCCTACGATTTCTTAAGTTCATGTCATGGGATATTTTTATGAAACCCATTTTTTCTAGTAGTTATTTAAGTTATGATGATGATTGTATTTAAGTGTCACAAACATGCATGTAAGATTATGGGTGGGGTTATGTGTCACTCTAAAATGAATTGGTATACACTTATATCTCATGAGATATTCAGGTGTGGACATAAGGGGTTTTTTATATAAGCCTGGGCATAATGGGTTTGCTTACATTTTGAGGTGTGGAAATAATGAATTTATTCATATAGGTGTTGACATAATGGCTTTTCTCAAACATGATTTATTATTATTATCCATATACAAAATTTTCAAGTATATCAAGTTATGACACATTTCCAAGTTTTTTTATCAAGTTATTAAAAGTTTCAAGATTCATTTTATTTCCGAGAAATTTCATATTTTAATGATTATTCACTTTCAAGTATCTGATACCTTATTTCACATTCACATGTTATATGTTTTATCTTTTAAGTTTCATTAAAAACATTTTTATTATCATATATGGATACATAATGTTTTTTGGATTATCATACTTAGCCTTATGATCAATTATTTAGATATTTATGTTTTCCTCATATTCTTCTCATGCTTATGATTTAATACTTTATGATATGTATTTTCCCTTACAAAGAATTTCGTCTCACCCCTTTCTTATATTTAAATTCCCCAAGTTATGAAGATGATTAAATCATGTGATATGTCTAGGAAAGGGTCTATAGGAGCACAATTATAGAAAAATGTTTGTAAGTGTTATAAAATAAGATATTTATGTAACTAATTTCCAATACACTAAACCATCCAGTCCTTGTTTTGCGTGACTATCATGAGATGTATTATTTAAATCATGAGATCAATGTATTATCTAATTCATGTTAAGAATGGGTATCTATAGTTTTAATCAAAGAAGTTTTTAGTTATTTTTTAGATTAGTTTAGTTATTTTTGGAGATTAGTTTAGTAAACTTTGGTTCTAGGGTTAGAGAACCTTAGTGAAGATCCTAGAGATGATTCTAAGTATATGATGCTATCCTAAAATATAAGTAAATTATGAAGTAGATAAATTTAATTAAACATAAATATCTATCAATATAATAAAAGTGGATGAAATCTTTATCACACTTATACCTATGGTTAATAACCCCAAAGTGGATGTATTGGGAATTAACTTGATTATCACCTGGTGCAAGAAAAAGAGGCATAACTTCACACCTAGTTTTACACTCCTAGGTCATATTATTTGGTTGATAATATGATATTTATGAACCAATTTTAAGGATTTATTTCCAAGTTACTTGGAGAGATATGTTGAGAGGTATAATATAATCAAACTTAGAGTAGGATAATTCAAACTAAGATTGATATAGGTTGAATTAAAGTAACTATAGGTCAATTGTTAAATGTAAAAGAACAATAATTTTTAAGGTTCAATTGATTTTATGATTTTGATAATATTTTGATATTATAAATGTTTTTTCACTCATATAAACCCTTTTGGTTTTAGTAAATTATGAAACTAGAAGGAAACATGGGTAGAAATTACAACACAAAGATTATATTAATGGACAACCCAAAAGAATGGGAGTTGGAATTAGAAACCTTATAAATATTCCAAAATAGATATAATTGAATATGATTTATAATGATAACATTTTTGAAGTCCCAAAAACACCAAACATGATAAAGATAAATTATTATGAAAGATCAAGTGACAAATATGATGAAGGAAAAATGTTCAATTTTCTATATGTATAAAATTTTGAAAGAAGAACCAAGGGAATTAACTCAAGGGGAATGGAAGATGCTTTACTTGTGGTGAAGTAGGCCATTGAGAATAAAAATATTTATGGAAAATGGAGAGTTTAATTAACATGAGGAAATAAGATAGAACTGATTCTAGGGAACCCCTAACAATTTAATGTCTTATGTGTGGAGAACTCAAGCATTATCTAAGTCAATGCCCTAATCTAATGAATGTTGAGTATTATAGGAATCCACTACCTCCTAGATCCATAGACAAAGTAAGAACCTATAAAATAATTATCTATGAATATGATAATAGTAATTAGGCTTCACTAACTCTCCAACCTGAATTAGTGGATGTATTCTATTTCTATCAACACTATTGTATCTAGGGTGTTTTCTAAGAAAATCAAGTCACAACCCTTAGTGATTTTTATTTTAGGGAAAACATTTAGTGGTATGATTATTATGCTTGTGGAAATAAAATTTGTGAAAATCATAATATCCTCCTCAAAAAGTTTACTATATTTTTGAAATAAAATGGATATATTCACTCTGACTCCACATTAATTTCTCTATTAGGGAAAACCACATTCCAAATCCACTATGACCATCTAGTAGTGAAAGGAAAACCATATAGAAAAATAAATCCTTCACATGGGCCTTAATACCCAATTATGATATAAAATTCCCTAAAATTATTAGGTAAAATAAGTGTTTTCTAGTCTTCCTTATGATATTGAGAATCATATCTCATTAGAGATAACATATTAATACATGCTAATCATTTAACCACCCTTATATATTCCAAAAATTAAATGATAATTAAATAGTAAGGATTCAATTTATTTAATAGGGTGGAATATAACAAGCCAATATTTTATATACTTTAAAATTC
Organism: Viscum album; assembly: GCA_963277665.1. NCBI lineage: Eukaryota > Viridiplantae > Streptophyta > Magnoliopsida > Santalales > Viscaceae > Viscum > Viscum album. Next base: position 507,963,056 of record OY728131.1, on the reverse strand, counting down.
ACACTGTTCTCTATAACTTGTGTCACAGACAACACCCAGCAAAACAAACCACAACATATTAAGAATAAATTATTAATAAATCTATAAAAAACACTGAGATGGTAAACCATTAATAGCTATTAACTTTATAAATTAAATAATTAAGAAGATTTAATATTGAAAAGGTTATTTTCAATAAATATTGGTAATAATATTATGAATATATATGTATATATATATGTATATGTATATATATATATAAACAAAATAAAGTTCACTTTAAATATAAAATCAACTAGTGAAGATAAGAAACTAATGAAACATGTTTTATAAAATTTAATTATTTAAATACTGATATATTTTGATATGAAGAAAGGATTAACCCTAGTTTAAGTAGTAATTTAAATGAAATAATAGGAAGTATAAATAATATACAAAAAAATCATTTTTCTAATAAAAAACAATTTTCTCTACATTTTATGTTTTTCATTAAAATTAAAAATTATTAATTTTAGGATGTTAATTTGAAAAAATTAACCTAATTTTCAGATTTATCATAGTTATATTATCTTAAGATTGATTTTTGGGATTCTATAAAAATAATTAATTTTTAGGTGAATATTTAAAATATGGATTTTATTAATGCTATCACTTTTATGAAATTATTTTATTATAAGAATACATTGAAATTTTTCAAAAACATTTTCTTATGAAATTATATATAATAAATAATTTTAAAATACTATTTTGAATTTATAAACCCATTCTCAACATTTAAAAAATGTATATAGTGTTTTAATAAAAATAGTTTTTGACTATTTTTTTAATTAATTATAAGATGATGAAATACAGTTTTTTATTTTATTTATTATTAAATAAATAAAATTTTCTTTAGAATAATTATTTTAAATTCATTGGAATTAATTTCATTTAAAATTTTACCCTAATCGAAAATATTTTTGATTAAAAACAAACTATTACAAAAAATGGGTTTTTGGAAATTACATGTGCTGGTGCTAAAATTAATTTCCAAAAAACATAGGAATTTTATTTTATTAATTATATTTAATATCCAGAATCATTGATTAAAAATTATCTAATAATTATCATTTTATTTATAGGTATAAAGGATAAATAACCTAGGTAAAAACTGGTTACCAGGGTGAAAACTAAAATGGTAAAGTGAGTAACCTTAGAAGAAAATGGAATAAAATGTTTAAAACATGTTTATTTTTGAATTTTGGAGGTCTTTATTGACCTTATATTCACTAAAATACCTTATTTATAAATTTTGGATGCACTTTTATTGATAGTAACTTTCCATTATTGAATAGTTTTTGGTATTTACAAAAATGCCACTTCTTTTCAATTATAAAAGGGTAAATCCTATCCTTACTTCCACTCACTCAAAAAAAACAAAGTTTATCCAATACTATGAGAAAAACTATTCTATAAATTATTATCCACCTTAATTAGGTTCTGGTTTTCTCAAAATACCACCTATCAAATGTTTAATCCCCTTCATAAAGGTGATAATCCAAGAAGTGAGGTACAAGTTCTTAAACCTCTCTTTCTTTTTCTATTTATTTATACACTTCTATTCTTCCTAAAATTTCATTTAATCATATTGAAATGATAAAATTATTTTCATCATTATATTGTTATGTTATTATAATTATGTTACATTCATTAATCTCCTTCTTCTTTTCCATTAGAGAAATGAAAATGTGAATCATGTGTTGTGTGGACTACCGCCTCCTCAAATAAACATGTTTCACTTTTTTCCTCAACTTAAAAACATGGATGGATTAATTTTATATTTTATAAGTATATATGATATATATAAGTAATATATATCTTTAATATGGTTCTTTTTTCATAACATTAAAATTAATGATTGTTATAAGGTAATCTATTGATATTAGTAAACAATCCGAAACTAGTTCTTAACCATTTTTTGTTTTCACTAGATGTGACTAAAAATCACATGTAATGGAATTATAACATAATAATTTTTTATAAAACAAAAATTAAACAACATTTTATGGTTTCTAAATGATTATATTTTGGATAAAAAGTAGTATCAACTTCTCTTTTATGAACCTAGTTCAAAACAGTTAAGATTATTAACACCTGATATTGAAAAGATATTACAACAACCTAATACATAAAGAGAATTTTTATTAATTAAGAGTATGAATATAATTATATAATAATAATGTTTTAAAATAATTAATTAATATGTTTATATTTATGATATAATAGGTTAAATAATTATGTGGAAATCAAGGGTAAAAGTAAGGGACTTAGTAACTCAAAATCATTTCTTTGAGCTACACAATTTATTATTGAACATAATTTTTCCAAGACTTTCCATTTTGATTGATGTTATTTGATCATTTATAGTGGAAAATATTTTTTTTAACCAACATAAATTTCTTATAATTTATTCTTTTCATTTCTCTTAAATAGTAGAATTTATGAAAAGGGACTCATAACTATGAATTTTACATCAATGTTTTCAATAAATCCCTTTTGTGATTTGGTTTTCATGTTACTCTATATATTTAAAATGATTTATATTTCATGAAGTGATGTTTTATATTTTATTACATTATAATCCATTTTTGACAATGATATTTTTTATATCCCATGGTTTCTTGAGTTTATGTTATGAGATATGTTTAAGAAAACCATTATTTTTTCCATGGGTTATTTAAGTTATGATGAAGATTATTTTTATGTGGAAAACATATGTTTTAATAATGATGGGTGAGTTCATATATCACCCTAAACTTTATTGGTATAATATTATATCTCAGGAGATATTTATGAATAAAAATAATTGGTTTGTTTATAAGGGTGCGAGCTTGATTGGTTTGCTCACATTTTCAGGCTGGAACATAATGAGTTTGTTCACATAGGCATGGGCATAACAGGTTTTCTCACTCATATTTTCCTATGCTTATATATGTGATGAATTTTAAGGTTTATAAATTTATGAAACATTTCTAAATTTTTTTCAAGTTATTCTACGTTTTAAGATGCATTTTGTTTCCAATAAATTCCATGTTTTACTTATTATAATTTTCAAGTACCCCACACCTTATTTTATGTTAACATAATTTTTTTTATATTTTATATTTCCATAATAATATTTTTATGATATTATGTGGATCCATAATTCTTTTTTATTATAATAAATAGTCTTATGATAACTTAGTTATATATTTATGTTTTCCTCATATTCTCATCATGCTTATGATCTAATACTTTATGATATGTATTTTCCCTTATTGGGAATTTGTGATAAAATATTTCATATGTTTATATCCCCCAAGTCATGAAGATGATTATGTCATTTTAGATGCATAAGAAATGTCCTAGAGTAAAAAATGTAATGGATTTTTTTTAAAGTTTTATAAAATAAGATGTTTATACAACTAATTTCCTTGGAACTAACCTTTCAATCCTTGGTTTGTGCGACTATTGTAAGATATATTATTTAAATCATGAGATTAATATATAATTTATTTTATTTTTAGTATGGGTTTATATATTTAAACCATTAAATTTCCAACCTATTATATGAATCACAAAAATTATGAATAAACCATTAATAATTACATAATTCAGGTGAAATTTAATAAACAAAAACCAAGGGAAATCAAGAATCAATGGAAAGATATGGAAAAAAACCTTAAGTAGAGACACCTACCTCGAAATCAAACTAAACCTAATTAACTTTGACTAAGAACACTTTAATTAACGAGGTATAGTCCTCACACACCGAAACTATATATATAAAAAAGAAAAACCCCATAAATAAAAACATATTCATCCATATAGCATGATTGGGCTTCAATTTTCTATGGAGAATCAAGAAAAATGTGAGATAAGGGTAAAATATAAAGAAATCAGGAATAAATTAAGATTATATCTAGATATAACACCATTGATCCAATGAGGATCCACCAAAATGGAGCTGGAAGAAGCTCCAAGGAGTGGGGGATAGGTTGCGCATGAATGAGGAGATAAATGAGGGAGAACCCCTTTAGAATTTGAAAGGAAAATAGTAAAAATATAAAATTTTAATGACTTGTATAGTATTCATGGTTTTACCAAAATGTTAAATAAACCATGCGCTAACCATGAAGTATGCACCATCTTTAAAAAATCTACATGGTTTCTAGAAACTACTACATGGTTAGACAAACCATGCTTAATCCATGCAATAACCCAATGTACCCCAAACATCCCTCTTACAAGGTTAACCACATGGTTTCTATAAACCATCCACCGTGGACTATTTTCCAAAAAAATGAGGTTCTAAAACTCCAAATCCTGGAAAATATTAGAATAAATTAAGAATTATAGCTCAAAAATAAGAAATACTAGTGACCAGGTGGGTGTCATAATTCTCCCCACTATGCCACTTTCTACCCCCAGAAAGTCCCCAAGGCTCTTTAGTATAAAACAGATGAGGCCACTACTCCCTCATCAAAACTTCCCAATCCAAAGTCTCATGGATATCTACACATTCTTTCAAAACAAGTACTTCAAAGGGATTTACTTTTCACAAATAAATTTGTTCTAATAAACCAGGATACAAACAGGCTTCTCCACCAATATAGTATCAAGTTCTAACTCTATGTATTCCAACTCTATCACATGAGATGGGTTAGGATGGTACTTATTCTACGAGGATACATGGGAGACATCATAGATCGAGGTTATCCATAAAGAAAAGTCCTACCCATAGGCCACCTTCCCAAGATTTTCCACAATCTGAAATGACCTGACATAACATGATGAAAACTTCAAATACTTTCACAAGAGATGGTGTCCTAGTCAAAAGGATACACGAATGAAAACATGATCATCAAACTCAAAATATATTGTGTGATAATTAAGATATATATATAATTTTTGGTGACTCTAAACTTTCAAAAACCCATTTAATATCAACTAAAATTTATTCCCTATTTTCTAGATGAGACTCTATCTTAATAAGGAACACTCATCTAGATAGTACTAACATGATAGGTACTGACATGACCAACCATACAATAACTCAAAAGGTTTTATCTTGATCAAAACCTTATAAATTTTATTGTATGAGAATTATTTAAATGATACATGCATCTCTCATTAACACCCAAAGTCGAGCACACATGAAAAAAGAATATCCTACATAATATGGATGGAATACTTAGTCTGACCATCCATCTATGGGTGATAAGGTCTGGTTAACTTCAAACAGGTTCCCATGTATTCTTGGAGGATCTTTAAAAAACAATAATGAAAACAAGTATCTTTTCTAGAACTATCTCTAAAGGCACACCATGAATCCTGATGATCTCTTAGACATACATGAGACTGATCTCCTCTACCTTTATCAACACCCTAATGGGTTGAAAGTGGGTTGACATAGTTAATGGATCTATTATCAACCAAATAGTGTCTTTACCACTAAGAGTTTAAGGTGTACCAATAAAAAAGTCTATAAAGATCTCATCCAACTTCTATACAAGAATTAGAAGAGGCTGAAGCAACAAAGCTAGCTTCAGATTCTCTACTTTGATCCTATAACAGCTAAAACATCGGGATACTAAATCTTTAACTGACCATCTCATCCCGAACCACCAATAATGCTTCCTTAGAGTATAATAAATCTTGTAAGACCCCATGATAATGACCTAACTATAATAATTCCCCCCGTGCATCACCTCATGTCTCATGGTCAAAGGAACCATCAACCTATTCCTAAAAAATAGGGTACCATCATGAGACCGAGACCAATCAACCAAGGTGTCCCCACCATTTGGAACTCTAATAATCTATAGTTAGTTGGGTTTATATGCCTACTAAACCCAATCCTGATCAATAAGATATGTAAGGGACTAAATATTGATCAAGGACACCCGCTCTCTATCCCATGACATCTCCAAACCCATATCAATAAATAATCCCATCAAACTCTTCTCATACACTAATGATTTAATTTCCCTAAGTGGTATTTTTTTCCCAAGTCATAATTGACGACATTAACTTTCTTAGGGGTTTAAGTGATATGAAAATCAAAGTCTAAAGATACTTTACCCATCATCTCTTCCCGAGGTTTATGTCCCTCTGGATAAAGATATACTTTAGGATCTTATGATACAAGTAAATTGTAAACCATTTACAAAACAGGTTATAATACCAAGTCTTTAATGCATGTATTTTAGTTGCTAACTTTAAGTCATGGGTGGGGTAATTCCTCTCATATGGGCATAGATGATGAGGTTCATAGGCCACCAAATGATCATCCTGCATTACTACACACCCCAACCCCACACATGAGGCATCAAAGTACTCTTTATATATATTACTAGACTTAATAAGAATAAAAAATATATCTAATGTCAAATGAACCGAAAAATTCTCAAAAGAAAACTGAAACATCTCACTCCACTCAAACTTGAACCCTTTTTGAGCCAACACCATCAAGGTATAATCCACTATAGAGAAGTCCAAAACAAAGAACCTATAATACACTAATAATCCTAAAAATATCATGATATTCAACATTTTATTGGGACTATCCCAAGACATAACTGTTTGTATCTTCTCTAGATCCACTAAAATACCTCTCTCAAAAATCACATGGCCCAGAAAATTTACCTCTTCAATCCAGAAATGGAATTTGTATAACTTATCATATAGATGATTCTTCTATAAGATTACCAAAATAAATCGTAGATGGTCTCTATTGTCCAACTCTATCTTGAAATATACCAAGAATTCATCAACAAACATGACTATGAAGGAGAATAAAATGTGATGAAAGATCTGATTTATGAATTCTATAATGACTATAGGAGAATTGGTAAATTAAAATGGCATATTGAAATACTCAAAGTGCCCATACCATCCCCTAAAGGTAGTCTTAGGTACAAACTCCTCCTGAACACCCATCTAATGATACTATAACCATAGGTTAATTTTTGAAAACCAAAGATAACCCCTAATTTGGCTAAAGAGATCATTAATTTTTGGAAATGAGTATTTTTTCTTAATAATCACCTGATTCGGTTTACGATAGTATATGAAAAGTTAGATACTTCCATATGAATTCTTTTAAAAAAGAACTGGTGAACCATGGTGAAACATTAGGAAAAATAAACTCCTTTATTTTAATGTTCTACAACTAAACCTTTAACTCCTTCTAACTAGTAAGAGCTATCTGATATGATAGTAAAGAAATGAGGAACATATTGGGGAGAAGTTTTATAGTAAAATAGACCTATAATTGGAGAAAAAACCCAAAAAAAAAAACTAAAAACACCTTGGGTACTAGTCCAAAACCACCAGAAGAAGACCATTTTATTCTAACATCACTTCATCAAAGAAAAAACTAGATAACTAACATTAATTTGATCCAACATCTAGAACAATGGTTCCTTCTCACCTTGACCTTGAATACCACTCATCCTAAAATACATTAGTGCTTATTTCCAAGAGATATAAACTAGACCTTACAATGATATAGTTAATCTAAGATTTGAAATTGATCATAAAATCCATAGCGTTGATGATATCAAAAAAATTTAGGTTGAACATGAAAGTACCACACAACCTCCACATCAGTGATCAAAATGAAACACTCCAAGAACTTAAAACATTTCTCCTTCTTCCTTCCCAATGAGGTAAGTAGATTCATCACAAATTGAAACAACTTTTCATGTATACCCAAGACATCAAAAAAATTTAATGATAAAAACAAATGGAAATAACCCATATCAAATAGTTCTAAATCCATAAAATAACAGATAAACACAATTCCTTCCATGATAGCTATCCTAGATTTAGATTCCTCAGGTGTTACATCTGCTGTATAAAGGTGCACTAACTCAAGACTACCACATGCCTTCTTAGCTGGTTATGAATCCCATATAGACTAAGGGTGAGATGCCACGCCCTTATATGTATCTAATCACACTAATAATCCCTTATACAAATAAGAACCAAATCAACTCCCCTAAACCTAGGTCTTGAAGAAACATTAAAGATAACCCAAACACCCACACTAGTGGCACATACTTAGAGCCTCTAGACAATCAAGTCTAGTATGACCAAACTTTCCCCACTGATAGAAAGTCAGTATGTTATACCTTGAAGAATCCACCGACACCGAACCTTATTTCTACTGAGCAACCTTTCCAGTACTACAATGTGGTTCACACCACATCCTTTTGACTAGAGGAAGAAATATGTATATCACCCAATGATAAAGAAAACCCACCAAGGATTGTATTCCTTGCTAAGTCCACATAATACATTTATCCACCACCTATGTATAAGTTAGTAGGAAAATAGGAATAAGCATTGATATGATCTCATCCTTTAAGACTATTTCAAAATATCTTACCTTGAGATAGTAATTCGTGAGGAGCTCTAGAGAAAATGAACCAACTCGGAAAAACAAGTAGCATACGCCATTATTGAACGATATCCTTACTCCAATGTCACAAAATATTAAGCCTTCTCCAACTTTAGTGTCTTAGAATAAAACTATTAATTAAAAGACTTTTTAAAATTATTCCAAATGGTATCCTCATAATAATTTACATTCACCATGGATTCCCAAAATTTCCTACCCATTCCTTTTAATATGTAAGTGGTGAAGCCTACTTTTAAGGTCTTAGGGGTCTTTAGAAAATGAAATATATGTTCAATCCTCTCAATTTATACATCTGGATCATGGGTACCTCTTTCACCATGAAATAATGATGGATTATACTTAGTGAACTACTGAGCATGGTCCACTATTCATGTCTGACCCATTTCACCCTCCTGACCTAAATGATGAATTATATGGATCATTGATTCCACCAAAGTAGGATCGATGAGAGGGGTGGCCTATGGGGAATCCTCCACCACTCTTTATATATACATGGAAGAGGTCCTTATAGAAGGATTTTTTTATAAATAACATGGTAAGACTCATTCAATACATAATTAAATATAAAAAACATAAAATAAACCACAAGAAACCATTTTAATAGATCTCAAAAAACAACAATAACATAAAAAACAATTTCAAATGAAGAAGGGGAAAACAATTAAAATTTTAAATATTTTATACTTTTTATATTTTGGTTAGATGATTAGATATACCATAAACCAACCATGTGAAATGGTATTAGATTATTTCATATGTGGTTGAATGGGTTTTGCACGGTTACCACTAAGCACGATCTTAAATCGTGTACATTTGGTTTGCACCCCCATTTCAACTTGAAACTCCAAATTTATCAAAATTTCTCATGATTTCTTCTAGAAATATGTATCCAATGATTAAAAACATTAAGTCTCATCAAAGAAACTAAAAAACAGGTTCAAATTATAATCACAACCTCCAACCACACATGGAAACTTGGGATTTGACATGAGGAAGATATGGTTAGGCACTTCTTCACACGTACCTCTTGAGCTCTGGCGGTCATATATCCTATCTACTATTAATCCCACAATTAAAAATAGGGCTTTGATACAATTTTGTAGTGAATCGGTCTGGTTCAACTTAACCCATCACATGAGTTGGCATGCCACATGACCCAAAGCGCATTCTCGATCACCGCATAATGAAAAAAAGAAACAAGGAAACAAAGATTACCATTTGGGAATGATTACACCCTTGAAAATATGACATGGACTATATAGGAATTGGATGGACATGATAATAAGTAAAAAACACCAAAAATATATAAATATAAAACAGAGTAAATTCAATAACTACTAAAAGTAAGTATAATAACATCATCAAATCACTAGAAAAAAATACATATACATACGATGTATATAGTCAAAACTAGAAATATGTAATAAGGACAAACAAGATAATACATAATATCCCAATAACCAAAATACAAAAAATTATCTATAAGAGTTAAAATATATGAGAACATGTCCCCAAAATCCTTAAAGAATCCCAAGACATCGATAATCAAGATGGTCCACTTAACTATAGGGATTTCTTTCCCTTATCCATGTCTTGAAAAACAATACATGCATATGCCCAAAGGCATATATAAGATGTGAGACACAAAACCCATTAAGACACCACTCTGAATATTTATAAGAAATTTACCCATGAAAAACATTAAATATATTTTTAAAACTCATTTTCAAAACCAACTTCACTTTTTAAAATAAAGTTCACTTGAAAACAACACTCTAGAAACTCCTTTGGGTTTTCCAAAAAAAAACTATTTTCAAAACATGGAAAATGAGGATAAAATAAAGTAAATCCACTCGACATAAATATGATAAACACACCCAAACATGGAATAAACATATGAATACACATAAAAATAATTATATAACCAAATAATGTGAATATAATAAGCATAATATATCACAACCAAATAAGGAACTAACATCATATATAAAGCATAAAAAACTAACCAGGAACAAGTAGTATGAACCATGGTCTCTAAAAAATAATTTATAGTGTGATTTAGTCTAAGAAAAGTTTTTTTTATATCCAAAAAAGTGTACACAACAATTTTTGATGCTCTCTTAATCTTCCACATGACTAACATTACTTTCACGGGGAATCTCAGTTTGCATGGCCATGTTTTAGAAGCTCCCTTGGTCTTCATCCCAAATAACTGCTCAAAAAATTAGATAACACTCCATAGATTGTCCAAGATATATGATAAGGTTTTATTTTTATATTTCATGAAAACCCAATCACACTAAATGTATCACATGTTTTATACAATTCCAAATGCATAAACATCAACAATTTATAATAAAAAATCCATTTAAAATCCATTTTCATAAAACTTCCATGTACAAAACAAGATAAGAATTTAAAAATATGAAAGAATTATTTTAAAACCCTTTAAAAAACCCATTTTAAATCATAAAACCTCTTTGATCCATTTTAAAAAACACATGGAGAAAATCAAATCCAACTCCCTTTAAAATACACTTTAAACCATTAAATTGTCAATCCATTCAAAGAATCACAACATGTATAGATAAACCATCAATAATAACACAATTTAGTGTAAATTTAACAAATAAAACCAAGGTAAATTAATAATCAATGGAAATAAATAGGAAAATACACTTAAATAGAGGTACCTACATCAGAATCAAACTAAACCTCATTTCCTTTTTTAAGAACCACTTGACTCATGGAGGCAGAGTCCCTACACACATAAACCCAAAATAATAATACAAAAACCCATAAAACCCATATATTTTTTCATATAAATTTTTAGGGAATCCATTTTACATTAATAATGAATAAAAAGGTGAAATAAGGGGAAAATATGAAGAAATCATAAGGAAATCAAGTTCACCACAAGATTAAACACCAAGGATCCAAGGAGTTTCCCCAAAAATTATGGAAGAAGAAGCACCAAGGAGTGGGGGATATGATTAATATAAAGGGGGAGATATATGATAGAGAACCCCTTAAAAATTATAAAGGGATTAATGGTAAAATCAAAAAATTTAATTACCCTGACAATTTACACGATTTGGCTACTTGATTAGGAGAACCATACACCAGTCATTTGGAAGCCACTATCTTCCCAAAAATATATTGAATGGTTTCTAGAAACTTCCACATAGTTATTAAAATTATTCCTAATCAATTCAAAACCATAATTTTCTCTAAACACTCCTCTTGGACATTTAACTGCATAGTTTAAACTAACCATGTGCTAATAATACTCCAGGGCTTGTTTTTACCAAAAATTGAGATTATCTACCTCAATCTCCCAATAACTCCAAAAACAAACAAACAAATAAATAAATCTAAAAATTATATATACCAGTGACCTGATGGGTGTCAAATGTTGCCCCTAAACCAATAATAAAAGCTACCTCATGACATACCCAAGGCACATTCCCAATAGCCCTGGGCTAGAAACTAGTTCCAGGGTCTCAATACATAACCATTAGGAATTATTTCACCCTTGGAAACAAAATAATCACACAATAGTTTCCACCCAAAAATTTGGAATGACCCATCCAGATAATGGATGCCCACACCATCAGTAAATAAAGTAAAACACAATAGTAAGAGTAATGCAACCCACAAAAGTACGCAATATAAAAACAAAACAACTCAAAAACTATACTGTTAAGAAAATAAGGAACTTCATATTTTTATCATTAACTAAATGACTTGAATCCAACGATACAAGGATAATAAAACTAGGGAAATTTAAAAGAAAACCATAATAACTGAATACACCTAATGGTGTATCTAGGGTGTGTGTGAAACTGATCCTAGTAGGATCCTACCATGGATTTTGTGTTATTTTAAGAACCTCATGGATTTATGGTTTGATTTTACAAAGTTTTAAGATACCATGGTTATTGTTAAGTTTTTATTGTTGTATTTTTTGAAAACCTTATCTAAGTATTTCTATAGTATGATGGTTCATGATATGGTTTTTATGGCCTTAAATATCGTGGAAGGGAGTTCCATGATGCTAACAAGTGTTTTGCAAAGTTTTGGATATAGGGTGAAATAGTTATGGTTGGGTCTGAGTAGTTTCTGAATCTATACAGTAGAACCTAAAAAGGGATTAATCCTATATCCATTTTAAGATACTTATCCATTTTTCTATTTAAGGTATTCACATAGCCATTTTTCTACATAAGGGATTCACATATCCATTTTAACTAGGTAAGAGGATCATGTAGATGTTTCATTTTAGATGTGATCAATATAGCCATTTTGTGACATATCTGAATGTTAAATCATGTAGATAAATATTCTATGTAGTTGATTAGTTCACATATCCAATTGATCTATGTAAGATAATGATCTCACTTATCCGTTTATGATACATAAGAAATTTTACATAACTGATTCTAAATACACACTATAATCATATGGTTTTAAAATAGGGATTCATATTTAATATATTATGAGGAATTAAATTCATGTAAGAAATTATACATGCCTCCATGATGCCTTGTGTCAGTTTCATATGCCATGATGGAGACAGGGTAGTCGTCTGTAGTTATGGAGATCATGGGGCTTTAATGCCTGCATGTTTTTCTATAAGAAAATGATGGATGTAGTTGTCACACAATGAATAGATGATTATGGAGAAATTTTTTATGAGTAACATGGTATATGAGAGATAAGAGGGTGATACCCTGATTGGTTCATGAAAAATAGTTGATAGTTATATAATGTTTATGTGTAGTGTTGAGTATTAATGAGAAAAAACACAGAGAAAATAATTGAGCAAAGATGTCCAAAGAAAAGTTATTTATTATTTAGAAATCAAAATATGATGTATCTTGCATATTTAGGAGATATTTTCTTGAGTTTAAAAACTATTTATAGTGATTATATGTTGTCACTATGAGAATTACTTCGTGGAATATTTTGGAGGCACATAAAATGAGATCTACACTTCTTGTTTTAGAAGAAACTTGTTTTTCGGGTGGTCTTCATTGGTTCTTGTAATCACATTTTTTATTATAGTGGGATGTTGTGTTTCTGGGTGTGACTCATAAAATGTTTGTTGGGATTAAAAATAATTATTTAAAATTTAATTTCACTTAGTTCTATAGTAACAATAATCTGTGGTTTGGGTGAGTAACCAGCCACAAAAGGAGTAAGATTCCATACTAGATCCAAAGCTTGTAAAAATTTGTGAATCCCTTGTTATTTATTTTCTATATAATAATTTGAGGTGATTTTATTTATGTTTTTATTGGACCATACTCTAAGAATTCATGTAGTTTTGTTCATGTTTGATAGAAAATTATAAAAACTACCCTTTATTTATTCACCACTATCCCAGTGGAAGAAACCGATCCTTAAGGGAAATTCAATTGGTATGAGAGTATTGTTATATTTGTAGGATAAAAATAATTATCTATTGATTCATAGATAATATCAACTTAGTTAATATTCAAGGTTTTCCTACATTTTAAGTAAAAAATTATCATAGTTTTAAGAATTGAGTGTTTCCAAATCTTTATCTTTTGGTCTGGTAGTTTGTGATGCAATGATAGTGGATTTTTCTACCATTTGTGAATAATTTTCATATGAAGTTATAAAAAATGAGTAATATATAAGTGTATTAAAAAGGTAAAATGAATTTATTATATAATTTTTAGAAAATTTGTGCACAAAATTTATGGGCCTATAAACTGTGAATAAGATATGGGATAAGCTATAAAGAAACTATGAAGGTAATGTGAAAGAAAAAGTGTCACGAACCAAATCTGGTCACCACCAATACCAGCACCAAACCCGGCCTGTGGAAAGGCCCAAAGAGAATTCCCTATCCCCATGGGATTGAACAAGTTCTGATAATCATTAACTTATATTTGGGAATGATTTACCATAGTATGAAAGCATAAAACATTAAAAACAATCCATAATATAAATCTGGAATTTTCAAGCCAAACAAGCCTTAAGAAAAAAAAACTGAATACATTGGTGTAAGGAAAATAAAATTGGTCCAAATACAAATAAATACAGTATCAAGACATCTCCAAGGACTCCACACGACAAGGGTCATCACCCACAAACCGTCTCCACAACTCTGCACCAAGGATGAGAACTAACACCCCAAACCGCCACCACCCAAAGCGTTTCCTTTACCTGAGTCAAACATAACCAAGTATACATACAAAAAAGGTGTGTAAGTAGGGTTTTAGACTAATCCCAATAGTATAACACCCAATGATTTCAATGTGCATGAAATACAAGGTGAAAAAGCAAGCAGTTTTAATATGCAAAGAAAAGCAGTGATAAATTCCAAGAAACATAACTTTCAATTGAAAAATGTTTTCAAAATAAAACTTTCAGAATGTTAAAACATTTAAATAATAAATTCTAGATACTATAATTCACATCCAAAAACATCCTAAGACTATGGAAAATACCACACATGCAATGAGTAATAAAATCGGGAACACCCCTAGGCACTAGCTTGTCTCGGGCCCTATGTACCATGTACCTCAGTGTAAAGTAACCATAGAAAAACCCATTCTCGTGAACGATACAATAGTAGGGAACATAACCATAACCTATTTATCCCCAATAATAATCCATTTAGTTTAGTTAGAGTTTTCATTATACAAATTCTAAGTGAAACATGGACAAAACTCATCTCGTTCACTAGTCGTACTAGTACAAATCCGCCCACCTTGGTACCCGGGATTCCCCCATTGTACTCAAAAAATTTCAGAAAGAAACATATATCAATTTTCATATAAAACATCACTAATGTTAACATAAAAATAGTACAGTATCTCTAAAAAAATTATACCACTTAAATCACACAAAAAAACATTTTTATTCTTATTACAAACAACTTCACAAAAACTAACAATGCTTTGCACACAAAAATCCCCTTTAAAACCCCACTTTCAACACTGTGTTCATAATAATATTTTGAAAATAAGAACTAAAAACACCAAAAAATTTATATAAACCCATTACATGAGTTATAAAACAACCCCAATAAGAATCACATTTAATAGCCATGTAAAACACCCAATTTTACACCAAATTGGTACTACAAAAATCATTTACTTAAAAAACGTCACCCAAAACCAATTTATCAGAAACAAGAAAAGGATAAGAACATTGAAAAAAAAAATTTAGCCCAAATAAAATTCAATAAAATAAACAAAATAATTATAGGGAATCCATTAATGAACCAATACAAGATTTATATGAAAACCCCCAATTTCACAAACAATTGGCACTTAAAATTAATTTTCATTATAATTGTCACTAATTTTTTTTGAAGAAACATTAAAATTAAATATAAATGAAAATACCATAAACACAATATCTTGGTCACAAATATTTCGTACTAAAAGGAATCACCTACCAAATTAAAGGAAACCCTTGAACCACCGTGCGAAAATCAAGTCACACCACTACCATACCAAGAAGGACTTAGATCAAACCTAAAACCATAATAATTGACCAAGAAAACTCAAGGATAAACCCTATGTTCGAAACCATACCCCTTATTCATTTTTTAATTCATAGAAATTGAAAGAAACTTTATGGAAAGGGGAGGAACTAAGGAGGAGAGACACTTACTTGAGATTCTTTGAAGTTCCTCCACCAAACACCCCTTCAAAATGGGGTTCCAAAGAGGTTTTTGAGCGACTTGGAGGGATGAAATGGATGGTAGATTCTAAGAGGATAAGGAAGGGTTAAATTAGGAATTTGAAGGGTGTAAAAAGAGTAATAATTGAGAGAGTTATGAAGGAAAGAAGTTACGTCTTCAAATCTAGCCAATTTAAGAAACCCTGTGAAGTTATACACTAATTCACGATGAATACAAGATACAAAGAGGGGATAAAGAGTATTGGTATGTGGATGGTTTAATTGGGGTTGTATGACACTTGGAATCACTGAAATATCCTTAAATTTGTATAAGTTATCTATTAAACAATTTTTTTAAAACTGGAAATGAGATTTCGGGCTGGCCCAATTCCTTAAATAAAAACCCAAATACACCATTATTATGGATTCTTAAAGGGTCCAAATTGAAATTTTGATGTTAATAGGTCAGGGGAGGCCATTTTCAAATTAGAATGGGTGAAAAATATTAAAAAATGAAATATTTATAAATGAAAAAAAATTGGGTTTTAAATTTGGAAATGGGCTAACGGTTTGGACCAAGTCATGAAAAATCACCCTTTCGTAAAACTAACATGTGAAACCCCTAAAACAAATTATTAATTGATATTAAATGAAATTTACCTTTAAAATAAGTCATGTATGTGACAATTCTCCCCACCATGAAAGAATTTACAACTTGGAAAGTCAACCCGAAGCTTGATTGGAAAACAAGAATGGGTACTCTTACTCAACCCCTGACTTCTGCTCCCATGTCTCATGTGCATCATCCCCATGATGAAAATGAACCTGGACCAATGGAATGGACTTCCCTCAAATCACATTATCTTGGGAGTACACTATTTGCACCGTCCGATCAACAACAGACAAGTTAGTCTCTATCTCCAGTTCTTCCCAACTCCGCATATGGGAGGGATCTGAGTTGTATTTATTTAACTAGGAGATATGGAAGACATCATGGATGGATGTAAAATGAGAAGGTAAAGAAAACCTGTATTCAACCTTTCCAAAACTCTAGGTGATCTCAAAGGGCCCAAAATACCACAGAGTTAGCTTCCCTTTCTTCCCCAATCGAGGATGGCCCAGACGAGGGGCCACTTTCAAGAATAACCTGTCACCCACAGAAAACTCTAGGTCTCGATGCCTCCAGTCAACATATGATTTATTGTGACTCTGAGTTGTCAAAAAACACTACCTGATCAACTTGACCTTCTCAGACATCTCATACACCAGAGGTCGACCATGGAGCACCTCAAAAGAATCCATTCAAATTGAGGATTGATAACTGTTGTTATAAGAAAACTCAACCAAACCCAAATGGATATCACATGAACCTCAAAAGTCTATAACACATGTACAAAGCATGTCCTCAAAAATCTGACTTGCCTGCTCTATCTGACTTTCCATCTAAGGATGGTATGTCGTGTTCATCTTAATCTAAGACCCCAAGGCCTTCTGAAGGCCTTCCCAGAACTGATAAGTGAAACAATGGTCTCTATCTGAGACAACTGCCAATGGAATTCCATGGAGTCTCACCACCTCCTAGAGATACAAACAACCCAACTCATCCACTTTAGTTGTATCTTTGATCAGAATGAAGTGGGCTGATTTTTTCAGAAGATCAATCACCACCCAAATGGAATTATTACCCCGAGGTGTATGAGGTAAGCCAACAATGAAGTCCATGGAGACCTCGTCCCACTTCAAAGTAGGAATGGGTAATGAATGAAGAAAACCAGAGGGACTTTGATGCTATACTTTCACCTGCTGGAATGTGTAGAATCTCAAAACAAAGTCTTCTACGTCTCGTCTCATACCAGGCCACCAGAACTACCTAAGGACATCATAATACATCTTTGTGGAACCCGGATGGATATCCCATTGAGACTGGTGGCTGTCCTCCATCACCACCTTCTGCATAGATGATGACATTACTAAATGGCCCTTGAAGCACAATATGCCCTCGGTAGACGATGACCAATCAGAGGATGTCTCTCCACCATGAAGAAACTGCATTGACCACTGAAAAAGTTAATCAATGGGTTGTTCCCACTGAATCAACTCCAATAGAAAAGGAGTCAACTGGATGCTCGCCAAGAACGCACCTCCACTATGCTCCCTGGTCTCCACATGCATATAAGAAAAGAGCCCCATTAAAGTCCACTCATCACTGGAATTCCTCAAAGCCTGAACTAGAACTATTCTACTCAAATAATCAGCCACCACATTACTTTTTCCAAGGGTATAGACAATGTAAAAATTCAAAACCCCTGCAAGTACTTGATTCAACAATGCTGCCTCAAGTTGAGATCCTTCTACAAGAAGATAGAGGCCAATATTTTTTGATCAGAGCAGACCATACACTTCTCCCCAAATAGGTTGTGACGCCAAGTATTTAAAGCATGAATCACCACTTCCAACTCCAAGTCATGGGTCGGGTAGTTTTTTTTCGTGTGGCCGGAGTTGGCAAGAGCCATACACCACCATGTGATCATCCTGCATAAGAACGCACCCAAGACCCATACCTGAAGCATCACAATAGACCACATATCCCTTTCCAACCTCTAGAAAAATCAGAATGGGTGGTGGTAGTCAACCACCTATTCAGCTCCTCGAACGATTCCTGACATTATGGGCCCCATAAAAACTTCAACCCTTTCTAGGTGAGTACAGTCATCGGTGAAGAAAGCTGAGAGAAATCCCGAACAAATCATCTGTAATAACCATCCAGACTATGGAAACTCCTGACCTCGAACACATTATTTGGCTACAACTATTAAATAACCAAAATAATCTTCTTGGGGTCCACTAAAACCCCCTACTCAGAGATCACATGCCCTAGAAATCTCACTTCCATAATCCAAAAAGTGAACTTTGACAACTTTGTATAGAGGCGGCGATCCCACAAAGTGCCCAAGACGATCCTCAAAGGATGTTCATGTTCCTCCTCAGAGCTAGAGTATACTATAATGTCATCCATGAACACAAAAATGAAGGAATCAAGATACTGATGGAACAACCGATTAATGAGTTCCATAAATACCATTGGATCATTGGTCTATCCAAAGGGCATGACCAAATACTCAAAGTGGCCGTACTTTCTTCGAAAGGCTATCATTGGGATATCTGACTCCTTCACCCTGAGTTGATGATACCATAAACACAAGTCTATCTTTGAGAACCACTTTCCCCTTCAAATGATTGAAAAAATAATATATTCTGGGCAAAGGGTATTTTTTCTTAATTGTTACCTTATTCAGCTTTTGGTAGTCAATGCACAAACTGAGATATCCATCATCCTTTTTCGCGAACAACACAAGAGAAAACCAAGGAGAGACGCTCGAGCGAATTAATCCTTTGAAATATAAGTCATCCAGCTATATCTTTAATTGTATCAGCTCAGTGGGGGTCCATACGATATAATGGAAGATATATCAGCTATGTTCCCAGCGCCAGATCAATCGAAAATTCCACATCCCGCTCTAGGGGAAAAACTGAGAAATCATCCAGGAATACCTCCAGAAACTCATTCAATCCATGAGGTAGTGAAAATTCAAGGGAAATAACATCATCATCTAGCACGAGTGATGATAACTGTATGGTAATACTTACCAACTCTGGGAGTGGAGGTCCTGCATGACCCGACCGAGGATCCCATTCTCTTTAAAAAATATGACGACTCCCATCAGGTGCTGTGAAACTCACTCACCGCCAGTATCAATCAATGTGTTCCTAGAAGTGTACTAGCCAATACATGCCATGTATTATTTCAAATAGTTCCATATCTAGTACTAGGAGGTCCCACTCCATATCAACCACTGACACAGAAAGTGCACACGAGGGGCACATGAGGCCCTACTCCTTCTTTCCCAACGGTGTCACCAACTTCATTGAGAAAAACATCAAATCTGTTGGAAAATTTAGAATTTCTACAAAATGGGTTGAAATAAATGAAATAGAGTTTCCATTATAAAAAAGAGTACTAGATATAGAATATGATATCAGAATGGTACCTCTAATTGTTGACTGTCCCGCCGCTGATCTTACTGGTTCCTGATCCACTGCATGGAGATGTTCAGTATCTTCCTGATGAGGACCACTAGTGTTTGGATGTTCCCTAATCTGGATCTTCCCAAAAGATTACCTAGACCTACCACTATGATATCTAAATTGAGATCCCCCAGCCCTCGATGTCTTGGACTGTGCTGGCACTCCTCTTGAAACCACTGACCCTGCTCCAGTCGGAAGTGGACGTACCACCCCGCAGAAGCGCTGCAAATGCCCCAAACCTCTACAATATAACAAGGTTTCAGAGGAAGAGGGAATTCTGGTAGGATGTTCCCTATATTCCCACACTGGTGTAAAATGACCGATCTCACATCAGAAGCTGCAGACATAAACTTCCTAGAGGAGTGGCCTGAACTGCCACCTCCCTTCTTCACCTGATCCTCCTGGTTCCTCTTCTTCTCTGAAGAGTTTCCACTTACCACTGCTGACATTGTCCCAAAAAACCACTCCTGCCTTTATGGTCAATCTACACCATACATTCCCAGTCAACGATCTCAGTATAGGTCCTTAGCTTGAACAATAAAAACTGGGAGTATATATCTGGTCGCAAGACTTTCTCGAACCTCTGGGCCTTCAATTGTTCATTTGAGACCATTTAAGGGGAATACCGAATCAAATAAACAAAACGGTTGGCATACTCCATCATAGAAAGATTCCCCTAAACAAGGTCCATGAACTCTTGTGACCTAGCATCTGCCAAGACCTCAGGGAAGTACTGTTCATTGAAGACGAACTTGAAATATCCCCAGTGCAATTACTCATTCTTCCCAGTCTAAAACACTAAATCCCACCACTTATAGCTAGGACTCTCCAACAGAAAGGAGTCACACTTCACCCTGAGCTCCTTAGGTGTTTCTAGGAAGTCAAACAAACACTCAATATTCTCGATCCATTCCTATGCTTCCTGGGGTTCTGAGCTGCCTCAAATGGTAGGAGGCTTGTTTTTCAGAAACTCCTGTGCTTTATCTTTTCTAGGACCCGTATATTCTACCCTAGAAAGAATAGGAGTAGGATCCAGTCCCTATCCTAGATCTTGGATATCCTAGACCATAGCCTCGACTATCCTCTGATCGACCTGTGTGGGAGAACTCTCTCCGGCTTCCTCCCGTGGGCGCATGGGAGCTTTCCGGGGAGGCATGTTGCAACAAAATGCAACAGTCACAAAGAAATAGTCAATACCACAATTATGAAAATTTTAATCAAATAAATTGAACATAAATAATCTAAACACATATCAGTAATAAAAGAAACAACTACTCTACCCTCTCCTGATGTCCATGCGTGGTCTGCAACCCACACATCTCACTTGAAAGTGAAGTCAATCAGACAATTCCAGCATCCCATGGTGACTCATGGTCTTCCACGAGGGGTGAGATCCAGGAACCCTACTCATGAAAAAAACCTTGAGCCCCAACAGTCCTAGCTTCTATCTATCCTGACTCATCCCAAAATAGTAATATAACTCAAAAACATGAGCCTCCTCTGATACCATTCTATCACAAACCAAATTTGGTCGACACTAACACCAGCACCAAACCCATCCTGTGGTAAGGACATAAGGGAGTTCCCTATATACATGGGCTAGAACAAGTTCCTGAGTATCATTAATTTAGGTTTGGGAACAATTTATCCGAGTATGACAGCATAAAACATTATAAACAATCTATAATATAAATTTGCAATTTTCGAGCCAAACAAGTCTTAAGAAAAAACCAGAACTGAATAAGTTGGTTTAAATATAATACAAGTGGTATAAATACAAATAAGGACATGATAAAGATATCCCCAATGACTCCACATGACAAGGGGTCATCACCCACAAGCCGTCTCCACAACTCTGCATCCAGGATGGGAACTAACACCCCGAACCGCCACCACCCAAAGCCTTTCCTTTACTGAGTCAAACATAACCAAGTATAATTACAACCAAGGAGTGTAATTAGGGTGTGAGCCTAAGCCCCATAGGATACCACCCAATTATTCCAAAGTTCATGAAAAACAAGTTGAAAAAGAAATCAGTTTTAATATGAAAAGAAAAGCAGTGATAAATTCCAAGAAACATAACTTTCAATTGAAAGCTGTTTTGAAACTAAAACATTCAGAATGTTAAAAAATTTAAATAATAATTTTTATATACTATAATTCACATCCAAACAAACCCTAATACTAGAGAAAATATCACACATCCAATGAGCAACAAAATTGGGAACACCCCTAGGCACTAACTTGTCTCGGGCCCTATGTACCTTGTAGCTCAGTGTAAAGTAACCATAGAAAAATACATTATCGCACACAATCTACTAGTAGGGAATATACCTATAAAATAGTGTTCCCCAATAATCATCCATATAGTTTATTTAGAGTTATCTTTATCCAAATTCTAAGTGAAATAGGGACAAAACCCATCCGGTTTATTAGTCATACTAGTACAAATCTGCCCACCTACATACCTGGGCTTCCCCCTTTGTGCTCAAAAAATTTCAAAAATATACATATAACCCTTTTCATATAAAAAATCACTACTATTAACATAAAAATATTACAATATCTCTATACACATTATACCACTTAAATCACACAACAAAACATTTTTATTTTTTTTATAAACAACTTCACAAAAACTAACAATACTTTGCACACACAAATCCCCTTTAAAACCCCAATTTAAACATTGTGTGCATAATCATATTTTCCAAAGAATAATTTTAAACACCAAGAAAATTTATATAAACCCATTAAATGATTTATAAAAAAACCCCCAATAAGCATCACATAGAATAGCCATGTAAAACACCCAATTTGACACCAAATTGGCAATCAAAAAAATCATTTACTTAACAAACGTCACCCAAAACCAATTTCGTAGAAACAAGAAAAGGAGAATAACATTGAAAAAATTATTTTCAGCCCTAATAAATTTCAATAAAGTCATCTAAATAATTATAGGGCATCCCTTAATGAACTAATAAAATATTTATATGAAAACTCCCCATTTTCACCAAATATTGGCACTTAAAATTAATTTGATTTATAATTTACACTAAAACCAATTTTATAGTGACATTAAAATTAAATAGACATGAAAATACCATAAACACAGAAGATATGTCACAAAGATTTAATACCAAAAGGAATCACCTACCAAATCAAAGGAAACCATTGAATCATCGTGCACAAATCAAGTCGTACCCCCGCCACACCAAGAGGGACTTAGATCGAACCTAAAACCATAATAATTGACCAATAAAACCAAAGGTTAAACCCTAGGTTTGAAACTCTAACCCCTGGTCATTTTGGACTTCATGGAAATTGAATGAAACTTCATGGAAAGGGGAGGAACTAGGAGGAGAGACACTTACTTGAGATTCTTTGAAGTTATTCCACAAAATCCTTCTTAAAAATGGAGTTCCGAAGAGGTTTTGAGAAACTTGGAGGGATGAAATGGATGTTAGGTTCGAAGAGGAGAAGGAAGGGTCGAATTAATAATTTTAATGGAGGAAAAAGTGTAAGAATTTGGAGAGTTATGATGGAAAGAAGTTACCTATTGAAATCTGAGCGATTTGAGAAACCCTATGAAGTTATGTAATAATTCATGATGAATACGAGATCCAAATAGAGGGTAAAGAGGATAGGTGGGTGGATGGCTTTAGTGGGGTTGGGTGACACTTGTAATCACTGAATAATCCTTAAAATTGAATAAGTTATCAATTAATCAAATTTAATTTTTAAAACTGTAAATGGGATTTCCGGATGGCCCAATTCCTTAAATAAAAACCCAAATCCACCATTATTATGGATTCCTAAGGGGTCAAAATTGAAATGGTGGTGTTAATAGGTTAGGGGAGGACATTTAGGAATTTTAATGTGTGCAAAATATAAAAAAATTAAATAGTTATAAAAGAAACATAATTGGTTTTTAAATCTGGAAATGAGCTCACGGTTTGGCCCAAGTCCTAAAAACTCACCCTTTACTCCAAAAAAACTTAGTAAACCCCAAAAACAAAGCATGAATGGAAATTAAAAGAAATTTAACTTTAAAATAAGTCATGTATGTGAAAAAAGGGAAACAACTACATATCCATAGATATAAATTAAAAGAAATTAAAATGGAAGAAGTGGAATGTTTTGATGAATTCTTTACTCATGTAAATGAAATTTTGAGTAATATTAGAGGATTTGGTTAGAATATTGATGACACCAAGATTGATATGAAATCAATGAAAACATTTCCAAATATATTTGATTCTAAAATTTTATAAGTTGAATATAGATAAGGTCTTTCTCTTTATAATCCACACAATATTATCATTACTTTTGAAATTTGAAAACTTTAATCATTCAAAAAGAAGGTGAAATAAGATATAGATTTTGAATCCTTGGGAAACATGAAAATTATTAATGATGAAGTTAGTGATGATAGTAGTGATTATAATAATGAATAAGAATATCAAATAGTTCTTGCATTTATTTATAAAAGGTTTCTAAACTGTAAAAATAAGAATAGAGGGCATTTTCTCGTATATATTTAAAATAAATTGTCTTAGAAAAATTTCATTTAATTTCCCAAAGAAAAAAAGGAATGGATTATAAATATAAAGATGATAAAAAACACATGTAAATAAGTGGATGAAAAATTACAAAGATGATTTAAAGGCTAGTGGATTAATAGATTTTAGAGAACTAGAAGGAGAAATATGATGAGAAAAGAAAAGGAATATGATATTGTCTCTTATAGTGACACTAATGAATAAACATAATAAAAATTTACAAATATTATGGATCATTTTCAAACTAATTTTGAACCTATTATAATTAATTAGGATGAAACAGGACCAACATATTATAAATATATGCTCAAATATGAGCTTGAGGCATGTATTAAGAAAAATTCCTTGATAAAGAAAGAGAAAAAGATTATTTTAAGATAGAACAAAAATGTGGTTGATAAAAAGGTGAAAAAGACAAAAGTAAGATAGTTCTTATATAATAAAATAAAAATATCATATTAATGGATGAAGAAAATGAGAAAATGATCAAAGTTCTTGAATAAAATCTCTCTTTAAAGGATAAAAAATTATCAATGATATAATAAAAACGACTTGATAATGAGAAAATTCTAAAAAATATAAAGAAGGACTTCAATATCTCTATTGAATTCAAGGGATAATACTCTCGAGATGTTGGAAAAATTCTGGTAATGTTACCATCTAAAAAATCTATTTTCTAAACTTTTGATACTAACATTTGTAGGTATAAATCCTAAAAATAGTCAAATATAGACCAAGAATAATGAAGATAAATTACCTGTAAAAGTAATTAATAATTTAATAGTATTTAATGGATCTTATTTTCAAAATCATAAGCAAAATTTGACCCAATAAATTCAGCGAATGTCAAATTTTAGAAAGAATATTTCTGTAAATTACTTTAGATTCTCAAGGAAATTTAGATTTCACGGTTATTGATGGTTATATATATTGATTGGAAATATATATTGTACATTTTTTTTATAAAATTTATTTACTATGGATAAATAAAGAACACAAGGGGAGTAGTTACAATGAGAAAAAATCAAGTTCTTGAAGAATTCAGGCTGAGAAGGAAACTGGGTACAAATTGACAAATATAATAATTTTGATTGTCTTGAAGAGTTGTGAGGTAGGTGTGATCAAAAGGGTCATAGATCATAGAAGTGTATTACTCTTTTACCCAGTCAACTCCCTCTCAAAGATAAAGTAAAATAATTTCATGTTTTCAATAAAGAAAATTCGTGCTTGAAAAAAGTGGATTTCAAGACAAGTAAGAAAATAAAGTTTTGGATACTTGATAGTGGGCGTTCCTACCACATGACTGAGGATGATAAAATTTTTAAGAATATTGATAATCATGAAGAAGGTGTAGTAACATTTTGTAATGAATCCCCCTTTAAAATAAAATCTATTGGCACAACTTAGATTGAAAATGATAAATTCTGATCAGACAATGTTATCTTTTTTGATATGCTAAATAAAAATTCATTAAGTGTCATCCAACTGTGTAATAGTGGAAATGAATTAAGATTCAAGAAAAATACATTCATCATTAAAATAACAAGTAATATAAGAACTATTTCTAAAGATTATTTAAAAAATGGAAATATATTCTTGATTGGTGATCTATCTAATACATGTTACTTCAAAATAAAAGATAAGAACTTTCTATGGTATAAAAGTCTTTGGAATATTGGGGAAAAAATTCCAAGTAATTTCTTTAAACATAAATAAGTGAGATATTTACCTAATATAAATTGATATCAAAATATAGTTTGTGGAACATGTTAAAAGGGGAATATAACTCACATGGATGACAAGAAGGTGGATATTGCATCCACAAGACTATATGAATTAATCCACACTGATCTATATAGACCCATGAAATATAAGGACACCCAGGTGATATTTATTTTAATAAATTCATAGAATAATTCACTTGGATGACCAATGTACTTTTTGTAAAACATAAATCAGAAGTGATTAAGATGTTTAATATATACAAAAAATAGATTGGAAAAGAACTTAGTATGTGTAATAATAAATTGTGATCAGAAAATGGGAAATAATACACATGTGATGCATTTAAAATTAATCTTATCAAGAAATTAATCAAGAATCATTATATTGGACCTTAAATCTACATCAAAATGGTGGTAAAGAGAGAAAAAAGAGATAAAAAATAGAAACATTATAGAAATATGCATAATGGTGCTGGATTAAAATGATATTTCAAAACACTTCTGAAGATAAGTAGTGTACACAATGGTACACATTTAGAATAGATGTATATTGAGACCTGAAACACATGCTACAAACTATGAAATTTAGTACCAAAATAATCCAATAGTAAAATATTTCAAGGCCTTTGGTATTCCTTATTATATTAAAATTAAATATAATAGGATGTGAATGTTTGGAGAAAAGGATGATGATAGAATATTTATATGGTATTTATCCAATAGAAAAGGATATAGATGCTGGAATAAAATATTTCATAAAATTTTAGAGTGTTCATATGTAAATATTGATTAAAATATGGGAAAAAGATAAAATAAATTATTGTTGATTTTGAGAATTCTATTGAAAATATCAATCAAATTTCTAGAAAAATGAATGAAAAAGTTGATGAAATTAGACCAAAAAAATTATTGCAATCCTAGAATGCCCAAATGATCATTAATAAGGAGATAGTTGTAACATTAATCAGTTCTAAAGATTAAATAATCATGTGGATATCAATAATATCATTGGTAATTAGAATATACCAATTCAAACCAGAAGAATACTGGGATTAGATAATCAAATAGCGCTTGTATCATAGGCTAAGCCAAGGATATTGAATGAGGTTGTTGAGAATATCAAATGGGTAAAATATATGAATGAATAACTTAATAAAATTAAGAAGAACTATAAATGAGAACTTGTTTCCAGACTAAAAACCAATAATATGATCGACAAAAAATTGGTTTTTATGAAAAAAATTAATGAGAAAGGTGAAGAATTATGTAACAAGGCTAGATTTTTTTCAATGTATATTCTCAAATGGAAGGAATATATTTTGAATATATTCTTGATCTGGTTTCTAGACTTGAGATAATAAAGATTTTCTTGGTAGTGGCAGCGCATAATCATTATAAAGTGTATCAAATGGATGTAAAGTCTACCTTTTTAAATGGAGATATTGAATAATAAATGTTTACAAAAAACCAAAATGGTTAATTCTTGACAATAATGGGAGAATGGTTTTCATATAGTAGAAGTTTTTTTTACAATTTAAAGTAGTATACAAGGGAATTTTATTCTAAACTTGGTGATTACTTGAGAAAAATGTGTTTTTCAAAAGGCATTGTTGACAACAAATTGTACTTAAAAAAGTATTTCTTAGATACACTAGTTATGAATATTTATTTGAATGAAATAATTTTTTCTAGTAATGATAGTTTCGTATGTGATTAATTTTTTATGGAAATATTTAAGTAGTTTGATATGTCCATTCATGGGGAATTAAGCTACTTTTTGTGGTTCAAAATTGAGAATAATCCAATGTATGTATTTATTTATCAATAAAAATATGAAAAAGAAATTCTAAAAAAGTTTATAATGAAATATTAAAAAGAAATTTCTACACCTATATTGGTTGGAATGAATTTCAATAAGGATAAAAAAGGAAATATGGTTGATCAAAAGATTTTCAGAAGTATGATTGGATGTTTGTTGTATCTCACAACTTGTAGACCATACATTTTTTATGAAGTGACACTATGCTCAATGAATAAAAGTAAACCAAATGAATAAAACTTTCATGAAATTAAAATAATTACGAGATGTATAAAATTCATAGTAAATTATGGGATATTATACAGGTGTTGTGGGAATCAAAACTTTATTGCATACATTGATGCAGATTGGAAAAGTGATTGTATAGATCATAGATCCACATATGGTGGTGTTTTATTTGTTTGTGATGGTTGCATCAGCTAGTAAAGTAAAAATAAATGTTCTATGACCCCAAGTACATCTAAATCAGATATATTCCGGCCACACATGTAGTTATATAGGTTTTATGGATGCAAGTTCATCTAGTAGATCTGAGGGATTATATTCCAAGTCCTTTTAATATTCATTGTGAAAACAAAAGTGCTAATTATTTTTCAAAAAATATAGTTCAAAACTATCAGTCTAAACATAATAACATCCATTATCATTTCATCAAATATAAATTACATTCAGGTGAAATCAATCTTCACTATATTTTCACCAAATAGAATCTTATAGATATATTCACCAAATCTATGTTGCATGAACGATTTTTGGAATTGATTCTAAAAATTAATTCTCATCCTTCCCCGTGCACTTGAAATTCAATGGCATTATGTTTCCCTATGGTCCTTTCTATTCTATTTACTAATGGGTAAAAAATTTCATGATGTCAAGGGGGATTGTATGTAGGGGTATTTTTTCAATTCATACAATGCTAAAGATAGTCGCTCAATGATGAAAACAATCATGAAGGTGATCATGATCAAGGTATCAAAGAATTTATGGTCTTCAAATACTACATTTAATACACCAAAAGGATATTCCACAAATATTAATTTCATGTTTTAACTTTTAAATATACCATGAATAAGGCTCCACACATATCTGAGGAAGGCGGCATTGATTCCACAAGTTGCAGTAGAAGACTGTTGTCAATAAATCCAAAGGGTGAGATTGAAGAACCACAAGTATTTGTGGTTCTATTTTAAAAAGTTTTAAGATACCATGGTTCTTAGTAAGTTAGTATATTTATTTACACCTTATATGAGGATTTTAATAGTATAATGGTACTTGATCTAGATTGTATGGCCTTAAATATCATAAAAGGGTGTTCCATGATGCTAGTAAGTGTTCTTACTAAAGTAGTTATGGTTGGAATTGAGTGGTTCTGATATAAATGTATCCAAATCTAAAAAGTTATGAATCACATATATGTTTTAAGATGTGTATCCATTTTTCTACGTAATGGATTCACATAGCCATTCTTCTATATAAAGGATTTACATATCCATTTTAACTATATAAGAGAATCATGTACTTATTTCATTCAAGTAGAAAATTTTAATATGTGATCAACATAACAATTTTATGTTTTATATGAATGTTGAATTAGATAGAAAAATATCCTACATAGCTGATTAGTTCACATATCTATTTGATCCATATAAGTGAATGAGTTCATGTAACTGTTTATGCTACATAGATATTTTTACATAGATGATTCTAAATCAATAGTGTAATTGGATGGTTTTCTAGTAGGGATTCATATTTAGTATACTCAAAGAAATTAAATTCATGTGAATAATTATTCATCCTTTTGTGATACCTAGAACTATTTTCATATTCAATAATGAGATGCGGTAGTAATCTGTAGTTATACAGATCGTGAGGATTTAATTCCTGTGTTTTTTTCTATAGAAAAAGGATGGATACAGTTGTTTCATAGTGGATAGTTGATTTTGGAGAAACCATCAACAAAAAAATGGTCTATTAGAGAAAATGGGTGAGACCCTGATTGGATCATGATAGAGAGTTGATAGTTTTATACTGTCGATGTGAAATTTTGATCATTGATGAGAAAAAAACATAGAGAAAATAATTGCGCAGAGCTATATGAAGACAAGTTCTTTGTTCATTAGTGATCAAAATCATAGGTATATTTCATCTTCTGGAGATTTTTTATTGGGTTAATAATATATGTTCAATGATTATACACCCACACTATGAGCATTACTTCCTTTAATATCCATGAGGCTCGTAAAAGTAGATATACATTCCTCATTACATAAGCAAATGTATTTTTTGGTGATCTTATTTGGTTTATGCAATCATTTTTTTTGTTGTAGTGGGAAGTTTTGTTGTTGGGTGTGACTCCTAATATGTGTTATGAGATTCCACATGATTTTTTGTAAGTAAATTTAACTTGGGGATATTGTGAAAAGAATCAATGGTTGGGGGGAGTAACCAGCCACAACAATGAGTAGGATTCCACACTAGATCCGAACCTGGTAGAAATTTGTGTGTTCCTTTCTCTTTATTTTTTTCATAATCATGTGATGTTGTGTTATTTATGTTCTTAGTGAATCGTAATCTAGTAATTCATAGATATTTGTTCTTGTTCGATATGAAATTGTAAGAACTACCCCCCACTGATTCACCCCTATCAATAGAGGAATACTTAAAGGCACTTTACTATTCATATAAAAAGAAATTTCATTTTATTTAATTTTAAAATATATTTATAAAATAAAATTTTAATACATAAGTACATAAAATTCAATATCAATTATATAACCATTTTATAAAAATGCCATTTTTAGTAACTTTAAATGAAAAAACACTTTGAAAATGTTTTCCCACCCGAATCCTCCTTTGCTAAAAGACCCATTTTAAATCCACTTTTAAAAAAATCCACTAATACACTATTTCAAATATTTTCTGAAAAACATTAATTGAAATAATAAAAGAACAAAAATCAAGGGCACTGCATCACTAATGAAACAAAGCGATCACAAATAAAGCATGTTTCCATAGTTTCCAATTGATCCAGGGGACACAAATGAATGTCCCCTATAGATTCAAATAGTATCATTTTAAATAAACTAGGTCCTAAGGTAAGATTGTTCCTAGAATTAACTAAATCCACTAGACTAACTACCGACCTATGTTGTTCCCTAAACCACATAGTCCACCCAACTATCCTGCACCTAGAATCATCAGGGGAACTCTCCATATAACACCATCTCACACTATATGGGACACTATTAGAGTGATCCTATCTAGTGTATCATAAGTCCCATACCACTCACTCAGTGCTTGGTGAACCCATGAAATTAGCAATAAAAGGGGAGTAATTAATCAAACCACACATGTATCATAGAGCATAAATAATTAATCTCCCTCACCTCCAACTCCCTCACAAGAAATAACCACTATGATTTCATTCATTATAATGGTAAACAATGTACCGCTCTCTAGGTGTCATAATTCCATGTCAAAAAAGGGATTAATAGTTTCTCACATTCATTAAAAAAACATTTATAAAATTCTAACAGGGATTTAACAAAATGGACTAAGGTTTTCAAGTCACTTGTTTTCCCTTGTAAAATCCCATTTCAAAATCATCCGTTAAAAATATCCTTTTAAAACATCATTCATAGATATTTCAAATACCAAAACCTTTTCATTCAAATAATTCAAGAAAATATAACCTTTTCTTTACTAAATTCATAATCCAAACTAGGTCAAATATGCTTTACCTAATAAATTCATTTAAAATAATACTTTTAAAACTTTTTACAAACACTTGGAATTAAAAGATCATTTTAGTAACCAAAAGATATTTAAACATCTGTTACTGCAAATGATAAATACTTCCAAAAAATTTATAAATTTTATTTCACTATTATATAAAGACATAATTGAACAAATCAAACATTTAATAAAATCAAGCACCACATCATAATTTCTCGATCGAGAATCCATTGTACAGTGCCCCAAGTTGGTGGGTCACATGGCATCAAGCATGACACACCATACACTAGAGGCTGCTGACCAGTAGGGAGGGCCTAGGGTGTGTCTATGGTGACACTATTACCTCATGTAAGAGTATATCACAATAGTAGTAAACATATTAATAAAGAGTGTAAGCATTAAATAAATTGAACAGAAGATAAATATCCAAGATAAAAATATATAAACAATTCCAAAGATAATACCATATAAAAAATAATGTGTCTGTCATGTCTCTATAAATATGGAAAATAGTTATAAAAAATCCAATACAATACATGTATCAAAATACCAAAAATAGAAAAAAATAATATCCTAGCTAGCATCATGAGCCTAGATCTGTTTTTTTCTCTCCTTCTCCTAAGTAATAAGCAATCAAGAATCATATATTGGGCACTTGAATCGATAATGGACCAAAAAGGGTGTGAGGTAAAACTAAATAGGATACCACCAATAGTGTCTATAACAAATCTAGCATGTGTATAACTAGATAAAGCTGTGTGCAATATATAATAGGTATAACAACAGTATAAGTGAAAACCCCTTGGAAAAGGTAATAACTAATAAGTGATACTATCAATCCCATCAAAAATAGTCACACTCCCATATATAAGGGAATTTTTAAAGCATAAATAAACAAGTGATACTATCCAGTTTACCCACTAGAGCCAAATACACATACCAAGGCTATCTATAAGCATATAAAATTAAATATCCACTATAGCCTTTCTGTTTAATCAGGTGTACAACATCATTCATGTCCACACTATATAATCCAGTATATAACATTTTCCATGGCCACATAATATAATCAAAGTATTCCACAATGGCTATGCCTTGTAATCAAATGTTTTAGACCGTGGAAGGCCATATCAAAGGTATATAATAACAATGAATCCATGTTGATTACTAGAAGTATCTCGATGGAAACTTGATAAAGACTTGGGTAGAGTCCATGGGTAATTTTAATAGACTATGACCAACACAAGTCCAATAAAGTTGGATCCAAGGGGTAGCAAGGCCCAAGGCATCCTACAGAATCAAGACCTAAGGATGAAACTTGTCTAAGGCTTCTAATACCATAATCATGATCCATGGTAGAAACATCCATGGAATCCTATGGAATCAGGATCAAAGGTGTACCAAGCAAGGAATCAACTACCATAATAAATTAATCATATCATTCATTAATCATTTCATAATCATTCAAATTCTACGAGTTCATCTAACTCATATAACAATTTCTATTTAAGTAGTTTAAATAATTCACATCATGTCATCACGTGGAAAAGGAGACATAAACTCCCTCCTAAACATATCAATTGAGTTCTCATTTAGTTTAAAAATGATCCATCTAGACAGGTGAGATCACATGCACCCAATAGGGTGGTACAACAGAGGTAGGTAATAAGGTCACACCCTAAGAGTGTATTAGGATGGAGAAACAACCTCTAATAATCTCAATGGAACTATTGGGAATCCTTAATAGGTCCCAAATCATTTAATCCAAGATCTCAATTTATTTTAGGGGAAATGAAAAAAACTAAAGCATGTGGAAGAACTTAAACTAGCTATATAAAACACCAAACCATGGGGGAAATATATTTAACACCAACCACAGGTCCATAGAAGAGAAATCATCAATTATCGACCTCTAATTTTTTTTAGCTCAAGAGAAAAATGAAGAACAAACAAAAATATTAAAAATAGGTCATATTATATTGAACATAAATAACTCTGTTGATACTAAGAAAAATGAAGAACAAAATAATAGAAATTAATAACTCACTGATGTTAATCAAATGAGATGAATGGTGTTCAAGTTAGAGTTCGAATGATGAAACGGTGGCCAATACTTTGGGTTGAGATTTAAAGGAGAGCTCCCATGTACATGGTGTTATCAATCGGGAGAATGAAAAATATAGATTTGGTTATAGGGGTTATTAAGGGTGAAATGGTAATTTCCCCAAGAAATACTAGGCTACATAGTTTTTCTTAATGGTTGGATATACCATGCACCTATTGTGTTCCCTTCACTGTGATAAGGGGTTCCTTGTACGATTTCATGTGCACGATTTATCAATCCATGCGTAAAACATGTATCGTCCTTTTTCAAAAATTGAAGACCCCCCCTTCATGGGAATTCACCTAAGGTCGCAAAGTTTCCTCAAACTATGAAACCAATTACACCAATTTTTCAGGCCCCACATAGTTAGAAGTAACCATGTTCCATGCCCCGCACGCTTTCTACTAACCATGCGGCCTACCCTATTTTTCTAAAAAGAGGGGATCCAGGCTCCGCACAAGCCCCTAACACCCATGATACACCCATGAACTCATCGGGAACTCACATTAGGCTAGAAAAAAGTATTTAAATTGGAAAAAAATATCTTTATCTCATAGGAAAACCTGTTATCTTACAATATTCCATCCTTAAATTAATTTACCCTCAAATTGCCCTTCCGAGGGTGGTCAATAATGGGCTGAGAATAACTCTGGCCACTGATTATGTACATCAGTCACCCATTCATAAGTCTCATATTATAAATATCCATGTTTCCATGGCACCCATACTAGAGGAACTCAAATGACTAAAAGAAACTTTGTGATCCTATAAAAAAACATATAAGATACTCCTCAAAGGATGCATTTACCTGTAACTCCACATCATCTGGATGTGGAGTGTCAGATGGATCTAAGTGATAATAGTGCAATTGGGACACATGGAAGACATCATGCATGTCATAATACCTTTTAGGTAACTATAAATGATAGGATATTGACCAAACTCTCTCTATAATCTTGAATATACTAACATATCATGGTGAAATATTACCCTATCTCATAATCTATCAATGTCCTGACCTTGGTGAGATACGTAAAAGACACGATCGATGATCTCAAACTCTAGAGGTCTTCGATAATGATCAACGTAATATTTCTATCTCAACTATGCAGTATACATCCACTTTCAAATCAACTAGACCTGCTCTTAAGTCTCCTGAATGAGATTAGGTTTGAGTAAAGCTACCTCACTTGTCTCTAACAAGCATAGGGGTGATCAACATGGCCTACCGTACAAAGTATCATAAGGTTCCAACTATATTGTTATTTGATAACAATTGTTTTATGAAAACTCAAATAGGGGTATATGAATATCCCAAGAGCCCCCACAATCTTGGATATGTGTTCACAACATTTCCTCAAGAACCTGTATAGTGTACTATTATTGGCCATCAGTTTGAGGGTGATACTTCGTGCTCAAAAGAACCTAAATAACCGATTATCTCTACAGAGCCTTCCAGAAAAAAGATGTAAATCAATTGTTCCTATATGATACAATGGTTTGAGGAACCCCATGAAGCCACACTATCTCATGGATATAAAACATCCCAAGATAATCTAATTAGAAGGTCTCTTTGATCAGAACAAAATAATCAACCTTCATGATCTTGTCCACAACAACCTATACAACATCCCAACCTCGAGTTAACCTCGATAACCTAGTTATGAAATCCATTGCAACGTCATCCCATTTCCACTCAGAAATGGGTAAGTACTATAGAATCCCAATTGGTCATTATTGTTCTACCTTCACCCGCTGATAGGTGGAACACCTTGTAAGAAAACCAGCTACCTCACATTTCATCACTGACCACCAATATTGGAAATGTAAATCATTATACATATTGGTAATTCTTGGATGGATTTCCAAAATTTAGGCATAAAACTACCACATCATACCCTCATATATTTCTACTAGAAACCATAAAAAACCATGAATACGAAAAATACAATCCTCACCTACAGTCCAACCAGGAGGTGGGTCCTCACCTACCACACTCTCCCATAAGGATAGGCCCTCATAATATGATAGTTTCCTTATCATCGCTCCATTCAGGTGGGTAGATGTCACAACTAAGGGTGAAAGAATATTTTTTCAATGACTATCCTGCACCTCCAAGTGCATCTCTAAAAATAAGGCCATAAGCTTCCATTCGCTACTAGACTCCTGAATTTCCAATATCTGAGTCCTCCTACTCAGTGCATCGACCACTTAGTTTCCCTTTCTGGTCATATAAGTAAGCTCAATTCAAAATATTGAAGGTACTCATCCCACATCCACTACCTCAAGTTCAAATCATGCTATGTAAATATATAATTGAGGCATTTGTTATCCCTATACACCATAAAACACTCTCTAGTAAGTAATGTATCTAAAAGCACAAATCATGAACAACTATAGACAAATCAAGATTGTGCGTAAGGTAATTATTCTCATGTGGAATAAAATAAAGAGACTCGTATGCTAATAATATATCTTACTACATGATAATTAATCCTTTCTCAATACCTGATGCATCACAATACACAATGTCAATTCTACTTGGATCTGGTAGAATCAGGGCTGGTGCTAAAGTTAGTCTCCCTTTCAGCTCTTGAAAGGTTGTCTTGTAGGATTCTAACCAAAAAAAATTCACATCCCTCTTAGTAAATCCCATATAAAATGCTTCTAAGCCTGGGAATTTCAATATGAAATTCCAATAATACGTATCTATCCCCAATAAACTCCATATTTCAAAGATGTTCTTGGGATACTTCTAGAAAAATACAACTTTTACCTTCTCTAAGTCAACTGATACTCAAATATTTGAGATAATATATCCCCAGCAGTGAATATTATCTATCCATAAGTGGAAATTTGTGAGCTTAGCATATAACTGACGATCTCTCATTGTATCCAAAATGATATCATGATTTTTGGCAAGGTCATGTCAATTGTGAGAATACAACGTGATATCATCCCCAAAAACCACCACAAACATATCCAGATAAGGATGGGAAACTCAGTTCATCATCTGCATGAAATCTACAAGCACATTTGTGAGTCGATAAAGCATAACCAAATAATCATATACACCATACCTACTACGAAAACCTATATGATGTATTTCTATAGGTCTAACATACACATGGTGATAACCTGATCTCAAATCCATTTTTGGGAACACCCAATATCCTCAGATTTGATAAAAAAGGTCATCTATCCATGGAAAGGTATACTTGTTCTTAACCATCAACTGGTTAAATTTTTTCTAATCCATACATATCCTAAGGGTACCATCCACCTTTTTCTCGAAAAGGACTGATGAACCCCACAAATACGTTCTGGGTCATGTAAACTCGTTTTCCTCCAAAACCTCCAACTACCTCCTGAGATCTTGAAACTCTGTAGTATCCATCCTATAAAAAGTAATGGATACTGGTACATCTCATGAAACCAACATGATATATTACTCCACTTCTCTCTCATGAGGTAAAACAGAAAATTCATTTGGAAAAAAAATCTTTGAAATGATAATCCATTTTAGGGAAGTCCTCCTGACACATTACTTGATATTCAAATATAAACTAGAAATATGGGATATCATACCAGCTATCCCATGATGATCTAGTCCATATAATATTTCTTGGGCATCCCATTACCCTTGTGAATAAAATATCTACCCTATAGTGATGTGAAGGTCACCCTCTAGTGATAGTAATCAACATTAGCCTAATACGAAACTATCTAGTTCATCCCTAGTATGACCTCAAACCCTATAATCTCATGGAAAAAAAGATCCCATACAAAGTGAAATCCACCAATATCAAGGGGACACTCCCTGTAATAGCATACACACTCTTTTTTGATCCCCAATTAAGTATCCAAGGTCATAACACTATTAGAATACTGAAAAAAAATCCCAAGGATCTCCAACACAAGTAAAAATATGAAACTTTGAGATTAACCTCTATTGAAAAGAGTAGATACTAACATAGAGGATACTATAATCATACCTCTCAAAATAGATGTCCCGATGCTCTAATCCTCAGGTGTAGGCTGAACAAAATATATCTGTCTCGAACCATGAACTTTTGAAACAACCTCACTACCCAAAATAGGTCCACTATGCTGTCTATGTAAAAATGGTGCTTGTATGCCTTATCTATGACCACCACCTCAGTATGAACAACCAAAACTAGCCCATATCCCAACCTAATGTAGACCAATAAAACCAACTCCTGAACCTAGAGTCAGAGATGACCCCCTTCCACTAATTGATGGAGGGAAGGTTATATAGAAACACAGTATGTGGAACATCCTACCATAAGATAGTCACTTGAATGGGTCTCTATCACACCAATTAATCATATATCCCCATATTCCACACTAATTATAGAAAAAAACCACCATTAGTACCATCCTGGCTAGTACTCCCCTCATGAGAAGCCTCAAATTGGAACTTCTTGCCACCAGAAGATGAACCACTAGGCCAAGAGTCGAATCTTCCTTGCTCTGCACCCCTAGATTCCCTTAGGTTTCTCTCTATAATAAGAACCCGACTCACTATATCAGTATTAATAATCATGCGAAACATGTTTTACTATAATAAAAAAACATGCCTAAGACCTTACTCTAAGAATATCTCCCTCGATAGCTCATTATCAAGGTAAATCAATGAAAAATGTTGAAGCTCTGTAAAGTGTGCCAAATATTCCATAACAGTCATCGTAACCCACTCCAAATGCATAAACTAACTAGCCCACTCTACTCCCAGAGTCTCAAGAAAAAATTATTCATAAAAACTTGATTGAAAATCTCTCCAAAACCATATCTTGGACCATATTATCTTGGTTCAAAAAATCCCTCCAGTGCTTAGTTTCTTCCCAAAGCATATATGTCGCGAGCTTCACTCTCCTCTCAGGAGGTATCTACAGATTCTTGAAAATAAAAAAAGTAGTCTCAATCCACAACCCAACATCCTATGGACCACCATCCCCTTAAAAATTGGACAGATGCTGCTACTGAAACACACACTTCAAGACTTCTATAGATGAGAGAGGTTGTGGTTCTCCCTAAAATGTATGTATATAGCCTAGAAACCCTCAAGGAATTGAGCCTCATCACCCATATCCGAATAAACTAATAGTGCCTCAAATTTCACCATAGGAGGATCTACTCAATAGCCTATGACCCACCACCTTTAGATCATGGTCATCATCACCCTCTTGTTTTAAAAATAGAGGTCATCATGGTGGAATATCTCTATAATTCCGAAAACACACCTAAAAATATCAATATATAAAATATCATAGATAAAAGCACAAGAAATGTAAAAAAATTACTAAAAACAAGTAACACCCCTCTTCCTACTCCAAAGTCTAGGATTGGGTAAAAATAAATAGTTGTAAACATCACTAGATAGACTGCCTACTGCCAACTCAAAAGCCTAGTCTTGGTTGAGTTCTATTTTTCAAAATTTCAATTTCATTTGAATTTAAATTTATATCACAATTATCATTCTATGGTTGAACCAAATGGGTTACCAATTCTGATCAATAAGGTCCCATACACCTCATGAACCAAAATATGAAGTCTACTAAATCCATACAATAACATGTTCCAGTCTGTGCGATCAATGGTTCACGAATCAAGGTTCCATAATTGGATTCTTAGGGTGCATACTATTTCTTAATCAGGAAAAAAATATTTATGTTATGATATTGAATCTAAATACCAAATATGTTTCTCAATTACATATAAGAACACTAGAAGGATAAAAAATATATAACACAAGACACATATCACAAAGGCATACTATCAAGAAATGCATCCTATAGGGCATGACATAATGCATGGAATGTGAATCCTCTAAAGTGCCTAAAATGATGCATGATATGAATAAACTCATCTCATTAGGAAATGATAAAATAAATCCACATTCATATCAATGATAACATCTTAATTTGATTACATTACCCAATAATGGAATCAAATCAACTGTAATAGGAATAATCCAGAAACAACAATTTTTATTCATGGAAATTTGGATTTTCTCTATACATGGGTTAGATAATCCCAGACACAAATCATTATCAAATTATAATAACTTCCTAATCCCCTATAAATTATCTCAAAATAGTAAACCAAAAAGAAAAACCCCTCTAATACCACTTTGTGACATCCCAACCTAGAAGCCACTATTCAGTGGGTCACATGGCCTCAAGCGTGCCTCTCTGTATGACAAAGGTTGTTGACTAGAAATAGGGGCCTAGGGTGTGCCTGTGGGGAGACTATTCCATCATGTCAGAGTGTAAAATAATGGTAGTAAACATATCAATCATTAACAGAGGTATTAAATCAATCAGATAGAAGATAAGTATCTAAGATAGAAATATATAACCAATTCCAAAGGTAATATCATATACACAATGATGTGTCATGTCATCTCTCTAAAAAGTTGTAAAATAGGTATACAAAAAATACAATAAAATACATGTATCAAAATGACAAAAATACCAAAAAGGACTATCTTAGCTAGCGTCGTGATCCTAGATTAGTCCTATACTCTCTGGCTCCTAAGAAACAAGCAATAAAGCATCGTACAGTGGGAGGCTTTCATGGTCCCTACCTTCATCCAAGAAGTGTGTCTGAGTAACCAATTTCATCCCAAACATGGTGTGAGATAACACTCAGTAGGCCACCACCAACAATTTCTATAACAAATCTAGGTTGTATATAACAAGCTAAAACAACATGTAATATATAACAGGTATAACGGTAGTATAAGTGGAAATCCAATAGAAAAAGTAATAACTGATAAGTGATACTTTCAATACTATTAGAAACAATCAAGACCCCATAAACAAAGGATAATTTAAATTAGAAATAAAAAATTAATACTATACAGTCTTCTTAATGGAGTCAAATAACCATACCAGGTCTATCTATAAGCATAAAAATTAATTATCCACAAAAACCTTGTTGTGTAATCGGGTGTAAAACAACTACCATGACCTCACCATATAATCCAATATATAGAATTTACCATGACCACATCATATAATAAAATTCATACATAATGGATACACCGTGTAATCAAAAGTGTTAGACCATAAAGGGACAAATCCAAGGTATAGAAGACCAAGACATCCACGTTGAGTCCCAAAAGTATCTCGATGGAAACTCAATAAAGACTTGGGTGGATTACTTAGAGAATTTCAATAGACCATGTCCAATATGAGTCCAAGAAATATGGATCCAAGGGTTAAAAAGACCCAAGGTGTCCTACAAAATCAAGACCCAAGGAGGAAACATGTCCAAGGTATCCAATACCATAATCAAGATCCATGGGAGAAATGTCCATACATCCCATTGAATCCGGATCCAAGGTATACCAACCAAGGAATCCCCTAACATAATTAATTCAACATCTCATCCATTCATCATTTCATAATCATTCACATTCCATGAGTTCATCCAAATCATATAACAGATTCTATTTGAAAAGTTTAAAAAATTCATCTCATTACATCACATAGGGTAAGAGGCATCACATATATCCTAAAAATCTCAATTCAATTCTCATTTAGTTTAAAAGGTATCTCTCTAGATAGGTAAGCTCACACGCATCCAACAGGGTGGTATAACATAGGGGGATAATAAGGGCACACCTTAATGGTGGTCGAGGATGGGTAAAAAACCTCTAGAAATATCAATGAAACTAGTAAGCATCCCTAACAGGTTCCAAATCATTTAATTCAAGAATTCAATTCATTTTAGGGGAACCACTAGAACATCCAGAGTGTAGAACAACTGCAACTATCTATATAAAATACCAAACCATGAGGGAAAGTTGTTGACCACCAATCATAGGTCTGCAGAATAGAACTCTTCTAGTATCAACCTCTGATTTGGTCTAGATCAAGAGACAAACAAATAATGGAAAAAACCAAAAATAGGGCACACTAGATTTCATGTAAATAACTCCACAGATACCAATATGAATAAATAACAGCAATAGAGGAATGAATAACTCATTGGCGTGAATCTAATGAGATGAATGATGTTCGAATTCAAGTCAGAATGATGAAAAAATGTCCAAGCCATTGGGTCGAGCCTCAAATGAGAGATTCCATGCTCAAGGTGCTATACACTGGGAGAAGAAGAATTTAGATTCAGGTTTTAAGGATTTTTAATGGTGAAATGGTAATTTTTCCATGAAATATTGGGCCACATGATTTGGCCGCATGGTTGGCCAAATCACGTGCCAACCGTGCACCCTTCACTGTGTTAAGGGGGACTTTAATGGTTTCATACACATGGTTTATCAAGCCATTCAAAAAATGTGTCTCATACTCTATAAATAATTGTTGATACCCCCACACGGGCCTGTGATTGAGGTGGAATGGTTTCCAAAAACCATGATACCTTCTACACCCCTCTTTCAGGCCCCACATGATTAGGAGTAACTGTGCAACTTGTCATGCATAGTTTCTACTAACCATGTGGCTTGTCATGTTTTTCCAAAAAGTGGGGATTCAAGCTCCAGACAAGGCCCAGATACCCTCGATATACCCATGAATTCATTCAACACTCAAATTTTTTCATAAACAATCATTTAAACTGAAAAAATATCCATACCTCTTAGAAAAACCCATGAACTTACACAAATGTTATG
This sequence comes from Viscum album, assembly GCA_963277665.1. Lineage (NCBI taxonomy): Eukaryota > Viridiplantae > Streptophyta > Magnoliopsida > Santalales > Viscaceae > Viscum > Viscum album. The sequence continues at coordinate 507,920,274 of OY728131.1, read as the reverse complement.
AAAAATAAAATAAACTCACAAAAACACCTACCTTGATTCAATAAAAATCATCCAATTAGACTTTAACTTTGACATAGAATGTTTAGAAAAGAAATAAGGGATCACAATAAATCCCTAGTGACCAAAATCCCCCATATTAGACCCACCCTAGAACCTAGAATAAACCCACATAGTGATTAGGGTTCGTAAGAGGAAGTGAAAATTAAAGGATGGATGAGAGGAGAAGAGAGGAAGATGAAATAAGGGGAAGGGAGTATATTACCCTGAGAAATCACTAGATAACTAGGCTAGAGTAACTAAAAATAATTAAAATATCTAGGAAGTAACTCCCTATTTCATTCCTAGGATCAAAAAAAGAAAAGGGAGGAGAAAATGGGGCAAAAAACCACTAAAATCAAATAGGGGAACATTTGGAAACTCTCTAATTTTTACCCCCTGGGAGGTTACCACAAACTTCCCCATGCCATAGATATTGAATAAGAAACCCCTGATCACCCTTGGTCATACCCGAGGCCATGATCAACCCCTACTAGGTGTTTTGGATTGATGCCCCCGAACACCTAGTTTAGGGATCACCACAATGTGGAGCTCCTCGAGACCCCTCCAAACACGCAAAAAATAGGAGAATTATATTTTCTCTCTATTTCTCCCTCCCTATACAACCCCCAGGTTCCTCCTTCATTCCTAACACCAAATCCAGTTCTATACCTCATTCCTCACACACCATGATTACCAAAACACCCCACCTGGGTGTTTTCCCTAGTAATTGTTTCACAAGGGAAGCCCGAGGGCCAAAATGCCCATCGTAAAACCCAATCCTGGGGTTTTATGGCATGGCGAGGCTATACAAGTCTTAAAACCCTCTAGGGATCCCCAAAAACATAAAAACCATAAAAAAATTCCAAAAAATTTTAAATAACCCAAAATTAAATAATATTATCACAATAGTGAAATTGGGGTGTGAAAATTCCCACCACCATGACACAATATACCCCTATAAATTCTCAGTAAAAGAAAAAGTTATAGAATAAACACTTCAACAAAACCTAGTTGAATAGTTGGTTTGGGTGGAGAGGAAAATAAATATAGGTCATAAGTAAACCTTCAAAAAAACCAACCTCTCCAAATCAACTACTACAAACCACATGTTCATAAAACATCTTTAAGAACAACTTGAAAATGATTATGAAGGATGAAATTTAAGGTGAAGAAGACCGAAAATAATTATCCCCACCATTTATAATTTATCTAAAATAATATAACACATGAGAGACACTCGCTATAAAGAAAAAAATCATCAAGAAGAACAATTTCCAAAAAAATCCACAAAACCACAAGTCTTCTAAGAAATAGATCTAAAACTTCTCATGGATAACACAACCCAAAATAAATCCACATCTATGAGATGAGAAACATCACAAATCTCCACTATAAGAATCAATAAAAATAGAACACCACAAACATCAATACAAAACAACATGGCTCTAGAACTTAGAACAATATATAGAAAAGGTAAACTATGATCTCTAACTGTTCACACTATCATAATATAAACCAATCAAATAAAAACTAGCAACGACAAGTTCCCCACTAATCGAAGGCCAAAATGATCCTAGTTACCAATGTACAAACCCAAAGGTCACCCATTTTCAAACAACTAAGAATATATCCTCAAAAAACATCTCAGGAAAACACCTCCAAAGAAACAAGGAACACACACAAAACTACAATATAACATCATCCAAAAAATCTAGGTCAATAACATCTATACACATTAGGTAATAGTTACAAAACAAACCAAAGGATACCAAAACCTGATTATAGTCAATATTTAAAATGATGAAAACTTGGTTTATAAAACTTATAAAGATTGTATAAGTGAGCACATTAAAGACAATACCTTGGATTTTTCAAACAAAATGACTTAGAATGCCTAGGTTCTCCAGACTGGAATCACACAAGATGTCTCTTTTTTTTCTGAAGAGGCTGACCATGCTCAACCTATCCTTCTATATTGGGCTCAACCAACACCTATTTTCCATCCAATAGAGTAACCCTATTTACTTTAATCAAAACACTCTAACTAACCTCCACTGAGAGGGCTCTAATAACTATATCCTCATGAGACAATGCGCCGACTTAAACCCCAATAGTTCCAAGATTATAAAAAAGGCCACTCTAATTCAAGTAGTCCAAGATGTAAACTATGGATCAGGAATAATTTAGATCCACCACTCAGAATAGATTATAGGAAGAGTTAAAAAGTGAAGAAACCACTCCTAAATGATGTGAGGCTCTATCCTGAAAATCATCCCAATGAACAAAATTTTCACTTTTCATAAAATAATATCTTGGAGGAACACTCTAAATATATAAGAAATGAACCTCAATCAGTAAATATTATATAAATAAAATCATATGATTCCATCATAAATAAAAAAACTCTAAAAGAAACTCACTCATGAAAACCCACATAAAATTTTCCTATGAAACCACATCCTTAGTAATAGTTTTTCAAATCCCACTTTTTTCTAAACTCACATTATTCAAAAACAAGACACTATATCAAAAATTATTTTCATTTTAAATTATTATGAAATCATCATATCACAAAAAATTTCATTACATAATTATTAAGTAACAAACTCTTTAAATTTTATTTAAAATCAAATCAATCTTATAATTATTTCTTCATGATTTGATATTAAAATCTAAACACCCAATTAAAATTCACTATAAAACCAAAACCCTTTATTAAGTTCACTTTAATATAAAAAAATTCTTTCCAATTCCATCTTAAAACAATTTAAATGTAAAAAAATTTAGAATTATAAAAATCCATTTCAAAATCATGGTAAATTTTTTTTCAAAAACAATACACCCAAAACCCATTTTTTAAGTTTCAATTTTTTTCCAAAAAAAATATATATTTTATTTAAATTTCATTTTGAAATAAATTACCTATTTAAAGTATATATAAATATCTAATTTAAAACATATCATAATGGTTAAAATATTTTCACTAACAATTTCTAAAGTCCCTATTTTTCCAACAAAAAAACTAGATTTCTAAAACATGAAATAGTAATCCTAAAAAAAATAATAAATCCATAAAATTCATTATAACCAATATCAATAAAATTATTTCCATATAAAAAACTACCTTATTTATCATCACACCAATGGAAAGAACCTTTGGGATCATTTAGGAAGGCAAGGGAGAAAAAAAACAATATTGGAGAAGAAACAACACCGTTCATGATGTATCTACACAGGCTGGTAAAGAATGCACTAACCATGAATAGGGTCAATAATGGTTTAAAGAGAATCCAAATGAGATCTTCATGGTTTACCAAAAAATGTTATCTAGACATGTTTTTTAGGATCTCATACCACTTTCACCTTAAAAACTCACGGTGACATCTAAAATCACCAACGTACTCATCGAGAATTAAAACACTATCTTGTCATATAAAAATTTATTAAAGATACTAAAAAAATTATTCAAAATTAAGAATCAAATCCTAATCCAAAATGGTAAATTCAGGTTAAATGTGAATAAGATTTTTCCAAAATCTTTTATAGACCCTCCACTTGAGTCTCGATGACGATCATTATATCATTTCTACCCAAACACACCTCAAATAGCAAGAGGGTGCTCGGATACCATTTTTTGTCATAAACTAACCCAGGTTACCACGAAACCAATACCGATCTATTCCATGACATACTCAAGGAACTTTTTTGATTTCTCAGGGATCTAAACTAGTGCCTATTTTCCAAATAATAACCATTTGGAATGATTTGGTCCTCAGAAACCAAATAATCATACAATGGGTTCCACCCAAAAATACAGCATGACCCATCCAGATGTTGGAAATACATTCCATTAGTAAGAAGAATAAAACAAAAGAGTAAAGGTAATGAATCCAAATAGAGTATGAAGCATAACAAAAACAACTCAGAAACTGAAAAGGAAAGAAAAGAAAAAAAACACATGTCGATCATCGACTAAACAAATCAAACCAAAGTACAAAAGTAAAAAAAAAAAACTAAAGCACCTAAAAAGAAAATAATAAGAACAACATAAACCCAATAGTGTATACAAGGTGTGAGTGAAACTATACCCAGTAGGATCCCGACAATGAGTATTTGTTATTACTTTAAAAATACACTTCATTTTTTGATAGTTTGAAATATAGTGATAAAATAGATTTTTCATACATAAATATATAAAATCTAATATCATTTTCATATCTTTTTTATAAACTCCCCTATTTTATTTGCTTTAAATGAAAACAATCACTTTGAAATCATTTTCCCATTAAAAACCTCATTTTTTAAGACACCCATTTTAAATATTATTTAATTAATACATATTTTAAAATATTTTCAGAAACACTTAAAGAAAAAAAGTGAAGTTAAAAAATAATAAAATAAAATAAAATAATAGGTAATTACATCACTAATGGAATATTGTGGGAAAGAACAAATAATAGTGCTATAGATGCTAATTGAGTATAGGTACACAAATTAAAGTTCCTTATGAAGTTAATTATTAACATGAAAAACACAATAATTCTTAAGGTAAGACCTATACTAGACTTTACCAAAACCACTAGACTAATTATTTTCCTATTTTATGTGTTAAAACACATAATCCACCTGACTACCCTGAAAAAATATCATTAGAGTAACTCCCCCTCTAGTAATTTCTCACACTAAAGGTGCACTAATAACATGAAACTATCTAGTGTCTATAAGTCCAGATTTCTCAATCAATTATTAGTTTACTCATCAAATTAAAAACAAGAGGTGAGTAATCAATCTATACATAAATGAATCAAAGAGAATAAATAATAAATCTACCTCACCTCTAACAACCTCACTAGAAACAACCCTCATGATGTCATTCATCACAATGGTAAACAATTTCCCCCCTTAGGGGTTACAATTCCATCTTAAACAAGGTTCTCAAGAGGATCTCAAATTCATTAAAAAATTCATTTATAAAATTCCAAATGGGCCGGATCAAAATAGATTTAGGTTTCCAAGACACTTTATTTTTCATTTAAAATCCATCCTTTAAAAATAAACTTTTAAAACCTCATTTAAATCCATTTAAAAATCATCAAAGGGAGGAGATAGGAACTCCCTCTCATGCTTCGAAGCTCATCCAGACTGAAAAGTGGAGAAAAGGGGGGCCATAACACCATTAAATTGAAGAGGGGAGGAATTAGAAACTCACCCATTTTTTACCCCCTAAGAGGTGACCATGACTAGAACTATGAGATGCACCAAACCATGGTTCTTTCCTAGGCACCTTCTGACCACCCCTGCTGATACCTGGTGTCACACTCAACCCTATACTAGGAATTTTGTATTTGAACCATGAACACCCAACATGGGGAGCATTATAATTTGGAGATACTTGTAGCCCTACCAAACACCCACAAAATAGGGTATATGATGTTTTTATAACCATTTATCCCTTACTAGAAAAAATCCAAGAGCCTCTCATGCACTCAAAACCAGTTCTAGTAGCACACCCCGTGACCCATGAACCACAACAAACAAAACACCCCACTTGGGCATTTTACCCTAGAAATTTCCCACAAGAGAAGCCTTAAGGCAAAAAAACCCATTGAAACACCCAATACACAACCTCCATGGAGTTGTGAGGCTATATAAGGCCCAAAAACCTTTGGGGGATTCCTAAAACACTCAAAAACCATTGAAAACACATGAAAATTTCAAAATAAACCAAAATTAAATAAAACTAAGACAATAGTGACATCGGGCGTGATACATGATTTATATTGAAATAAGTGAATGTGAAGTATACATAGAGTGATTTTAAATATTATAGAAAAAGATAATTATGAATTGAGAACATGTCGATACTTGTAGGAATAAGGTATTAAGAAATAGATTCACCTCAAGATAATTGGTAAAAATAAGTGGTCAGTTACTTATGGCTATTATGTGATGAAAATTATAGAGATAAAATAAGTTCTTCAAGTGTTAAGGAGACTCAATATTTCAAATTTTTATTTAAATAAAATATAAAAACGAGTTAATTCTAGAAATATGAAATTAAAAACATTGAATTTAATGACTATCATATACTATTACACTTTTTGCTTCCAACAGTCATATGAAATATTATATTAGAAAATTAATGGGTTATTTTTTTATTTATGTAAGTTATATAGATTTTATTTCAAAATTATTGATTGAAAATGATATAAATAATATTCAACGGGATGCACCAATCATTTATTTTGAATTAGAGAAAGTATTTACACTATATGTAATCACATGCATGTTGTATCTTACTGTGAATCTTCCTACATAACTTTTTGGGGTCTTATTTATTATTTTTGGATGAATACCACTAAAATAATGATTTATATCACAAATTACTATGTATTCTATAATATATATCCTGATAAATTTATTTCAAAAGTTTATTTGGCCAAGAAGTGGATTTATATTTAATCCTATATTTGAATAGCATCTATATGATGTACCATCAACTAATGAAATATGAATATGAGAAATATTATAAATACCTCTACCAATCTAATATGGTAAACCCCTTTAATTTTAGCATCTCAAACTCATTGTAGTTTTATTTTTTTTGAAGGGGAGTTTGGTGGGTTTGAAGGAGTTTAGGATGTAATGGAAGTGAAGAGGGGGAGATACCATGGTGTTGTAGGCACTACTTACCCAATAGATTATCACCGAGTTACTAGTTCCAGTCCAATGGTTATAGAACCATTTTTAGAAGTAATGAGTACCTTATAGACCAATATTAGGTACCCAATAGAACTACTAATGTTTTATTATTATTAGGGGTACTTACTTCTTTTCACTCATAAATTAAATTCCTAAAACTATGAATACATTGTATAATCCCTTATTTTCATTTTCTTTCATCATTTCTCAATGTCTCCTTTCCTCTTTGCCTCTAAATGTGAATACTCATTCAAAATTTGATGCAAGTGGCATTTATTGGTCAGATAATATTAATTTTTATGCAGTGAGGCTATCAATATCTTCTATTTTATACATCTTATTATTTTACTATGTTAGTAGGTATAATACCTTACTCTAAAATCCCAAGGATTTTTTAATATGTTGGATTCCATGGTTTTATTTTGGGCTAGCTTTTGTGGAATATTTTTGTAGGTGAATCAATGTTAATGACCTATTTTCCCTTTCCATATTCATCTTTATATTATTTTATCTATATTGAACTAACTCTTAAATCTCATAAGGTAGTATCTTTGAGCTTGTGGTGGCATAATTCATTCCTCCTGGACCCCAAGAGTAGCTATTGCATATATATTTGGTAAGAACACTCCTATACCCTCTTTTACTTCTTAAGGTCTAGATGAGAATATGTATTAGGTTGAGTGGATTTCATTAAAAACAACCCATTTGATAATAAATGAATTCTCAATTTATCCTTTATTGTGTTTAAAGGCCATTTAAGTTTTCTTTTCATTCATAATTTTTTACAATAATGCATTGGGTGTTTGAAATATTTTTTCCTAATATTATATTCACTTATATAGTCACCTTATAGTGTATTGGTAAAAAAATTATTTATTAAAAATAGGACTTTAAGCATGCACATATTTTTATTATAGTGTTATAATCACGCCTTATTGTATTACTTATTTTAGTTATTAAATGGATTCCTACATGATACTTGTTATCTGGTATGAAAATTAGAAGGGGTACGTGGTTTCTATTTGTATTTGTGATTCATGTGAAGCTTGATTTGTTGTATTATAGTTAGGATAGTGTCTTAATTCTATAAATTTGTATAACCCATCCCCTATTCCCCAGGATAGACTTTGGACCAGACATGGTATGCCCTTTACCCTATCCCTCGGGATGGGAATGTCACCTAAATTGTTATATGTATCCACTTAGATGGTATGAGTTTCAAGATTTCCCTACCTCCAATCTGACATCAATACCAGGCTATTCCCAAAGTAGGTAGGGAGTTGTTATTTCTTATTAAATATATTTTTTAAATTCTATCAAGCTTGTTATTTTCTTTATTTCTCTTCCACTCTATCAATACAACATTTATTGTATTCAATTGAGTTTATGATAGGTAATTAGGGGTGGGGTCGTGACCACCTACTAAGTTACCATACTCATGCCTTGAAAATGACCCTTTAGGATCCGTATAGACCTCATTATATGAAATCCAAACAAGGGGAAATCATCAGAACATGGAGGCTAGTATCACATGGATCCTCGATCATCAGTGATGTATTTTGGACTTTTTTGAGGGAATATAGAGATTATTCTTAGGGGTTATCCTAGAGGTTCCTCTTGGGATTTTTCTTTTGGGAGTCTAACATTTTGGACCTTTAGGACTTGTTTGGCATAAATGTTATGTGAATATCACCAATTTACAAATTTTTTCTTCTTCATATTTTAGTAATTTTTGGATGTTTTAGGATCACTTTTATTATTTATGGATGTATATATAGTTATTAAATTTTCTAATGATGATCTAAGTGGTTAAATTGGTACCTTTGGAGGTTCTTGATGTTACTGAGGCTTATATTTATAGGCCTTAAGGTTAATTCTAAATTTTCAATGTGAAATTACCATTATTTTTATTAATTTACTAGGGGTAAACTACCTCCCAATAACATTTACTTAACTCTTGATATTTATAGTAGACTCTGGTGATTGATAGGTGCACCTAAGGTGCTTTGGTGACTCGACCTGAAACTATTCAGGTGATTGGGTCAAAATCAATATAAAAGGTAATTAGAGTCCACTTTATTTGTTCTTGGGTATAGAAAATAAAATTTTCTAGGAATTAAGACTATAGGAACTTAGAAAGTAACCCATAAATATGCCTCACCATCAAAATTATTCAAGAATCTTGACTTTCCAAGGGTAGTTTGGGACTCCTCTTTCTTTCATTATTCTTAACTTGAGTATATACTAGGTATTAAATATTATGATTCATTATAGGTGTTGTTAGGTGGACACTGGTAGGACTTCATATCACCATGCATGATTGACTTTGTTTGACTCTATTATAGTTGAGATTAATTAGAGGTTCATATAAACTAAAACAATAATAATAAATAAATATAATTTTATTATATATTTATTATTGATGTATAGGATAATGTGAACAAAAAGTTGACTTATTAATTGGAAACATTTTCTTATTTACATTGGTAGGATAGTTTATTATTTATTTATTATTGTTTTTAAATCATTAATTACATGCCGTAAAATTATGTCGAAATCATATTTTATATATATTTAAAAATTATTTTTATGAATGAATGATTAAAATAAAAGTTCAATTTAAAAGTGTTTTAAAAATTAATATATTTTTATAGATAAAGGGTGAATTGGATAGAGAGTAAATATGGGTTATACTTGAACCTTATGAAGTATCATTGAACCTTGGGGTTGTTAACAAAGGGGATAAATTGATGTTTTTACTACCTTGTTTTAGAGCATGCCACTTAAATGACCCTATCCCACCGAGTAGGAAAGGGTAGATGAGAATTAACATCATGATAAAACTATGGTTGATCTTAAACTCTTCAAGGAACTTGATCAGTCACTTCAAATTTTCAATCAAGAGGTTCATCAAAAGGAAACAATGACTTTTAGTGCCTTGAAGTATTTTCAATTTCACTTTTCACTGGTCTTCTGGGGTGAGGACTCACTGAAATAAGTTGAGGAGTGGTTCATTCACATCCACTATATCTTTATGATCATTAAGACATTCATGAAGCACCAACTCAGGTTATCCACCTTTATGTTAGAAGGGAAATCTCATAGGTGGTGGGATGTTTTAATCTAGGTGAAGAAAGATCAATTCCTCACATAGAAGAATTTTTAGGATCACTTTTTCAACTAATTATATCCCGATGGCTCACATAAAGTGAAGGTAAATGAATTTATATAGAAAGGTTTGATTACAATTATAGACTAATTATCCAAGTTCACTGATTAAATTTTCTTTTCTCTATAGCTAATTGGTGATGAGGGGTTTAATGTGAGGTGCTTCAAGATGGGATTGAAAGAGCCGTTGTAGACTCAAGTGGTGATTTTAAACCTCCCTAGATTCTCAAAGTTGGTCAAGAATTCTATAATTACTGAGATAAGGTAGAAAGAAGGTATAAGAGTTGGTATCTCACTTCCAGGATAGGTTCGAAGAGGTTCCTCATCTAATGGAGGGAAGCAATGATGGGAATAAGTGATCATGAACGCTTCTCATCATGGAAGTTATGGGGTGTGTAGTACCTCTATTCCCTATTCATAGGAGGCCTCTTATTTAGTTCCATAAATGGGGGTGCTTAGGGAACATCAAGACAAATTTAACTTTAGAAGCAATGTGGTGCCACTTTAGTGGGTATTTTTGTTATATAAAGAGGCTATGTTTCCATAGTGTGTTAGAATGTTTAAAAAGTGACTTCAGCTGAACCAAGTATCACATGCCCAGTTAGCTACCTTTTCAATCAATTATAGCCAGCCAACATACGGGATATCAGTTTGGGGAGGCCTCTAGTTTATTCAGCATTAGTTATCCTATTTATCGTCTTTTATGAAAGGATTTACACCTCAGAGTTAGTAGGTGGGTTTATTCATGATCTATATTTTAGAGTATTCTTTTAATAAGAATGATGTCAGACCTTCTACTATTAGAGATTTGATTCTGGTATCCACTACTTTAGAATTTTTCTTATTTGATATGTACACTATAGAAAAAACATCTTTTTGCGACGAGTTATTTTTTACGGGAAAAAATCTCGTTGCAAATAGTCCGTCGAAGAGGTTATTTGTGATGGGAGAATCAACTCGCCGTAAAAGGTTAGGTGCGGTTTGGCACGGTTTTCACGCCAAACCGCGGGAAGGGTATTTGCGATGGGGAGGCACCTCCTGTCGCAAATACTGGGAGGCGATAAATACTATTTGTAATGGGGGAATTTTCCCATCGCAAATAGTGCGTCCGCCGGAGGGTATTTGCGACGGGTCCCGTCCCAAAAACCCAATGGTGGTAAATACTTTTTGCGGCGGGATGTTGTCCCATCGCAAAAAGTGTGTTGGCAGGTCACTATTTGTGACGGGGCCCGTTGCAAATACCCTTTTAACCACTGACAATAATAAATGTGTCCGAAGGTATTTGCGACAGAATACTCATCGCAAATAGTACTGTTGCAACTAATCAAACCTATATATACCCCCATCCAATTTTTCCCTCCTTCCCCTCAATTTCTACTTTCTCTCTCTCTCTCCCTCTCTAAAATTTAATTTTAGAGTGAAAATTTTTCTCAGTTTGTTTTTTTGACGAAGAAGTTGTGAATTCATCTATACTTATAAGAGATCAAGTTTAGAGGTATTAATTTTTTATTTAATTTAGTATTTGTTTCTTTTTGATATTAATTTTAATTATTGTTGATTAGTTGTAATTAAATTAGATTTAAATCATTTTTTCATCAGTATTTATTTGTAATAATAAATTAAAATTATTAGTACTAATTCGTAGTAATTAGTAGTAATTAATAATTATTAACGATAATTATTAATGTATATAAATATTTAGTAGTAATTAGTAATTAGAAGCTGTAATTTGCACAAATTAATATCAATTAACGCTAATTAGTAATAATTAGGGGGAATTAGTAATAATTAGCGGTAAATAGTAATAATTAGTGGTAAAAAGTAATAATTAGTAAAAATAGTAATAATTAAGAAAAAATAGTAACAATTAGAAAAAAATAGTAATAAATATTTACAATTAGTAGTAAATATTTACAATTAGTAATAAATTCTAATAAATAGTAATAAATAGTAATAATTAGTAATAATTAGTAATAAATAATATTAATAAATAGTAATAAATAGAAATAATTAGTAATAAATTGAAATAATTATTAATAATTAGTAATAAATAGTAATAAATAGTAATAAATAGAAATAATTAGTAATAAATAGTAATAAATAGTAATAAATAGTAATAAATAATAATAATTTTAAATAATTAGAAATAATTAGTGATAATTAGTAATAATTAGTAATAATTAGTAATATATAGTAATAATAAGTAATAATTAGTAATAATTAATAATAATTAGTAATAATTAGTAATAATTAGTAATAATTAGTAATAATTAGTAATAAAAAGTAATAAATATTAATAAATAGTAATAAATAGTAATAAATAGTAATAAATAGTAATAAATAGTAATAAATATTAATAAATAGTAATAATTAGTAATAATTAGTAATAATTAGTAATAATTTGTAATAATTAGTAATAAATAGTAATAAATAGAAATAAATAGCAATAAATAGCAATAAATAATAATAAATAGAAATAATTAAGAATAATTAGGAATAATATCAATTGTAATAAATTATAATAAATTATAAGAAATTGTAATAAATTGTAATAACTTGGCACAATTTTTAGTGGATTGGCGACACTCCTTTTGCTCGATGACTCTTCTCTTTTCAACTATCACCGACTCAAAACATTATGAAAAATATGATGCTATATATGCATATCCAAGCTCGTATGCACAAGTTTTGATATGCATTCGTAGGACCACATTTTTCATAATGTTTTCAAGCGGTGACAATTGCAAGAAAATGATTCATCGATGAAAAGGGGGCTCTTTTGTTATGTTAAAAACATTTGAATTCAAGATTTGTTGTAATATGAACTATTTACAATTTCTGTCTTTTATATTGGTGTGAATATTGAATAAATTAATTTTTTTATTTTTAATATTTTAATATTTTAATATTTATTATTATTATTAAATTTTTTAATGTTTTTTTATTTTACTAATAATAATAATAATATTTTATGATCTTATAATATTTTTTTGTAAATATTGAGAATTTTTGTATTTTTTATTTTTTCATTTTAATAATATTAATATTATTTATTCACTAATCATAATTTTATTAAATATATATTTTTTATTTTCTTCTGTATTTGGGATGAGACCTTTTTCGATGGGACCCCAACACAAATAGTTTATATATATAATATTTAAATAGGTATTTGCGACGGGGAAAAGGGACCATCAGAAATACCTTTTTGTGACGGGCTCATCGAAATAGGTTTAGGTATATATAACATATATAAATGGAGAACTATTTGTGATGGGACGATGAGACCGTCGCAACAAGTTTTTTTATATATAATGTATATAATTGGAGATCTATTTATGATAGGACGATTTCCCATTGCAAATAGTATTTTTTGCGATAGACCCATCGCAAAAAATACTATTCGCGACACCATTTTCTGCAACGGTCTTTTTGCGATGGGAACCCATCGCAAAAGCTCATTTTTGATGAGATCCTGTCGCAAATATCCCATTGAAAATACATCATATTCCAGTAGTGGTATGCTTCACATTATTTTTTATGAGAAACTAGTTTTTATTTTTAGTATGAAAGTGGAGGTTCCACCTACCTATATGAGTCTTGACAGACTTAGAGGGGAAATAATAGAGCTATTAACGAAGTGTTTATCTTAGGAATTAGTGGTGAATTGATTCAGACATCTTTTGGATCTTGTCATTATCAATATTAACCCCTTAGATGTCATTTTGGGGATGGACTAGTTGACCTAATATTGAGGATGAATTGATTTTTATACTAGGAGGGTATCATTCTCATCTTGTACAGGTATCCAATGCACACTTCATGGAGAATGGGAGTATCAAGCTGGCCAATATGGTCCTAATCAAGTATAAGTGTGAATGACCACTACAGACATGTTTAACCTTGTCCTTAGAGCAGTTAATGTTAAAGAGAACCATGCATTTCTATTGATAGTAGACCTTTACTCAAATGTGTTATCAAAATATTTTTTAGGACTACCATTGGAGTGAGAGGTATAATTAACTATTTATCCATTAACTAGGAGTAAACCTATCTAAATTACCCTATATTATACAGATCCAACCATATTTAAGGAATTTAAAATATAGATGGAGGATATTAAGGCTAAAGTATTCATTAGACAACAAACTTATCCTTGGGGTGCTCAAATAATTTTTCTAAAAAGGCCGATGTAAGTGTATACCTCTGTCTAGACTATTAGAAGTTTAATTAGGTTACAGTTAAGAACATTTACCATTAACCTAGACCTGATGTTTTTTATTAATATATTAAAGATTAAAGGTGTTATAAAAAAATTTAACTTCATTCAGGCTATCACCAACTGAGGGTAAGATCAAAATATATACACAAAACTTCTTTCTTTAGTTGGTGTAAAATTTTCTATTATTTTTTAATGCCTTCTAGAATGAATAATTCTCATAGTGTGTTCATGGAAATAATTAACATGATATTTCATCATTTAATTGATCAATTTTTGGTGGTCTTTGAGGATGATATCTTACTTTATTCTAAATACCAAGATGGGAATTCATGATATCACCATGTTATCTTGGAGAACTTTAGAGAACATAAACTGCACACTAAGATGTCTAAATAATCATTATATATTTTGAAAGTAATGTTCCTTGGGTATGTGGTTTCAGAATATGGAATTTTAGTGGATATTGAAAAGTTATAATCCATATTGTATTAGAGAGTTACCTATAATGTATTCAAGATCAGAAGCTTTCTCAGATTCATAGGGTGTTACCACCACTTAATTAAAAAATTTTGAATAATAACTATTACAATGACTTATCCAATGAAGAAAGAGTTCAAATTTTTGTGACCTGATCAATGTGAAGTATCCTTTCAAAAATTTAAGAGGAATTTAACCTTAGATCCCATACTTATAAAAAGTAATCCATATGAGTGTTTTAAATTGTATTGTGACACCTCATCTATTTGTCTCGGTTGAGTTCTTATACAGGATCCCTGGGCATTAGTCAATGGTTCCAGGAATCCCTATCTTCATGAATGGAATTATCCTACCCATGACCTGAAATTAGCCTCTATGCTCTAAAATTATAGATACATTATCTATTTGGTGAGTGATTTATGGATTTCATGGACCACATGAGCTTGAAGTACATATTATCACACCATGAATTAAATCTTAGGAAACATCACTAAGTAGCATACCTTCATTCATTCGACTTTGACATCCGGTATGCTCCTGGTAAGGGAAACATCATTTATGATTCCCTTAGTTGGAAATTTTATCCACAAAAGGTGTGGTAGGGTAAAAAGGAATGATGAATGATTCCAATGATGCTCAAGATTCATTTTTTTATGGTAGAGGATAAGAGAGCGATACAACCACACCACATTTATCTCTTATCACCTATCTTAGATTTAGATTGGGACTCGTAGACTTATAACCCCTATATAGAATTATCTGAGAGAGAATCTATATTGGAGAGATAATTGATTGTTATTTATAAGATTATAATTCCTTTTCATACATAAATGAGAGGTCATAGTTCTCACTAGTATGCAAGAGGAGGATATGAAGATGTATAATTCCTCTAGGAGGGAAGTTTCTATGAAAACCCATTTCTTTTATACACTTTATTTCATGATATATTACATAAACATACACATAATACAAGACCAAAAAATATAGAGGCCTAGTGTCTTTGGAAGACTTTAAACCTAGAACAATAACTAGAAATATGGATACAAATACATTATTTAAAAACTCTATAACATGCCCTTAAATTTCATTGATCTTCTAATATTGCACGGGATAACATGAGGACATACATAAGAAAGGGGTGATCAATAAATCCCAATAAGGGAATAAAAAAGTCATAACATAAAGTAAAGTTGTACATGTGAGTCAAGAGGCATAACATGATGACATTGAAAGGTGGGAATCATAATCATTAACATCAATTAATGACATAAGATGATAACTTCAACACATTATAGGAACGTGGAAACAAAAAAAACATTAAATAACAATCATAATCAAGGATAACCACTAGGACATCATAACATAGTGTTCTTAGGCTAACCACCCATGCACCATACATGGTATCTCATAAGATAAGAAAAACCCCAAATTAATTATAGGGATATATAATTATGGTCTCACTCATCATATTCATATCATGTACATGAAATTGTGTCCCACATATATCAGGAAACATAAGATCATATTTGATCATGTTTAATCACATGATTAAGGAGTTTGGGATACATACATGTAAGTATACAATCAATTAAGGATGGTTAAATCTCGGTTAATACCCTTGAGTGGAAATTGGGATGGGTATTCACAATAAAAAATTTGTCATGGAAAACCACTGAATAATTTCGATAGTATAACATGTTTACATATATGTTTTGATAAGGGATTAATGAGGGTGAAAGATGGTCTCTCATTAATTGGGAATCATAAGTATAGTTAATTGATGCATGAAAAAACATTTCAATATTAACAATTGAAAATCAAAAAGATTAATACAAAGAAAGTACTTGAATTAAGTGGAAGAGGAAGAGAAAGGGAAACCATAATTTGAGAGGTTACTTATAAAGGCTTGGGTGAATTTTATTAAGAGATTGGGAGAACCTTGAGAGGTATTTAGAAAGAAAGGGAGAATAAATTAGTGATTTATGTATTTGGAGTGAATAAGAAAGGGAGTTTGGGTGGGTATTTGTATCAAAAGAGTGGGGAATTATTTAATAATTTCTAAACAAAGGTTTTGGACTCTAAGTAATAAAGTAGTCAAAACCAAAAAAATTTCCATGATTTTCCCATGTTTTCTTCCAAAGGGGATTGGTTTCCAATAATTTATTAGTATAAGAATTAATATCATTTAAATAGAACCATTCATGATGTGGAAGTGATTCATGTTCATAGATAATTGTTTTTAAAACCTTAAAATATAATATATTCTTTGGATAATTAATTTTAGATTTGTAAAATTAATAAAATAACTTAAAAAAACATTATTCAAAATTTAAAATAAATAATTCATTACATAGGCCTTTTATATTATTTACTACATCTATCTTGGGCCATTATTATGTCATAATACAAATCATATATTTATATTGCATTAAATTTTTATCCAAAATATTGGTTTTTTTAGAAAGATTTGAAAAATTCACCATTGGATAATTTTGAAATATTGAATTAAAAAATTATATTATTTTATGAAAATAATTTTTTAAATAAATTAATTTCCAATTTTAAATAAAAATCAGTATTTATTAAAAACACTAGTTTTACGACACAAACAAATTTATGAAACTTATAAAAAATTACATGGGACTTCATTAAATTTTATTATAATTTATATTTAAATAAATATTATTTAATAATACTCTTTTATGAAAATAAAATTTATTTCAAAACTCCCATATTTATCAAAAAGTGAGTTTTAATTGAAACTACATATTTTCTAAAAATACAATTTTGGTTTCTTCATATAAAAATATAATTTTTATCAAGATCATTATATAATAAAGTATATATATATAAATCAATAATGATAAAGGGTTAATATGGAATTTTTTTGTTAAAAATAAAATATAAAAATTAATTCTACTAGGATATAGATACATAACCCCTTTATTAAACCATCATGCACCTTAAGGTTAAGGTGTGAAATAATATTACTTTATTGGGGTAGTTCAGTGAACATAGTTTGGTTAGGGATCTCTCTAATCTTGAAATTATCCTGTAAAGGGTTTTGATTGATTTTAAGTTATTGAATATTGGCTTGGGATTTGTCAAAGGAAAAGGCTTTTGATGCCATCTCTATTAGAATCTCTAAAAATGGGATTCATAGGGTATAATTCTACCAAGTAAGTCCATCACTTATTCTATCTATATCAATAAAATTTTATTATAACCCTTAATATATACTAATATTAACAGTCAATGTAGAATGACTATATTATCAATGATTAAGATTATTAACAATATTTTATGACTGATAGTATAATTATGGTGATATTTTATAATGATCTAAGATAAAAAAATGAAATATAGTGCATGTGTTTTCTATAACTATATTACTCAATAAGAAATTTATTAATTTAAAATGGAATTTCATTTATATATTTCTAGGTTGTTACATTCTTCCCACTTTATAAATATTTACCATAAAATTTTATTTTTTATAACAAAATGGATTAGGGTACTTCTATTTTATCACCTCTTCTAGTTCCCATGTTTCCTCCTCAAACTTGTGGTTCCACAAAAATACTTTTCCCATGCGATTTGCCTTGTTTCGTAGAAATTTGTCTCTATGATATAAGATCTTCCCAAGATTATCTTCACATGAAATATCATTCTCCAAAGGATACAACTCTAGATTCAGTACATGTGAGGGTTTTGGTATGTACTTCCTTAAGAGAGACACATAGAACACATCAGGTACTTTTGATTGGTTGGGTGAGATTGCTATTAGATAGGACACAAATATAATACATTCAAGGATCTAAAAGGGTAAATTGTATCTAGGACTAATCTTTAACTTCTTCCCAAACCTCATGAAATTATTTCACGGTGATATATGAAGGAAACTCAAACTTCAGGTCTCATTGATGATTATTTTCACATATTTCTATAAATTTTACATATATTTCATATGAGCTAAATGGTTCAAACCTTCTCTTTAATATATTGGATAAGACAATTTCACATCAACTGCCTCTATCTAACTTCATCCCAACACATTGGAGTACAAAACCTCTTCACATATAGGGCCACATAAGGTTCTATTTTAATACTATAATGAAATTGTTTTATATGATAACTCCACTAGTAGAATATTATGACCCTAATATACATGGAAATTTATTGAACATGATCTCAGTATATCCTTGAGAGTTTTAATGGTTCTCTATGACTGGCCATCTATTTGAGGGTGATAATATGTGATGAGAATTATATATGTATCTAAATCTTAATGATTGATTATTTAGAACCTTGATGTAAAACCTGGATCTCAATCACATATAATGGAGAGTGGTATATAATGTAGTATTAAAAATTATCTTATGTATATCTTAGTTATTTGTTCAAGAGAGAAATCTAAATTTATAGAAATGAAATTCACTGACTTTGTAAGGTGATCAACTACCACCAAAACGGCATTATGTACATTAGATATCCTAGGGAGTCCTATGAATAAATCCATGGTTATGTTTTCCCATTTCTATACTAATATAGGTAATGGTTTCATCGTAATATTATACTTATATCATTCAGCCTTGAATTTTTTTCATACAATGAATTGATATACAAATTCTGCAATCACCACCTTCATGTTATCCCATCATAAGTTTTTCTTTAGATCTCCATTCATCTTAGTGATTCTTGGATTAATAGATATGTACGAGATTTGAAAATAATCTATAAGTTCCCTCTTTAATTTTGGTTTTGATGGGACACATATATAGTTTCAAAATCTTTTAACCTTATCTTTAGAAAAGTTAAAATTTAGAATATTTTCTACTTTTCCCTATAGCTTCTCATCATTTTTCTAGGTCTCCCATATCCTCTCCAGAATGGATGGTTGAGAAACTATTTGATAAAGGTAGGATGATGTTACTTATATGATTCCCATTTCCATATTTTTAATTTCTATAAATTTTGAATTCCTTTCAATTCTCATTATAGATAGGGATTTGGGACCCATTTTACTTAGAGTATATGCCACTTTATTCACCTTCCCAGAATGGTAATGGATTGTATAATAATAATACTTTATAAGCTCTTACCAAATTCATTATAACATATTGAGTTTTTTGTGTGTGAATATATACACGAGGATTTTATGATCCATATATATGTCACACTTCTCCCTATAGAGATAATGTCATATAATATTCAATGTTATTATCACAAAAACCAATTCTAGATCATGTATCAGGTATTTGTTTTCATGGATATTTAATTAGCATGAGGTATAGGCTATCACTATTTCATTTTTCATGAGTAAATTACCCAATAATTTTTTAGATACATCACTATAGATCAAAAATACTTCCCCACCGGTGGGTAATACTACAATAGGTACAATGATTAGACTCATCCTTAACTTCTTAAATCTATTCTCGTATTTATGGATCCATACAAACATTACTCCATTATGTGTTTTCTTGGTTAGTGGGTTTAAAAATAATGATAAGTTTCTCATAGATAAATGATAGTACCCAGATAATCCAAGTAAACTAAAAATCCCCACCACAAATATTGCTTTGGACCATCCTTTAATTTTCTATTTCTTCAATGGATCCACATATATCCTTTTTCTGATTATAACAAGCCCCATTAATGTTACTTATTCCATCCAAAACTCACATTAACTATAATTTAGACAAAAATTTTCATTCGCGATGTCTTTAATACAATATTCAAAATCTCATCATGTTCCTAATTTCATTTGGAGTAGATATAGACTAACTTATATAAATACTACAAAAACTTTATCAAGGTAATCCCTAAAGAATCTATTAATTAAGTCCATGAAGATAGTTGGTAACTTAGTGAGTCAAAATGGCATCCCTATGAACTCATAGTTCTCGTACCTTGTACGCAAAGCATTATTGGTGATGTCCTCCTTCTTCACTTTTACATTATAATATCCCAACTAATGATCCACCTTAGAGAAATATTGGGATCCACATGGCTTTCTGAATAAGTCATCAATACATGAAAAAAGATACTTTTTTATTATCATGAAATTTTTGAGATCATGATAATCAATGAAAAGTTGAATTAAACTATCCTTATTCTTGATGACAAGGAAAAACACACCCCATGGAGAATAACTTAGGCATATTAACCCTTTATATATATTCTCTTGTATTTTATTCTTTATATCTTCAAGTTCAATAGTGTTCATTTATAAGGATACTTGGATATTGGAAAACATCCAGGTATAAGTTTGATTGATAACTTAACCTATCATTTAGTAGTAAGAAAATAAAATTTCTTAGGGAACAAATCAACATATTCTCTTATAATGGGCATGTAATTAGGGTTTATTTTTCCTTATTCTCAATCATTTAACCTTGATAAACTTACTCATATGGTAATAATATAAATTCTTGAGAAGATGATTCCAAATGATATCCATCCTACTCCTTAAACTTGTATAAAATTGAAGTTATATTCATGATATTAAGTTTTATTTCCTTCTTCTAGAAATTTATGTTGTCTATATACAAGGAAAGCCATTCCATACCTATAATAGCACCAAACTTCAATTGAGGGAGTATCATAAAGTTCGATGGGAAATTCAGCCTACAAATAATGATAAGGGTGAAGTTATATGATTGGGATGAAATAACTAACCGATTCTATTTTTTAACTGATAAACTGAATTCCATGTTCTGAGGTGGTGTTTGAATGGTTCTAATAAACTTGAATGATATTAAAGAATGCACAAAACCATAACAAAATAGTATGTTATCTAGTATTGAATGAATAACTAGTGTACCTATAACCACTTTTTTTCTTCAGAATCCACATTAGTAGTTATGATGGAATATACTATCTCTTTATCTATAGGACTTGGAGTTTATTCTCATAATTTATCTTTACTAACCCTTAACTTATGGAATTAGTTTATATAGTGTTCTTATTACTCATAGTTGAAATATTAAACAATTGGATGAGGGTTGAATGGAATTTTCCTTTCTTTCATCACATCAGTGGGTTTCTCCCATAGATATTTACTAGTGTGGTTCCCCTCATACCTAAAACTAAATAATTTCCTTACCCCCTTCATGAAATTCTTGGGATGATTCTTTATGCACTTTTGAAAAGTGGGAAGTTGTAATTTCTCACCACTATGATATTTCTCCATTTTACCCCCAAAATTAAACTATATTCTTCACTTACTATCTCCAGTCCCATGAGACCCTTGATATTTATTGATGTATATTTTGATATTAAGGGAACATTGGAAAATTTCTTTATATATTTCAAAGTCTCTAATTTCCAAATAATTTCATAGATTTATCTTTATCCCCTAAATAAGTGGTCAAATTTTTTTTGGGTTAATGATAATTCCTGAGGAATATCATGAAATTTTTGTGAAGCTTTCCTCATATGTATCGATGGAATCCTCATCCTTTTACTGGAAGATAAGTAATTCCATATCTATTTTAATATGGATAGTGTAAGGAAAATATTTATTAAAAAATATTATCCTATGTCCTTTCTACTCCATCACTTCGATTTCTTCCTTGAGATTCATATTCTTGATCAACATCCTCCATTGATCAGCTTCTCCCTCCAAGTGATAAACAACCAACACGACCTTATCTTTCCCATATAATTGAAGTAAATACTAGATCATTTCAATGGATTTGATCCATTTCTCTATGATTAATGTATTAGAATATAATATTAAATTTAGAGGCCTTTGTCACATAAAGGTCTCAATTGAAACGTTCTATTTATTAGGGAGATGTGGGTGCTCCTCTTGATTTAAGTTTCTATTATAAATTTGATCTAATTGAGTAAGTATTTTCATGAATTTCTAAAATTCTACTCCCATTAGGTAGGGATTCTCATTTGGGTTATCATTACATTTCCCATTACACTGGTTATTGACATGATTCCTCATATTTCTAGAATTTGACTAAAATAAATGAAAATTATGGATTATAATTTTTAAATTATTAAACATATAAAAGGAAAACTATGAACATTGAAGTGATAACCCCTAAATAAATTTAAGTCCTTATCTTATGAATTTATAGGTCTGATCTATGTTATACACATTCTATTTACTAACATTAAATTTCATAATAATTTTTGCTCTCTTCATAATGGTTTAAAAAAATATTATTAACCAAATCATATCCCGTATGAGTACCTATCCTGGTATGAAATATTATAACTCTTTATTTTTTACAATGTATAGGTTGAGTTAATATCCATTGAGACCTTTTAGAGTTATTACCCCTAAGTACATCTGATCCGAAACCATATCCACTTTCCAGTATCTAGACATGGATAAATTTGCTTAGAAAACAAATAAATCAATACTATAATGAAATTTAGTGATGTTTTCCTATGTTTTTCTTATCCTTATGGTTCTCAATAAGGTTTTATAATTCTAATCTCAAAAATAACCAGACCTTTCTCTGATACCAACTATGATAACCCATATCTTTTATATTCTTTATTTCATTATTTATTACATAAATATACACATAATACAATCCCAAAAATTGAAATGCCTAGTTTATTTGGTAAATTAGAAGCACAATACAGTAAATTGAAATAGGGATAGAATGACATTGTTTAAAAAATCCATAACAAACCCTTAAATTCCATCAATCTTCAAATACTACATGGGATAACCTAGGGACATATATAAGAAATGGGTGAGCTATAAATATTAATAAGAGAATAATCAATGAATCACATAAATTAAAGTAGTACATGAGGGTCAATATCTATAACATGATGAAATAGAAAAGTGATGATCATAATCAAGAATGAAAAATCATCTAATAAAATGATAACATAAAGGCATGATAAAAATGTGGCAACAATATAGAACATGACATCATAAACATAAGTCAAGGATAAACACAAATAAATTATAACATGGTGTTCTTAGGATAATCATCTATGAACCATACATGTTATCTACTGAGATTAAAATATTACCCAATGCATTGGGGAGATATATAATTTTGGGCCCACCCGTCATATTCATATCATGTACATGCATTTGTTTTCCGCATAGACCATACAACTTAAGAACATATTTCATCCATTTTAATCCCAATATTAACGAATGTGGGTTACATATATGGAATTAAAAAATAATTGAAATATAGGTACAACTATGTGAATACCATTGAGGGTAAATGGGGGTGGGTATTCACAAAAAAAAAGTTTTGCATAGAAAATCATAGAATAATTTTGATAGCATAATAGGTGTACTTAAAGGTTCCTAGAATGGATTAATGAGAGTGAAATGTCGTATATAAATACATGTTAATAAATAGGATAATAAAGGTATTTATAATAACAAATGTAAACATGAATACTAGGTAATAAAAAGGGTGAATACCAATAAAGTACTTGAATAAAGAAGATGTGGAAGGGAAATCCTTACTTGAGAGTTTGCTTATAAAATATTAGGAGGATATTATTATAGGGTAGGGAAACCTTGGGAGGAATTTAGAAAGAGACGGGGAAAAACATTTGTTCTTAAAATCTTTTGAGTAAGGAGGAAATGGAGTATGGGTCGATATTTATATCCAAAGAGATATGAATTCTTTAATAATTTCTAAATATAGGTTTTAGACTCTAATTTATATAATAATCAAAACCAAAAATATTCCCATGTTTTCTACCAAATAGGGGTGGTTTAAAATAATTTATTAGTTTAATAACTAAACTCATTAAAATAATACCATTCATGGTGTGGAAGTGAGTCATGTTCATTAAAAACCATTTTCAAAACTTAAAATATAACATATGTTTTGAAGGATTCATTATAGGTTTGTAAAATTAATCAAATAACTTCAAAACACAATATTTTAAATAGGAAATCCATTTCTTTCTTTTTATTCCTTTTATTATTATTTATTAGATCACTTTTGGATATTATGATGACATTATATATATCATATATTTATATCGTATTTAATTTTAACCCAAAATTTCACCTATCTTAAAAAATTATGAAAAATTCACCATTGGATAATTTTGAAATGATGATTACCAAAATGATATTTATTTTACCAAAATAATTTTCTAAATATAGTAAATCCCACTTTTAAATAAGATCCTTATTTATTGAAAAATACTAGTTTTTATGATACAAACAACTTTTTGACCCTTATAAAAATTACATGGGAATTTGTTAATTTATATTAAAATTTATATTTTTATAAATATTATATAGTAATACTATTTAATAAAAATAAAATATATTTCAAAACTCTTATATTTATAAAAAAGCTTTTTTAAATGAAATAATATATTTCCCAAGAATAGAATTCTCATTTCTTTATATCAAAATCTATTTTTTTACCAAACTAATTATATAATAATGTATATATAAAGTAATAATGATAAGCGGTAAATATAATAATTATTTTATAAAAATAAAATATAAATATTCATACTACTAGGTTCTAGATACATAAACCCTTATTACACCTACGTATACTCTAAGGTTAAGGTGTGCAATAATAGTACTTTATTGGTGTGGATCAGTGAACATGGTTTAGGTGGTGATATATATAAGCTTGAAAATATCTTGTAAATGAGTTTTCTTGAGTTTTATTTATTGAATTTGATATTGGTCTTGGTCAAGGGAAAAGCCCAGTGATTCTATCTCCCTTGGAAGCTATGATAAATAGGCTTCATAGGGTATGATTATACTGGTCAAGGCAATCACTTCATCCCTTTTTGACAATTAGATTTTATTATAACCCTAAATATGGTCACCGTATAATGGATATATTAATAATGGTTATGATGACTAATAGTCTTTTAATCTCGATATTCAAATTATAGAAATATTTTATAATTTTACAAAAAAGAAAAAAAGAAATATAGTGCATTTTTTTCTATAACTATATTACTTAATAAGGAATGTATCAATTCTAAAGGGAATTTAATTTATTAAAGTCTAGGTCATTACAAGTTCAACCTGGGATAATGTAGATTTACTATGAAAATTTTCACCAGTTTTGGTGGCTTAACATAAATAAATACATGTGAGGTTCTCCACTAAATTCTTTACTTATCAGTAGGTAAAGGAAATAACATAAAAATATTGTAGGTATTCTTCATACATTTCAATTTAATGTATGGAAATGAAACAAAATCATGATGGATTTCATGGCTAGTTTAATAAGATCAACTAAAGGGAAAGATGAAGTATGAGTAACAGTGGATCATATAAATAATATAGCTCCATTTTTTAATTATTAAGGAATATTAATTGGTTAATGAACTCAGAATATTATATGTTAGTGTGATAGTGAAAATTCATGGTTTATTGGCTTATATCATATTTAATAGAGACCTATGGTATAAATCATGGTTCTGGAAAGGACTTTAACAAGCATTGGGGTCTCAGGTAAAATTGAGTACCTCCTTCCATCCTAAGGTTGATGAACTATTTGATAAATCTATCCATATATTGGAGGATATTATTTGAGAATAAATTTTTTACTTAAGTCAATTGTGGGATTATCACCTTGCCTTGGTGGAATAATCTTACAATAATAGTCACCAATAATCTATTCAGATGGTATTGTATGAGGAATTATATAGAATAATGTGCCACTATATTTTTCATTGGATAGATATTTGAAAATATTCTCTAATTTGGACTAGTATTATCTAGGATATAATAGATCATGTGAAAATTTTAATGCCCCACCACCTCAGACCCACTCAACAATGCCTAGATTAGTGGTGTGCCACATGAGCTTAGGCACCTCCTTGTACACTAAAGGTTGCTGACCAACATTGAGGGTCTATGGTGTGATAGTGGGGAGACTATAATCTATAATGATAATAATAATTATAATAAAATAATGTAAGTAATAATCTAAATACAATGTAATAAATAGATCAAATTCAACAACAATAATGATCCAAAAATACATATAATAATTCAAATGATATCTAAATTTCATTCTATTTATATAGAAGTCAATAGAACTTACTTTGGGTTGATAACATATATACATGTACAAAAATAACCAAAATGATCACCATCATAACACTAAGGAATCCCCTGACCCATCTGACCAAGTCTATAATGCATGAAATCACATGATAATATAACCATGTACCCATCCTAAGTCATCATGATTCCCCAAAGAAACATCAAAAAAATATATCAAAAGTACCAAGGACTTCTGCATTTGTTTTCCAATCACCAGATCAACATATAGATAAACCAAAGGAATGAATATACCCATCCAAAAAATAATCTGAGATCATCAGTCTCAACATAAATGATGAGATTCAGCCCCTATCTAGTGGTATCAACTACAACTAACCATGAAATTCAATAGTGATAACCTACTCCATATTTATGTTAAACACCATCCCCTATATATCTTAATTTATAGCGGCCACCACCCACAATGTGTGGTTAACACCTCCTAATGGGCTATTACCTATGTGAAAATGACCCCAATAACCCCATCATCTAACCACAGTGAGTATCATCACCAAAATCTTAGTTCAAACCACTATTAAAACTCCTTAACTACCTAAAAACCACATAACCTATCCATAGTAATAGTTAAAATCATAAACTTTATCTCAGTGAACCACATTTCCCTACTTCCGGAGATCAGTATCTCCCATAGTCACAAGGTCTATGGATAACACATTTCCATAGAATTATCTCATCCATCACATCATGAAATAGTTTTTATATCAAACATAATCACACCCAACCAAACATATAACTTTGTATCACACAACCCATGCCATACCAGGATCAACCACACTATTTCAAACATTAAAGAACTCTGCAATATTTCAAAGGAACAATAAAAACTCTAAGAAATTAATAACTAGGCTTACCTATACCACCCCAATCATGACTATTTACCAAAAATCACATAACACATATATAATTAAAGAATAATATATGAACCACTTAACTATATTTTACAAGACTCCAATAAGTAATAATTTATGACTCATTTGGCCTAAATAAGAAGATTTAGTAAAATTTAACAAAATCCTTAAAATTAGGTTTTGTAGAGAGGGATTAATAAATATAAATAAATAAAAACATTTTTAAAATTTAGATGGTTATTATTACTCATATCTCCTTTCCACTCAAGACAACATGTTATTCCAATAAGAAATGAGAGAGATATCACTTGTGGAAGAAGAGAGGGGTGTAAGAAGTGATTGGAAGATTTTTGGTAGTTTTGGGTGTGTAAGAGCCCTAATTTACCTTAGAAAAGTGTTTTTGACCATTATATATTAATTTCTAAGATTTTAGAAACACTTTTCATCTAATACAAAATTTTCAAAACATATAAACACTTACTTTGATTCTCCTTACTTAGAATCCTCGTAGTTGGAATAAACTTAATTAGAATCCCATTACTTATAATCACCTTATGTGGAATACCCTTATATATAATACTCTTACTTATAATATGCTTATATAGGAATTACATTACATATAATCCACTTAATTATGAATTCCATTACTTATGAAGCTACATAAAGCTTCTTAGGGATGAGAAGCCCATCGGTGGGAAGGTTGTAAATACCCTTATATATATAATTAGGTAAAACCTTTTAACTTTAGTATTTAAACCATATTATAGGTATATTTTTTTAAAGGATATTTATGAGGGATTTGAGGAGTTTAGGAGGAGAATGAGGTGAAGAGGGGTTAGTACCTTGGTGTTATATGCATTGATTACTTGATGGAATTTTACTGGGTACTCAGTGTTAGTCTAGTGGCTACAAAGTCACTTTTAACACTATGAGGTACCCAGTCTATTAGTACTGGGTACCCAATGGAACTATTTGGTTTTATTATTATTGGGGGTTCTTCTGTTTTTTCACTCCAAAATTAAATCCCTAAAACTATGAAAACTCATGATTATGCTCTATTTTCTTTATGTTTCTTCATTTCCCAAGCACTCATTCTACAAATTTCCTTTACATGTGAATCTATATTCATGTTTTGATGAAATTGGATTCGATTGGTCCCATGATCTCACTTTCATTAATGCGAGGATATGACTCTCTTCTAGTTTCTCCTCATTGTTTTTTATAGCTGTAAGTTTAATACCTTCCTCCTAAATCTATGGGTTCATTTAATCTTATAGATTCCCTGGTATTCTTTTGGGAAATCTACTGAAAAATGACTACTCAGGTGAATCTAAGGTAAGTTCATAGTTCCAATTCTTATATTCACCTTCCTCTAATTCTAGTGGCATTTCCTTAAGTTTTAAATCTCATTTGGTGATCTCTTTTAACATGTGGTGACATACTTCCTTCCTCCTAGAACCCAAAGTAGTTTTTGTATATATTTTTGGTAGGCATAATGAATTTTCCTCTCACACTTATTAAGGTATGGGTTGTAACTAGTATTAGGTTGAGTGGATATCACTTATATAAAATCATTTTTTATAAGAAATGAATTTTTAATTTATCCATTATTGAGTTTGAAGGAGGTTTAAGTTTACTTTTCATTCAAAATGATTTTAAATATTTTATTGTGTGTTATTCATGTTATTTTTCCATGATATTAATATTTACTATGTTCTCACCTTATAATGCATTATTTATATGATTAATTTATTTAAAAAGGGTCGCTAATAATGTTATATATCGTTATTTAATGTGTTATAAGAATGTATTAGTTTATCACTTATTTTAGTTATTAAAATGGTTATTACATGATACTTAATGTTCATTATATGAATTAGAATGGGTAATTGGATTTTTCAAGTAGATGAAATTTGATTTGGAGTATGATGGTTGGGATGGGATGATAAAACCCATACATTTTTTACCCATTCTTATATTCTCTAGGAAGAGCTTAGGCCAGGACTTGGTATTACTTTTTCCTCATCCATAGGGATGGGATTATTACTTGTTGGGGTATATTTATCCACCTAGGATGAGCTATAATATTTCCTTACCTCCATCCCTAAATTGATTCCATGCTATTCTTGAAGTAGATAAATAAATGCGAGGACCCTCCTGATATAGGGTATTATTATTTATTATTATAGATGATTTTATTTAAAGTGTATCAAGAAGTATTTTTCAATTTATTTTTATATTTCTATATCTATAAAAAAATTCTTTCATGAATTTTAGTTTATGATAGGTATTTGGGGTGGGATAATGATCGCCTACTGAGTTACCATACCCACACTCTATATGTACCCCACTGATTCATGTCAAAACTTTTTATATATGATCAAATTAATGAGAAAATACTAAAGCATGGAGGCTAGTACCATATAGAACCTGGATTATGGGTGAAATCTATTGGTATTTTGGATGACTAATACTTAGGGATTGTCCTGGAGGTTCCACTTGGGATTTTTCACTTGTGAGTTCACCATTTTGGACTTTTAGGACTTGATTTTCTTATATTTTATGTACATATAATCTTTTGACTAGTTTTTAATATTTTGAGGAATATTTTGATGAATTTATTCTATTTAATATAGTTATTTAATTTTTAATATTGATTTTACTTGTTAAGAAGGTACCCATGGAGGTCCTCTGTGTTCTTGAGGATTATTTCTGTCAACCCTAAGGGTAACGCCAAATTCTTAGTGTGAAATTATGTTTATTCTATTAGTTTACTAGGGGTAAACTATTTCACACTAGAAAATTTCTTAAACCTTGATGTTTATACTAGCCTCTGGAAACCAATAGGTGATTATAAGCTGTTGTGACAACCTAACCCGACATTATTTGGGTGATTGGGTCACAACCCTTACAAATATGATCTAATATACCCAACATTTTCTTTACTTCCACAACCAATGGAAGTTTCAAGTTAAAATACATTTACTAATTTGATCCTTTAATTGATGAATATGATACATCATAATATGTTGTCTAATTATGATGTTTAAGGTGAATAAATTAAGTAAGTATGATCAATAATGAGTTATTTTATATTTATTTTTATTAGATTTCTATGATTAACGTATTAGTCAATACTGTTAATGGATATACAAGGAAATTTTGAATGAAACAAAAATATCACTATCTATTAAATGGATAGAGAAGTTACAAAACCAATGTTTTCTTATAACACCATGAGATTTTAAAATAGCACTGCGTTCGATAGTGTATACAACACACAACACCGATCCTAAACAAACCACAACCTATTATTATTTAAATATGATCGGTATAATAAATATTGAATTGGTAGGTATGAATAATATTAACTAAATTATGAAATATATATAAAGTATCTAACAAATAAAAATTTATTTATTAATTCTTATGAAATTAGTAATCAATTTCCAGTAAGGTTATTTTATGATTCAGAAATACATTTTCCTCACAAATGATTATTTTTTTGTGAGAAAGTATTATAATTAATTTTTAGAAATTATATAATTTTTTTAAAAATAATATAATTTTTTAAATAAGAATATATACATTATATTATGGAGAAATTTTCACATTTTTATAAAAATATTTATTTTCCATTGAATAGTTAAAAATACCAATTTTTATTGTAAATTGTATTTTTGTTTTAATAATTAACAAAGAAAATATGTGTTTTAAAATGATTTAGTAAAAAATTAGTTCTATTTTATTATTAATAATCCAATTATGTTTATTTAAATCAATTTCATGATTGAACAATGTATAAAGAAAATTTATACATAAAAGGCATTTTTTTGAAAAAATGTTTTTCATCGCATTTTACATGTTTATTTTAAGTTTTATTTTCTAAAACTTATAGAAATTGAATTTGATAAAATATATTATATATTTTTAATCTGGAGGTTCAAAATTGGTAAATATTTCCTTTTTTTTTCAATATGAATAGTAACATTGGTAAAATTTATCACCTCGATAATGGGTAAATCAAGTTAATATCAATTAAAAATAATTGATAAGGTCATTATAATTCATATTAATTAATATTGGATAAATTTTATTAGACCCTTATCACCTTAGGATCTAAATTAATATTTTTAATGGAAAAGTTTCCCTAAAATTGACTAATATAATATTAAAATAAAAGAAAGTTACAAAATGTCACTCTCTTAGTTTTAAATATCTATTATGCATCCACATAGGGACAAAAACAAGTTATTAATGAATATATATACCAATTTTCTTCATAATGAAATTATATTCAGTATTATAATTTATTTATAATTTTTAGTGATTGCATAATTACCTTAAATACTTGTGCAATTCTAATACAATATTTATTCAATTAATATAAAAATAAAATAAATGATATTAAAAATATTAAATGTTATATAATTTGATTGATTTATAGTGTTACATGGATTTATTATATTAATATTACATATTATTGATGTTTAAATGAATTATATTCTAAATAAAGTTTTGTCTCGATGTATTTGAAGTCTAATTAAATGAACAATGTCAAAATTGACATTAATGATAATTTATCAATGTAATATTTTATTAAAATTTATAAAAATAATAAAAATATTAAATAAGGACAAATTTTATAATATATAGTCTAAAAAATCATCCATTTTCCATTTATGAGTCAATATTTATCATATATGTAAAATTGCAACCCTTTAAGTGTGAAAATAGGTTACCATGGTTAATGTTAAAATAGGTTAATTAAGGGGTTATACTAAAGGATATGGTTTAAAACACCAAAAAACCAATAATTATTTTATTTTTTGATGATATTTATACCATATACTACTATATTTTATAGTACCTATACATTTAGATGCATTAGGATTGAGAATTAATTTATTATAATTTAATCTTTTAAGAAATTACAAAAGTGCCCCTCGCCTAAATTATAAAAGGGAACCCCTTACTTAACTCATTTACACCACTTTGAACCATATATATAAAAAAACATATAAATTCTTATTATAAACATACTTATCCAAGTTATAGAGCTTCTATTCATTCCAAAAGATATACTGTAGGCCTCTTAAGAAGAGATCTAAAGGAAGTCTCCTGAAGAAGTGGTAATCGTATTTACCAATTATTTTAATGTTTATTTCTTATTACACTCCATATTAATGTTTTTTTACCATTATAAAATAATAAATCAAGTATAATAAATATTCTTTTATGTTAGTATTATTATTGGGTGACCATATTCAATCTCATTTCCATACTACTAAAAGCTATAACACTGCTTGTGCATACGTATAACTTACCCTCTTAACATTGCGGTGTAATTAATTTTTCATCACCACATTACATGGATGGTTATAAATATTTAAATAATTATTAAATATTAAATTTATGAAATTAAAATGATCTTGGAACTATAATATCATATATATACCTTTTTACCTTCAAATCCATTGGAAAATGATAACATCGTTCGTGCGTAAATGTGGACTACCACCTCCATGAAGCGATGTGATCCGTTTTTTGTTTATATTTAATGTGGATGATAATAACGATTGATTAAATTACTATATATAATATATTAATTATTTTTTAAACGTGAATTTTTATTTATCTTTCGTTTATTCCATCCTTTGAAAAATAAAAATAGCATTCATGTATACGTACGACCTACTATCACCATGAAAGGTATAATTCATTTTTCTATATATAAATTGTGTGGATGAATTTAAATATGTATATAATGAATATATATGGTTTTTATATCATGGTTAAAATTCTGGAGATTATGTAACTATTATCAAATTACAAGGATCAAAACTAACAAACCAAAACATATATGAAAAACAAATCAATTATTACCCATGATAATAATTTTAGAGAATAATTGTTAATAAATGGGTCATAAAAGATTATATGTAAATAATATATGGTATAATATATATGATTATATGATTATAATATATTTATAATAAATATTTATTTATTATACAGAAGGTTCAAACACATAGAATGTATGTTGAACCTGAGGTAAGGGTTTTCTCGTCTCACTTTTACTTTCACGAAACATATGCCATATTACCCACTTGTTCCTTTTTTGTGATGTATATAATACCCATTTTATAAGTTATATCATGAATATATTTATATTCATGGTATTTAAATTTTCACTTGATGTTATTTCTTATATGGTAATTGTGATTAAATTGTTACTAAAGTTGTATGGGTTTATTTTACAATCTCATCACTATTTGAGATTATCTCTACTAGGGGAGTATTTTCTTCCATATACATATTTTCTAAAAATGTTTTAAATATTATTTTTAATAATATACAATTATTTATTAATTATATATTTACCCATGTTTTATATTTTACAGAATTGTTTGAAAGGAATCTTCTTTTCATTTTTCGAACAAGGTATTTTCTGACCATTTTACACTAGTGTGAAAATAATGTTTTTAACTTATAAAACATGAATGAAATTTCCCACTATAATTATTGCTAAATTATTTGAAGTCTTATTTGTAGTTTTATAAGTTTACTTTTAAATAAAATGGTTTCTTTAATATATACTATTTTTTTAGATTAGAAAAAATGATTCTCAAATTAAAAAGGGTATTCTCCTCAAGAAATGTTCCAGTAATCTCTTTAAAGTATATGAATCCATTTCAAAATTATTTGTTGAATTTTATATTGAGGATATAATCTAATGACACCACCCAAAATATTTCTATCGATGTTTTATGATCATTTTGACTGGGGAAAGTATTGATATTTATCATGCTAGTTTTTCCAATACAGACAATTATTGATTTTTAAGGAAAGTTGATTAAGTTGTATTTTTTTAATCATATGAGGAATAAATTAGAATTAGTAAGTTATAATCAAGGCCATATATATCCCCTATATTCATAAATAAGTCTTATGAGACAAACTAGATTGGGTTTTTACTGAGACTTTACCCATTTATTTTCAAATGTCTTTGCACATGGCCTCAATGATGTTTTTGATGTCCTGGACAAGGACTCAAAAATAAGTTTCAAATTTATAGTATTTTTTATTCTCTAATTATAAAATCATTTATTAATGACCATATTATTATTTTATTTGTTATTATATCCATAGATGAGTTTCTAGTTCATGTCATTATTTGTATGGAATTATTTTGGCTATCATTTATTCTTTCCATATTATTCATACCTTATTAAGTTTCACTGTACGCATACCCTTACCGAGCATATGAAATCACCCTTTTATTTTTTTATTTCCCCATGAGATGAAAAATATTATTGTGAATAACTTAAAGGATTACATAATTATTTTATGCTATGTATTTCATATTTTCAATGTAATATGGGAATCATATTTGTATATAGTTCTTTAAGTCTACTAAACTATTCAGTCTTTTGGGATTAGATTACTTGTATCTAGTGACAATATAATAATTTAACCACTAGATATGGGATATCAGGGTTGGAGTGTTTATATTTTATATCAGATAATTTTTTTAGAAACCTTGGGAACTTGATTTAAGAAAACATAGATTATATAATGAAACCCTATGAATTTTTTTAGAAATATTCCCAAAGAAAAATAACTTATGATTTAGAGATTAGTTATACATAAAATTTCAATTTATGTTAAGTCTTTCACTAGTTTTGGGATTATAAATTATATTTCATAATATTATGATCTAATATAGTGTATACCATTATTTAGGAATGGAACCTGGTTAAAATAATTTAAACAATATCAATGGATATAATCCATGCATGGATTTCCCTCCTTGGTAAGATAATGAATCTGGAGCTAGAGTTATAGTTAGATCTAAAAAAATTATAACTATATTAGGGAAGATGAATCTAGTTATGAGTAATAAACTTGGTCATATAAATAAACCTACTGACCCAAAATAAAATGTAACAATGTTATACCACTTCATACATCATCAACCACAATTATTAAATAGGACAACAAATCCATTTGTAGTTGAGGAATGAATAAGTTCATTAGAGAAGATGTTTCTCGCTTTGGGAAGTAATGAAAAAGAGAAAATTTTCATGAATGTTTATCATCTCTTAGGTGATATGGATAAATTAAGTTCATTTATTTAAACCACTAAGGATGAAGAATAAATAAAAAACATGTAATGAAAGGATTTAAAGGTACTCTTCTTGGAAAAATATTTTCCTCCATAGAAATGCGTGGATATAGAGAGACAATTCCTGAGTATTAGAAAAAATTAAGATAAAAATAATTCTAAGTATGAAGACAAATTTTAAAGGTTATGAAAGTATGATAAAAACTATGTATATAATATAAATAGAAATATTCACCATTTCTTTGATGGGATTTATCTAATCCTTAAAAGGGAACTAGTCTCCCAAACTTTATCATTATACAAGGACAAATTATCATGTGCCATCAAGAAAGATAAAGAATTATCTAAGTATTTTGGTCATAAAGGAATTTAAGATAAGAAAACCATGACATAAAAAATAGATAATAGGAATAAGGGAGAGAAGGATTTTCCAACATGTGATAATTCTAGAAAGAAACACTCAAGTACTTGCTTGAATGGAATAAGATTTTAATTAATGTATGGAGGGAAGTACCACAAAGAGGGTAAATGAAAGGGTAATAAATAAGCTTTAAATTTTTAGTTTTTCAACTATATAGATATGTGGCAGTATGAAAACAAATTCTCCAAGAAATAAGGGAATATAGCTTAGAAGAAGAAATGAGATCAAGGTTAATCTTATGGTATTACTACAACTTAAGTAGAATGATTAAATTACTTGTGTGTTTGGATTTAAGATTTATGTTTTAGTATAAAACCCTGACCTTTTTTGGAGATTTCTCAATATAATTTATAGGTAATCATTTTATGTGTTTTGAGTACTTTTTTGGGATATACATTGGGGTGAGTTTGGGTGAAAATTGATAATTTTAAAAGGAAGAGGGAACTTGTACAGTTGGCGTATGGTTTTCCCAAACTGTGCGCCACATCGCAACAAATCATGTGAACCAAAATAGAGGGAATTTTCATGGTTAGTGCACAGTATTTCAAAACGCATGGACTCTTAGGAGAAACCATTTACCCTCTAGAAGAGGTGCACAATTAAGGTGCACAGTTAGGGGAAACCATGAACCCATGCCAAGAGAACCATGCATAAGATTAAAGCTAACCCAAAAGTTAGTTTTAAAAATACTTAAACCCCATACTAAACCAAAATAAACCCCAGTCAACCCCTAATGTTCTATCATGATTTTAAAGCCTCTTGGATAGATTCCAAGACACTCTGACCTATGTTCTTCACAATTAGAAGCCCAAATTGAAGATCTAAACCCCTTTTGGTACGAGGATATCATCATGTGTGGTTTCCTTTTCTTTTCCCATTATTCTTCCATCCATTAAAGGATTTTTATTTCCTATTTTTGGATGGATCTAGATTTAGGATTTTGGATCTGGATTTATAATTATGGGATCTTGATTGTTCGATCTTGATTTTGGGTTTAATATTCATATCTCGTTCTTCGTCATTATTCTATTCAAATTTTGGGGATTTTTTTGGGAGATTTATCATCAAAAAATTTATTTAGGTGGTCTATTATTCAAATTCAATAGTCATGATTTCAATTACATGTATGTAATTGTAGAATTGCTAGGTTTCATTTAGAAATTAAATTTTCTAATTGAATTAATTAATTTAGAAATTAATTAATTAAGGGAGTCAAAATTGGTAATAACTAATTTTTGAATTAATTATCTGAATATTTGAATAATGGAGAATTGTGGAATAATTAATTTTTGAATTAATTATCGGAATATTGAAATTATGGTGAATTGTGAAATAATTAATTATTGAGTTAATTATTGAAATATGTAATTATTATTTGGATAATTAATTATTGAATTAATTATGGTATTTTTGGAGTGTGAATTGGATAATCAATTATTGAATTATTTATTAAAATAATGAGATTGTGGCAGATTAATTAATTTTTGAGTTAATTAATGGAATTCAAGTGATTAATTAATTGATGAATTAATTAATTTAATTGATGTGTTTAATTAATTGTTGAATTAATTAATAGAATGAGTGTGATTAATTAATCATTGGATTAATTAATTGTAGTTATTGTGATTATGAAATTGAGGGAAACTGGATTGATTAATTGATGAATAATAAATGGAAGATTGTGATAATGAAAGGTGATAAAATTATTAATGTTGATTAGTCTTGATTGATGTGATATTGTGGAACATGTTACATTGTGATATATATATTGGTTTGATATACGAGTATGGGACACAAACTTATGCTCAAAATACCCATGTATGAATGATTGATAAATATGACGTGGGTCATAAAATGATACTCTAAATTACCACAGGGTCCTAGCCATGACGTTCTAGGGCCCAATTCATGCATGAAACTTTTATGGGATATGGAGTGATGCTCCAAATACCCATGATGTGTGAGATAAGGATTGATTCTCTAAATACTCATGGGGTGAAATATATGATGATCTACACCCAAAATTTTGGTATTGGAATATGATTCTGATTAGCCATGACAATGAATTGAAATGACATGCATAATTAAAGCCCTTGTTTTATCATGAATTGTGATTTCGTAATGTGACATGATTCAGACTCTGGCACAGGCCGAAGTAGGTATTGAGGTTTGGGTGTCCTTGGGAACCCCAAGGTTTATGTGATTAAATAAATAATAAGTGATAATGTGATAACTACTTCCTTATTCATTGCACTTATTTATTTATAGAACTGAATACACTATTATTGATTAGATATTATTTTATACACCATTGGTGGTGGCCAAATAAGTTGTACGGATACCATACTCAGGTTTCCTGATCAGTTTCCGAATAGATTTCATGGTTGTAGGATAGTATAAGGGAAAATGGATTATGTAATATGGATGAGTTGGTATGTAGCATGTATGAGGGAACTGAACAGGGTTTGGGACCAACTTAAGAGTATTCAGTGTCTTTAGTTTTGGGTTTTTTTTTCTGATGCTTTCGCTGGGGCACACGTCATCATGCTGTGACGCATTGGATGTTTCCCCAAATTCCCTTTTTCCAAAGGCAGGTGGCATCCATCACTTATTCAGGGACATTTTCTCCTTGATTGAAATGGGATGATGGGATGTTGATATCTCCTTATGTGTATTCCTCCTCTGAATTCATCACCTAGTTTGGGTCTCCCTTAAAGATTAAGGCGTTGTTCGTGAAACTATTCCCTATTGACATATCTTCATGGACATTGGTTGATTAAAATGCTTCTGTCAGGACATCCCAAGGGGTCAATTCAGGGAAACAACCTTTGATCAGGGGAGTAGTCATATTGGACATCATTGGAATGTCTAGAAGCTGAAACACTGATACATATAGGTTTCTCCCCCTTATGATAGGTCTTCTTAAACATACGGATGCCTGAGGCATCCCACGTCGAGTGAGGGGTATTTTATGCCATAGGCATGTAACAGATGTTTTCCTCATCTTACCATGTTTAACACAGGTTATGCCATGAGTTTAACATCTAGCAGTGACAGTTATGCCATATGCGTGTCTTTTGAGGTTTTCCTCAGGTATATAATGTTGAACACGAGGTAAGCCGTGAGTTTAATTTCTTGCAGAGATGGAATAAGAGTTATCAGAACATTCCATAAAGACAGATCAGATTGATATACCCTAGGAGGGAGCGTCTTAAAGGTTTAACAGATGATTGATTAGAGTTCCCGATAAGGACATATCTGAGGTGGTGTGTCCCATATAGGGAAGATATAACATTTTGAATGTGGATCTAGACACCACTGAGGGTGGATCAGGGAAAGTGAACCCCCTAAAGGGGAACACCAAGGTTTACCATTGGCTGGGATTGAACCTTAGGGAGGTTTTCTACGTACCCTGTGTAGACAATGGGGATCAAAACCCACATAGTTTAAAGGGGTGATGAATTGGGGTGTACACAAAGAACAACGACCTGAAGACAGGCTAGGGCTTACGCATGGATAGTGGACCATCGCAAGAGGGAAACTATTGGATGGATAGTTATGGATCATGTGGGGATTATGCATGGTTAGCTTCCTAGGTGGATGGAATGATCTCACCGGGATGTGGCATCATGGGTAAGAATTAGGATTGATGATGGGTGGTTAAACGAAGTGTATGAGAGGAGTGGGATGAAACTGACGTAAAGATGACAGTGATGTTGTTCTTGTATATCAGAGATGATTCCTACATATCCATGTGGTGGGGAATCAAATTCCATGTAGTTTGGTAGGATTATGGGACACCGAAGGAGGTGGCATGTGGGAATGGACACATGGATAGGAATTATAGGAATTAGAACCTCCGGGTTGGGGCATGAACTTCCCGAACTGCAAAGGCTCAAGGGAGAGACCGGGATGGGACATGGGTGATGGGTTTAAACCTCAGGGAGGCTTCCTACGTATTCCCAATACAGGGAATAAAAATCCATGTAGTTCAGGATGGGGATATAATCAGGGTGTATGCAAAGGACAACGACCCAAATACTTTTTGGGGGTTATGCATGGTTACCAACCCAAGAGTTTTTCTCATGCCACTAAGGGACATAAAAAGTATGTGAGTCCCAAGAAAGGGGACACTAAAGTTTACCAGTGTTTGTGGTTGAAACTCAGGGAATCTTCCTAAATAACTTTTCTATTAGACAAGGATAAAAATCCGCTTAGTTTGAATAGGTTTACCAGTGTTTGGGGTTGAACTTCAAGGAGGCTTTCTACATACGTTGTCTAGGAGACAAGGATCAAAACCCATGTAGTTTGAATAAGTTTACTAGTGTTTGGGGTTGAACCTCAGAGAGGCTTCCTATGTACCTTTTCTAGGAGGAAAGGATCAAAACCCACATTCTTCAAATAGGTTTACTAGTGTTTGGGGTAGAACCATAGGGAGGCTTCCTACATACCCTGTATGACAACCCTTCTTTTATTACAAATTTAAACATGATTTATTACATAAAACTTCACTTGATACAACAAAGAAGATCGATAGGTTTAGTGTCTTTGAGGATTAAGATCATTACATGAAAACTTAAAACACGAAATACGACATATTTATTGAAAACTTCCTTTACATGACCACTACATTCTTTCGTACTTAGCATTGCATGGGATAACCTGAGGACATGCATAAGAAAAGGGTGAGCTATAAAGCCCAGTAAGGGAATACACATGGAATAACATGAGGAGTACAATACATGTTAGAAATTATGCATACCAATAGAGCATAAAAGAAACATTAACATAAAGGCATGATAAACCATGGCAATCATAACATGGAAATGTGGCAACAACACTTAACATGGAATTAGCATGAGCCAAGGCTCATTGCACATGGAGCACGAGTAAACCCTCATTGCACTTGAAGAACGAGTAAACCCTCATTACACTTGAATTAGCATGAGTAAAATTCATTGCACATGATACGTTACTTTACCCAATGCATTGGAGCGCTATAAGGGCACACCCTTCTTAAACATTTCATTTCACGCATAAGTGTGCCACATGGATCATAAAACATGGATTCATAAAACATAATAATTTATTCCATGATAAAGGAATGTGGAATTAATATATAAAACTTTATAATCAATAAGTAAATGTGAATAAAGGTGAATACCCTTGATGGGGAAATGGGCATGGTATTAACTACACAATGGCATTGGCTTAGAAAATCGGTGCGATTTCGGCAGCGTAACGGCGTGACATAAGAATTCATAAAAACGGTTGATGAGAGAGAAATGGGTTCCTCATAATATTTACATGTAATGAAAATTAATGAGGTCATATAGATACATGTCCCAACAATTTTAATGGAATTTAGATTCATGATACAAAAGTATTGCTTGAATGTAAATGAGGAGAGAGAAGTTCCTTTCGGAATTTCGGCATAGTGACTGGTGTACATGGGAGGAATTTAATGAGAGATAAAGGGGTCTCCCATCATTAAAACATAAAGAGGGAAGTATGAGGGAGGTTAGAAACCATACCTTAACATTCATAATTGAAATTAAAAGGGAAAAACAACTTAAATAAAATTGGACAAAAATGAGAAAGGAAGAAAAAAACCATAC
Source organism: Viscum album (assembly GCA_963277665.1). NCBI lineage: Eukaryota > Viridiplantae > Streptophyta > Magnoliopsida > Santalales > Viscaceae > Viscum > Viscum album. The sequence goes on along the minus strand of OY728131.1, from coordinate 507,878,584 downwards.
TTGGAAGTGTGCTTCCAAAGGATAGAGAGAGGCCTGTGAGAGGCTTAATGGGAGCTTGGGGAACCTTGGGAGGATTATAGAGAGAGTGGGGAAGAGGTTGGAATAACTAAAAAGGCTTTTAGTGATGATGAAGTGGGATCTTGGGTGGGTTTATATAGGAAAGGTGAGGGAATTCTTTATTATTTAGGTTTTGGTCCCCTTATATTAAATTAATCCAAATCACAAACCATCCCATGGTTATTGTACATGTTTTTTTGAAACAATAGGAGTAAAATAATATTTTATAAGTCCAAAATCAGAACATCTTAAAATAATAGGGTTGCTTATGTGGAGGTGAGTCACACTCCCATGGAAATTAATTTAAAAAGACAAGGTGTTTAATAAGTCTTGAGGGGTCCATTAATGATTTGAAAAGTAAGTAAAAAAACCCAAAATCAAATTATTTTAATGTTAAAACATATATTTTCTGAAAATAAATATTATAGTGTTTTATTACATCACTATTGGGTCATTATGATGTTATAAAACACATTATACATTTAAACGGTATTTAATTTTTACCCAAAAATTTGACTGTCTCAGAAAATTATGAAAAATTAACCATTGGATAATTTATATGTACTGATTCCAGAAATAACATTTATTTTATCTAAATAATTTTCTAAATATGTTATTTTTCACTTTTATAATAAAAACCGACATCTATCGAAAATTCACGGGTTTTGACAGAAATGGATTTCAAACCTTAATAAAAATTATAATTGCAATAATAAAATTATAAGATCATTTATATTTAATAAAAAATAATTTAATAATAATAATATTTTATTAAAATGTTATTTAATTCAAAAATCCCTTAATTTATAAAAATATAATTCTTAATTAAATAATAACAAAAAACACTATTTGTACTTTAAAAACTATTAACAATGTATAAAAAATGACAAGAAGGTATATTCATTATTATATACAAAAAATAATGTACATTAACAGAGTATTATCGATTAGTTACATAACCCCTTAAAATATCCGCCTAATACCTAAGGATAAGGTGTGCGATGGTGACAGACTCTTGGGGTGACTCGGATAACATTGCTCGAGTGGTAATCTCTATCAACTTCCAATTTTCCCGTAGACGGTCCCGTTCGAGCTTGACATGATGAATCTCAACTTGGGCTTGGTTAAGAGCGAAGCCCAAGGATGCCACCTCTTTTCTGAGCTCTGACAAATGGGCTTCGTATGGGGAAATTCTACTGGATGAGGCCATCACTTCCTTTGTCTGAGTAAATTTGGATTTGTTTAAGCCCTATATTTATACTAATCATGTGATCATTGTTCAACGACTATATTAGCAATGATAAAAAAATTCTTAACATAAAACCAATGAATTTGAAATTTTATATAAACATAAAGAGACATTTAATTTGATCAAGATGGATTTCCATTAATGAAACTTTGGGTTGTTTAAATATTCCCCCCTTAAGAAATTTCACCCTCGAAATTTTCCTTCTCCCGCACTAAAACAGATGTGGGTAACTCAACTTCATCATTTCCTCTGATTCCCATGTTGCTTCTTCAAACATGTGCTTTATCCACAACACCTTGACAAGGGGCACTGTCTTATTTCGTAGAACTTTTTCTCTATGATCTAAGATCTTCACCGGTTGCACCTCATAAGAAAGATCATCTTCCAATTATACCACCTCAGAAGAGAGTACATGTGAAGGGTCCAGTATGTACTTCCTTAAGAGGGATACATGAAAGACACCATGTACTTTGGCTATGGTAAGTGGAAGTGATAGTCAATAAGCCACAACCCCAATATGATCAAGAATCTTGAAGGGGCCAGTGTACCTTGGACTTAACCTCCCTTTCTTTCCAAACCTCATGACCTTCTTCCACGGAGATATGCATAGAAAAAAAATGTCTCCATCTTTAAACTCAAGGTCTCATCAATGATTATCTACATAACTCTTCTGTCGAATCTGGGATGCTTTGATATGCTGCTAAATGGTTTTCACCTTCTCCACCATTTCCTCGACCATTTACGGTCCAAGAAGCTTACGTTCACCGACCTCATCCCAACACGCCGATGTTCTGTACCTTTTCCCATAAATGGCTTCATATGGTGCCATTTGGATGCTTGAGTGGAAACTATTATTATAAGAGAACTAAACCAGAGGAAGATATTGATCCCATCCCCCTTTAAATTCCATTGAGAATTCTCTCAAAATGTCCTCCAGTGTTTGGATAGTCCGCTCGGATTGGCCATCAGTTTGAGGATGATAGGCCGAACTAAAGTTCTGTTCAATATTCAAAGCATGTTGAAGACTCTTCCAAAACATAGAGGTGAATTTTGGATCTCGGTCAGGCATAATAGATAGTGGTACTCCATGAAACCTTACCACTTACCTGATATATATCCATGCCAGTTGATCCAATGAGAAATCCTCTCGAATAGCAATGAAGTGTGCAGTCTTTGTAAGAAGATCCACAACAACCCAGATTGCATTGTTTCCTTTGGATGTCCTTGGAAGTCTGATGACAAAGTCCATGGTGGTGTTCTCCCATTTCCATTCTGGTATGGGAAATTTTTGCATCATCCCCTTAGAATTTTTCCTCTCTACCTTCACTTGCTGGAACACCAGACACTTTGATGTATATTCAGCGATCTCATTCTTTATATTATCCCACCAAAAGTTTTCTCATAGATCTCGATACATCTTTGTGATCCCTAGGTGAATAGAGAAATTTTAACTATGTGCATCATCCAAAAGTTCCTTCTTCAGCTCCGGACTTGATGGAACACATAGTCTTTTCCCAAACCGCACAATTCCTTCTTCATTAACATTAAACTCTGAGGATTTACCTTTTTCGATAGCTTCCACTTTTTCTTGAATTCCCAAATCATCCTTTTAAGCACCCTTTAACATTTCCAAAAGAGAGGGTTGAGAAATCATTTGTGAAAGTATTGATGATGTTCCCTTCTCTATGATTCCCATGTCCATCTTCATCAAGTCTAAGAAGATTAGATCCTTCTCAATTCTCATTATTGATAGAATCACTGGATCCTTTTTACTTAGGGCATCTGCCACCTTGTTCGCATTCCCAAGGTGGTAATGGATTGAACAATCATAATCCTTGATGAGCTCTATCCATCTTCTCAGGTGCATATTAAGCTCTTTCTGTGTGAATATATATTTAAGACTCTTGTGGTCAGTATATATCTCACATTTCTCTCCATAGAGATAATGCTGCCAGATTTTCAAGGCAAAGATCACCGCCGCCAACTCTAGATCATGTGTTGGATAGTTTTTCTCATGGATTTTCAACTTCCTCGAGGCTTAGATATAACTTTATCATTCTGCATCTGCACAAATCCTAATCTCTTCTTTGAAGCATCACTAAAAACAACAAAAAGTTCACCACTTGTGGGTAAAGTGAGCATAGGCATAGCGATAAGACTCCTTTTCAACTCCTTGAAGATTTATTCGCATTTATCACTCCAAGAAAACTTTACTCCCTTTCGAGTTAGTTTGGTAAGAGGTTTGGACAATCGTGAGAAATTTCTCACAAATCGTTGATAATATCCAGATAACCCCAAGAAGCTATGGATATCCGTTATCGATGTTGGCCTTGACCATCCCTTAATTGCATCTGTTTTGGAGGGATCCACAGATATCCCATTGCTCGTGATGATATGGCCCAAGAATGAGACCTCCTTCAACCAGAACTCACACTTATTGTACTTTTCATAGAGCTTCTCCTTGAACAAAGTCTCCAGTACAATTCTTAAATGCTCCTCATGATCCTCTTTGGTTTTGGAGTATATTAGAATATCATCTATAAATACTACCACAAATTTGTCAAGGTAATCTCTAAAGACTCTATTAATTAATTCCATGAAGATTTCTGGAGCATTAATGAGTCCGAAAGGCATTACTATGAATTCATAGTGCCCGTATCTTGTGTGAAAAGCATTCTTGGGGGATATCTTCCTTCTTCACCCTTACTTGATAATATCCTGACTGCAAGTGCACCTTAGAGAAGTATTGTGCTCCACACAGCTGATCGAACAAGTCATCAATTAATGGGAGAGGATACTTGTTATTTATCGTTATTTTGTTAAGTTCATGATAATCGATACAAAGCCGCATTGACCCATCCTTCTTCTTGACGAAGAGGACTAGTGCACCCCATGGTGAAGCAGTTGGGTGTATAAACCATTTATCCAGATTCTCCTGTAGTTGTTTCTTCAGCTCTTCAAGTTCTACAACAGCCATTCTATATGGAGTCTTGGATATTGTTAAAGCCCCAGGTATAAGTTCAATTGATAATTCAACATCTCTTCTAGGAGGAATACTAGGCAGTTCCTTGGGAAACACTTCAGCGAATTCCCTCACAATAGGAATTTCTTCAAGGATGGTTTCTTCCTTGGACTCAATCATCTGAGCCAGATACGCGTGCTCATAAGGTAGTAATATCCATTCTTGAGATGATGGAGCTAAGGGAGATTCATCTTCCTCCTTACACTTGTAAATAATTGGGGGTTGATTCTTCATATGGAGTGTGATTTCCCTCTCCCAACAATTTATGTTGGCTTATTTTAAGGAATGCCAATCCATGCCAAGAATTGCATAAAATTCCACTAGAGGGAGTATGAAGAGGTTCTCCGGGAAATTCAATCCACATATTATAATAGGGGAGGACTTATATTCATGGGATGAAATGATTGTGCCATTTGTTTTACTCACCGACATCTTCACTTCCATGATTTGTGGTGGTGCTGGGATTGTTCTACAAAACTTTTGAGATATAAAAGAATGCGTAGAACCTGAATCAAAAAGTACATTCTATATTCTTAAATGAATAACTAGAATATCGGTCCCCACTTCGTTTTCGGGGTTCACTTTGGCAGAAGTGATGGAAAAATCTCTTCCTTGCTGCCTTGGAGGTTGTTGGTTGCCTCCGAAAACCCTTGGATTAGGGCACTGATTTGTAAAATGACCCGATTCTTTGCATTTCTAGCATTGAACAATGATTTGATGTTCTAACAGAGCGTTCCTCTCCTCTGTCGCATCCGTGGGTCTTTCTTGATGACAGTTAACAGCTAGGTTCCCTTCTCTCCCACACCTAAAGCATTTCCTCGTCCCCTTAAGGCAATTTCCAGGGTGCTTCTTTCCGCACTTTTGGCAAGTGGGGTGCTGGATCTTCTTAGCACCATTGGATTTATCCATCGGGCCACCAGCATTGAAGTCCAACTTATGCTTATTATACCCATGATACCCCTATGATTCTCCAATATCCATTTCGACCTTGAGGGCACATCGAACAGTTTCCTCATAGCTGTCGAAGTCACTGATCGCTAATGCTTTCCGCAGGTTAGGCTTCAGCCCACCAATGAAGTGGTCAACTTTGCATTTGGGGGTAACAACAAAGATGAAAGCGTATCGTGAAAGACTTGTAAAGTATTCCTCATATTCTCAAATAGATTCTTCATCTTTTTTCTTAAGGGAATGGAAGTCCCTTTCCATCTTAATCCGGAGGGTGTGTGGAAAATATTTATCGAAAAACATCTTCCGGAAAACCCTCCATTCCAACACCTCGATCTCCTCCTTAGGATTCGTATTTTTGATCAACGTACACCATTGATCAGCTTCACCCTCAATATGATAAACCACCAGGAGAACCTTCTCTTATTCATAACATTGAAGGATGGAGAAGATATTTTCAATGGAGTTGATCCATTGTTCAACAATCGTGGGATCGGATGATCCAATAAAAGTAGGAGGCCTTTGTCTCATGAAGCTCTTGATAGCGACTTGTTATTTCTTAGGGGGGGTTGAATGTTCCTCTTGACCCGTGTTTCTATTCAAAACTTGAGTTGGATGAGAGAGAATCATGACAATGTTTTCAATTCCCACTCCCATTGGATTAGGGAATCTCATTAGTACAGTCATCAGACTGATCTTCACAACGGTTGTTAGCCCGAGTCCTCCTATTACGGGCCATTGACTGGAATAAAAGGAAATTTTGGGGTAACACATAAAGGGTAATCCAAAGACAAAATTTGATGACTTATAAATAAACTTTTATTCCCTTAAATCATGATTCTATAGGCTTCAATCTAGGCTTTTCATAATCTACTTTCTAACATATATTCTTAGGGGAATTTTTTTTATTCCCTTAATAAGGGTTCATACTAAGCTTGTGAATTTTTCAAAACATATCCCCTGAGAGTGTCGTAACCAATAGTGCAGTAAGGCCCGTTTTTGTTCACCAGTTCCTGTTCGAGTCTAGCTCAAAGCGGTGTTTTCGGGTTTTACCCCTAGGATACATCTGTGCCAGAGCCACCTCTACCTGCTCGTATCCAGACATGGATGTATTTTCTTGATAAACCACTTACTCAGTAATTACCAGAACTCAAGGATGTTTTTATTATACATAGTCTTGTCTCTTAGGCTTTACTAGGGTTTTCTAATCCTAATCCCAAAAATAACAAAACATATCCTCTGATAAAAACTATGACAACCCTGTTTTTTATTACAAACTTAAACATGATTTATTACATAAAACTTCACTTGATACAAAAAATAAGATCAAGAGGTTTAGTGTCTTTGGGGCTTATTATCATTACATAAAAACTTAAAACATGAAATACAACATCTTTATTGAAAACTTCCTTTACATGACCACTACATTTCTTCGTACTTAGCATTGCATGGGATAAACTGAGGACATGCATAAGAAAAGAGTGAGATATAAAGCCCAGTAAGGGAATACACATGAAATAACATGAGGAGTAAAATACATTTTAGAATTTAGGTATACCAATAGAGCACAAGAGAAACATGAATATAAAGGAATTATAAAGCATGATAATCATAACATGGAAATGTGGCAACAACACTTAACATGGAATTAGCATGAGCCAAAGCTCATTGCACATGGAGCATGAGTAAAGCCTCATTTCACATGAAGCACAAGTAAACCCTCATTTTACTTGAATTAGCATGAGTCAACTTTATTTCACATGAAGTATCATGATACTATACTTTACCCAATGCATTGGAGCGCTATAATGGTGCACCCTTCTTAAACATTTCATTTCATGCATAAGTGTGCCACATGGATCCTAAAACATGGATTCATAAAACATAATTATTTATTCTACGAAAAAGGAATGTTGAATTCATACATGAAACTTTATAATCAATACATAAATTTGAATAAAGGTGAATAACCTTGATGGATAAATGGGCATGGTATTCACTACACAATGGCATTGGCTTAGAAAATCGGTGCGATTTCGGCAGCGTAACGACGTGACATAAGAATTCATAAAAACGGTTGATGAGAAAGAAATGGGTTCCTCATCATATTTACATATAATATACAGTAAGGAGGTCATATAGATACATGTCTCAACAATTTTAATGGAATTTAGATTCATGATACAAAAGTATTGCTTGAATGTAAATGAGGAGAGAGAAGTTCCTTTCGGAATTTCGGCATAGTGACAGGTGTACATGGGAGGAATTTAATGGTAGAGAAAGGGGTCTCCTATCATTCAAAAATAAATAGGAAAGTATGAGGGAGGTTTGAAACCATACCTCAACATTCATAATTGAAATTAAAAGGGAAAAACAACTTAAAGAAAATTGGACAAAAATGAGAAAGGAAGAAAAAAACCTTACTTGGAAGTGTGATTCCAAAGGCTAGAGAGAGGCTTGTGAGAGGCTTCATGGGAGCTTAGGGCACCTTGGGAGGATTCTAGAGAGTGTAGGGAAGATGTTGGAAGAACTAAAAAGGCTTTTAGTGAGGAGTAAGTGGGAGATTGGGTGGGTTTATATAGGAAAGGTGAGGGAATTCTCTATTATTTAGGTTTGGGTCCCCTTACATTAAATTAACACAAACCACAAACCATATCATGGTTATTGCCCATGGTTTTTGGAAAAGGGAAGAGGAAAATAATATTTTATAAGGCCAAAGTCCGAAATTCTTAAAATAATATGGTTTCTTATGTGGAGGTGAGTCACACTCCCATGGAAATTAATTAAAAGACAAGGTGTTTAATAAGTCTTGAGGAGTCCATTAATGCATTGAAAAGTAAGTAAAACAAACCAAAAATTACATTATTTTAATGGTAAAACATATATTGGCCGAACATAAAGATTATATTATTTTATTACATAACTATTTGGTCATTATGATGTCATAAAACACATTATATATTTAAACGGTATTTAATTTTTACCCAAAAATTTGATTGTCTCGTAAAATTATGAAAAATTCACCATTGGATATTTTCGATGTCCTGATTCCAGAAATAAAATTTATTTTATCTAAATAATTCTCTAAATATGTTAATTTTAACTTTTAAAATAAAAACCGACATTTATTGAAAATTCACGAGTTTTGACAGAAATGGCTTTCAAACCTTAATAAAAATTATAATTGCATTCATAAAATTATAAGATAATTTATATTTAATAAAGATTAATTTAATAATAATAATAATATTTTATTAAAATAATATTTAATTCAAAAATCCCTTAATTTATAAAAATATAATTCTTAATTAAATAATAACTAAAAACACTATTTGTACTTTAAAAACTATTTACAATGTATCAAAAAATGATAAGGAGGTATATTAATTATTATATACAAAAAAATAATGTACATTAACATAGTACTATCGATTAGTTACATAACCTCTTAAAACAGATGCATAAGACCTAAGGGTAAGGTGTGCGATGGTGACAGACTCTTGGGGTGGCTCGGATAACATTGCTCGAGTGGTAATCTTTATCAACTTCCATTTTTCCAGTAGACGGTACCATTCGAGCATGACATGATAAAGCACCGCTTGGTCTTGGTCAAGAGAGAAGCCCAAGGATGCCACCTCTTTTCCGAGCTCTGACAAATGGGCGTCTTATGGGGCAATTCTACTGGATGAGGCCATCACTTCCTTGTTCTGAGAAATTTGGATTTGTTGAATCCCTATATTTATTATAATCATGTGATCACTGTTCAATGGCTATATTAACAACGGTCAAAAAATTCTTAACATAAAACCAATGAAGTTGACATTTTATATAAACATAAAGAGACATTTAATTAGATCAAGAGGGATTTCCATTAATGAAACTTTGGGTCATTACACCCTATCTAGGAGACAATGATGAAAACCCACGTAGTTTGAAATCATATATTTTAATGTCATGTGGGAAGAAGTTGAAACAATGTGAAGTGTTCCGGACCAATGGGTGATGGTCTTGAACCTCAGGGAGGCTTTCTACGTACCTTCCATAGAGAGGGAAAATATCAAAGTCCACGCAGTTTGGTGAAGAGGGGCATGGGGCTTACAGACTAAGGTGGCCCAGAGGAAATTCCATGGTCGATGCTTACCCTAAGACCACACAAGTCTTCCCAATTGTGAGAAACAATAGGTAATAAAGACTCGATGATTATATCCTGAAAGGTTCATATGCAAGGAATGGAATGGGGCTTACACATGGGTAGCGGCCCAAGGAGATGGATATTGGGACTTAATCCATGATGGAGGCCCGATGATGATAAATCCCAAAGGGAGAGGGATGGGGTATCGAAATTCCTTGTGCCCATATCTCCTCTGGTCTTTCACTTGGAAGAAGAGAGGAGGAGAAAGGATGCAACCTCTCCTAAGAAATGATAGGGGCTTACACCAAGATAGTTTCCTTCCCCCACAGATAGATTTCATTCCCTAAAAGAAAGATCTCATTCTATGTGTGGAAGATCTCACTCTCATGGAGAACATTGGTCGTGGAAAATGTCCGAAGAGGGTCACCCCATGTATATTTCATGGGGTGATGCTACAATTTAACATCATGTGATGAGGACAATAATTCTTGGCAGTTTAACATAATGTAGCTCGAATGATGAGGATTTTCTCCCCAACCCTAGGACTTACATAACTGGCACACTTTAACCCTTGGTGAGGGGAAGGCACCAGAAATTCCATGTAGAGATGGGGTTGTGGAGTGATATTTTGAGGGGATCACATTATAATGACTATACAAAGAATCCATTACCGTTATCATGCCTATGTGAAGAATCATTAAGTTAAGAAACACAATATGAAGAACCCCCCAATGGACCTTGAAATAAATTTGTACAAACCTAGAGGGACATACAGGAGAAGGGTTTTTTAAAGCAAAGGGGTTCATAAGAAGGGACTTTGAAAAGCTCTGGTGCTCCACAAAGTAGAGAGACTCCACGAAGGGGTATTCTTCATGAAGTGGAGTGTTCTTTCCTAGGCATGGATTATGAATGAAAATAAAGAGTGCTTTGAGAAGTGAAAGGGATTTCATGAAGTAGGAATTCATGGAGCATGAGTGACTTTAAATGTGCGTCATTGAGAAGAGATGTACTTTGTGAAGTATAGTGATCCTACATAATCATAGGGTTCACTTGTGCATGGAAGTTACTTTACAAAGCATGAGTGCTTTTCGAAGAACTGAGTTCCCATAGGAATCTCCTTCATTTGTGATGGCCAGTGGGATTTGCGAAGGGCATCCCTACTTGAAGAGGGATTGCATATGAGTTAAGGGAAAGTTATTTTACATTGATAAAATACCTTGAAGAACTCATTTTTATCAATTATTTGCAGAGCGGGGGGTGATTCCCGAATTTAGATATGAGAATGAAAAAGGTCAGTGTATCCATCATTGGGGTCCTGGGGAAGCCCAATATTTATAAGAAAGAGGTGGCACGAAGCTCTGACAGCGCACTGCAAAGCCTATTGAGCTTCACCATCGGATGTGGATTGTGTCAAGTCCATCATAACTTAAAATTCAACCATCACCCACTCCGCGAAGCAGAGCCTTACTTTATTCCCTATGTGGTGCTCGTAGAGGCTTCCATTAATTTCCAAGGAATCGAAGAGGTGATCATCTTTTCTCCACGGCGTGAATCCTTCTGTCAATTTATTCATAATCAATGATTCTTCCCCCTCTTTCCTCTAAGGAAATCGTAGAGGGGGCCTCAGCTTAGTGACAACCATGGTGCTTTGGGGATTTATGAAGGATCTTTGAAAAGAATCCCCTTTTGGCATTGGTGTTCTCTTTGAGTATTTTTCCCATGCACACATTTTGGAACCAACAAATTCCACCCATTAGACTTGGATATGAGGAGAAAAAAGGGTCAAATTATGAGGGTATATCACTAAAATGTTAGGAAAATCACAGAGTTATTACAAAGTAGGGTCGCAATGTGGATAAGTGATGCACGAGTTGATAATTCCGTGAAGCTCGCCACAGCTAGACATGCTACAAATCGCAGAGGTCATCGCTTATAAATAGGGGAGGAATACCCCTCTTTTGTCCTTACCTATCTCTTCATATTTTGGATTGATATCTTGATTTGAAAATATCAGTGTGCTCTGTGAATTCTCTTTGAGAACCAGGCTCTCTTTTTCTGTTCGTCACACAATGATTCTTCAGACTCTACGATTGTGTGCTCCACGACTTGTGCCTAAAAGGCCTGCGATAGAGCACTGTGACCTGTCTCTGTGATCTAGCTCTGTGATCGAGTTCTGCAATCTTGGAAAAAAAATTCTAAAGTTTTGGGATGGAATGGATCACCAAGATTCTTCCAGAGGGTCCTTGTGGATGCTTTATGAAGGGAAGAGATGGAAGATAACCTAGGAATTGGGGAATGTTTGTGGATATATTACGACCATCAATCTCTAGTGGATATATTTTTGAGAAGATAGAAGAACTACCCTCTATGAAAAAGACTGCCTCTATATGGATTTGGTATAAGGGATGATGTTTTCATTCCTGAAGCAAGCAAGGATGAGCCATCCTATTGGTTCAGGAGTATGTCGTGACAACTCCAGTGGTTTAAGGATACCGATTTTTATACATGGGGGGATCACACACTTGTTAACGCTGAATGATTGTATAATCATGTTAACAATGTTGATGGGAAGGTTTTGTAACTAGAGGTATCTCCCCTATAGTACCACACCATTTTCAAGGTGTCTTTGGGGAACCCAGAGAAGGGGTGGAATGATTATTGGGAATTGATCCAAGGAGGAAATTTTATGAAAGATTGGGAATGGGTTTACTAGGTCTATGACCCCTGTGAGGATTTTGGGGTGGATCTGAGGTGATTGGGATTGTATGAGGTGGAATGGTACTCTAAATTCCATATTTATCAGCCAACACACCTAATTCTATAGTTGTTGAGTAGATGGTCTTCGAGGACCAACACTTTTCATCTTCACTATTGGGAGGTCAGTATTAGCCTCTGGGACCTTCACAAGATCTCGAGGATTTCAATATTAGGGGAAATGTATGATGAGTTACTTCTCGCTGAGAATACATGGGAGGACCCGGACCAGATTCCAATGCTGGAAAAGGAAATGATGGATCTGATGCTGGGGGAGGATAAGTAGTCAGTGAGGGACATCAACTTCAAGTTATGGTTCACGTGTTTTATAAATTTCTATTTAGATAGTAAGTTTTTTGTGAGGCCTCCCACTTTCCCAAATGGGGCCCATCATGGAAAAGAGCACTCATATTGGTGACTCTTGGAGTACATCCACTGGAAGACATGGGTGTTCAGTGTCTGCACTGAGCAGCAACTAGTGGTTAGTTTGGCTGAGTTCATCATGGAGCTCATCTGTGGCTGGATGTTTCTAGTGAGAGATAAGAACATGGGAATACGACCGAGTATGTTCATCATGGAATCCATGATGGTGATGGAGGAACAAATCAATCCAAGGATCCCGGTGTTGGCCAATATGTACAAGGTATTGTGGCATATTAGTTAGGGGAAGAAATCATATAGTGTGTGTGGGTTGCTCCATCTTATTATGGATGGATAGTAGTGTATATAGGTGCTTATGAATACCTTAACCCCATTTACCCTCCAGGGTCAAACTCCCGACCAACTATTCTGAATGTGGTGGAGAGTTTACTGGCCAAGATAACGCTGCCGCTGGTGCTGAACCGAGTCTGGAGGGAATATTAATTCAACTTCCATCCATTCCCATTTCTAATAGGTGTGTTAACTGATGGTTTATAGGGAACTAAGGATCATTGATCCTATCTCTTGTCCTTTTGGGATGGAGTTCTGGTAGTGCAGGTTGATCACGAGCCTATCTGTGAGCCGTACACCCCGCACCGCTTTGCGAGGTAGTTTTGGTGCATTTAGAGGTTGACCCCGTAGTTCTACTTGGGAGTGTGCCTCAAGGACCATCCATGTGTGATGAGGAATATGTGTCTCATTTTCACATGGTAGGATGGGAAGATGTAGAATGAGCTTACTCCTCCCACAAATATCTATGAGATAGTAAAAGAGTATGCCAAGAGTTGGGAGGCAGCCTATCGAGGGGAGATATTGAAGTAGCAGACCGTCTGTTCTAGTGACGGGGTACCTCATAAACCTCAAGGTAGGGGCTGGAAAGTATCAAGAACATGTCGTGGTGGCAGGGATACATTAGTGGTGAGACCTTCACTGATCGAGAGGTAGGCGACAGTGGCGGAACTAGTGGTCCTAGAGGAGAAAATCTGACAAGAAGGGAGTACACCTAAGGGGTTCCATAGGATACCCACCCAGGCTCCAGGGAAGTAGCTACGCCATATAGATATGCCTGAGGATACTGTTTTCCAAAATTCTTGGGGCACATGGGATGTTAACATAAAGTTCATTAATCCTTCCCAGATGTGGCACAATCTGAACTATCTCAGGATGGATATTTCAGAGATCGGACATTCCATGGATGACTTTTTGGTATCTCAAGAGGAAGGGGAGAAGTAAATCACTGAACTAAAGTAATTCATGAACTATTGGTGTACTGTCCTTCCAATGAGGGATCAAGTGAAAGTGCTTCTCAATCAAACAGTTCCTTTACAGTTGTCTTCCCATGAATTGAGGGCGTTATTCCCACTACCAGAAGAATCAGAAGAGTCCTCCTGGGAGGATGAGGCTACTATAGGGAGCTATTGGAGGAAGGTGAGGTTGAAAACTTAGATCTTGAAGAGTTTGCGGAGGATCTTGAGGTAATAACTAAACAATTTTCCTATGGTACTCATTATGGTCATGTAGTCCGTATCAATTGAAATTTTACATGTGTAGGAGAGCCCCATACACAAAACCCGCTCCCGCACAACAGTAGATGCGGCTTCGGGGTCTGCACCTTTGACAACGGTAATTACTACATCCAATAGGGCTGCGACACCCAGGGTGGTCTCCTTGAATATTCGTATTTCCCAACCATATTTTGGGGTCCACACATCATGATTTTGGAAGAAACTACTCAATGGTGAGACTAAATATTTGATATATGTAATTATTCTTCAAAACATTTGTAACTGTTGTCCACTAATTCAGTCCAACTGACGTCTGTGTATTTTTATATGCACAGTTCTTCAAACGGTGTGGGACACATTGGCGAGGGTGGCTGGGGCCCCTGGCACTGCCTTTCCTAGGGGAACACCGATGGTCATGGAATCCGATAATTATACTGACCAAACGAAAATGCTCTTGATTACAGGTGGGGTCGTTAGTAGGATGGAACCTAAAATTATTGCAGTTGAATCTGATGATGGGGAAAAATCAGATGGCATGAGACCTGATTTACCCGACCAAGCACCCAAGGATGATCCTGCTGATGAATTCCTAGAGGATTTCCCTATATATGAACCCATAAAACCCAAGTATTGGGACAAGATGACTTCTGATGATGAGTATAGAAAGGTCATCCATCGCCGGTCATAGAAGCTGATCAAGATCTTCATTGGGGAGACCCCACACGAATAATGTATAACCCACATGGGGAGGCTAAATTCCCTACTGTGCGAACTATTCACTAGAGGAGTGGATTCCCAATTCCCTCATATAATCATTAGAGACCATATAGTAGAGAAAATATGGGAACATGAACATGACCTCAGTGTGGGTTGGAAGCAGAGGAAGTATGTCAACATTAAGAGATTCTAAGAGGCTAAGCATGAGATACAATGGTTGGGGGCATGGGAGAATGAGCAGTCCGCTTTCTTCGATGCACAATCTAGACTCATATCTTGAATAATGGCCCAACTGATAGTTTTTAGGTGAGCTTCTCAAGAGATGGATATTACCCAAGTTGACGGGGATTGGTCTCGGATCAAGGCCAGTGAACTACACCTCATCACCATCTAAGAGAATCAATGGATTAACAGGTGACAACAGATCCTGGACTCCAAGAGCTAGAGAGTAGTAGAGCTAGAATGCTCTATTTAAGAGGTAAAACTATCTATGGGAGGGACCAATCCCTGGGTTTTGTAACTTATGTGAACTCATAAATTTACTTTCATTCTTTTCTTGTTTATGTTGTTTGCATGAATGAGTTCTATTATCTATTTTGGTTGTTTCATTTCCATTACATCTATGAAATATCCAACGATCAATCACTAAGCTCATGTGGGTCATTTATAATGTGAGAAACAAGGGATGTCAATATTTGTATTCTGTTTGAATATGAGAGTGCCAACCAATCTCCAAGAATCTAGGGTCTAAAAAGGAAATCTGGGTTTTCGGGAAGAAAGAGGGAGGCCTGACTGGAGAAAAAATTATCAGAATAGACAAATTTCCTCTTTCCCAACATTCTATATTGCACGAGTGAGGTAACTCTAGGGGTATTGGAATCAATCCAAATAGAGGGGAGTGGAAATTTTGAATCACAATACCCAAAATTTGGAATGCTGTAGGGATGGAATAATAATGAAGGATAGTTGTTCACTGTGTTCGAAACACAGTATCCCTATTGTGTTAGCCTGAAATTGGGACAAAAAATGAGGTTACACCACTCATTATATTCGAAACAAGAGGCCTGACTCAAAGTTTCATCCATAGTATTCCAGAATATTGGCCCAGGATATTAGGCAATTCATAGGCCGAGCATTTTTACTATTAGGGGGTTACTTTAGATGTGAAGGAGGACGAGGATCCAAATAAATGGCACACCAAGCGTAGAGGGTGGAGTGATGGGTTGTTCGAATGAAGTCTAACACTCTCGAAATTGTGCCACCATAAAGAAAACAAATTAGGTGATCGTATTGGTATGATCAGGTATCATACTCATTTCCTGAAAGGATCTCTCTAGAAAGAACCTAGAGTGGCTCGTAGTTTTACGTCCCACCAATGAGGATGATAAACACATAGTCTAATGTCATACAGTGAGGACGTGGTTACCCAGAAAGAAAATGCATAGGGGGGTACATATCCAAACATGAATGAGGACCGTAAGAGACCACACCACACCACATGTTCCCAGTGGGATTCTTTAGACCATAGAACATAGGCATAAAAACTTGGGGATGGATCTGCGGGAAAGTGATCGGGCATTTCTATGTGTCCCATAAGGATGGGAATCAATCCATAGGTAGTTTTGGTGGACCTGTGTAGTTTAATGTCATATGGTAGGATGGAGAGTGAAATGGGAGATCCAAAAAATGGGGAGTATGTGATGGAGTCATTATAGCCCCGATGTGAATGAGGACCAAAGAAGTCCATACCACACCACATAATCCCTGAGGAAATCTTAGGTCAAGGGACTGAAGATGGTCAATTTTGGGCTGGGACCAAGACAAAGTATTTTTTTCATTCCTACATACCCCATTAGGATGGGAATCAAGCCATACGTAGTTCTCAGATGGAAGTTTAACTTCATGTGGGATGAAGGGAATGTGTGGTTTTGTTGCACCAGTACACGTCCTACAAAAACCACTAAGCCCACGCGAGTCATGATCAATGTGGGAAACAAGGGGTAGTGTTGGGATTTTCCTAGTACCCGGAGGCACACATTAGGAGTAATAGAATTCTAGGTGAATGACATCCCTATAACACCGACTCACCCAATTAAGGCACATTGATTCGCAGAGGGGTAAAACCAAGTCTGTTGGAATTCCACTTGAAAATAAAGAAGTGGAAATATGTGAATCATGGTGCTCGAGATCTGTATTTCAATTATTGGGGCATGATGATGGAGGATAACTGTTGAAAATGTTCGAAACACATCAAATGTTTCACATCAGCATGGTGTGGGGATAGACAAATGAATGTCGACCGCGGACCATGTTCAAAACATGGTACCAGTCGCAAACATGTCATCCGAGGTCTTTCAAGGCGTTGGAACAAGATGGAAAGAAGGTAGGAGATTCAATATAGCATGAGAGCAGGCTGTAAATGGGGTCCCTTCAGATATGGAAGATTATGGAGATCCAAACAATGGGCTCATGAAGCATGGACATGCAATGAGGGAATGTATGTGTGGAATAAAACACTTTTGGCTTTAGGCCATGATGCGTTTGAGTATGCCAATGAGATGTGTTAGATAGAGGGAGTCAAATATCTTTCTAAGGATAAGGGTCCAGGGGATACAAACTCCATGTTTAAGGTAATATAGTGGACCATTGAGAGGGGACTTGGTTTACTGGAATGTGCGTAGGGTGGCGAAGTAGCAAAACCCAATGTGGATAAGGACCAAAGGGGACTGAAATCTTATGACACATTCCATATGAAAACCCACACACAGTTTAAAGTCATGGTGGCTGGACTAGGGTATGCAGTTTAACACCATGTGTGTGGACAAATGAAGGATTTATAGTACCAAGGGCTAGACCCGAAGACTAAACATCCTGGCATTCATATGTATCCCATGAGGATGGGAATCAATCCATACATAGTTATCATAGGAATATCATATCTTATGGTCATAGAACTCGGAAAAGGCTGGGAAGAGACAAGGTAGACACATGGTGTGGTTGTTTCAAAACCTGATGTGAATGAGGATAGTAGAATTCCATGTTATACCATGTTTTCCCAAGGGAAACCTTAGGTTGGAGACCAAAGGTTGAATTTGGGATGGGCCTGAGACAAATTGTTTGGGAATTACTATGTATTCCATGATGATGGGAATCAATCCATACATAGTTATTGAAGATGGCATGATAGGGTACCAATGGAAGGGGAAATACTATTGTGTAGGTCGGGACCATGCACCAAAATAAGCAACATTTGATGGATCTTGTTTGTTCTTTAGGGTGAATGCATTTTTTTATTTGTGAAGAAACAATACTAGGATGGAGAATCTAGGCATCGCTGTATGAATAAATCCACATGTAGGCATTGAAAAATGGCATGGTGGATGACTGATACTAAACATGATGTCCCCTCAAGTGAGGACACCATAATGCAGTTCCGTTTTTCATCGTGCTGCTAGGATGATAGTGCCACAGTTTATGGTCATTTGATAGGACCACCACATGTATTTTAACGTCATGCATCAAAGACGAAATAGTTTAAATTCATGTGGGACCAGGAATCATAGTTTAATTTCATATAGATTGGACTCATACAAAATAATGTGGTTTTAAATGGAATGTTCAAGGTGTGATAAAGCATACCCAACGTGAATAAGGAAAAGGTTCACACCACACCTTGCGCAATTCCAAAGGATAAAACTTAGGCCAAGGGGCCAGAAAATGTCAGAGGATATGGGGTTGGACCTAAAGACTAAACGTCTGTGTGTTCTTACGTATCCTATGAGGATGGGAGTTAATCCACATGTGGTTATGGAATAAGTCATGCAGTTTAACGTCATGCGATACGGACGTGGATAGAAAATACTAGATCCTAAAGTGGGAGTACATGGTGTAGCTATTATAGACACATTTGGAATGAGGATATAAGTCTGCATACACCACACCATGAAATCCTATAAGATTTAGGTCCAAAAAGGCTGAATAGAAGAGATAATTAGTGGATCCTGAGTTGGACTTGAAGACGAAATGTCTTGGTGTCCCTATCTATCCCATGAGGATGGGAATCCAGCTGCACATAGTTCTTTAACATGTCGTGCAGTTAAAATCAGGTGACAAGGATGGGGATGGGTTTTAGTTTACATTCATAGAGATCAGATCAAAATAGGTGAGATTCTTCTAGGTGGGCGTAAACCTTGACAAAGTCCCTAATCCCACATGAGCTGCACTCGATGTGGGAAACAAGGGAGGATAATATCTTTACAACACATGGAATACAGATAAAGGGGAAACAGTGTGAAGCCTTGAATGACACCATGATGTGAATTCTTCCTCTAAAACCGCAAACACGTATGGAGGGATATCACCAAGACTGTTGAAATTCCACTTGGACATGATGGAGTGGAAAGAGACGGGAATCATGCAACAAATATTTAAGGATTAATGGAGATGGTGTAATTATTGAGGATAAGTGTTGACCATATTCTAAACATAGCATCCATATCGTGTGACCAGAAATGGGAACGAACAAATGAGTGTCTACTATTGACCATATTCTCAACGTGGGGCCTGTGTCAAATTTTTGTTCAAGATCCTCTGGGATGTTGGCCCAAAATGGTAGGACATCACTAAGGCCTAGAATCTATGCCATTCGGGGGTCCCTGCAGATTTGAAATATGATAAAATCCCAAATAAAGGGAAACGAAAAGCATGTAAATGGATGAAAACATGTCCATGTAGGACCCAAAACTCTAGGTCCCAAACCACAGTGCATCTAGGAACGTTGGTGAACTACTAAAGAGTGTTGAGGGGCCCAATTTGAGAGTATAAGACTTGATAAAATGAGTGGTGGAAAGGGGAATGGATAGCTCTCAAGATATAGGTACGTAGCATGGACTTTTAAAACCTGATGTGAATAAGGACATACACCCATGTATGCCACACCATTCATATTTCCAAGAGGGAAGTGACTGAGATAAATAATAAATGAACCTGGGATGGACACGAAAACAAAATTTTTGGGTGTTCCTACGTATACCATTAGGATGGGAATCAATACATACATATTTCTTCAATATCCATTCAATTTAATGTCATATGGTAAGGGCATGCTAGATATTAGTTTATGGTCATAGAGCTTGGACCATAAATGCCCAGTTTAATGTCATGTGCATGGGATAGGAGGGTGAAAAAGGTGAATCACCGCACCTATCATCTGGGATATCATGGGAAAGAAATAATGATTGATGATAACTGATATCTATGCTCACAGCATAGTATCCATCTCGTGTAACCTATAATGGAAACAATTGAGCATCGACCACTGACCATGTTCACAATGCGAGACTTATGTAACATTATCATTCGAAAATCCTTAGGGACATTGGCCCAAGATGTTAGGGGATCACTGAGGCCTAGAATCCATTTCATTCGGGGGTCCTTTCGGATGTGAAAGATGGTAAAAACCAAAATAAAGGGATGTGTGAAGCGTGGTGGTACCTGTGCAGTTTAATGTCTTGCGGTAATGACTATGTATGAAGGAGGGTTGTCTCAAGGGGATGTCTGTGGTGTGGAAAAAGACAACCCAACAAGAATGAGGACACAAAATCCATACCACACTGCACAATCCTAAGTGAGAACTTCAACTATGAACCTGAAAAGTTCAAGGGACTTAAGGTTGTGCCACAGATGAAAAGTATCGGAATTCCTACATATCCCATGAGGATGGAAATCAAGCCCTATATAGTTTTGAATGATGTTGTGTAGTTTAACTTCATGTAACAAGGACAAAGGAGATCTTAGTTTAAAGTCATAGAGGTCAGACCATTTTTCAGTCATGTGTGATGAGTTCTGGGTAGTTATACGTCCTTTAGCCTAGACAGACCACATAGTTTAACATTGTATAGAAAATTCACAATAGTTTAATGTCATGTGGGACTGCTCATGAAAAATACTAAAGAAATTTAGCATTAGTGGGAGGAGTAATTCTCTCACCATCCATGGTGACCAGGGATTACACACCATTTGAGTAAACCTTGTGATCGATATAAGGTTCATCCAATTTGGGCTCCATCTTCAGTGGCTTCATGTCGGGTATCATTGGCATTCTTAGGGCCATCACCATATCACCTTGTAAGAAATAGTAGAGGTGAAATTTTTTGTTGAAAGATCTGGATATATTTTTCTGATGCCTCTCTAGATTGTGTAGGGAACAAAGACTATTTTCTTCAAGCACTTCCAGTTCATCCAGATGGATTTCAACTAATTTTTATGGTGTATGATGATCATAGACAGTTTTTCACAATGAAGGAAAATAAATATCTATGGGAAAGACTGGCTCTGTTTCGTACACCAGGGAATATGGGGTCACCTATGTGGAATTATGAGTCATCGTCTGATAAGCCCAGAGTGTGTTGGAGAGTTTTTACAGCCTACTCTTCTTGTTCTGACCGAACATATTCTGTAAAATGTTGAAGATGGTTTTATTAAATGCCTCAACCTACCCATTTTATTATACATGATAGGGAGAGGTATGATTAGAATGGATATTGTAATTGGTGTACAACTTCTTTAGCTCAGTTACTCAGAATATGGTGCTGTTATCTTAGAAGATGGCATGAGGGACTCCAAATCGGTAGATGATATTGGATCTAAAAAACTCAACGATAGAAAGAGCCTTGACTTCCTCGAGCAGAACTGCCTCAACCCACTTGGAAAAGAAATCATTTGTGGTTAGGATAAACCTGCACTAGCGAGGCATCTCCAAAGGATATGGTCCCATGACATCGAGTTCCTAGACCACAAAGGGCCAAAAGTACATGGTAGTGTCGAGAGGTTTTTTGTCACCAATGAACGAAATTAGTATAGATTTGGAATGCATGGAACCTCTTGGTGAACCCTATACATTCACGGATCATGGTGAGCCAAAAATACCCCAATATCTAGATCTGATGAAAGAGTTTTGACGCTATCTGATGAGACCCATAGGAACTGACATGAACTTCCAACATGAATTGGGAAATATCACCTCCTTAAATGTAACAAAGGATAATTCCATCAAACCTATGTCTGTAGATGACCTGATCAAGGCTGGGACCACTCTGTAGGGTGAACTACACCACACACCATCAGATTCTCTCATGATTGGATTGATTTTACAGGAGATTACCTTGCTGGAGATACTCGATAAAGGGGGTACTCCAGTCTGGGGTCACTTCCAGTACCACAGCATGGGGACCTGGGGGTCCTAATGTGTAGGCACCGATGGTAAGGTGGATTACATATGGGACATCATCATTGTCTAGATAAACAAGAGTTACGACTCTCCGATGCACCAAATGGATAATCAAATCATCCTAGTCGAGCTCTATAAGAGACACATAAATACTAGATAAGACATCAACTCAACCATTTTATGAAAGAGGGAAATGAGTAACTTCAATCCAAGAAGGGAACTAAGAAATCAGTTGGAAGGTATGCTCTGACAGTGGTATAAAATCCAGATTCCTAATGACATAGTCAACGTTGATCTTCTTGATGACTAGTTATGAGTCCTTTTTCACAAGCAAGTGAGGAATATCAATATTGAGGGCTAGCTCGAGACCAGTGATGAGAGCCTAGTACTCTACCTCGTTGTTGGTACAACCTTATGAAAATAGGAATGAATATGATAGGATAGCTTGTGTCAACGTGATGAAGATGATACCCAGGTCCACTTTATTGAGTTTGGGATCATTGTGTTTTTTGCCGATAGGGCTTTAGAAAGCACCATCAAAGTGAATTTTCCAACACAGAATGAGTCGATCTACTTAGAGGATTGTATCATCTAGAAAATAAATATCCAAAGAATACTATGTGGGAGCTGGATGGGTGGCGAGAAAGTTTTCCAATGCCTGTCCCTGTATATCCTTTTGGGGAATAAACTTGATTTCAAACTATTGGAGGATCACTACCCACCGAGCTAGATGACCTATCAACATGGGGCAGTTCAGAATGTACTTCAGCAGATCCACTTGGGAAACTAGCTATATCTCATGGTTCTGTAAGTAATATCACAATTTCGGCACTATGAATACCAGTGCAAGGAATCTCTTATCGAAAGAGGAATATTTGGTCTCTGTATCGAGGAGCATGCAGCTGAGATAGTATAAACTATTCTCTATTCCCTCATTGTTCTTCTGGGTGAGAAGGGCACCGAGAGATCGTTCTAGAGCGGTCACATAGAGGAACAGTGGATTTCTAGGAATAGGTGGCATCATGATCGAGGGATATAGTAGGTACTTATTGATTCCTAAAAATTAGACTGACACTCTTCATCCCACTAATAATTGACACCTTTTTTCATGATCTGGGAAAATGGATTACACTTTCTAGACAGATTTGTAATGAATCAGCGTATATAGGCTAAGTGGCCTTGAAAACCTCAGAGATCCCAAATGTTGCTTGTAGGAGACATCTGAATGATGTCCTTGATATTCTCTGGGTCGATCTCAATGCCTCTGTATCTGAAAATGAATCCAACGAACTTTCTAGAGGTGTCCTTGAAGGTACGCTTCAAGGGGTTCATCTTCAGATCGCAGGAACAGAGGAAGCCGCACACTTTCTCAAGATCTATGATATGGTCCTAGAAGTGGTGGGATTTTACCACCAGATAACCTATGTAGCATTCCACCAATTTCCCATGGATCAGCTTGAATATGCGATTCATGACACGCTAAAAGGTGACACCTATGATATTTCGACCGAAAGGCATTACCTAGTAGCAGAAAGTACCTTGTTGTTTTGTGAAAGCAGTAGAATCTTCATCCTTAGGTTAAATTCAGATATGATTATATCTAAAATACCCATCCATGAAGAAGAGATCTTGGAACCCAGTAGTGGAATCAATCAATAGTTCTATCATAGGTAGTAAAAATTCATCCTTCAGATAGTGATAGTTGAGATCCTGGAAGTCGATGCAAACTCTGATCTGTCTACTCTTCTTCCTAATAGGTACATTTTTATACAACCATCTGGGGTATTGTACCTCCTTGATGAAGTTCTCTCTGATGATCTTATCAACCTCAGACTCAACCATGGCACCATGAGAAGGGTGCATCTTTCTAGGAGGCTGTTTGAACCCACAATGATTTTCCGGAAGACTGAGGCAGTGGAGAACGAAATAAGGATCTAGACATAGAATCTCATCATAAATACAAGAGAATGCATCATGATGCTGCTTCATGAAATCCATGTATCGTTGTTTCTCATCGATAGTCATAGCAGCACTAATCAATCTTAGTCTCAGATCAGTCATGTTATCGAGGTTCACCTATACCAATTCATCAACAGTGGTGGAGACACACTCTTTGAAAGAGGAAGGAGAATCCCCAAAATCCTCTTCTTAATCCAAGGAGGGAGGATCATTGGTATGAGGCAATTATTCTGAGTTAAAATATTCTTATGGGACATTGGTTCGAGCCTGAGCGGTGGTGGGAACTTCATTAGGGTGCTCTCGTGATGCTGAAACCATAGCGACAAAAACTGTTGGCCTGATCCAATCTGTAATTTGACCCAATGGTCTATGTTTGATGACATCAAAGTAGTAGTGGAACTTCATCTTGGGACGGTTTATCCCAGCCTATAGAAACAAATAGGTATTATTTATTTCCATTTCCATGAGGCGAACATCACGATACCTTATGGGAGTAGGGGGATCTGAGATCACCCGAGATTGATTTTATTGGATATCAAGGTGATTTTCGATGTCCCTTAGACTTGGGAATGTTCATCCCCTTCATTATAGAGATGAAAAAACATTGTCCCATGTTCGGGATCATGGAATCCAATTGGTGGATTTGGAAAATGTAGGCATCATCCAGATCTGTCCACGGGTCAGTTTTAGCTATAGTGTGTTCAACCTTGTTAGCCTGAATTTGATTCTCCATGCTCTTGTAATAGTCATCATCCAAGTAGCAGGCTTCACAAGAGGAAAATAGATATGCATCACCTTGTATTATTCCTAATCATCCATTAATGGAGTACTTAAGGCATTGGTGATATGAATAAGGGACCTTCATGTAAAGGTGGAGCCATGGACTACCCATCAACACATTGTAAGTGGTTTCTTGTGAGAAAACCATGAACTCAGTGCTGGAAATTAGGCCACCAAAATGGGTCTTTAGGAGGATATTTCTGACTAGTGTCTATTTATTCATGTCATAACCTTGAATTTTTAGGTCATAAGGAATCATATTAGCCTTGGAAAATACCATATTTTAGATTTTCTAGGTCGGGATAAGGTTGATCCCAAAGCCTATGTCAATAAGACAATGGTGAAACTCCATGCTATTGAAATATCCAGTGATGTAAAGTGGGAAGATATGCGCTTGTATTGGGGATCCTTCCTCTTTTCCATAGAAAGATAAAATGGCATGAAATTCCACATGTTCAACTGCCTAAGCGTGGAAGGATTTTGTGGCTGCTAGCTTAGTCTCAAACTGGAGGGGGATTCTTAAATCCTCAGAAAGGGTATCACGCATATCCAATGATAGGAAAAGAGCCTATAGGATAGATATATTTTTAGGAATTATGGAAATATGATTGAGAATATCATAATTCTATGCCAAGTGTGATCTTATTCTGATAGGAGGTTCCTCTATGACAGAAAGTAGGACGGGCACTGCTGGTTGAACCAGCAGGTTTTGGCTGGTGCTGGGAATGTCCCGTTTCTTACGAGTTGAACTGCATGGATTGAATATTGACTGAGGGCTATGTGAATAAGGTTGATCCATAATAGAACATGGCTGATCATAGTGATATTGCGGTGGTTCTACCTGATCAAACAGTACAAATGGCGGTGGAGGCGGATATGATGCAACAAGATGAGAAGGTTTCATGTACTGAGATCTACACTGAGCCTGCTACTGATTCTTGGTGGCATGGATGGCTTAGTAGGAAGCACTGAACAATGTATTCTGGCGAATCACATAACCCTGGCTCCATCTGCACTGGCGTCGACTAGGGACGTTGGGGGGATCCTCCAGGTGATCTTCGTCGTTGGGAACCATGTAGGGGTTTACCATCTCCACAGTGTTAACCAAATCATACCCTAGATTATCCCTTTTAAGAATCCTCTATCACTGAATAGATTATGGGGGTAATCTCCATCTATAGGGTCTTGAAAATCACTGAGAGTACGAGATGATGATGGAATCAGTGTGGGACTTTGCTTTCTTTTTCATTGTCGATTATTTCCCTTCTGGGAAGAGGAATACTGAGACGTTGACTCAGAAGTAGTGGTTGTAGGTAATGTGGAGACCTCTAAGGGATGAGGTTCACTCAAACATGCACGAATAATGCCATGGGAATGGTCCACTGCCTTGAGGGACATCCAATAATCATATTTTTGGGACCCATGATTAAGAACTTGCTGCCATTCACCTTTTATATCACTATCGCTGCCAGGATTTATGAACATAGATGCTATTTATGCCAGGGATGGAACTAACTTGACTATGTTGTTATCAACATAGTCTTGGAGATAGTTTTTAAACACATAGAACTACTTGAGGGTGTTCCCAAGGATCCGATAATAGGGGAATTAATTGGGTGATTAGGGAGATCCACCTCTTCGGGCCTCCTGCATTTTGGAAACTGTAGAATTCCCTGGTCTAAGGAACTTTGGAAATAACTAGGGACCTGAGCCTCATTAAATGAGTAGGTCTGATACCTTATATCTGGGAATGGGGATCTAGGAGCCTGGAACTAAGAGGGGCTGGAGGAGTCTATTTAAGAGGTGGAACCTGATTATCTCACCTAGGTGGCGGCGACACGTTACGCGAGGGCACATACAGATTTAGAGGTGGGTGTTACTGGGCCAGAGGCTACGCCTGAGGTGGTGGGCTCAGCGAGGTTGTGGAGGTGAATCCATTGGTAATAACTCCCGCTAGCCGAGGGCCTCTATTTGTGCTACCGAAGTGGGATCAACCTTAGTGGATCTTCTCACAGGAACTACAGGAAGCAATGGACGTTCCTTCTTAGCCTGCTGCAAGGATTCCTCTCGCTGCTAGGATTTTTAAGAAAAATACCAAAATCCCATTAGGTAGTTTTGAGTGATTAGAGAAGGGACCAATTCAGTTTTTACATTCCCCACACATATTTTTAGCATCTGTTCCTGAGTCACTGGCATGTAAAGGGAATATGTGATGCCTTTTCACCTGACGACAAAGTCTACGAAGCATTCTTCGGGCCTCTACTTGCAATTGAAGAGGTCAACAATACCCGTCTTCCAGGTGGTGGAACAGAACTGGTAGAGAAACTTCCTACAAAGGTCCTCCCAACCGGCTTCTGACCCAATGGGTAGCTACTTATACCAAATGAATACGTTCCCTTCTAGAGTTTGTACAAAACACTGGAGCTTGGTGGCCTCCTAATACACTAGAGTTCCTAGAATGGGTCCACACATTGAAATAATGTGGTCCAGATGTTTCATTAGGTCAACCATCCCATTAAATAGGGATAAGGTAGGATTTCTAAAATCTGGGGGTACTGGCATATTATCCAGCCATTCCAGATATGGCTTTCCATCAGGCGGGATTTCCAAATGTTGATTTTGTAGGGTCTTGATGCAGGAAATGAGAGAATCTATTGGATCATCTTGGAGGGGATTCCTATCTTGACGAGGATCATGGGACACTAGTATATTTGTAGGTTCATCAACATGATCGGTAGACTGATCCGCTCATGGAGCGGCTAGTGGGATGAACTGTAAGACTACCGGGGGAACGAACTATGGAGCGGCTGGGGGAACCTGAGATGGGTCCCGAGGAGGTTTATCACATAAATCAGGTGGATTTGGTGAGGCACATATCTCCCTATTTCTATAAAATATATCTTCTACCCTGTCTATATAGACAGGATGGTCATGGTCACCTGGAGGAAATTCTCTGGGGGGAGTTGTACCTACCCCTACTTCCCCAGTCGAGGATTACCGCAATCTGGTCATTCTTCCAAAGAACATTCAGCGAGAAGTTAATCAACAATATTTTTTATGTTCCAAAATCTGTTGATGCAATACATCCTTTTCAGGGTCATCTTCCATCTTCTGTACTAATCCAGTCGGATCAGAGGGTTTGATGGGTGAGGCATGCTCTTTACCCTTATTGGGGTTCCGACCAAGGGATAATGATTCAAAATGTGGATGAAGGCCCAGTAAATTTATTTGAGGGAGAGTAACCATTCCCAAGGGTTCCAATAGGCGTGGCACCCCTGGGGGTAAGTTTTATTCTGGGATATCTAAATCTGTCTCTTCCTCTAAAAGGTTTTCCATGTTAACTATGACTGTACCTGAAGCCATATCCTCAATATCACTTGGAAAGTCTGGCTGGACCTAGATAGAACTGAAATGAACGAAATAATACTTCCCAACCAAAAATATAAATGTGGGTGGAATCCTTCTCAATAATTATATAGATCATTTTAAAGATTTGGACACATCGTTGTTGGAGGGTCCGATTGTGATCAACCGACTCCGGGCACTAAGCCATGAAAAGAGAAACTAAGTCGACACACGACATTGTTGGACAATGTATTCAAAGTGTTCTTGGATCTTGGAGTAGTCCACCTTTATATGATGGAGATGGATGTGTGTTTCCCAAAGAGTTTGGCGGAAGCACATGACCTCCTCTTAGGTAAGATATTTCGGAGTGATGAAGTCTGCTACTATAATGGGACAGAATATTTTTGGGAACTGGTCTACTGCAAGAAAGTCCCACAAGCTCCTCAGCTCAGACTCGGGGTCTGGACATTGGTTTCCCCACCCATTGACTGGGGTGGCTGGGATACTAGAAATAGACCTTAAGAGTATAGTTGCGACAATAGACTGGACCATGGAGATTATAGAGCATGATCTGACAAGCCACCACATCTTGGGCTATCTTCTGAAGAACACAACAATTGAGCCCCCACATCTTGGTAAGAATGAACAATGACCAAAGATTCTTATGTAGGGGATATGGTTACTGAAAATGAGTCATAATGTTGTTTTTCCTCTATCGGTCCCCAGAATAACTCTCCGTGATCTTCGGTTGAGGTAGAGAATGATCCTATTGACGATAGGGGGATTGCACAGCTAGGCCCTAGAAAGAGGCCAAATCTTCCTCCTCCTAAATGTATCTTTAGAGGGAGGAAGGGATATAGTGGACCTCACTTTCCAAAAGGATGAGTCTTATATGCCTTGTTCCTACCCCATCCCCTAACACATAGGATCAGGGTGAGGGTTCAATCATCAAATCACACACTGACTCAGAATTTGAAAAGCATACAGGTTTAATTGTAGTCTAAAACTTCTTAGTATTCTTCCTTTGGCAGTGGTGACCCACCCTTTTACCCAAGGATTGTTTTTCAGGATAGGTTGGGTCTTTGACATGAGGAGGACCTTCAGCCATACTGGCACTAGGGCGTAGAGGACTTCCACCAGGGTGAGTTGGGGTACAATGAGAACCTAGAAAAAACTAAAATGGAACAAGGGGATGGACTCTATGTTCTCTGGATAGTGCATAGAGGGGAACTCCGTGGGAAGTGTTCGAGTGGGTAGGACCTCTGTTAGAGTTGGTGGTAGCTTGGTAAGTACTTCTATGTTTGTTTCCCTTAGTAGTGACGGTATGAGGGGGAGGGGGGATTCTTACCAGTCAAACTGAACACAGGGAAGACCTCCACATTGGATGCCACTGAAGTAGGGAAGACCTCCGCTTCTCTGATTACCAGGATGTGGAGTACCTTCTTCAGCTATGGATAGAACATGGGGAAGATCTCCATGTTGATGGTTGACTGGGTGAGGAGGACCTTCGCATTAGGGACCTATGAAAGGAGGAATGACTCCATACCTGGGATCACGAGTTCAAAAGAAACCTCCGCGATGGATGTCAGTGTGGTTGGGAGGGCCTTGTCCTGGACTGATGGTGGCACGAGAAAGAACTCCATGCAAGATTTCATCACCACAGGTTAGCCTGTGATGGGTACTACCTGTGCTGATGACCAAGAGAGTCATCCCAACCTGATCGTGGGGAGGTTGGGGCCTCGATTCAGTTCGGGTGTATAAGTGACCCTATTCAGTATAAATGTGGAATTGATAGTATGTGTTAGTGGTGGCCCGGGACACTATAGGCATTGATGATGATGCCCCCTATAGGGTGTCCTTCTCAACATTCAACAGACGTTGGCGTCGGGTTAACCGGACTGGGGCTGGTGGTGCGGGTTTGTATATTGCACGCTCCTCATCCTGTAGGACTCAGTGGTGGTGCTGACTGGGACTAGTGGGTTCCCTCCTTAGTGACCCCCAGGATGGGATCATAGTTAGGCTGGCTCAGACATCCCTTAACGAATTGGAGTAAGGGAGTGATTCATCAAATAATTCCTGAGAGAGACTCCCGAAATAGTTATAAGTTGGAGTGGGCAGAAGTGGCTCCCTACGTGGCCCTTGGGGGCAGCAGTGATGATGAGGTACAGAAGCCTCTAGGTCCTGTCATGCCATATCTCAAGCTGGGATAACCCCTTATTCCTCATACCTTTGGATGAGGTCATTGATCACCCTACTTTGAACGATCTCATTTGGTGATATAGGGCATGGGTTCCCAACAACTATTGATGTGGAGGCCATCACAGAAGAGTTGGAGTCGCACAGGATTGATGCGTTGGTCTTGCCCCAACCCCTGTGTCAGTGGGTGGGTGGTGATAGGTTTCCTGACATAGTAGCTTGGGTCCTTCAATGTTGGAATTTTCAACCATTATCACTTTAAAGAAATAAAGTGACATCCAATGTCCCATCATCATCCCATATAACATGATTGGTAAGAAGGATCAACACTAAAAATGTTGCATACCAAGATACCCAATGTTCCACTTCCCTGATCTCTGGTGAGTTTCATGTCAGACCCACTATTTTCTTGGAAGGACCTGGCACGAGGTAGATGGATCCGGTGACACACTTAACTTCTAATGTATTAGACACTACTAATATCCACATTGAGGTGATGATTCATATCGGGTTCACCATTTCTATTTTTGATGATTTTTCTGGGGCATGCACTATTGAACTGAGATGCGCTAGATATTGCCCTGCATTCCTGCTTTTCAAAGGCGGGTGAAATCCATCCCTTATTTAGGGACATTTTCTCCTTGATCGAAATGAGATGGTTGTATTCCAGTATATTATTCTATGGATTACTCCTATGAATTTGTTTCCTAGTCTGGGTCTCCCTTAAAGATTAAGATATTGTTTGTGAAACTATTCCTCTGTTCCATATCTTCATGGAAGCTTGTTGATTACACTGCTTCTTTCAGTACATTCTAAGGGGTAAAGTCAGGGCATAAATCTTTGATCAGGGGAGTAGCCATGTTGGACATCACTGGAATATCTGGACGCTGAAACACTGATGTGTCTGGGTTTCTTCCCCTTATGATAGGGCTTCTCGAGGGTGCATAAGACCGAGGAATCCCATGTCAAGTGTGGGATATTATACACCATAGGAATATCCTTGAGGTTTTCCTCATCTTACCATGTTTAACATATGGTAAGCCATGAGTTTAAAATCTAGTGGCGATGGTTATGCTGAGGTGTGTCTTTCGAGGTTTTCCTCAGGCATCTCATGCTGAACACGAGGTAAGCTGTGAGTTTAATATCTTGAAAATATGAAATGAGAGTGATCAGAACATTTCATAAAGACAGATCATATTGATACATCCCTAGGTGGGAGAATTTTAAAGGATTACCAGATAATGGATCTGAATTCCTAATGAGGACATATCCGAGGTGGTGTGTACCATAGAGAGAAGATATCACACTGTGAAGGTCGATATGGACACCAATGAGGGTGGATCAGGGAAAGTGAACCTTAGAAAGTGGAACACCAAGGTTTACCATTGGATGGGATTGAACCTTAGGGAGGTTTCCTATATACCCTGTGTAGACAACAGGGATCAAAACCCACATAGTTCGAAGGGGTGATGAATCAGTGTGTACACAAATAACAATGACCTAGAGATAGGCTGGGTCTTATGCATGGGCAGTGGCCCATTGCAAGAGGGACACTCTTGGTTGGATGGTTATGGATTGTTCATGGCTTATGCACGGTTAGATGCTCAGGTGGATGGCATGATCTCACCAGGATGTGGCAGACCATTTAAGAATCATGATGTATGATGGATGGTTAAATGAATTGGATTAGATGAGTGGGATGGAACCACTGTAAATATGATGGTGATATTGGACTTGAACCTTAGAGAGGCTTCCTACATATCCCTATAGTTGGTCATCAAAGTCCATATAGTTAGGTAGGATGATGGGACACCTAAGGAGGCGGCCCGTGATAATAGACGCATGGATGATACCTAGAGGAAGTAGAACCTCCTGGTTGGGGGATGACCTTCCCAAAATGCAAAGTTTCAGGGGAGATACCAAGATGGGACATGGGTGATGTGATGGAACCTCAGGGAGGCTTCCTATGTATCCCCGTTGTAGAGAATCAATGTCCATGTAGTTTAGGATGGGGATGGAATTAGGGTGTACACAAAGGACAATGAAGCGACGACATGTTAGGGGTTATGTGTGGTTATTGACCCAAGAGTTGGTTCGATGCCACTATGTGACAGACCAATGATGTGGGTCCCAATAAATGGGACACCAAAGTTTACCAGTGTTTGGGGTTGAACCTCAGGGAGGCTTCCTATGTATCTTTTCTAGGATACAAGTATCAAAATCCATGTAGTTCAAATAGGTTTACCAGTGTTTGTGGTTGAACCATAGGGAGGCTTCCTACATACCTTTTCTAGGAGACCAGGATGAAAACCCATGTATTTCGAATAGGTTTACTAGTGTTTGGGGATGAACCTCATGGAGGTTTCCTACATACCCTATATAGGAGACAAGGATCAAAACCCATGTTGTTCGAATTGGTTTACCAATGTTTGGGGTTGAAAATCAGGGAGGATTCTTACATTACCTATATGAAATACAAGGATCAAAACCCATGTAGTTTAAAAACATATAGTTTGACGTCATGTGGGATGAAGTTGAACTGATGTGAAGTGGTCGAGACCGATGGGTGATGGACTTGAACCTTAAGGAGACTTCCTACGTACCTTGCCTAGAGAGGGAAAAGATCAAATTTCATATAGTTCAGTGAAGAGGGGCATGGGGATTACACACTAACGCAACCCAAAGGTAATTCCATGGTAGATACTTACTCTAAGACCACGTGAGTCTTTCTCGGTGTGAGAAACAAGAGGTAACAAAGACCTGACGATCACATCACAAAAGGTGCATCTATGAGGAATGGAATGGGGCTTACACGTGGGTAGTGGCCCATGGAGATGGATATTGGGCCTTACTTCAAGACATATGCCCAATGGAGATAAATTCCAAAGGGAGAGGGATAGGGTACCAAAATTCCCTATACCCATCTCTCCTCTTGTTTTTATGCACAGAAGAAGAGAGGAGGATTAAGGATGCTACATACTAAAAGAATCGATAGAGGCTTACACTAGGATGGTTTCCCTCCATGATAGACATATGTAATTACCTACAAGGAGGATGTCATTCCATGTGGGGAAGATATCACTCTCGTGGAGACTATTAGGTGTGGAAAATGTATTAGGTGGGGCACCCCATGTATATTGCACGGGGTGATGCTATAGTTTAACATCATGTGATGAGGATGAGGATTCTTGGAAGTTTAACGTCCTAAAGCTTAGATGATGAGGATTCACTCCCAACCCCTAGGAAATACATAACCGACACAATTTAACCCTTAGTTAGGGGAAGTCATAAAAAATTCCATGTGGAGACGGGTTTGTGGAGTGATCCATTGAGGGGATCACGTTAGCGTGACTTTCAGGAACCGATGATAGATGGGTAGTGATGGAGGAGCTAGAAAAAACCAAGGCGCGGGAAGGGGATATTTTATACAGTATCAGTCTGGAAGCTAGAGTTCTACTAGCCGTGGTGGTAGAGGAAGTGGATGCAATACTTCTAGGAAAGAATTCTTGAATTAGAACACTGGTGTAGCTCATGGGAGTTGGATTGTATTATTGAGAAGAGGGGTAGGAAAGCTGCATATAGTTCAGTCAACACTTGTGGATAGTGAGGCTAGACCATCGAAAATAATAGGTACTATTCTTGTAGATTCTAAATTATCTAGTTCTTTATTTGATACTAGTTCCTCTCATTCATTTATTTCTTCACAACATGTGAATGGTTTGAGCTTGGAAGTGGATTTTGTGAGCTGGGTGATGATGATAGACACACCTTTGAGAGTAAGATATAGATACTTGTATTTGTGCAAGGGGTTTTCTCTCGATATTGGGGAGTACTATTTTCTTTGAGATATCTACATTTTAGATATGTCAATATTTGACCTTATTTTATGTATAGACTGGTTAGTAGTATACCAGGCCCATATAGACTGTTACCACATGAGAGTTATGTTTACATATCTTAAGGGTGATAAGTATATCCACCATGGAGAGTGGGATATCGAGGAAGGCCATACAGGTCTAGTTAATCTACAACTAGAAGATATTAACACAGAGGTTTCTAGTCTATTTCTAGATGATGGGGGTGTGAAACAAGATGCCTTTGTACCCGTAGTGGACATGTTTCATGATGTGTTTTCTGAATAATGCTCAGGGATCCCACCTGGGAGAGATGTGGAATTTACTATTGAGATCTTATTGGGGGCTAAGAAAATTTTAATTCCACTATATTTAATGACATCAAGAGAGATTCAAGAGCTCAAGACTCAGCTAGAGGAGTTGGAGGATAATGGATTTATCTGACTGAGTATGTCACCTTGGGGTTCTCCAGTCATCTTTTCAAAGAATGGTGACAGAACATTGCACTTGTGTGTTGACTGTTGAATGTTGAACCAGATGATAGTGAAGAACTGGTATCCTCTTCTACATATCGATGATAATTTTGACTAGTTGATAGGAACTTGTATTTTTTCAAAGATTGACATGAGAACAAGGTATATTTAGTTTAGAGTTCAACCTTTTGATATATCAAGTAATTTTTCCAGAAGTAGGTATGGATTTTATGAGTCTATCTTAATTTCATTAGGGTTGAATAATTCACCAACAATGTTTATAGAGATGATGATATGAATATTCAATCTGTACCTGTATCAATTTGTGGTAGTTCTTGTGGATGAAATCTTGGTGTAATATAGGAATCATGATGATCATGTAGAACATATTAACATCGTTCTAGGTACACTGAGAGATCATAAAATATATTCCATGAAAATTAAGTGTCAATTTTGTATTGATTAGGTACAATTCACAGGTCAAATCATCTTGCAGGAAGGTGTGTCATTGGACCCAGAGAAGTTGCATGCAGTTGTATCTTGGGAGAATCCCAAGAATGTTTTAGATATTTGTATCTTTCTAGGATTAGATGGATATTACTGAAGGTTCATCCAGGACTTTTCAAGATTTGTAGCACCACTTTCAAGCTTGAAAAAAGGGACTAAATTTTGAATGGTTGGAATCATGCAAGAATTATTTCCAAGATCTAAATAAGTGGTTAAAATTGACACTAATTTTGATCTTACCCAAGTCAATTGAGGATTAAATGGTGTTTTGTGATGCTTTAGAGATATGTCTTGGTGTAGTTTTGATGCAAGGAGATTGAGTTGGGGCATACGGGTCTCAGTAGTTGAGGCCACATGAACAAAAATTTCCTACACATGACCTCAAGTTGGATGTGGTGGTTTATGATTTAAAGTGTTGGCGACATTATCTATTAGGAAAAAAGTTTACTGTGTACAATGATCAAAATAACTTGAAGTACATCTTCTCCAAATGATATTTGAATCTCTAGAAGTAAAGGTAGGTAGAGTATATGTAGTAATTATATTTTTATCTAGATTATATTCTCATGAAGGGAAAGAGTGTTGCTGATGATTTAAGTAGGAAAACTCATAATTAGGCTTTTCATGAGTCTAATTATAAGGGGAATATAACAAATATACTAGTTGATATGCATGTTGTGGTTTAGGAGAGTTAGGATCAGATGAATCTCATATCAGTTTTAGTAGAGTAAAATTTTAAGATTGATCAGCTATATACAGTATAAGTATATAGAGTGTTTGACTTTGAGGGAAATCCTTGAAGGTGAGGAGTCACCTTTCGATTGAACCATAGATGAGGATGAGATCATATATATCAGGAATAAAGTAGTTGCGCCTACGAGTATTGGGGATAAGTTGATGCATGATTTTCATGACTCAAAGTGGGTGGTACATCCAGGGGTGACCAAAATCTACAACAACATATATAGTTAGTTTTGGTGATTAGAAATAAAAAAGGAGATAACAGGGTTTATGACATGATGCTACACCTGTCAGTAGGTGAAGGTCAAGCATCAATGACCTAGTGGTTTTCTATATCCATTGCCCATTCCAAAATGGAAGTGAGTTGATGTAACTAAGGAATTTATGGTAAATCTCCTGATAAATCCTTGGAATAATGATTCTATTTGGGTGATTGTGGAATGATTGACAATGGTAGCACACTTTTTCCAGTATGGGAGACCTTTTCAGTGGAGAAGTTAGAATATTTGTATGTTTAGGAGATATTCCATCTGAATGGGGTGACACAAACAATTGTTTTAGAACTCAACTTTTATTTTACTTCATGATTATGGAAGGTCTTATAGAAGTCTCTTTGTATACAGGTTTTATTGTGTATAGATTTAAACCCACAAATAGATGGGAAGTTGGAGTGTAATATACATATGCTTGAGGATATGTTGTGATCATGTGTTCTAGACTTCAGTGAGTCTTGGGAGAAGCACCTTAATTTTGTTGGTTTCACCTATAATAATAGTTATCTCGAAAAAATATATATGACACCATAAGTGTATCTTTATGGCAGGCCATGTAGATCACCTTTGTGCTAGATGGAGGTAGGATAGTTAGAGTTGTTGGGAAAGAGTCTCATGCAGGAGATGTTGGAACAGGAAAAACTAATTTAGAAATGTATTTCTATGAATCAGAATGGACAAAAGTCATATGTTGTAAGATGTTGACAACCCCTAGAGTCTATAAAGGGTGGTTGTTTATTCCTTCAGGCTTCACCTATATTGAGTCACTGTAGGATATGGAGACAGGGTAATTTGGTGCCCATGTTCGTTGGACTCTTTGAGGTTGTAGAAAGAATTAGGCTGGTGGCATATCGATTGGATATTCCATAGAGATATAGTGTTATACATGATGTTTTCCATGCATCAAAACTTCATTAGTATCACCCTAACCCTTCTCATATGATCTATGTGGATGATGTTGAGCTTGAGATAGATGCATCCTTTAAGGAACATCTGATACGTGTGTTGGATCACATTGAGAAAGTGTTTTGGGGAGAGACAATGCCAATAGTTCAAGTATTGTGGAAACATGGTAATTTTTAGGAGGAAACTTGGGATATAGATGTGGATATGTGGGATCAATGGAACAATATTTTTGACTTGGAATCTTAGACATACTTGGGAGTACAACTTGAGGATGAGCTATTATAAGGTTGGTTGATTGTAAAACCTTGACCTTTTCTGGAGATGTCTTGACCTCATTTATAGGTACTCTTTTTTCTTATTTTGAGTAATTTTTGTTTGAGTTTTACCTTGGGGTGTGTTTGGGTGAAAATTGAGAATTTTGAAAGGAAGAGGGAATGTTAACGGGTTGGTCACAATTTTCCCTAACCGTGCACCTCAACCCAACAAACCATGCAAACCCAAACATAGGGGATTCGCATGGCCGATTCATGATTTTTCAAACCATGTAACCTATTAGGAGAAACCATGAACCCCCTAGAAGAGGCACACAATTAATGCACACTATTAGGGGAGACTGTGCACCCCTTCCTAGAAAACCATGAATGAGATTAAAAGTAACTCAGAAATTAGTTTTAAAAACACCCAAACCCCCATATTAAACCCAAATAGACCCCCCTCTTGACCCCTAATGTGTTTTTCCTGATTTTTGAGCCTCCCGGATAGATTCCAAGCCATTCTAACCACCATTATTTGTGATTTAAATCCCAAATTAAAGAATTTTATCCCTCCTTGTAAGAGGATCTCATAAAGTGTGGTTTCATTTCTATTTCATGTTATTCTTCCATCCATTGAAAGATTGTTCTTCCCTATTTTTGGTTGGATCTAGATAAATTATTGTGGATCTAGATATATAATTGTGTGATCTTAATTGTTCGATCTTGATTTAGGGTTTATGATCCAGATCTCATTCTATTTCATTATTCTATTCAAAATTGGAGATTTCTTTTGGGTGATTGCTCATCAATAAATAGACGTAGGTGGTCTATTATTCAAATACCATAGTCATGATTTTAATTACATGTATTTAATTGTATAATTTCTAGGGTTCATTTAGAAATTGTATTTTTTAATTGAATTAATTAATTTGGTAAATTAATTAATTAGGGGATTCTGAATCAGGAATAATTAATTATCGAATTAATTATCGAAATATTAGAATTGTGGGGAATTGTGGAATAATTAATTATTGAATTAATTATCATAATATTGAAATTATGTAATAATTAATTATAGAGTTAATTATTGAAATATTGAATTGTGATTTTGATAATTAATTGTTGAATTAATTATGGGATATTGGGATTCTGAATTAGATAATTAATGATTAAATTAACTATTGGAATAATAAGATTGTGATAAATTAATTAATTATTGAGTTAATTAATAGAATTAACATGACTAATTAATTTTTTAATTAATTAATAAATTTATGTGCTTAATTAAATTTTTAATTAATTAATGGAATCTATGTGATTAATTAATTATCAGAATAATTAATGGGAGTTATTATGATGTTGAAATTGATGGAAATTGGATTAATTAATTGATGAATTAATTGATGGAAGATTGTGATTATGAAAGGTAATAAAAGGATTAATGTTGATTAATCTTGATTGATGTGATATTGTGGAAGATGTGATATTGTGATATATGAGATGGATTGATATATGAGTATTGTACACAGACTAATGCTAAAAATAACCATGTATGAATGATTGATAAATGGGGCATAGTACAAAGACTGACACTCCAAATACCCACACGGTCCTAGACACAACATTATAGGGCCCAAGGAATGTATAAAAATTGTATAGGACATGGATTGATTATCTAAACACCCATGAGGTGTGAGATAAGGACTAATTCTCCAAATACTCACGGGGTGAAGACATGACGATCTACACCTAAAATGTTGGCATTGGAACATGGTTCCAATTAGTCGTGATAATGAATTTAAATGACATGGATAATGAAATTCCATGTGTTATCATGAATATTGAATTGGTAATGTGACATGGTTCAGACTCCAGCATGGGAAAAAGTAGTTTTTGAGGTTTTTGTGTCCTCAAGAACTGAGGGTTTATGTGGTTAAATTAAGAATAATTGATAACATGATAAATTTTTTACTTATGAATTGTACTTATTTATTTATACAGTTGGATACACTATTATTGACTGGATATTGTTTTTTGGAACTGTTGGTGGTGGCCTACTGAGTTATACTCACACCCTACATGGGATTCTTGATCGGTTCTCGAATACATTTTGCGGTTGTAGGATAGGATAAGGGAAATAGACCTCTGTTAGATGGTTGAG
This sequence comes from Viscum album, assembly GCA_963277665.1. Taxonomy (NCBI): domain Eukaryota; kingdom Viridiplantae; phylum Streptophyta; class Magnoliopsida; order Santalales; family Viscaceae; genus Viscum; species Viscum album. Next base: position 507,839,107 of record OY728131.1, on the reverse strand, counting down.
TTGGGATGGAGCATGTATGAGGGAAACAAATGTGGTTTGGGACCTACTTTGGAGTTTTTAGTGTCTTTTATTTTGGGTTTTCATGTTGACACTTGAAACGTACTTTGGAATGGCATATTTACTTATCAGTTTGGGTATTGTATTCCTTGATTTAGTCATCATGAAATATTAGTATTACTCTGGTAATGGTTATATGTTATGTTGTTATTGTTTATTATTTTCTATGGGTTTATTACTCTAATAAAAAAGGATATAGTATCCCTATGATCCAAATTAGAACCTCACTACTAGTTGGAAACCTCTTGTGTATTGGGAGGCATGCTAGAGGTCATTTTATTGATCGGATCTGGGCACCGATGTATAACACTCATGCTCGGATGTTACATTTGGTTTCAATAATTATGGTGTTGAAGTATTTTATCAATGACATTATTATTATAATAATCATGAAACATAAAAGGATTGATCTGTAGTGGTTATGATTTAAGGATTTGAAAGCATATTTTGAATTGTAAAAATAACCATGTAAAGTGATTTAGTGGTAAGGTGATATTTTTAGAGAATAAATGAATAAGGGAAAGATAAACCTTAATATATTCTTGATGTTTAGTTAATAATGTTTTGTTGTAATAGAGAGATTATTGACATTAAAAAACTTATTAGGGTAGTATTGGTGGCCTTGGAAATGGATAGTGATTTGATTATAAAGTAATTTATGATGTATTTTACAACATTTTTGGATTTATAGGATATACAGAATAAGGATACAGTTAATAGTGATCCAAGTTATTAATATATGTTATCAAGGTATTCAAATGTTTTGAATGTGACATTATGAACCACTTTATCTTGTCTAGGGATAAATGTTCGATTGAATTTTTGGGTTTTAAATACGGTCAGAAATATTTTCTAGGAGTCTTAATGTTAACAAATTATAGAATGGATTAATTTATCCTTTAGATATTATTGTTTGCATTTAAAGTATGATTTATCATATTGGAAAAACTATGATAAACATTTTGGTTTTGGTAAATATTTAGGGGCCAAAGTAATGACTTATAGATCTTATGATTCATTAAAAGTCCTTTAGGAATTAAAAATAATACATATCGAATATCCATTTCATGGCGTAAGAGATGGAGTTTAAATTAATTGAATAACAACCAAAGGATGAGATTGAAGCTATGATATATAAATAAATAAAGTAATTTTAATTTCTGGAGTGCTTTATCTAAATAGTAAAATTTTCCATCCACTTTAGGAAAATCACCTTAAAATAATTTTTTTTATCAGTTTCCTTTTCTTTCCAAAAAATCAATAGACTTTTAACTCATCAAATATTTACGGTTTTTAATGGATAAATTTATCATGAACATATTATATATCACTGTATACTTATCCTTGATATTTAGTGTTCTATTCCATTTCTATATTTTCTCTTCCTACTGATGTTATCCTATTTGAGAACTATGTTCTGTAGTAACCTTCATACTTCCCCTTCCCTCTTTTTAAGAGGAAGTTTTAGTAACCCTTTTTATGATATGGGTTTTACACAAATGAATTTTCAAATGAAAAACCCTTGAATATTGAGAAAAAATTAAAATATAAATGGTTCAATTCATTTAAAGGGTTATGGGGAAAATGTAACACCCTAATATTTTAAAATAACACTATGTTCAATAGCATATACACCGCACAATACTGAGCTTAAACGAACCACAAAATATTATTATTTAAAAATGATTATTATAACCGACCCATTGAATTAGAGGGTATGAATATTATTTACCAAATTATGAAATATATATAAAGGATATAATCAATACAAATTCATTAATTATTTCTAAGGAAATAAGTACTTAATTTTCAATAAAGTTATTTTATGCTTCTCAAATCGATTTTCTTCAAAAATTATTTTTATATATTTTTGTGAGAACATATTGAAATTAATTTCTATAACTTATATAAATTTTATTTTTTAAAAATTATTTCAATTTTAAATAATAATATTAAAATTATATCATGTTGAAATTTTCATATTTTTTTGAAAAGATTGATTTTTCAGTGAATAGTTAAAAATACTGAATTTTACTGTAAATTATATTTTTGCTTCAAAAATTACAAAGTTACATTTTTTTTAAATTATTTAAAAATAAAATTAGTTATATTCTATTATTAATAATACAATTAAGTTTATTTCAATAAATTCTATGATTTCATTGAGTATAAAAAATTTATACATAAAAGGCATTTTTTTGAAAAACTATATTTATCATGTTTTACCAGTTATTTTAATTTTAATTTCCACCACTTAGATAAATTGAAGTTGATAAAATGGATTATATATTTGGAATCAAGATATTAATTTTTTTTTAAATATGACACTTTTATTTTTGGTGGATATGAATAATAACTGTGGTAAAATTTATCACCTCGGTAAAGGGTAGATAAGGATTATCTAGGTTGAAAACAAGTGATAAGGATATAATAATTCATATTAATTATTATTGGATGGATTTTTTTTACCATTATCACATTTTTATATAAATTAATATGTTTAATAGAAACTTTTGTATGAAAATGACCAATATAATATTAAAATCAAATAAATTTACAAAAATATCACTCCTTTAGTTTTAAATATTTATTATGTGTCTAAATTAAGAAAAAAAAAGTTATGAATGTATATAAATTTGAACAAAGTGTATAATAAAATTATATTCAGGATAATTATTTATTTATAATTTTAATTACTATATGATTACCTTAAATGATTGTGCAACACTAAAACAATATTTATTCAATTAATAGGTAAATAAAATAAATGATACTAAATTTTTTAAAAGTTATCTAATTTGAGTGACTTATAGTGTTACATGATTTTTTTAGATTAATATGACATATTATTGATGTTTAAATGAATGATATTATAAATTCAACTTTTTATTGATGTATTTGAAGTAAAATTGAATTAATTGCATCAAATTTGACATTAATAATAATTTAACAAAATAATATTTTATTAAATTATTTGAAACTCATAAAAATATTTAATGAGGAAAATTTTGACATTATATGGTCTAAAATATAATTCTTTTTCCATTTAGAATTCAATATTTACCATAAATATAAAATCGTAACACTTTAAGTGTGAAAAATATGTTACTACAGTTAATGTTAAAATTAGTTAATTAAGGGGTTAAACCTAATGACAAGGTTTAAAACACCATAAAAACCTGTAATTTTTATTATTTTATGATATTTAAACCGTATCATACCCTATGTTTGAATAAATGGACATTTGGATGCATTTTACTTGAGAATGACTTTATTATAATTTAATCTTATAAGAAATTCCAAATGTACCCCTCACTTAAATTATAAAAGGGCACCCCATTCTTAACTTATTTACATCACTTTGATGCATATAGATAGAAAAACACTCTTAATTATTCTTATAAACATCCTTATCCAAGTTATTGAAGTTATTTTCATTCCAAAGGACCTACCCTAGGTCCCTTAATAAGAGATATAAAGGAAGTTTACCAAAGAAGAGGTAATCGTCTTTACAGAATCAATCAATTTTATTTCTTATTATACTTACTCTTAATATGGTGTGACCATAATAAAATAATAAATCCAATACAATAAATATAATTATATTTTATTATGATTGTCTTATGACCATATTCCATCTATTCTCCATCAGATGAAAAGCGAAAACATTGGTTGTGCGTACGTACGACTTACCATCTCCACGTAACGATATAATTCATTTTTCACAGCCACTTTACATGGATGGTTATAAAAATAAAATAATTATTAAATATTATATTTATGAAATAAATATTATTTTGGAACTATAATATCATTTATACATTTTTACATTCCAATCTATTGGAAAATGATAAGGTCGTTCGTGCGTACATGTGGACTACCACCTCCACGAAGTGATGTGAGCCATTTTTCATTTACAATTTATGTGGATGGTAATAATGATATATTTAATAAATATATATGATATAATTAATTATTATGTAGTTTAAAATTATTATTTATCTTTTTTTCTATCTATTGAAAAATTAAATATTTTTCAGGCATACGTATGACCTACCATCTCCATGAATGGTGTAATTCATTTTCCATTTATAAATTTTATAGATGAATATAGATATGTATATAATGAATATATTTTATTTTTAAATCATGTGTAAAATTATTTAGATAATCGAACCATGATCAAAATATATGCACCAAAACTACAAGACCAAAACAAATATGAAAAGCGAAGCAGTTATTACCTGAAATTGTAATTTCAATTAATAATTGTCAATAAATAGTTGATAAAAGATTGTAAGTAAATAATATATTATATAATATATATTATTATGTTCTTCTAATAGGTTTATAATAAATATATATTTATTATTTATGATGTTTTTACACATACGAAGGAATTCATACCTCAGGTAAGGGTTTTCTCATCCCCCTTTTACTTCCATGAGATATATGCCATATTCACCACTTATTACTTTTGAGTGGTGTATATAATCCCACTTTGATCTGCTACATCATGAATATATTTATATTCAAGGTATTTAAACTTTCATTTTATGTTATTTCTTATATTGGGGTTATGATTCCAATCTTATCAAGGTGGGTAGTGTTTATTTCACAATCGCATCACTATTTGTGATTGTATCCACTAGGGGAGTCTTTTCATCCATGTACTAAGTTTCTCAAAAAAATTTAAAAAATATTTTTACTATTATCCAATGATTTATTAATGAAATTTTAACCACATTATGGTATTTTAAAAAATGATTTTAAAGGAATATTATTGTCATTTTCTGAACGAGGTACTTCTTAACCGTCTTATAACAATATAAAAAATGTTTTTTAACTTATATATCATGAATGGAATTTACCACCATCATAAAAAATAATTTATTTGAAGATTAATTTATAATCTTACATGTTTCTTTTCAAATATAATTTTTTCTTTAATATATGGGAAGTTTTTATATTAAGAAAATTATTTTCAAAGTGAAAAGCATATTTTTTTCAAGAAATATTTTAGTAATATCATTAAATTATTTGCTTCAATGTCAATAGCCTTTGTTAAATATTATGTTGAGGATGTAATAAAATGATATAATCCTACATATTTTTCTACATTTTTTATAATCATCTTAACTAGGAAAAGTATTAATATTCAGTATACTAGTTCTTCCAATACAAAAATTATTAATTTTTAAGGAATATGATTTATTAGTATTGTTTATTAATATGTGGAATGAATTGTTCTTAGAAAGTGATATTATGGGATTTTGTATCCCATAGATTAATTTATAGGTATTATGAGACCATCAATTTTGGGTTTTGGCTGAGGCCTTAACTATTTATTTTCAAATGTATTGGTATAATGTCTCAATGATGTTTTTAGATATCTTGGACAAGGTATCATTGGCATGTTTTAGATGTCTGAAATTTTGTATTACCTCATTATGAAATCATTTATTTATGTTCATGTTATTATATGATTTTTCATGATATCCATGTATGATTTTATAGTTCACATTCTTATTTATATGGAATTATTTTGACCATCATCTATTCATTCCATATTATTCAGGCCTTATTATATTCCGCTGTAAGAATACACTTACTAAGCATCTGATCTCACACTTTTTTCTATTTTATTTTCCCCAAGATATGAAGAAGGGTAATATTAATAACATATAGAATGAAATAATTCTTTTATGATATGTATTTTATATTTCCAATGTAATATGGGAATCGCGTTTGCATCTGGTTATTCAAGACTACAAAACTATTCAGTCTTTTGGGATGTGATTATCTATATCTAGTGACAATGTAATAAAGTAAATACCAAATAATTTATACTAGATTTATGTTCTTTACATTTATTATGTGGTGAGAATCCCACTAAATTCCCTATATTTTGTAATTTTTTATTTTATTTTATGTTTAATAATATTAGTGAAACTTTTATATATGGTAGGTTGAGAGCTTAATGAGTAGTGAAATATCTCATGAGATTATAGTATTATCATTTGGATCTAACATGATGGTATGTGAGTGTATATCAATAGTGGTTAATGGATATAAGTTTATTATTTATGGAAAACATAATAACTAAAAATTATAGTGTCATATTAAGCATTGAAATAAACTATTATTCTAAAATAGGTGATAGAGAACCATGTTCAATTGATGTATAATATTAAAAGTCAAAAAAGAAAATAATTATTTTATATTTTTACTCACAAGTTTGAGTTGTTATGTTAAAATTTAATTGGTTTGATACATTTACTTGACAAGGAATGCATGTAGATAAATATGGATATATTGTAGTGAATATGGATTATTATCTTCGAATTGTTGATCCTTACTTATTAACATCTCATTCAAGATAATTTTCTATGTAAATTATCCATTAAATCCTCATTTTGGTGTTTTTTAGAATAATACCATAACATACTTTTGATGATGGTATATTTGACATCACCTTATATAATTTTCTTGAAGGTGATAATCCTAGTATTAGATATAATGATAAAAATATTTCAATTGTTAAGGAAGATTGTAAAACTGAAGTATTATTGGAAAATTAAGATCAATGTTAGAAATTCAACTTTACATATTATAATCTCAAAAAGACAAGTGTTCTCTTTTTATTCATTCATAATTGACAAGTTTGTATAGGAACACATAGATTGGATCCACTGTTATTTTAGTGAGGTCAAAAACTAAATATGTAATCCAATAACAAATTAATTTTTAAATTTAAAACCAACACCTTAATGTTTTGTATTATATTTATTGGTTTCATGTATTATTTTGGGGTAGTTACATGTTTTTAAGGAAGTTTCATACTAGTTTATGATAATTAATTTTTAGGTATAATTTATATATGATCATTGTATAATTTATTGGTAGAGAAGTGTATTCTTAAATGAAAACTATATTTTTTATTCCAAAATTTACTATATAATATTTTTAAAAAAAATTAATTTATACAGGAAATATTTTATTTATTTTATCCTTGTAGTGATATTAAATGTGAGTTCTTTGAGACTAATTAGAATTTGAAGCATACCTGTGACAGGGAAATAGTTTTGGAATATTTATATTTTAAGTAAAATAAATTTAGATTAAAATTAAATTTTAATCATGAATTTGTGAGAATAAATTTTCAGGTGAAAAAATATGATAGACAATTAATTTGAAAAAAATATCATTTTCTATTTTTAAAAACTAGTATTTTAGTAAATTAATTACATTCCCAAAAAGTTTAAAGGATTATTATTTATTTTAGTTGAATCAACTATGTTAGTGAGTTTGTTTATATAGTTGAAAATGATATATATATATATATATATATTTAAAGTTGTGTATAATGATGGGTTTTTAAAATTTTAATGTGAAACAATTTTAATGAAATGTTTTTAATGAAATAGATTAAACGGTTTAATGTTGAAATGATTTTAATAGTGGATATAGTTTTAATTGACTATATCATTGAGTTTTTTTTATTTAATTATGGATATTTAAAGGTGTGAAATGGTTTAATGATTGATATGGTTTTAATGATGGATATGGTTTTAATGATGGATATGGTTTTAATGATGGATATAGTTTTAATGATAAATATTGTTTAATGATGTTTTATTAATGATGGATATTTAAAGGGGTAAAATGATTTAAATTATGAAATAGTTTTAAGGAAATTGTTTTAATGATGAATCTTTTTTAATGAATTTTATGAAATGGTTTTAATAAAATTGTTTAAATAAAACAGTTAAATGGTTTTGATGTTTTTTAACGAACCAATTTTAATTAATTTATTTTAAAAATTTTGATGTTAATTTTTTAAGAAAGTTGATATAGAATAGATTAATTTTTATTTTTATTATTTCATAGTTTTGATAATTATATGAGATTAAAATTAATAGTGACACATGTGTTTTAGGTAAAATATTTTTAAAAGAATACTTTTTTATATCTTGATTGAATATTCTAAGAAATATATTGATTTCCTTAGATTAAAATCAAGATATGAGATATGTTATAATTTTTTAACTTTGATGATGTTCTTGAGGGATGAGAATTTAATTTATCCAAGATAGTTTATTTTCTTGGATTTATATTATGAAATTTTATTTCACATGTGAGTATTGATATGATATGGAATTTTATGATTGTGTATAAAATAGATATTGTTAAATGGTTTGAGTTTAATATGGTGAATTAGGTTATGAATCAATTATTGAATTTATAGTTTATTATTAATTTTTTATAGTAGTATTTGGTATCATAATTTGTTATTCCATAATTAGGTATATTATGAGTATTGAGTCTGATTTTGAAGTGGATTTCTATTTTAACCAAAAGTGTCTATTGTTTATTGGTTTAACTAATACCAATTATTGTTTTTTATTTGAGAATGTTAAAGGGATGTTTGGGCCACTATATTTTTTTAAATTGAACCAATAGTCATATATCAAATTACCATGAGTATAGACTATATACAGACACAATTTGTTTTAAAATATAATTTTAGTTGGCCTATAGTGAAGGTTATGAAAACTATGAATATATATATTTTCCAGATACTTATTTTCATAGTTTTAGTAAATTATAACTATATCTAGTCTATAGTTATGTTTTTTTCAATTATTACTATAGGTATATTCTAATGGAATACACATCCATTATTTAATAAACCATTTTCATATCTTATAACGATGATTTTGGAACCTCTCATTACTATTTTTAACCGTGGATATATTTTAAATATGCATTAGTGTGAGTACCTCTATAATGACATAATTACAAACATGGAAACAACCTATGCCTCTTTGGAGGGGTTGAGTCTATGAAGGTTAACACCATGTTAATAATCCTGTATGGTGTGGGAAATCCTCAATATGACATCGAACCATTTTAGGTGACACTCTTCAGAATGAGGAAACACTCATCTTCCCTATATCGAGAAATTTAATAAGAATTTATATTACATTCACATGGATACCTAAAATTTCCCTAGAAAGGATTTCACTAATTAGGGTCATCACCATCATCTCACAATCCCAACCTTTCAGAATATTACTTAGGAGGATCCACATACAGTTATCCAAAATTGGGAACCTAGAAGGAGAGATCACTATAGGAAACTAAACACTATAATTCTGGAATATGTCAATATTCCTAAAATTATTACTGTCCTCAAAACTCACCTTCATATCCTTATAGATACATGGGAAAATTTTTATGATGCCATCAGTAGTAAGAGTCAAACATCTTCTAGACAAACATAGATGACCTTATTAACTAGCTATTCACCTATGAGGGAGAAAAATAATTTCTATAAAGGTCCTCCGTAATATGATATATCATTTATCTATAGAAGTACACCCAAAGATACTAGTAATGGGGGCCCTCCACATGATAAATGATCTATTCACAATGAAGTTACTCCTTGAAATTACATAGATTCCCACCATATAGATCCTCCTTTTATAAATAGTCAATAATATAGTAACAATAAAGGTCATATCCATGGAAATAATAATCAAATAACCATAGTGGTAGTTATCATAATATCTAACATAGAGTCCCTCCCCATTACATTAAATAAGAAAATAATAACTTTGGAGGTCCTCATCATGGTACTCACCATATAGTTCCTCCTCATGATGAAATGATTAGCTGATATGGTGGTACTTCCCATACTGAAAAACAAGAGAGTAAATTCTATTGATTACCTCCATTTGGTATCCAATATGGATATTCTCCTTGTATTAATGATCATAAAATCTTGGACAACCATGGTGGTCCTCCCCATGGTACCCACCATGGAGTTTCTCCTTATGACGGTACAATAATTCCCTATATAGTCCCTTCCCATCATAATCAATCTTCAAAAAAGAATGGAGATACTTTCCTTGATTATAAAACCAAAAACAAGCATGGAGATCCTTCCCATAGTAACTTCCATAAAGGTCCTAACTAAAATGATATAAATATTCACCATGACGGTTCTCCCCATGGTAATTAAATTTTAAGAAACTTTAGAGGTCCTACCAAAATTATTCATCACAGAGGCCCTCCTTATGCCCTGATTATTCCAAAACTACTCTTTAATAAATAGATATTAGAAAAAAATCCATATTTATTATAGAATCTGTCATATATTAGAGACACTTTCTCTTGAACAATGGGTTATCTAAGAAAAATATCATCTCCATTTCCTCCACCAAAGCACTTAAATTTGCAATAAGATGACGATATCCAAAATGAATCCGTTGTTTTTGAAAAAACATCCAGAAAGATACCTCTATGGTACAAATGGATTTATGATCCATTAAAAGGGTATAAATAAAATATAATATCATGAGAGATTAGTTAACCATTTCAGAAATAAAAATCAAATTTTAGACCCTTATCCAATCTCAATATGTCATTCCCGAGACCCTTAAGGAAGAATTCATACCATACCTTTTCCACAATCAAATAAAAAATTTTAATTGGTTTAGGTGTAAAAACATTACTTATAATAGGAACATTGATTATCTCTATTAGTTAGAAAATATGTATCTATAAATAGACTATATCTCTATCCTAGTATCATAGAACCCCAAATCTAGCAAACAATGTGAGTGTCTTTAATAAGCCTACCTAAATAGCCTCAGGGAGAAACACCAAACAATTAAGGATGTCTTTTATTATATACCCATCAGAGGTTGGGGAGAACTAAGTGATGGATATGTGAACTAAATTTAAAATACCCTAACCGTATTAGCCCAAAGTTAGTGGTTACTTTATTATGTTGGAATTAGATATAAATAATTACATCCCAAAGGACCGAATAGTTATGTAGTATTGGAAAACTAGATACAAAATTTAATCTTATATATTATTGAAAACATAAAATATAATATAGTATTTCCTTTGAGAACACCAGTATCCTTTTATATTATCCCTTCTTATCAATATTAATATACTTCTTGAAATTCTACAAAAAAATAAACTTAACAAAAAGGGTGGGCTCAGATTCTCAGTAAGGGTATGCATACAATGGAAGCTAAATAAGTCATGATTAATATGGTAAAAAATAAATGGAAACCAAATAATACCATAATCCCATGAGCTAAAAACATATCCATGGATATCATAACTAATCAAAAAATTACATTGAAATCAATCAATAACCTCATAATGAGGAAAATACATAATGCTGAACATTATAAACATACCATAAAATCCTCATTCCAAGACATATTATATAAATTGGAAAGGCCTTAGCCAATACCCAAGCTAGTTTCTCTCATGAGACCTACCGATGCATCGAGAAGATATAGAGTGCCCCACCCATCACTTACTAAGTACAATGAATTCCTCATTTTAAAGGGGTAAAACATAAACAACATAAAAATTCACATTGAAACCAACATACGAAATGTTAATAATTTCCCCAAACAATAAACATAATCATAAACTATCCAAAGTAATATGGGAAATGGTATCAAAATAGTACATCTCCAATCAAATAGATCGTAAACCATCTAGAGAAATAATAAGGATGGTATCATAATAATATATAATTAGTATATAATAATTAAAATATGATTTTTTAAAATTTATTAATATAAATACCTTAAAAATGTATTTAAAAAAAGTCTCGAGGAAAATATCCCTTTTCACCATGAAAATCACTTATTAAAAAAACAATGCATTCATAAAGAGAAAAATATAATTTTAAAAGAAACTTTTAAAAAATAAAATGAAGATTCAAATAAAATATTATTCATGAAGATTAGAAAATCCATTAATGCCATATAAGTTAAAAATATTCACTTCACACTTTTGTTGGAAAAGTTGAAAAGTACGTTGTTCGGAAAAAAACAAGAAGATTCATTTCAAACCATTTTTAAGAAGTAAAACATGGGTAAAAATGAATTTAATCAAGAATAGGATAGTATTAAAAATATTATTTAAAATTTTTTATGGAATGTATGTATATAGAATAAAAATATTCCCCAAAAAATACTTAATCATAAACAAACCTAAATATTGATGGTATTGTAAAGAAACCCTTATATTAGGTCTTACTTCCTCCACACATGTTCAAAACTCCTATTTAATAAATATATATTTATTATAAATCTATATCATAACCATAATAATATATATCATACCATTTATGAAGAACTTATAATATTTTATCACTAATTTCTTAACAATTCTTTGTTAAAAATCATTATTTTGGGTAATAACTTATTCATTTTTCATGTATTTTTTGGTTTGGTAGTTTTGGTATTTATACTTTGATCAAGGTTAAATCATCTCATATTTTTTAATAATAATATAAATATCATATATATTTATTATAAATTTATTTAAAGCAATATATTATATATAGATATAGAAAAATGTATTATATTATTCATAGAGACGGTAGGTCGTACGTACACATTAATGTTGTTTTAATTATTCTAAGAATGGAATGAAAGAAAGGTAAATAATAAGTAACATATAAATAATAATTATTATATCACATAAATTAAATATATTCATAAAATCTATCTGTATTACCATCAATTTAAAATATAAATGAAAATGAATCACATCACTTCATGGAGGTGGTAGTCCACATGTACACACGAGTGACATTATTGTTTATCAATAGCCTAGAAGGTGATAAGGTATATATGATATTATTTTTTAATAATTATAATTCTATTATAAATATCATATAAAATTACTAATCCTATCATAATTACCATCCATAAAATATGATAATGTAAAGTGAATTGTATCACTACGTGGAGACAGTAAGCCGTATACACACACTAGCGATACTTTAACTCCCCATTTGATGGGAAAGAGGGTCAGTAATGGTGGTTTCATATTAATAATAATAAAATTTTAGTATATTTATTATATGTAATTTATTATTTTATGATAACTTATAGAAATTTAGAAGAGGGATAAGAAGGAATAAATTGAAAGAGGTCGGTTAAGGCAATTACCACTTCTTCGAGAGACCTTATTTAGATCCTTTCTTAAGGGACTTAATATTGGTATTTTAGGGACAGAAGAACCTCCAAAACTTGTATAAGTATGTTTATAAGATAAATGGTTAGGGATATTTCAAGATATATGGATCAATGTGTTGTGAATAAGTAAAGGAGGAAATGACATTTTATAATTGATATGAGAGGCACTTTTGGAATTTCTCAAAATATTAAATTATAATAAATTCATTATAATTCCAAATGTATAAAAGTAGAAATGAATTAGAGGATAAGTCTATATAGGGTTGTAATCTTATAATTTAAAATAATGTAGAAAAGTTTTGGTGTCATTTTAAACCTTATAATTTTGATTATCCCTTTTTTAGTCAATTCTAATTTAAACTATAGTAACAACGTTTTCCATATTATAGAGTTGAAATTTTTACTTATAAAGTTGAAATTGGACCATAAATGGGAAATTAATGAATTTTTAGAACATATCATATCCATATTTTCTTATTTTGAGATCTTATTATTATTAAATAATTTAATAAAAAATTATTTTGATAAAATATCATTTTTATCAATTTTGACACTATTCATTAAATCCTACTTTAAATGCATCAAGAAAAAGGGACAATTTTAATATAATGATTTATAAACTCTATAATATGTCATATATATATAAAATATACATTTTAAAAATTAAATCATTCAAATTATATCAAAATTAATATTATTAAAATCATTTATTTTACTTCTCTATTAATTAAATAAATACTATATTAGTATTGTACAAAAATTTAAGGTAATTATATAATTTTTTAAAATTAATAATACATTTATATAAGGAAAATAATCTAATTAAGCTAAAAAAATAAATTTATGTTCATTCATATCTTTATTTTTTTTCTATCTGGACACATAAGAGATATTTAAAACAAAGAGAGTGTCATTTTGTAACTATCTATGATTTAAATAATATATAAGTTATTTTCACCGAAAAGTTTCCATTAAACAAATAAATTTAGATCCTATGTGTCAAGGTCCTAATGAAATTCATATAATAATAATTATGAAAATATTATGTTCTTATCACAAAGTTTTAACCAAGATTAACCCAATTTACCCTTTACCAAGGTGATAAAATTTTCTATGGTTACTATTCATAATGTATAAAAAAAGAGACATATTTACTAAATTTGAGTATAATGATTCAAAATATTTAACAATTTTAATAAAATTTAACTTCTATTACTATAATAATTTAATTTCAAAATAAGTGCATAAAATGTTATAAAAAAGGCATTTTAGAAAATATAGTTTTTACGAACAAAGCTATATTTATTATTATCTCATTCATAGTAAAAATATTATATGAATTATAAATTTTTTTGTTTATTATAATATATATATATATATATATATATATTTAATTAAAATAAATTTAAAATAGCGACTAACTCAATTTATTATGATATAAATATATTACGCGTATAAAAACAGTTTTCCAGAAAAAACTCGATTTAATTTTTTAATTTTTTTTATTTCTAATCAATTGATAACCCAAATATTTATTAGATAAATTTATAAAACATTTTTTTAAAAATTTATTTATTCCAATTTATACCCACTAATTTAATAGATAGGTTATAATAGTCACATAATAATAGACCGCAGTCCGTTTGAACTCAGTGTCACATGCGAAACAAGCTATCAAATAGATTAATTTTAATTAAAAAGAGACAAACTATTTAATATTGGGGTATTAAATTCTTTATTTAAGAAATATCATCCTTGAAATTTCCATAACTTCACCCCATAAATATATTTTGGTAGTTATTAATCATAATTTAATCAGGTACCCATGCTTTCTATTTGATGTTATGATTTTTCCAAAGTACCTTTACTAGCCGAGTTATCCAATTCCTCAAAATATGTTCTCTAGTGTCCATAATATAGATAGAGTCTTCACAGTAAGATAAATTAGGTTCCAATTATATTTCTTCATAATTTAGAACATGTGTTAGGTCTGGAATGTACTTTATCAGCAAAGAGATATGGACCACATTGTGTACATTAGAAAGGATTTGTGGAATTTGTAAATGGTAAGCCACAACTCCTATTATTTCTTAGATTTCAAAATTCCCAATGTACACGGGGCACAATTTTACTTTCTAATTGAAACTTATAATACCCTTCCATGAATATACCTTCAAGAAAACATGATCTCCCACTTGAAATTCCAAATCTTTCCTGTATTTATTTTCATAGACCTTCTTACAACTTTTACTTTCTTTGATATAGGTTTGAATAATTTTTTCCTTTTCCATTGTTTCCTCCAAAATTTCTTGTCCTATAGGATTCCTTCCACCAAATTCTTCCCAAAAATATACTGTATGAAATATCTTTCCATTTAACTCTTCATATGGTTCCATTTTAATACTTGAATGGAAGATATTATTATTAGTGAATTCTAATAAATGTAAATACTGATCCCACATACCTTTAAAGTCAAGTGAGTAAGACCACAACATGTGTTCTAATGTTTGGATAATCGTTTTCGAATTCCCATCAATTTTACGGTGATAAGAGGTAATCAAATAAAACATGGTATAAAGACCCTTCTAAAGAAATTTCAAGAATGTTGATGTAACTCATGGATCATGATCAAACACAATTGAAAGAGGATCTCCATAAGTCTTACAAGTTCATTAATATAGAGTCATACAAGGTATTCTAGTGGAAAATCTTTTCTTATAATAAAAAAATGTGTATATTTGGTAATTCGATCAATAATAACACATATCAATTCATTCTTTCATAGAGTCTTTGGTAATACAATAATAAATACCATAATAATTTCTTTCTATTTACATATACTAATAGGTAGAGGTTTCATGACTCATCTAGGATGTTGTCTCTCAACCTTCACTTATTGACAAACCAAACATCTTGACACATAAATTATAATTCCTTTCTTCATAATATCCCACAAAAAATGTTCCTTCAAATCCCTATACTTATTGGTGATTCCATGGTGTATAAATAAATTTAAGCTCTAATCATCATACAATAATTCCATTTTTAGACCGGGTATAGAGGGAACACAAATTCTCTTTTCATATTTCAGAATGAAATCTTCTTATATGATGTCTACAAATTTCCAATCATTCATAGCTTTAATTTTCTTTTAAAATTCTCATCATCAGATTGGGAAATTTTTATATTTTAAAATAACTATGGATCAAAAATCATTTAAAAAAGGAGTGATATTTCCCCTCCCATAATAATTCCCATTTCCATACTTACTAGATCTATAAACATAGTATCCTTGTAAATCATCAATTTTTTCAAAACTCCATGATGAGAGTATCGAGAAATCATAATCCTTGAGTAGCTCAATCTATCTCATTTTCCTCATACTGAGTTTTTTTATGAGAATATTTATCTCAAACTCTTATGATCTATATATATCTAACATATAACACTCGGAGGTTTTTATGGAATACTTTCTTTAAACTTTTTTATTCTTTAGTAGATTTATTTGAACAAAATCATGATTTTAAATAAACCAAGAGATTTCCTTATTATAAAATTAACATTATATCATAGCCATTAGATTATAGGGAATAAGTATAAGTGACTTATAAAAATGTATTGTGAATTCATTGGCTATCAATTATTTATGAAAAATATAAATCAATTAGATATTTGTATTTTTGAGTGAATTACTTTTGGTAATTAAATTAATGAGAGATATATATATACGTGTGTGTTATATACTTAATGAAATATTTTTTATATTTATTCGATGGGTATTTTAGTCACAGGGTATGAATAAACCCTATTTGAGGTATAAAAACCTATTTTTTAGAAGGGTTAATTTTATACCTTTAAATGGAAAACCCATTTAAAATTAAGATTTTGAAACATTAATAATTTTTATATGACAAAATAAAAATTTAATTTTTAATTGGTAAATAAAAATTTACATTGGATGAATTTCTGATAAATTCTGATAACTTTCAAGTTTTGATGAATAGTAAAATACACTAAATTTTATGTGAAAACAACTTTTTTCATCGAAATAATTTATATTGTTAAATTATAACATTTAATTATTTTAAAGTGTAAATATAATATATTTTTATCATTCTATAAAATTTATGTCATTATCATTAATTTTACAACGAATTCAGATATAAAAAAATTCAATCTTTTGCAATATTTTAACTTTGAAAACTCATTCACTCTTTCTAAAAATGTGATAAATTTTAATCTAATTACTGCAAATTTTGAGTTTTAATTTTTTTAAAATGGATTATATATTTAATAAAATAGGGTCTAAATTATGTTAATATGTTACTTTAATTTTTTGGACATTATGAATTGTAACTTTAGTAATTTTTTATTACCGCGATTAAGGGTAAATCCGGTAATTAAAGTTAAAAATAATATTATAAAGTTACCATAACACCGGTCACGATCCTATTAGATTATTAAATTAGAAAATTTTCATATATGGTTCTAAATTTAATCACTTAATGGTCACTTTCCGATGAATATGACATTAATTTTATTAAAATCAACGAATGTGATAAAATGTCAGACTCTCTTTTTATATTATTATATTAATTCTAATATATGGATAAGAAGGCGGTTAAATATATTATAGGTAGTATATAGAAAGAGAAAATATTTACCTACATTTTATAATTTTATTTATAATTTTTATAAATTAAATAATTACCATTAAGGATGACACAATAGTGATGATGAAATTATTTTATTAATTAAAATATCAAATAAATTGTTTAAAAAATATTAAAGTAAATATAATATGAACAAATTAATGTTCTCCAAGAATTTTATAGGTGACTATGACATTTTAGGATTGTATTAAATATTTTTTCTCAAGTTTAAATTCTTTTTTAATTTTATTTAAAATCAAAGAAATGGATAGTTTAAAAATTGAAACTATTGATATTTTATAAAAGTAAAATTTTATTAAATTATTCAAAAATAATAAAAATATTTAAAAATTAAAAATTGATAATTTTAAGGTCTAAAATTTCATAAAATATTTGTTTATGTTAAATTAACACCATATAAGTAAATTTTTATAACCATTAAATATTTAGAATGTTATTACCATAATAAAAATTAGATAGATTAAATAAGGATAAATGAAAGTTATAATGTTTAAAATAAAACAAAAACATGTCTTAAGTTTATTGGTTGAGGGGATTTAAACTCATAATAATATTAGCTTCTAAATAATACACTTTGGAACCATTTAAATTTAAAAACAAATTTATATTATTTTAATAGTTTTTGTTTTTCCAAAGTTGCCTCTCCCCTTTCTTATAAAAGGGAACCTCTACTCTTTTAATTACACCTCTAAATCAATTATTCTCGGCCAAACCCTTACTATTTCCTCTCAAAACTTCCCTAAATTCATCATAGAGGATATAATTTTGGAATAAATTGATCCTAAGGATTCATTTTGTGAAAATCAAAAAGAGATACTCGAAAAAGATGTAATTGTTTTATCACCTCTTTCAAAATTCCTTTCTTCTGATACTTACTCTTATTATGTTGTTTCCATACTAAAATAATAAATCCAGTAGGTTATATATTTTGATATGTTATTATAATTATGATAAAATCTTATACCTCCTTGTATCCATACTACGAATAACAATATCACCATGCGTGCGTACGTATGACTTACAGTCTCCACACCGTGGTGTAATTTGTTATCCAACAATACTTTATTTGGATGAGTATAAAGATTAGTATAATGGATGTAAATAATGAATATAAAATTATAATTATTCTGTATAATTAATATACCATCTAATTTCATACCATTTATAAGTGAATGATACCATCTCTCATGCGTACGTACGACCTACCGTCTCCACAATACGATGTGATTCATTATATATGATCTTAATTAAACCAAAATTATATACATAAATGGAATGAATAAATATGATATGTATTTTAATAATATCATTATTAAAATGATATAACTATAACCTAAGAATTTCAATATGAACTTATTCGACAAAACTTGCATAACAACATAACGTTGCTAATACCCGAATAACGAGTGACAATGAAATGTTACTAAAAAATGGATGATAATAAAATATGATATCATAAAAATTAATATGATTCTTTAATAAGTCAATAACATTATTTAAATAATTATACATGAGTTTAGTATACACACAAATTATATCGGACTTAAGGTAAGGAATAATTTCAAAATCTCATTATTATTTGAAATTATTTATATGCAAGTATTTACTGGGGTATATTTATCATCTACATCAATGTTTCCTATAATATGTGATATTATTTTTATTCTTCTACAATTTTTAAATTCAAATTTACCCATTGTTAAATTTTCATTAAATGGAATGAAAGGAATCTTTTGGCATTTTTCGATATGATTTACTTTTTAACTTTTTTGACAAAAGTACGAGGAGAATGTTTTTTTAACTTATATTGAATGAATGGATTTTATGTATTCATAACAACTTATTTACATGATGATTCCTTTATGTGTTTTCAAGTTTATTTTCAACTGAATTATTTTATTTTAAAATTTCATAGCATTTTGAGAAAAGAATTTTTTTTTAATAAGAACCGATATTTTCCTCAAGAATTAAGTTCAAGTGTTTAAAAAAAAATATTTTACATATAAGATGACGATATTTAAATATGGTTATTTTTTAATATTATTTTATTGTGTTAATTATGGAATGTAATTTTATATGTATTATGTTATTGTGGATTTCTTGGGTTACGCTATAATGAATTATTTATGTTTTTGTGGAACATCTAAGAATGATTTCATTATGAGATGGGTGGGACCAATATATTCCTCTAATTAATTGGGTAAATATTTATATCTCATGGGATAGACATGGCTGGAACATAAAGTAAACCTGGTTTATTAATACAGGGCTTGAATAAAAAGTAAACCCAGTTCATTAATAGAATTTTTCCACTATGATGGTCTTGGCAATGGGCCTTGACTAATATGAAATGATTTTCTGTGCTTATGTGTATGACACAAAACTTCATGTCTTATGATTTTACTTTTGGGATTATGTCTATTAATTCCTATGAACTTTTATCCCAGGACATGATATCACAATCTTTCATATATAGGATAAGACTACAAAATGTTATGTTTTTATGTCTTATGATTGTGATATGATTGATATTTCACTTGTTTAACCTTACTGAGTATTTGAGCTCACCATTTTATATGTTTGTTTTCCTTAGGTCCTAAAAAAGGTTATTAAGTAAGATATATCAAAAAGTGGTCTAGTTATGAAGAAATAAGTAGGAGACAATGTCGATGTTTTATGAACCGGTTGTTTATGTTTCCCAGTTTCTAAATACACTATACCAATATGGTTTTGTTATGGATTAATTATATGTTGTAATGAATATACATTAATATTTAAGTAATATCAATGTATGTAATGTATGGGTTATTATAGTTTGTATCATAGGAATGGTATAATTATCCTTTGGAAACTAGGATGATAAATCCTTGGTAAGAACCCTAAGGATATGTCTAAGTATAGGTTAAATATTAGTGTTTTAGAAATGACCTTGAATAGCCTAGAATAAAACCTAAAGTATCCTAAATTGAAATTTTATTCTTGAATTATGTTGTTTTCCCATTATGATTAGTGTTTCTCACACTAAGCTTCTTGGTTTTAGTCAATTGTTGGAACCTGAAGGAACCGTGTTAATGCTAAATGCAGAAGGAAAAGCAAGGATTGTCCTCCTGAGCAACCAAATGTTATGGGAGATGGAATGAAAAATCCTGTATTCATGATCACACAACTTTATCAATCTATGAATCATGGTAAACTTACAAACGAGAAAAGGAGGGAGCAACATTTTATTGAATCCTTCATGAGGAAATATCCACCTTCATTCAGCGGGTCTTATGATTTATTAGTGTCTAAACAATGGATCAATACCACTGAAAAGATATTTTCAATTCTAAAATGTTCTTAACATGATAAATTCATCCTAGCAGTATATCATTTGGAAGGTAAAACTGATAAATGGTGGAATATTTTCAAGAATATGAGACAAAGATATTAAATTGAGTCTATGGAATGGGATGAGTTCAAGAACTTATTTTTCAATTAGTACTCTCATTGTATTCTTTGAACAAATATAGAAAAAGAGTTCCTTGAACTTAATAAAAAGGTTGATGAATTCATTGGTTCTTATGAAGAAAATTTTACAAGACTTGCAAGGTATGCTTCTGCAATTATTATCCAACCTGAGCGTAAAATTGATCAATTATTTAGTGGATTAAAACCAAGTCTCTGAAGGGAATTAGCCATAAGGTACTTGAATAGCTATAATGAAATTGTTTGATGTGCTCTCATGGTTGAGATGGAGACTGGAGAAACCAATCATTCATATGGGTCTAATAAGAAGAGAAAAATGGAATTCAAAGGAAAATCTAAAGACCACACTGAAAAGAAGATGAGTTTTCCATCATGCTCAAAGTGTGGAAAGAAACATGGAGGAAATTGTCTTAATGAAACTGGTAAATGTTTTATGTGTGGAAAATAAGGTCATCAGGCATTTGAATTCCGAAGTGACGAGAAAATGATGTATAATGATGCGAACAAAGAAAAGGCTACAAAAATGATCCTCCTACACTTAAATTCTATAAGTGCAAGGAAGTGGAGCATTATGCCAATCGATGCCCTAATCCAAGGGTTATTGATGATGATCGATGTTAAAAAACTCCTAAAAAAAGGACAAAGGAAATTCACATGCAATCACTATCGGCGACGTGGAGTAAAATAATGATGTGGTGAAAGGTACACTTACCATCTACTCTAAAGTAGAAAATGTTTTATTTGATTATGGATCTATGCATTATTTTATTTCTAATGAATTTTCTAATCGTATCACCATATTACATCAACAATTATATGTTGAGTTATGTCACACAACCCTCCTCGAAAAGTGTACCCATCCTGGGATGACAATGTGATAAGGGAGATAATGACCCCCGAGACCTGCCTCCAGTAGGCCCCGGGTTGGCGACTAGCAACAAGGGTATAGTAAACACACAGATGAGAGGAATTACCCTCCAAGAGAACACATGCGAAAGAGAGAGATAAGACATTCAACAACCAAATAGAACTCAGTAAATAATATAAATGAAATCCCAAGTACTCATATGTAATGTCATGAAAAACTACTACAACTAAAAGGGGAAAACTGCAAGTACCCAAAAGAAAGTAAAAACAACAACAACCATGAATCCCAACAGCTCCTACAACCCCAAGCTAGTAGAAACAATATAGATCTCCAACCATCTCTATGTGACCTAAAAAATAGTTTATATATACATAGGGAGAGTATAACAGTATACTCAGTAAGATCATCCCCAGAGCCTCTTGTGAAAAAGTAAAGAAATAATTCTAAAGTAAAGTGAACAACAAGTGAAACTAAATCATCCCCAAAACAGGTATACTAAGTTCCCAGCCTCACCATGGATAAACTCACAAAGTATAACATACAAGAGTATATAATATAATAAAGAATATCAAGGGTACCCCAATACTACTTCTCCACTGGTTTTCCACTTTTACCCAACATCGCACATCCTGAGAATCTCTCTCCAAAAAGGCTTGCCCGTAGACACCTGGGCGAAGCACTAAAAGATGCACCTCATGCAACAAAACCACCACGTCCTCATAAGAATAGTAACCAGATAGTTTCTAGGAGACACCACAGCTCGCATAACGTGTATCATACATCGGGTATTAAAACTCAAGCCTTTATATCCCATACACCGAGTAAGGATCCTCAAGCCATCATAACCTATACACATTACACCTAAAAAATACTATAATAAACTATATCTAGAATATATGTGTGTGAATAACCATAAGAAATTACAACCATCAACAGACATATATGGAGAAAACTAACCACTGTTCCTAAGATCACAAGTAACTACCAAGAGAAGAGAGCGGGGCCAAATGGGGTAGTCAACCATCCATCCTCCCACCATAATGTTGGGAAAAACACCCCCAGGGCTCAGAATCTTCGGGGTGTTAGTTTCCCTAACTGACGGGGTGGAGTAACATATAGAAACACAAAAATTATAGAATATACTATAGCTCACAACCACACTATGGGAATAACCTAGTCTTAGAATCAACTGTAGATAATGTCTCTCGGACTCCCAACTGCCACTTCTAAGACTTGGTATCCTATAAGCACACAACCATTAAAAGAGATTTAATACATTAATTCATTACCTTTTTATTCGTTTCACTTTACGTTAATTAGTTCTTTAAACATTAATTAACCATTAATAATTACATAATATATTTCATTAGCATCACACCCAAAGTCCGTTGTCTGCAGCATTGCGTCCTAGTAAGCTCCAACCCCATGGGTTAACATCCTTTATTCAATTATTTATTTACAACATTACTTTCCCATATTCCCAAGCATTCCATAAAAAACATTCTGTGCTACTAAACACAAGGGGGATCAACACGGTGAGTAGATGAACCACACATCGTGTTTTTTCTGCCTATATATCAAGAGTGTAGACCCATCCTAACTTGAGAATATAAACACCTAAAGCACATAGAATACCCCATGTGTCTTCACCCCTTTTAGATGAAGGGTAAGAAAGACCATCTACTATGAACAGTGGGGAAAGTAAAGAAGATAAAAAACCAATAAGAATCAGTGATCATCCAAACATTCACATCCAACCCGTTCCATCATCCACAATGTCCGCCCTGACACCCACATGCATAAACCGATGCATCCCACCACTCTACGGGTCGACTGCTGCCACAACCAATAGGAATCAGTGAGCAACCAAACATTCACATCCAACCTACTCCATCATCCACGATGTCCTCCCCGACACCCACATGCATAAACTGATCCATCTTGCCACTCTAGGAATCAATTGCTTCCACAACCAATAGGCCTCCCTTCCCCCATATATCACAACATCCTTCCAGCCTCACATCACAACAAAATCAAAAGGAAAAAAACCATCACATCAATTGATCTCTTGGACCTTAAACAATTAAGGTGGTAACTCATAACCCTACAAGGAATTATCTTATATCAAACCAACAGTTCTTTAATCCATCATGGATTAACCAATTTATTATTCGTAGGTTCCAACTTCAGAAAACCTAAATAGTAAGCTATCACAAATAATTAAACATTATTACAATACCAATTCGATTAACATAAAATTACAACAAGAAGAACCATATTTCTTTACATGCCTCTTTATCTTTAGACAAACAATTATCAATCAATTCCGCCTTTATGTTCTTTACCAATTTCTATCAAGAACGAAAAGATAAAAAAAGCAAGCATAGATATCACACTATCTAGAAAAAATGAGGAAATAACATACGATCGATATCAATTTATTTATATGGTTCAAATATTTATTATTTCAATTACACTGTGATCTAGTGGGATAAAAAATGCTAACTATACAGTTGCACGCAAAATAAAAGGGAAACAACGAATCCCCTACCTTAAACAGTTCATGATGTTATTTATATAAAAACAAGCCACACAATGGGTTAAAATCTCCTCCCCCATGACAACTGTATCCACCTGAGGATGCAGAGACCCCACTACACCGGTCAACACCAAAGAAAAGTCTATTAGGAACACGAAGATAAAATTCAATAAAAGGAAAAAGAGAAATATAAGGAGATGATCCCAAAAGAATGACGAGAGATAATACCTTATATCGAAGATTGATCGATATAGCTTGGTTGCCTCCAAATAGAGGGGAACCAATCCTAGGAAAAAGGTTTGATCACACAACTTTTACAGGAATTAGTGGAATGTTCGAGTGTCTCACACCCGAGAAAAAAGAGGAAGATATATCACCCTTTTAAAAGATTTAACAGAGCACCGAATTAAGATATGCTGAATTTTGCATTAAAAGTGGATCGCATTAAACCACATGGTTTGACTAAGTAAAAGCATTTTGGTCCTTATGAAAAAATTAATGTAGGAGTTACAACCTTTGAATTGGTATTATATTCCATAAAACAAGGATTTAAATGAATTTTACATCAAAGGAAATGTCAAAAGGGTGAAACAGTAGGAAGCTGGAAACACTGTTCATTAATAAGAAATTTGGAAAAGAAAAGAGGTCACTGTTGGAACCTCACCATTCTAGAAACAATATTCATTAAATCAAAATTTTTCAAAGTAAAGAGGTCACTATTGGAACATCACCGTTCTGGAAACACTGTTCATGAACTCAAAATTAGGCAGAAGAAAGAGGTCACGGTTGGAACCTCACCGTTCTGAAAGCACTGTTCATGAACTTAAAATTTGGAAAAGGAAAGAGGCCACTATTGGAACCCCGCTATTTTGGAAGCAATTTTCATGACCTCAAAATTTGGAAAAGGAAAGAGGTCACCATTGGAACCTCACCGTTCTAGAAATACTATTCATGAACTCAAAACATGGAAATGGAAAGAGGTCACCATTGGAACCTAACCGTTCTGGAAACAATGTTCATGAAGTCAAAATTTGGAAAAGGAAAGAGGTCGCCATTGGATCCTCACTATTCTATAAACACTGTTCATGAACTCAAATTTTGAAAAGGAAAGAGGTTACTGTTGGAAGCTCACTATTTTGGAAACACTGTTCATGAACTCAAAATTTGGAAAAGAGGTCACCATTGGAACCTCACCGTTCTGAAAAAACTGTTCATGAATTCAATATTTTTCAAAGGAAAGAGGTCACTATTGGATCCTCACCGTTCTGAAAACACTATTATAGGTAATGGTTTCATCATAATATTATACTTATACCATTCAACCTTGAATTTTTTTCATACAATGAATCGATATACAAATTCTGCAACCACCATCTTCATGTTATCCCATCATAAGTTTTGGTTTAGATCTCTATTAATCTTAGTGATTCTTGGATTAATAGATATGTACAAGCTTTGAAAATAATCTATAAGTTCCCTCTTCAATTTTGGTTTTGATGGGACACATATATAGTTTCCAAATCTTTTAACCTTATCTTTAGAAAAGTTAAAATTTAGAATATTTTCTACTTTTCCCTATAGCTTCTCATTATTTTTCTAGGTCCCCCATATCCTCTCAAGAATTGATGGTTAAGAAACTATTTGATAAAGGTAGGATGATGTTACTTATATGATTCCCATTTCCATATTTTTAATTTCAATAAATTTTGAATTCCTTTCAATTCTCATTTTGGATAGGGATTTGGGACCCTTTTTACTTAGAGTATCGGCCACTTTATTCACCTTCCCAGAATGGTAATGGATTGAATAATAATAATACTTTATTAGCTCTTACCATATTCATTATAAAATATTGAGTTTTTTTGTGTGAATATATACATGAGGATTTTATGATCCATATATATGTCATACTTCTCCCCATAGAGATAATGTCATAAAATATTCAATGTTATTATCACAAAAACCAATTCTAGATCATGTATTAGGTAGTTTTTTTCATGGATATTTAATTAGCAAGAGGTATAGGCTATCACTATTTCATTTTTCATGAGTACATTACCCAATAATTTTTTAGATACATCACTATAGATCAAAAATACTTCCCCACCGATGGGTAATACTACAATAGGTACAATGATTATACTCGTCCTTAACTTCTTAAATCTATTCTTGTATTTATGGATCCAAACAAACTTTACTCCATTATGAGTTTTCTTGGTTAGTGGGTTTAAAAATAATGAGAAGTTTCTCATAGATAAATGATAGTACCAAGATAATCCAAGTAAACTAAAAATCCCCACCACAAATATTTCTTTGGGCCATCCTTTAATTTTCTATTTCCTCAATGGATCCACATATATCCTTTTTTTGATTATAACAAGCCCCATGAATGTTACTTATTCCATCCAAAACTCACATTAACTATAATTTAGATATAATTTTTCATTCACGATGCCTTTAATACAATATTCAAAATCTCATCATGTTCCTAATTTCATTTGGAGTAGATATAGACTAACTTATATAAATACTACAAAAAATTTATCAAGGTAATCCCTAAATAATCTATTAATTAAGTCCATTAATATAGTTGGTACCTTAGTGAGTCAAAATGGCATCCCTATGAACTCATAGTTCTCGTACCTTGTATGCAAAGAAGTATTGGTGATGTCCTCCTTCTTCACCTTTACATTATAATATCACAACTAATGATCCACCTTAGAGAAATATTGGGATCCAGATGGCTTTCTGAATAAGTCATCAATACATGAAAAAAGATACTTGTTTATTATCATGAAATTTTTTGAGATCATGATAATCAATGAAAAGTTTAATTAAACTATCCTTATTCTTGATGAGAAGGACAAACACACCCCATAGAGAATAACTTAGGCATATTAACCCTTTATCCATATTCTCTTGTAGTTTCTTCTTTATATCTTCAAGTTCAATAGTGTCCAATTTATAAGGATACTTGGATATTAGAAAACATCCAGGTATAAGTTTGATTGATAACTTAACCTATCATTTAGTAGGAAGAAAATAAAATTTCTTAGGGAACAAATCAACATATTCTCTTATAATGGGCATGTAATTAGGGTTTATTTTTCCTTATTCTCAATCATTTAACCTTGATAAACTTACTCATATGGTAATAATATAAATTCCTGAGAAGATTATTCCAAATGATATCCATCCTACTCCTTAAACTTTTATAAAATTGAAGGTATATTCATGATATTAAGGTTTATTTCCTTCTTCTAGAAATTTATATTGGCTGTATACAAGGAAATCCAATCCATACCTATAATAGCACCAAACTTCAATTGAGGGAGTATCAAAAAGTTCGATGGGAAATTCAGCCTACAAATAATGATAAGGGTGAAGTTATATGCTTGGGATGAAATAACTAACCGATTCTATTTTTTAACTGATAAACCGACTTTAATGTTTTGAAGTGGTGTTTGAATAGTTCTAATAAACTTGCATGATATTAAAGAATGCACAAAACCACAACAAAATAGTATGTTATCTAGTATTGAATGAATAACTAGTGTACCTATAACCACTTTTTTTTCCAGAATCCACATTAGAAGTTGTGATGGAATATATTATATCTTTCTCTATAGGACTTGGATTTTATTCTCAAAATTTATCTTCACTAACCCTTAACTTATGGAATTAGTTTATATAGTGTTCTTATTACTCATAGTTGAAATATTAAATAATTGGATGAGGGTTGAATGGAATTTTCCTTTCTTTCACCACATCAGTGGGTTTCTCCCATAGATATTTACTAGTGTGGTTCCCCTCATACATAAACCTAAATAATTTCCTTACCCCCTTCAAGAAATTTTTGGGATGATTCTTTATGCACTTTTGAAAAGTGGGAAGTTGTAATTTCTCACCACTATTAGATTTATCCATTTTACCCAGAAAATTAAACTCTATTCTTCACTTACTATCTCTAGTCCCATGAGACCCTTGATATTTATTGATCTATATTTTGATATTAATGGAAAATTGGAAAATTTCTTCATAGATTTCAAAGTCTCTAATTTCCAAAAAATTTCATAGATATATCATTATCCCCTAAATAAGTGGTCAACTTTGCTTTTTGGTTAATGATAATGCCTGAGTAATATCATGAAAATTTTGTGAAGCTTTACTCATATGTATCGATGGACTCCTCATCCTTTTACTTGAAGATAAATAATTCCATCTCTATTTTAATATGGATAGTGTAAGGAAAATATTTATTGAAAAATATTATCCTATGTCCTTTCTACTCCATCACTTCAATTTCTTCCTTGAGATTCATATTCTTGATCAACATCCGCCATTGATCAACTTCTCCCTCCAAGTGATAAACAACCAAGACGACCTTATCGTTCCCATATAATTGAAGTAAATATTAGATCATTTCAATGGATTTTATCCATTTCTCTATCATTAAGGTATTAGAATATAATATGAAATTTAGTGGCCTTTGTCACATAAAGGTCTAAATTGAAACGTTCTATTTATTAGGGAGATGTGGGTGCTCCTCTTGATTTAAGTTTCTATTATAAACTTGATCTAATTGAGTAATTATTTTCATGAATTTCTAAAATTCTACTCCCATTAGGTAGGTAATCTCATTTGGGTTATAATTACATTTCCCATTACACTGGTTATTAACATGATTCCTCATATTTCTAGAATTTGACTAAAATAAATAGAAATTATGGATTATAATATTTAAATTATTAAACATATAAAATGAAAACTATGAACATTGAAGTGATAACCCATAAATAACTTTAAGTCCTTATCTTATGAATTTATAGGTCTGATCTATGTTATACACATCCTATTTACTAACATTAAATTTCATAATAATTTTCTCTCTCTTCATAATGGTTAAATAAAATATTATTAACCAAATCATATCTCGTATGAGTACCTATCCTGGTATGAAATCTTATAACTCTTTATTTTTCACAATGTATAGGTTGAGTTAATATCCATTGAGACCTTTTAGAGTTATTACCCCTAGGTACATCTGATCCGAAACCATATCCACTTTCCAGTATCTAGACATGGATACATTTGCTTGGAAAACCAATAAATCAATACTATAATGAAATTTTTTTGATGTTTTCCTATGTTTTTCTTATCCTTATGGTTCTCAATAAGGTTTTATAATTCTATTCCCAAAAATAACCAGACCTTTCTCTGATACCAACTATGATAACCCATATCTTTTATATTCTTTATTTCATGATTTATTACATAAATGTACACATAATACAATCCCAAAAATTGAAATGCCTAGTTTATTAGATAAATTAGAAGCACAATACAGTAAATTGAAATAGGTATAGAATGAAATTGTTTAAAAAATCCAAAACAAACCCTTAAATTCCATCAATCTTCAAATACTACATGGGATAACCTAGGGACATATATAAGAAATGGGCGAGCTATAAATATTAATAAGGTAATAATCAATGAATCACATAAATTAAAGTAGTACATGAGGGTCAATAGCTATAACATGATGAAATAGAAAGGTGATGATCATAATCAAGAATGAAAAATCATCGAATAAAAGGATAACATAAAGGCACGATAAAAATGTGGCAACAATATAAAACATGACATCATAAAATAAGTCAAGGATAAACACAAATACATCATAACATGGTGTTATTAGGATAACCATCTATGAACCATACATGTTATCTGTTGAGATTAAAATATTACCCAATGCATTGGGGAGATATATAATTTCGGGTCCACCCGTCATATTCATATCATGTACATGCATTTGTTTTCTACATAGACCATACAACTTAAGAACATATTTCATCCATTTTAATCCCAAGATTATGGAGTGTGGGTTACCTAAATGGAATTAAAAAATAATTGGAATATAGGTACAACTATATGAATACCCTTGAGGGTAAATGGGGATGGGTATTCACAACAAAAAAGTTTGGCATAGAATATCATAGAATAATTTTGATAGCATAATAGGTGTACATAAAGGTTCCTAGAATGGATTAATGAGAGTGAAATGTGGTATATAAATACATTTTAATAATAAGGATAATAAATGTATTTATAATAACAAATGTAAACATGAATACTTGGTAATAAAAAGGCTGAATACCAATAAAGTAATTGAATAAAGAAGATGTGGAAGAGAAATCCTTACTTGAGAGTTTGCTTATAAAATCTTGGGAGGAGCTTATTATAGGATAGGGAAACCTTGGGAGGTATTTATAAAAAGACAGGGAAAACATTTGTTCTTAAAATATTTTGAGTAAGGAGGAAATGGAGTATGGGTCGATATTTATAGCAAAAGAGATCTGAATTCTTTATTAATTTATAAATATAGGTTTTAGAATCTAATTTATAGAATAATAAAAACCAAAAATATTCCCATGTTTTCTACCAAATAGGGGTAGTTTAAAATAATTTATTAGGATAATAAATAAACTCATTAAAATAATACCATTCATGGTGTGGAAGTGAGTCATGTTCATTAATAACCATTTTCAAAACATAAAATATAACATATGTTTTGAAGGATTCATTATAGGTTTGTAAAATTAATCAAATAACTTCAAAAACACATTATTTTAAATAGGAAATCCATTTTTTTTCTTTTTATTCCTTTTTTCATTATTTATTATATCACTTTTGGATATTATGATGACATTATTTATACCATATATTTATATCGTATTTAATTTTAACACAAAATATCAGCTATCTTAAAAAATTATGAAAAATTCACCATTGGATAATTTTGAAATGATGATTACCAAAATTATATTTATTTTACCAAAATAATTTTCTAAATATAGAAAATACCACTTTTAAGTAAGATCCTTATTTATTAAAAAATACTAGTTTTTATGATACAAATAACTTTTTGACCCTTATAAAAATTACATGGGAATTTGTTAATTTATATTAAAATTTATATTTTTATAAATATTATATAGTAATACTATTTAATAAAAATAAAATATATTTCAAAACTCTTAGATTTATAAAAAATATTTTTTAAATGAAATAATATATTTCCCAAGAATACAAATCTCATTTCTTTATATCAAAATATATTTTTTATCAAACTAATTATATAATAATGTATATATAAAGTAATAATGATATGCGGTCAATACAATAATTATTTTTTAAAAATAAAATATAAATATTCATACTACTAGGTTCTAGATACATAAACCCTTATTACACCTGTGTATACTCTAAGGTTAAGGTGTGCAATAATAGTACATTATTGGTGTGGTTCAGTGAACATGGTTTAGGTGGTGATATATAAGCTTGAAAATATCTTGTAAATGAGTTTTCTTGAGTTTTATTTATTGAATTTGATATTGGTATTGGTCAAGGGAAAAGCCCAGTGATTCCATCTCCCTTGGAAGCTATGATAAATAGGCTTCATAGGGTATGATTATACTGGTCAAGGCAATCACTTCTTCCCTTTTTGACAATTAGATTTTATTATAACCCTAAATATGGTCACCGTATAATGGATATATTAATAATGGTTGTGATGCCTAATAGTCTTTTAATCTTGATATTGAAATTATAGAAATATTTTATAATGTTACAAAAAAGAAAAAAAAATATAGTTCATTTTTTTGTATAACTATATTACTTAATAAGGAATGTATCAATTCTAAAGAGAATTTAATTTATTAAAGTCTAGGTCATTACAAGTTCAACCTGGGATAATGTAGATTTATTATAAAAATTTTCACCAGTTTTGGTGGCTTAACATAAACAAATACATGTGAGGTTCTTCACTAAATTCTTTACTTATCAGTAGGTAAAGGAAATAACATAAAAATATTGTTGGTATTCTTCATAAATTTCAATTTAATGTATGGAAATGAAACAAAATCATGATGGATTTCATGGCTAGTTTAATACGATCAACTAAAGGGAAAGATGAAGTATGAGTAACAGTGGATCATATAAATAATATAGCTCCATTTTTTACTTATTAAGGAAGATTAATTGGTTAATGAACTTAGAATATTATATGTTAGTGTGATAGTGAAAATTCATGGTTTACTAGCTTATATCATATTTAAAATGGACCTATGGTATAAATCATGGTTTTGGAAAGGACTTTAACAAGAATTGAGGTCTCAGGTAAAATTGAGTACCTCCTTCCATCCTAAGGTTGATGACCTATTTGATAAATCTATCCATATATTGGAGTATATTATTTGAGTATAAATTTTTTACTTAGGTCAATTGTGGGATTATCACCTTGCCTTGGTGGAATAATCTTACAATAATAGTCACCAATAACCTATTCAGACGGTCTTGTATGAGGAATTATATAGAATAACGTGCCACTATATTTTTCATTGGATAGATATTTGAAAATATTTTATAATTTGGACTAGTATTATCTAGGATATAACAGATCATGTGAAACATTTAATGCCCCACCGCCTCAGACCCACTCAAAAATGCCTAGATTAGTTGTGTGCCACATGAGGTTAGGCACCTCCTTGTACACCAAAGGTTTCTGACCAACATTGAGGGTATATGGGGTGATAGTGGGGAGACTATAATCTATAATGATAATAATAATTATAATAAAATAATGTAAGTAATAATCTAAATACAATGTAATAAATAGATCAAATTCAACAAAAATAATGATCCAAAAATACATATAATAATTCAAATGATATCTAAATTTCATTCTATTTATATAGAATTCAATAGAACTTACTTTGGGTTGATAACATATATACATGTACAAAAATAACCAAAATTATCACCATCATAACACTAAGGAATAACCTGACCCATCTGACCAATTCTATAATGCATGAAATCACATGCTAATATAACCATTTTACCATCCTAAGTCATCATGATTCCCCAAAGAAACATCAAAAAACTATATCAAAAGTCCCATGGACTTCCGCATTTTTTTTCCAATCACCAGATCAACATATAGATAAACCAAAGGAATGAATATACCCATCCAAACAATAATCTGGGATCATCAGTCTCAACATAAATGATGAGATTCATCCCCTATATAATGGTATCAACTACAACTAACCATGAAATTAAACAGTGATAACCTACTCCATATTTACGTTAAACACCATCCCCTATATATCTTAATTTATAGCGGGCACCACCCACAATGTGTGGTTAACACCTCCTAACGGGCTATTCCCTATGTGAAAATGACCCCAATAACCCCATCATCTAACCACAGTGAGTATCATCACCAAAATCCTAGTTTAAACCACTATTAAAACTCCTTAAATACCTAAAAACCACATAACCTAGCCATAGTAATAGTCAAAATCATCATCTTTATCTCGGTGAACCACATTTCCCTACTTCTAGATATCAGTATCTCCCATAGTCACAAGGTTTATGACTAACACATTTCCATAGAATTATCTCGTCCATCACATCATGAAATAGTTTTTATATCAAACATAATCACACCCAACCAAACATATAACTTTTTATCACATAACCCATGCCATACCAGGATCAACCACACTATTTCAAACATTAGAGAACTCTGCAATATTTCAAAGGAACAATAAAAACCCTAAGAAATTAATAACTAGTCTTACCTATAACACCCCAATCATGTCTATTTACCAAAAATCACATAACACATATATAATTAAAGAATAATATATGAACCACTTAACTAGATTTTACAAGACTCTAATAAGTAATAATTTCTGACTCATTTGGCCTAAATAAGAAGATTTAGTAAAATTTAACAAAATCCTAAAAATTAGGTTTTGTAGAGAGGGATTAATAAATATAAATATATAAAAACATTTTTAATATGTAGATGGTTTTTTCTTACTCATATCTCCTTTCCACTCAAGACAACATGTGATTCCAATAAGAAATGAGAGAGATATCACTTGTGGAAGAAGAGAGGGGTGTAAGAAGTGATTGGAAGATTTTTGGTAGTTTTGGGTGTGTAAGAGCCTTAATTTACCTTAGAAATGTGTTTTTAACCATTATGTATTAATTTGTAAGATTTTAGAAACACTTTTTATCTAATACAAAATTTGTAAAACATATAAACACTTACTTTGATTCTCCTTACTTAGAATCCTTGTAGTTGGAATAAACTTAATTAGAATCCCATTACTTATAATCACCTTATGTGGAATAACCTTATATATAATACTCTTACTTATAATATGCTTATATAGGAATTAAATTACAGAGAATCCACTTAATTATGAATTCCCTTACTTATGAAGCTACGTAAAGCTTATTAGGGATGAGAAGCCCATCAGTGGGAAGGTTGTAAATACCCTTATATATATAATTAGGTAAAACATTTTAATTTTAGTATTTAAACCATATTATAGGTATATTTTTTTGTTAAAGTATATTTAGGAGGGGTTGGAGGATTTTAGGAGGAGAATGAGGTGAAGAGGGGTTAGTACCTTGGTGTTATAGGCATTGAGTACTTGATGGAATTTTACTGGGTACTAAGTGTTAGTCTAGTGGCTACAAAGTCACTTTTAACACTATGAGGTACCCAGTGGATTAGTACTGGGTACCTAATGGAACTATTTGGTTTTATTATTATTGGGGGGTTCTTCTATTTTTTCACTCCAAAATTAAATCCCTAAAACTATGAAAACTCATGATTATACTCTATTTTCTTTATGTTTCTTCATTTCCCAAGCACTCATTCTTCAAATTTTCTTTATATGTGAATCTATATTCATGTTTTAATGAAATTGGATTCGATTGGTCCCATGATCTCACTTTCATTAAGTTGAGGATATGACTCTCTTCTAGTTTCTCCTCATTGTTTTTTATAGCTTTAAGTTTAATACCATCCTCCTAAATATATGGGTTCATTTAATCTTCTAGATTCCCTGGTATTCTTTTGGGAAATCTACTGAAAAATGACTACTCAGGTGAATCTAAGGTAAGTTCATAGTTCCAATTCTTATATTCACCTTCCTCTAATTCCAGTGGCATTTCCTTAAGTTTTAAATCTCATTTGGTGATCTCTTTTAACATGTGGTGACATACTTCTTTCCTCTTAGACCCCAAAGTAGTTTTTGTATATATTTTTGGCATGCATAATGAATTTTCCTCTCACACTTATTAAGGCATGTGTTGTAATTGGTATTAGGTTGAGTGGATATAACTTATAAAAAATCATTTTTTATAAGAAATGAATTTTTAATTTATCCATTATTGAGTTTGAAGGAGGTTTAAGTTTACTTTTCATTCAAAATGATTTTAAATATTTTATTGTGTGTTATTCATGTTATTTTTTCATGATATTATCATTTACTATGTTCTCACCTTGTAATGCATTATTTATATTATCAATTTATTTAAAAAGGGTCTCTAATAATGTTATATATCGTTATTTAATGTTTTATAAGAATGTATTAGTTTATCACTTATTTTAGTTATTAAAATGGTTCTTACATGATACTTAATGTTCATTATATGAATTAAAAGGGGTAATTGGATTTTTCAAGTAGATGAAATGTTATTTGGAGTATGATGGTTGGGATGGGATGATAAAACCCATCCATTTTTTAACTATTCTTATATTCTCTAGGAAGAGCTTAGGCCAGGACTTGGTATTACTTTTTACTCATCCATAGGGATGGGATTATTACTTGTTGTGGTATATTTATCCACCTAGGGTGAGCTACAATATTTCCTTACCTCCATCTCGAAATTGATTCCATGCTATTCCTGAAATAGATAAATAAATGTGAGGACCCTCCTGATATAGGGTATTATTATTTATTATTATAGATGATTTTATTTAAAGTGTATCAAGAAGTATTTTTCAATTTATTTTTATTTTTCTATATCTATAAAAAATTTCTTTCATGAATTTGAGTTTATGATAGGTATTTGGGGTGGGATTATGATCACCTACTGAGTTACCATACCCACACTCTATATGTCCCCCATTGATTCATGTCAAAACTTTTTATATGTGATCAAATTAAGGAGAAAATACAAAAGCATGGAGGCTAGTACCATATAGAACCTGTATTATGGGTGAAATCTATTGGTATTTTGGATGACTAATACTTAAGGATTGTCCTGGAGGTTTCACTTGGGATTTTTCACTTGTGAGTTCACCATTTTAGACTTTTAGGACTTCATTTTCTTAGATTTTATGTACATATAAACTTTTGACTAGTTTTTAATATTTTGATGAATTTTTTGATGAATTTATTCTATTTAATATAGTTATTTCATTTTTAATATTTATTTTACTTGTTAAGAAGGTACCCATGGAGGTCCTCTGTGTTCTTGAGGATTATTTCTGTCAACCCTAAGGGTAAAGCCAAATTCTTAGTGTGAAATTATGTTTATTCTATTAGTTTACTAGGGGTAAACTATTTCCCACTAGAAAATTTCTTAAACCTTGATGTTTATACTAGCCTCTGGAAACCAATAGGTGATTATCAGCTGTTGTGACAACCTGACCTGACACTGTTTGGGTGATTGGGTCACAACCCTTACAAATATGATCTAATATACCCAACATTTCCTTTACTTCCACAACCAACGAAAGTTTCAAGTTAAAATACATTTACTAATTTTATCCTTTAAGTGATGAATATGATACATCATAATATGTTGTTTAATTATGATGTTTAAGGTTAATACATTAAGTAAGTATGATCAACAATGAGTTATTTTATATTTATTTTTTATTACATTTCTATGATTAATGTATTAGTCAATACTGTTAATGGATATATAAGGAAATTTTTAATGAAACAAAAATATCAATATCTATTAAAAGGATAGAGAAGTTAAATTACCAATGTTTTCTTATAACACCATTAGATTTGAAAATAACACTACGTTCGATAGTGTATACAACACACAACACCGATCCTAAACAAACCACAACCTATTATTATTTAAATATGATCGGTATAATAAATATTGAATTGGTAGGTATGAATAATATTAACTAAATTATGAAATATATACAAAGTATCTAACAAATAAAAATGCATTTATTAATTCTCATGAAATTAGTAATCAATTTTTAGTAAGGTTATTTTATGATTCAGAAATACATTTTCCTCACAAATGATTATTTTTTTGTGAGAAAATATTATAATTAATTTTTAGAAATTCTATAATTTTTTTTGAAAAATAATATAATTTTTTAAATAATAATATATAAATTATATTATGGAGAAATTTTCACATTTTTTTAAAAATATTGATTTTCTAGTGAATAGTTAAAAATACCAATTTTTATTGTAAATTGTATTTTTGTTTCAATAATTAACAAAGAAAATTTTTATTTTAAAATGATTTAGTAAAAAATTTGTTCTATTTTATTATTAATAATCCAATTATGTTTATTTAAA
This sequence comes from Viscum album, assembly GCA_963277665.1. NCBI lineage: Eukaryota > Viridiplantae > Streptophyta > Magnoliopsida > Santalales > Viscaceae > Viscum > Viscum album. The sequence continues at coordinate 507,801,044 of OY728131.1, read as the reverse complement.
TCAATTTCATGATTGAACATTGTATTAAAAAACTTTATATATAAAAGGCATTTTTTTGAAAAAATGTTTTTCATCGCATTTTACATGTTTATTTTATGTTTTATTTTATAAAACTTATAGAAATTTAATTTGATAAAATATATTATATATTTTTTATCTGGAGGTTCAAAATTGGTAAATATTTCCCTTTTATTTTTTTTCAATATGAATAGTAACATTGGTAAAATTTATCACCTCGATAATGGGTAAATCAAGTTAATATCAATTAAAAATAATTGATAAGGTCATAATATTTTATATTAATTAATATTGGATAAATTTTATTAGACCCCTATCACCTTAGGATCTAAATCAATATTTTTAATGGAAAATTTCCCTAAAATTGACTAATATAATATTAAAATAAAAGAAAGTTTCAAAATGTCACTCTCTTAGTTTTAAATATCTATTATGCATCCACATAGGGACAAAAACAAGTTATGAATGAATATATATACCAATTTTCTTCATAATAAAATTATATTCAGTATTATAATTTATTTATAATTTTTAGTGATTGCATAACTACCTTAAATGCTTGTGCAATTCTAAAACAATATTTATTCAATTAATATAAAAATAAAATAAATGATATTAAAATTATTAAAAGTTATATAATTTGATTGATTTATAATGTTACATTAATTTATTATATTAATATTACATATTATTGATGTTTAAATGAATTATATTCTAAATAAAGTTTTGTATCGATGTATTTGAAGTCTATTTAAATGAATAGTGTCAAAATTGAAAATACTGATAATTTATCAAAGTAATATTTTATTAAATTTTTTAAAAATAATAAAAATATTTAATAAGGAAAAATTGTATAATATATAGTCTAAAAAATCATCGATTTTCCATTTATGAGTCAATATTTATCATATATGGAAAATTGTAACCCTTTAAGTGTGAAAATAGGTTACCATGGTTAATGTTAAAATAAGTTAATTAAGGGGTTATACTAAACAATAAAATTTAAAACACCAAAAAACCTATAATTATTTTATTGTTTGATGATATTTATACAATATACTAACCTATTTTATAGTACCTATACATTTAGATGCATTTGGATTTAGAATTAATTTATTATAATTTAATCTTTTAATAAATTACAAAAGTGCGCCTCACCTCAATTATAAAAGGGAACCCCTTACTTCACTCATTTACACCACTTTGAACCATATAGATCAAGAAAAACATAGAAATTCTTATTATAAACATACTTATCCAAGTTATAGAGCTTATATTCATTCCAAATGATCTACTGTAGGCCCCTTAAGAAGAGATCTAAAGGAAGTTTCCTGAAGAAGTGGTAATCATATTTACCAATTATTTTAAAGTTTATTTCTTATTACACTCCATATTAATGTTTCTTGACTATTATAAAATAATAAATCAAGTATAATAAATATTCTTTTATGTTAGTATTATTATTGGGTGACCATATTAAATCTCATTTCCATACTACTAAAAGCCAAAACACTGCTTGTGCATATGTATAACTTAGCCTTTTAACATTGTGGTGTAATTAATTTTTCATCACCACATTACATGGATGGTTATAAATATTTAAATAATTATTAAATATTAAATTTATGAAATTAAAATGATTTTGGAACTATAATATCATATATATACCTTTTTACCTTCAAATCCATTGGAAAATGATAACATTATTCGTGCGTAAATGTGGACTACCACCTCCATGAAGCGATGCAATCCATTTTTTTTATGTTTAATGTGGATGATAATAATGATTTATTAAATTAATATATATAATATATTAATTATTTTTTAAATGTTAATTTTAATTTATCTTTCGTTTATTCCATCCTTTGAAAAATAAAAATAGCATTCATGTATATGTACGACCTACTGTCACCATGAAAAGTATAATTCCTTTTTCTATATATAAATTGTGTGGATGAATTTAAATATGTATATAATGAATATATATGGTTTTTATATCATGGTTAAAATTCTGGATATTATGTAACTATTATCAAATTACAAGGATCAAAACTAACAAACCAAAACATATATGAAAAACAAATCAATTATTACCCATGATAAAAATTTTAGAGAATAATTGTTAATAAATGGGTCATAAAAGATTATATGTAAATAATATATGGTATAATATATATGATTATATTATTATAATATATTTATAAAAAATCTTTATTTATTATACAGAAGGTTCAAACACATAGAATGTGTGTTGAACCTGAGGTAAGGGTTTTCTCGTCTCACTTTTACTTTCACGAAACATATGCCATATTCACCACTTGTTCCTTTTTTGTGATGTATATAATACCAATTTTATATGTTATATCATGATTATATTTATATTCATGGTATTTAAATTCTCACTTGAAGTTATTTCTTATATGGTAATTGTGATTAAATTGTTACTAAAGTTGTATGGGTTTATTTTACAATCTCATCACTATTTGGGATTATCTCTACTAGGGGAGTATTTTCTTCCATATAAATATTTTCTAAAAATGTTTTAAATACTATTTTTAATATTATACAATTATTTATTAATTATATATTTACCCATGTTTTATATTTTACAGAATTGTTTGAAAGGAATCTTCTTTTCATTTTTCGAACAAGGTATTTTCTGACCTTTTTACACAAGTGTAAAAATAATGTTTTTAACTTATACAACATGAATGAAATTTCCAACCATAATGAATGCTAAATTATTTGAAGTATTATTTATAGTTTTATAAGTTTACTTTTAAATAAAATGGTTTCTTTAATATATAATATTTTTCTAGATTAGAAAAAATGATTCTCAAATTAAAAAGGGTATTCTCCTCAAGAAATAATCCAGTAATCTTTTTAAAGTATATGAATCTATTTCAAAATTCTTTGTTGAATTTTATATTGAGGATATAATCTAATGACACCACCCAAAATATTTCTATCGATGGTTTATGATCATTTTTACTGGGGAAAGTATTGATATTTATCATGCTAGTTTTTTCAATACGGACAATTATTGATTTTTAAGGCATGTTTATTATGTTGTATTTTTTATTCATATGAGGAATAAATTAGACTTAGTAAGTTATAATAAAGGCCAAATATAGCCCCTATATTCATAAATAGGTCCCACGAGACAATCTAGATTGGGTTTTGACTGAGACTTTACCCATTTATTTTCAAATGTCTTTGCACATGGCCTCAATGATGTTTTTGATGTCCTAGACAAGGCCTCAAAAATAAGTTTCAAATTTATAGTATTTTGTATTCTCTAATTATAAAATCATTTATTAATGACCATATGATTATTATTTTTATTATATCCATCGATGAGTTTCTACTCTATGTTATTATTTGTATGGAATTATTTTGGCTATCATTTATTCTTTCCATATTATTCATACCTTATTAAGTATAACTATATACATACCCTTACCGAGCATATGAGATCACCCTTTTATTTTTTTATTTCCCCAAGAGATGAAAAATATTATTATGAATAACTTAAAGGATTAAATAATTATTTTATGCTATGTATTTTATATTTTCAATGTAATATGGGAATCATATTTGTATATAGTTCTTTAAGACTACTAAACTATACAGTATTTTGGGATTAGATTACTTGTATCTAGTGACAATATAATAATTTAACCACTAGCTATAAGATATCATGGTTGGAGTGTTTATATTTTATATCAGATAATTTTTTTAGAATCCTTAGGAACTTGATTTAAATAAACATAGATTATATAATGAAACCCTATGAAATTTTTTAGAAATATTCCCAAAGAAAAATAACTTACGATTTAGAGATTAGTTATACCTAAATTTTCAATTTATGTTATATCTTTCACTAGTTTTGGGATTATAAATTATATTTCATAATATTATGATCTAATATAGTGTATACCATTATTTAGGAATGGAAATTGGTTAAAATAATTTAAACAATATCAATGGATATAATCCATGCATGGATTTACCTCCTCGGTAAGATAATGAATATGGAGCTAGAGTTACAGTTAGAGTTAAAAAAATTATAACTATATTAGGGAAGCTGAATCTAGTTATGAGTAATAACCTTGGTCATATAAATAATCCTAATGACCCATAATACAATGTAACAATGTTATACCACTTCATACATCATCATCCAAAATTATTAAATAAGAAAACAAATCCATTTGTAGTTGAGGAATGAATAAGTTCATTAGAGAAGATGTTTCTCGCTTTGGGAAGTAATGAAAAAGAGAAAATTTCATGAAAGTTTATCATCTCTTAGGTGATGTGGATAAATTAAGGTAATTTATTTAAACCACTAAGGATGAATAATAAATAAAAAACATGGAATGAAAGGATTTAAAGGTAATCTTCTTGGGAAAATATTTTCCTCCATAGAAATGCATGTATATAGAGAGACAATTCCTGAGTATTAGACAAAAGTAATATAAAAATGATTCTAAGTATGAATACAACTTTTAAAGGTTATGAAAGTATGATAGAAACTATGTATATAATATAAATAGAAATATTCATTGTTTCTTTGATGGGATTTAGCCAATCCTTAAAAGGGAACTAGTCTCCCAAACATTATCATTATACAAGGACATATTATCATGTGCTATCAAGAAAGATAAATAATTCTCTAAGTATTATGGTCATAAAGAAATGTAAGATAAGAAAACTATGACATAAAAAATAGATAATAGGAATAAGGGAGAGAAGGATTTTCCAACATGTGATAATTCTAGAAAGAAACACCCAAGTACTTTCTTGAAGGGAATAAGATTTTAATTAATGTTTGGAGGGAAGTACCATAAAGAGGGTAAATGAAAGGGTAAGAAATAAGCTTTAAATTTTTAGTTTTTCAACTATATGGATATGTGGCACTATGAAAACAAATTCCCCAAGAAATAAGGTAATATAGCATAGAAGAAGCAATGAGATCAAGGTTAATCTTATGGTATTACTACAACTTAAGTATAATGATTAAATTACTTGTGTGTTTGGATTCAAGATTTATGTTTTAGTATAAAACCCTGACCTTTTATGGATATTTCTCAAGATAATTTATAGGTAATAATTTTATGTGTTTTGAGTACTTTTTTGGTTTATACATTGGAGTGAGTTTGGGTGAAAATTGAGAATTTTAAAAGGAAGAGGGAACATGTACAATTGGCGCATGGTTTTCCCAAACTGTGTGCCACATCGCAACAAATAATGTGAACCAAAATAGAGGGAATTTTCATGGTTAGTGCACAGTATTTCAAACCGCATGGAATCTTAGGAGAAACAATTTACCCTCTAGAAGAGGTGCATGATTAAGGTGCACAGTTAGGGGAAACCATGAACCCATGCCAAGAGAACCATGCACAAGATTAAAGCTAACCCAAAAATTAGTTTTAAAAATACTCAAACCCCATACTAAACCAAAATAAACCCCATTCAACCCCTAATGTTCTATCATGATTTTAAAGACTCTTGGATAGATTCCAAGCCACTCTGACCTCTTTTCTTCATGATTAGAATCCCAAATTGAATATCTAAACCCTTTTTGGTATGAGGATATCATCATGTGTCATTTCCTTTGTGTTTCCCATTCTTCTTCCATCCATTAAAGGATTTTTATTTCCTATTTTTGGATGGATCTAGATTTAAGATTTTGGATCTTGATTTATAATTATGGGATCTTGATTGTTCGATCTTGATTTTGGGTTTATGATTCAGATCTCGTTCTACGTCATTATTCTATTCAAATTTGGGGATTTTTTTGGGAGATTTCTCATAAAAAAATTTATTTAGGTAGTCTATTATTCAAATCCAATAGTCATGATTTCAATTACATGTATGTAATTGTAGAATTGCTAGGGTTCATTTAGAAATTAAATATTCTAATTTAATTAATTAATTTAGTAAATTAATTAATTAAGGGATTAAAAATTGGAAATAATTAATTTTTGAATTAATTATCTGAATATTTTAATTATGGGGAATTGTGGAATAATTAATTTTTGAATTAATTATCGGAATATTGAAATTATGGTGAATTGTGGAATAATTAATTATCGAGTTAATTATTGAAATATGTAATTTTTATTTGGATAATTAATTATTTAATTAATTATGGTATTTTTGGAGTTTGAATTGGATAATTAATTATTGAATTATTTATTAAAATAATGATATTGTGGCAGATTAATTAATTTTTGAGTTAATTATTGGAATTGAAGTGATTAATTAATTTATGAATTAATTAATTAAATTTATGTGTTTAATTAATTGTTGAATTAATTAATAGAATGAGTGTGATTAATTAATCATTAGATTAATTAATTGTAGTTATTATGATTATCAAATTGAGGGAAACTGGATTGATTAATTGATGAATAATAAATGGAAGATTGTGATAATGAAAGGTGATAAAATTATTAATGTTGATTAATCTTGATTGATGTGATATTGTGGAACATGTTACATTGTGATATATATATAATGGTTTGATATACGATTATGGGACACAAATTTATTCTCAAAATACCCATGTATGAATGATTGATAAATATGACATGGGGCATAAAATGATACTCTAAATAACCACAAGGTCCTAGCCATGATGTTCTAGGGCCCAATTCATGCATGCAAATTTTATGTGATATGGAGTGATGCTCCAAATACCCATGATGTGTGAGATAAGGATTGATTCTCCAAATACTCATGGGGTGAAAGATATGACGATCTACACCGAAAATTTTGGTATTGGAATATGATTCCAATTAGCCATGACAATGAATTGAAATGACATGGATAATTAAAGAACTTATTTTTTCATGAATTGTGATTTCGTAATGTGACATGATTCAGACTCTGACACAGGCCGAAGTAGGTATTGAGGTTTTGGTTTCCTTGGGAACCCCAATGGTTATGTGATTAAATAAATAATAAGTGATAATGCGATAACTACTTCCTTATGAATTGTACTAATTTATTTATAAAACTGCATACACTATTATTGACTAGATATTATTTTAGACACCATTGGTGGTGGCTGAATAAGTTGTACGGATACCATACTCAGGTTTGTTGATCAGTGTCCGAATAGATTTCATGGTTATAAGATAGGATAAGGGAAAATGGCTTATGTAAGATGGATGAGTTGGGATGGAGCATGTATGAGGGAACTGAACAGGGTTTGGGACCAACTTAAGAGTATTCAGTGTCTTTAGTTTTGGGTTTTTTTTGATGCATTCGCTGGGGCACACGTCATCATGCTGCGACGCATTGGATGTTTCCCCGAATTCCCTTTTTCTAAAGGCGGGTGGAATCCATCACTTATTCAGGGACATTTTCTCCTTGACTGAAATGGGATGATGGGATGTCGATCTCTCCTTATGTGTATTCCTCCTCTGAATTCATTACCTAGTTTGGGTCTCCCTTAAAGATTAAGACATTTTTCGTGAAACTATTCCCTATTGAAATATATTCATGGACATTGGTTGATTAAAATTCTTCTATCAGGACATACCAAGGGGTCAAGTTAGGGAAACAACCTTCGATCAGGGGATTAGTCATGTTGGACATCATTGGCATGTCTAGAAGCTGAAACACTGATACATCTAGGTTTCTCCCCTTATGATAGGGCTTTTTAAGCATACGAATTCATGAGGCATCCCACGTCGAGTGAGGGGTATTGTATTCCATAGGCATGTCCCGGATGTTTTCCTCAGCTTACCATGTTTAACACAGGTTATGCCATGAGTTTAACATCTATCAGTGACAGTTATGCCATAGGCGTTTCTTTTGAGGTTTTCCTCGGGTATATCATGTTGAACACGAGGTTAGCCGCGAGCTTAATTTCTTGCAGAGATGGAATGAGAGTTATCAGAACATTCCATAAAGGAAGATCATATTGATATACCCTTGGAGGGAGCGTCTTAAAGGTTTAATAGATGATTGATTAGAATTCCCGATAAGGACAGATCTGAGGTGGTGTGTCCCATATAGGGAAGATATCACATTGTGAATGTTGATCTAGACACCACTGAGGGTGTATCAGGGAAAGTGGACCCCCTAAAAGGGAACACCAAGGTTTACCATTGGCTGGGATTGAACCTCAGGGAGGATTTCTATGTACCCTGTGTAGACAATGGGGATCAAAACCCACAAAGTTTAAAGGGGCGATGAATTGGGGTGTACACAAAGAACAATGACCCGAAGATAGGCTAGGGCTTACGCATGGATAGTGGACCATAACAAGAGGGATACTCTTGGATGGATAGTTATGGATCATGTAGGGATTATGAATGGTTATCTTCCTGGGTGGATGGAATGATGTCACCGGGAAGTGGCGTCATGGGTAAGAATTAGGATTGATGATGGGTGGTTGAACGAAGTGGATGAGAGGAGTGGGATGAAACTGACATAAAGATGACAGTGATGTTGGTCTTGAACATCAGAGAGGATTCCTACATATCCATGTGGCGGGGAATCAAAGTCCATGTAGTTTGGTAAGATTATGGGACATCGAATGAGGTGGCATGTGGGAATGGACACATGGATAGAAATTAGAAGAATTAGAACCTCCAGGTTGGGGCATGAACTTCCCGAACTGCAAAGGCTCAAGGGAGAGACCAGGATGGGACATGGGTGATGGGTTTGAACCTCAGGGAGGCTTCCTACGTATTACCAATATAGGGAATCAAAACCCATGTAGTTCAGAATGGGGATATAATCAGGGTGTATGCAAAGGACAATGACCCAAATACTTTCTGGGGGTTATGCATGGTTAGCGACCCAAGAGTTTTTCTTATGCCACTAAGAGACAGAACAAGGATGTGAGTCCCAAGAAAGGGGACACTAAAGTTTACTAGTGTTTGTGGTTGAACCTCAAGGAAGCTTCCTACATACCATTTCTAGAAGACAAGGATAAAAATCCACTTAGTTTGAATAGGTTTACCAGTGTTTGGGGTTGAACTTCAAGGTGGATTTCTACATACCTTTTCTAGGAGACAAGGATCAAAACCCATGTAGTTTGAATAGGTTTAATAGTGTTTGGGGTTGAACCTCAGAGAGGCTTCCTATGTACCTTGTCTAGGAGGAAAGTATCAAAACCCACGTTGTTCAAATAGGTTTACCAGTGTTTGTGGTAGAACCCTAGGGAGGATTCCTACATACCCTGTATGACAACCCTTCTTTTATTATAAACTTAAACATGATTTATTACATAAAACTTCACTTGATACAACAAAGAAGATCGAGAGGTTTAGTGTCTTTGGGTCTTAAGATCATTACATGAAAACTTAAAATATGAAATACAACATCTTTATTGAAAACATCCTTTACATGACCACTACATTCCTTCGTACATAGCATTGCATGGGATAACCTGAGGACATGAATAAGAAAAATGTGAGCTATAAATCCCAGTAAGGGAATACACATGGAATAACACTAGGACTACAATACATGTTAGACATTATGCATACCAATAGAGCACAAAAGAAACATTAACATAAAGGCATGATAAAGTATGACAATCATAACATGGAAATGTGGCAACAACACTTAACATGGAATTAGAATTAGTCAAGGATCATTGCACATGGAGCATGAGTAAACCCTCATTGCACATGAAGCATGAGTAAAACCTCGTTGAACTTGAATTAGCATGAGTAAAATTCATTGCACATGACATATCATGATACTATACTTTACCCAATGCATTGGAGTGCTATAAGGGCGCACCCTTCTTAAACATTTCATTTCATGCATAAGTGTGCCACATGGATCATAAAACATGGATTCATAAAACATAATCATTTATTCCATGATAAAGGAATGTGGAATTCATACATGAATCTTTATAATCAATAAGTAAATGTGCATAAAGGTGAATACCCTTGATGGAGAAATGGACATGGTATTCACTACACAATTGCATTGGCTTAGAAAATCGGTGCGATTTCGGCAACGTAACAGCGTGACATTAGAATTAATAAAAACGGTTGATGAGAGAGAAATGGGTTCCTCATAATATTTAAATGTAATGAAAATTAATGAGGTTATATAGATACATGTCCCAGCAATTGTAATGGAATTTAGATTCATGATACAAAAGAATTACTTGAATGTAAATGAGGAGAGACAAGTTCCTTTCAGAATTTCGGCATAGTGACGGGTGTACATGGGAGGAATTTAATGAGAGATAAAGGGGTATACCATCATTCAAACATAAAGAGGGAAGTATGAGGGAGGTTCTAAACCATACCCCAACATTCATAATTGAAATTAAAAGGGCAAAACAACTTAAATAAAATTGGACAAAAATGAGAAAGGAAGAAAAAAAACATTACTTGGAAGTGTGCTTCGAAAGGCTAGAGAGAGGCTTGTGAGAGGCTTCATGGGAGCTTGGGGCACCTTGGTAGGATTCTAGAGAGAGTAGGGCAGAGGTTGGACGAACTAAAAAGGCTTTGAGTGATGATGAAGTGGGAGCTTGGTTGGGTTTATATAGGAAAGGTGAGGGAATTCTATATTATTTAGGTTTTGGTCCCCTTATATTAAATTAATCCAAACCACAAACCATCCCATGGTTATTGTACATGGTTTTTGGAAAAGGGAATCATAAAATAATATTTTATACGGCCAAACTCATATCTTCTTAAAATAATAGGGTTGCTTAAGTGGAGGTGAGTCACACTCCCATGGAAATTAATTTAAAAAGGCAAGGTGTTTAATTAGTCTTGAGGGGTCCATTAATGATTTGAAAAGTAAGTCAAAAAAACCCAAAATAACATTATTTTAATGTTAAATCATATATTGTCCGAACATAAAGATTATAGTGTTTTATTACATCACTATTGGTACATTATGATGTTATAAAACACATTATACATTTAAACAGTATTTAATTTTTACCCAAAAATTTGACTGTCTCAAAAAATTATAAAAAATTAACAGTTGGATAATTTCTATGCCATGATTCCAGAAATAACATTTATTTTATCTAAATAATTTTCTAAATATGTTAATTTTCACTTTTATAATAAAAACCGACATCTATAAAAAATTCACGGGTTTTGACAGAAATGGCTTTAAAACCTTAATAAAAATTATAATTGCATTAATAAAATTATAAGATCATTTATATTTAATAAAAAATAATTTAATAATAATAATATTTTATTAAAATGTTATTTAATTCAAAAATCCCTTAATTTAGAAAAATATAATTCTTAATTATATAATAACTAAAAACACTATTTGTACTTTAAAAACTATTTACAATGTATAAAAAAATGACAAGAAGCTATATTAATTATTTTATACAAAAAATAATGTACATGAACATAGTATTATCGATTAGTTACATAACCCCTTAAAGTAGCCGCATAAGACCTAAGGGTAAGGTGTGCGATGGTGACATACTCTTGGGGTGACTCGGATAACATTGCTCGAGTGGTAATCTCTATCAACATCCACTTTTCCCGTAGACGGTCCCGTTCGAGCTTGACATGATGAATATCAACTTGGGCTTGGTCAAGAGTGAAGGCCAAGGATGCCACCCCTTTTCTGAGCTTTGTCAAATGGGCTTCGTATGGGGAAATTCTACTGGATGAGGCCATCTCTTCCTTTGTCTGAGTAAATTTGGATTTGTTTAAGCCCTATATTTATACTAATCATGTGATCATTGTTCAACGACTATATTAGCAACGATCAAAAAATTCTTAACATAAAACCAATGAATTTGAAATTTTATATAAACATAAAGAGACATTTAATTTGATCAATAGGGATTCCCATTAATGAAACTTTGGGTCGTTAAAATATTCCCCCCTTAAAGAAATTTCACCCTTGAAATTTTCCTTCTCCCACACTAAAATAGATGTGGGTAACTCAACTTCATCATTTCCTCCGATTCCCATGTTGCTTCTTCAAACATGTGCTTTATCCACAACACCTTGACGAGGGGCACTGTCTTATTTCGTAGAACTTTTTCTCTATGATCTAAGATTTTCACCGGTTGCTCCTCATAAGAAAGATCATCTTCCAATTATACCACCTTAGAAGAGAGTACATGTGAAGGGTCCAGTATGTACTTCCTTAAGAGGAATACATGAAAGACACCATGTACTTTGGCCATGGTAAGTGGAAGTGCTAGTTGATAAGCCATAGCCCCAACATGATCAAGAATATTGAAGGGGCCGATGTACCTTGCACTTAACCTCCCTTTCTTTCCAAACCTCATGACCTTCTACCACAAATATATGCGTAGAAAAACCATGTCTCTAGCTTTAAACTCAAGGTCTCATCAATTATTATCTGCATAACTCTTCTGTCAACTCTGGGAAGCCTTGATATGCTGCTAAATGGTTTTCACCTTCTCCACCATCTCCTCGACCATTTTCGGTCCAAGCAGCTTAGGTTCATCGATCTCATCCCAACACGCCGGTGTTTTACACCTTTTCCCATAAAGGGATTCACATGGTTCCATTTGGATGTTTCAGTGGAAACTGTTATTATAAGAGAACTCAACCAGAGGAAGATGTTGATCTCATCCCCCTTTAAATTCCATTGAGAATTATCTCAACATTCCCTCTGGTGTCTGGATAGTCCTCTTGGATTGGCCATCAGTTTGAGGATTATAGGCCGTACTGAAGTGCAGTTCAATATTCAGAGCATTTTGAAGACTCTTCCAAAACATATAGGTGAATCTTGGATCTTGGTCAGACATAATAGATAGTGTTACTCCATGCAATCTTACCACTTCCCGGATATATATCCGTGCCTGTTGATCCAATGAGAAATCCTCCCAAATAGAAATGAAGTGTGAAGTCTTTTTAAGAAAATCCACAACAACCCAGATTGCATTGTTGCCTTTGGATGTCCTCGGAAGTCCGATGACAAAGTCCATGGTGATGTTCTCCCATTTCCATTCTGGTATGGGCAATGGTTGCATCACCCCCTTAGAATTTTGCCTCTCTACCTTCACTTGCTGGCACACCAAGCACTTTGATGTATATTCAGAGATCTCATTCTTCATATTATCCCACCAGACGATTTCTCATAGATATCGATACATCTTTGTGCTCCCTAGGTGAATAGAGAAATTTGAACTATGTGCATCATCCAAAAGTTCCTTCTTCAGCTCCGGACTTGATGGAACACATAGCCTTTTCCCAAACTGCACAATTCCATCTTCATTAAAATTAAACTCTGAGGATTTACCTTTTTCGATAGCTTCCACTTTTTCTTGAATTCCCAAATCATCGTTTTGAGCATCCTTTAACCTTTAAAAAAGATAGGGTTGAGCAATCATTTGTGAAAGGATTGATGATGTTCCATTCTCTATGATTCCCATGTCCATCTTCATCAAGTCTAAGAAGATTGGATCCTTCTCAATTCTCATAATTGATAGAATCACTGGATCCTTTCTACTTAGGGCATCTTCCACCTTGTTCGCTTTCCCAGGGTGGTAATGTATTGAATAGTCATAATCCTTGATGATCTCTATCCATCTTCTCTAGCACATATTAAGCTCTTTCTGGGTGAATATATATTTAAGACTCTTGTGGTCAGTATATATCTCACATTTCTCTCCATAGAGAAAATGCCGCCAGATTTTAAAGTCAAAGATCACCGCCGCCAACTCTAGATCATGTGTTTGATAGTTTCGCTCATGGATTTTCAACTTCCTCGAGGCTTAGGATATGACTTTATCATTCTACATCAGCAAAAATCCTAATCTCTTCTTTGAAGCATCACTGAAAACAACAAAAATTTCTCCACTTGTGGGTAAAGTGAGCACGTGCACAGTGATAAGCCTCCTTTTCAACTCCTTGAAGATTTCTTCGCATTTATCACTTCAAGAAAAATTTACTCCCTGTCGAGTTAGTTTGGTAAGAGGGTTGGACAATCGTGAGAAATTTCTCACAACTCATTGACAATATCCAGCTAACCCCAAGAATCTATGGATATCCGTTACCGATGTTGGCCTCGACCATCCCTTAATTGCATCTATTTTGGAGGGATACACAGATATCCCATTGCTTGTGATGATATGGCCCAAGAATGATACTTCCTTCAACCAGAACTCACAATTTTTGTACTTTTCATAGAGCTTCTCCTTGCAAAAAGTCTCCAGTACAGTTCTTAAATGCTCCTCATGATCCTCTTTGGTTTTGGAGTATATTAGAATATCATCTATAAAGACTACCACAAATTTGTCAAGGTAATCTCTATAGACTCTATTTATTAAGTCCATGAAGATTGCTGGAGCATTAGTGAGTCCGAAAGTAATTACTATGAATTCATAGTGCTCATATCTTGTGTGAAAAGTAGTCTTGGGGATATCTTCCTTCTTCACCCTTACTTGATAATATCCCGACTGCAAGTCCACCTTGGAGAAGTATTGTGCTCCACACAGATGATCGAACAAGTCATCAATTCATGGGAGAGGATACTTGTTATTTATCGTTATTTTGTTAAGTTCACGATAATCGATGCAAAGCCGCATTGACACATCCTTCTTCTTGATGAAGAGGACTGGTGCACCCCATGGCGAAGCACTTGGGCGTATAAACCATTTATCCAGATTCTCCTGTAGTTGCTTCTTCAGCTCTTCAAGTTCTACAACAATCATTCTATATGGAGTCTTGGATATTGTTAAATCCCTAGGTATAAGTTCAATTGAGAATTCAACATATCTTCTATGAGGAAGACTAGGCAGTTCCATGGGAAACACTTCAGCGAATTCCCTCACAATAGGCATTTCTTCAAGGATGGTTTCTTCCTTGGACTCAATCATCTGAGCCAGATACACGTGCTCATAAGGCAGTAATATCCATGCATGAGATGATGGAGCTAAGGGAGATTCATCTTCCTCATTACACTTGTAAATAATTGGGGGTTGATTCTCCATATGGAGTTTGATTTCCCTCTCCCAACAATTTATGTTGGCTCTATATAAGGAAATCCAATCCATGCCAAGAATTGAATCAAATTCCACGAGAGGGAGTATGACGAGGTTCTCCAGGAAATTCAATCCACAGATTATAATAGGGGAGGACTTATATTCATGGGATGAAATGATTGCCCCATTTTCCGTACTCATTGACATCTTCACTTCCATGATTTGTGGTGGTGCTGGGATTGTTCGACTAAAATTTTTAGATATAAAAGAATGCGTAGAACCTGAATCAAAAAGTACGTTCGCTATTCTTGAATGAATAACTAGTGTATCGGCCACCACTTCGTTGTAGGGGTTCACTTAGGCAGAAGTGATGGAAAAATCTCTTCCTTTCTACCTTGGAGGTTGTTGGTTTCCTCCGAAAACCCTTGTATTAGGGCACTGATTTTCAAAATGCCCCAGTTCTTTGCATTTGTAGCATTGAACAATGCTTTGAGGTTCGAACAGAGTGTTCCTCTCCTCTGTCGTGGTCGTGGGTCTTTCTTGCTGATAGTTAACAACTAGGTGCCCTTCTCTTCCACACCTAAAGCATTTCCTCGTCCCCTTAAAGAAATTTCCAGGGTGCTTCTTTCCGCACTTTTGGAAAGTGGGTGCTGGATCTTCTTAGCACCGTTGGATTTATCCATCAGGCCACCAGCATTGAAGTCCACCTTATGCTTCTTATCCACATGATACCCCTGTGATTCTCCGATCTCTATTTCGACCTTGAGGGCACATCATACAATTTCCTCATAGCTGTCAAATTCACGGATCACCAATTCTTTCTGCAGGTTAGGCTTTAGCCCACCAAAGAAGTGGTCAACTTTTCATTCGGGGGTAACAACAAAGGCGGAAGCGTATCGTGAAAGAATTGTGAAGTTTTCCTCATATGCTCCAATAGATTCTTCATCTTTTTTCTTAAGGTAAAGGAAGTCCCTTTCCATCTTAAGCCGGAGGGTGCGTGGAAAATATTTATCGAAAAACATCTTCCATAAATCCCTCCATTCCAACACCTCAATCTCCTCCTTAGGATTCATATTTTTGATAAACGTCCACCATTTATCAGCTTCACCCTCCATATGATAAGCCTCCAGGAGAACCTTCTCTTATTCACAACATTGAAGGATGGAGAAGATCTTTTCAATGGAGTTAATCCATTGTTCAGCGATCGTGGGATCAGATGATCCAATAAAAGTAGGAGGCCTTTGTCTCATGAAGCTCTCAATAGCAACTTTTTCTTTCTTAGGGGGGGGGGGGGGTTGAACATTCCTCTAGAACTGTGGTTCTATTCAAAACTTGAGTTGGATGAGAGAGAATCATGACAATGTTCGCGATTCCCGCTCCCATTGGATTGGGCATCTCATTAGTACAATCATCACACTGATCTTCACAACAGTTGTTTGCCCGAGTCATCCTATTATGGGCCATTGGATGGAATAAAAGGAAATTTAGGGGTAACACATAAAGGGTAATCCAAAGACAAAATTTTATGACTTATAAATAAACTTTTATTCCCTTAACTCATGATTCTATAGGCTTCAATCTAGGCTTTTCATGATCTACTTTCTAACATATATTCTTAGGGGAATTTTTTTATTCCCTTAATAAGGGTTCATACTAAGCTTGTGAATTTTTTAAAACATATCCTCCAGGAGTGTCGTAACCAAGAGTGCAGTAAGGCCAGTTTTTGTTCACCAGTTTTTGTTCGAGTCTAGCTCAAAGTAGTGTTTTCGGGTTTTACCCCTAGGATACATCTGTGCCAGAGCAACCTCTACCTGCTCATATCCAGACATGGATGTATTTTCTTGATAAACCAATTACTCAGTACTTACCAAAACTAAGGGATGTTTTTATTATACTTAGTCTTGTCTCTAAGGCTTTACTAGGGTTTTCTAATCCTAATCCCAAAAATAACAAAACCTATCCTCTGATACAAACTATGACAACCCTGTTTTTATTACAAACATAAACATGATTTATTACATAAAACATCACTTGATTCAACAAAGAAGATAGAGAGGTTTAGTGTCTTTGTGGCTTAGGATCATTACATAAAATCTTAAAACATGAAATAAAACATCTTTATTGAAAACTTACTTTACATGACCACTACATTTCTTCGTACTTAGTATTGCATGGGATAAACTGAGGACATGCATAAGAAAAGGGTGAGCTATAAAGCCTAGTAAGGGAGTACACATGGAATAACATGAGGAGTAAAATACATGTTAGACATTAGGCATACCAATAGAGCATAAGAGAAACATGAATATAAAGTCATTATAAAGCATGATAATCATAACATGGAAATGTGGCAACAACACTTAACATGGAATTAGCATGAGCCAAAGTTGATTGCACATGGAGAATGAGTAAACCCTCATTGCACATGAAGCACAAGTAAACCCTACTTTCACTTGAATTATCATGATTCAACTTCATTGCACATGATGTATCCTGATACTATACTTTACCCAATGCATTGGAGCGCTATAAGGGCGCACCCTTCTTAAACATTTCATTTCATGCATAAGTGTGTCACATGGATCATAAAACATGGATTCATAAAACATAATAATTTATTACACAATAAAGGAATGTGTAATTAATACATGAAACTTTATAATCAATACATAAATGTGTATAAAGGTGAATACCCTTGATGGAGAAATGGGCATGGTATTCACTACACAATGTCATTGGCTTAGAAAATCAGTGTGATTTCGGCAGCGTAACAACGTGACATAAGAATTCATAAAAATGGTTGATGAGAAAGAAAGGGGTTCCTCATCATATTTACATATAATGGAAAGTAAGTAGGTCATATAGAAACATGTCTCAACAATTGTAATGGAATTTAGATTCATGATACAAAAGTATTGCTTGAATGTAAATGAGGAGAGAGAAGTTCCTTTCGGAATTTCGGCATAGTGATGGGTGTACATGGGAGGCATTTAATGAGAGAGAAAGGGGTATCCCATCATTCAAACATAAAGAGGTAAGTATGAGGGAGGTTCTAAACCATACCCCAACATTCATAATTGAAATTAAAAGGGAAAGACAACTTAAAGAAAGTTGGACAAAAATGAGAAAGGAAGAAAAAAACCTTACTTGGAAGTGTGATTCCAAAGGCTAGAGAGAGGATTGTGAGAGGCTTCATGGGAGCTTGGGGCACCTTGGGAGGATTCTAGAGATATTAGGGCAGAGGTTGGACTAACTACAAATGATTTTAGTGAGGAGTAAGTGGGAGATTGTGTGGGTTTATATAGGAAAGGTGAGGGAATTCTTTATTATTTAGGTTTGGGTCCCCTTACATTAAATTAACACAAACCACAAACCATCTTATGGTTATTGACCATGGTTTTTGGAAAAGGGAAGAGTAAAATAATATTTTATAAGGCCAAAGTTTGAACTTCTTAAAATAATAGGGTTGCTTATGTGGAGGTGAGTCACACTCCCATGGAAATTAATTTAAAAAGACAAGGTGTTTAATAAGTCTTGAGGAGTCCATTAATGCTTTGAAAAGTAATCCAAACAAACCAAAACTCACATTATTTTAATGGTAAAACATATATTGGCCGAACATAAAGATTATAGTATTTTATTACATCACTATTGGGTCATTATGATGTCATAAAACACATTATATATTTAAATGGTATTAAATTTTTACCCAAAAATTTGATTGTCTCAGAAAATTATGAAAAATTCACCATTGGATATTTTCGATGTCCTGATTCCAGAAATAAAATTTATTTTATCTAAATAATTTTCGAAATATTTTAATTTTCACTTTTAAAATAAAAACCGACATTTATTGAAAATTCACGGGTTTTGACAGAAATGGATTTCAAACCTTAATAAAAATTATAATTGCATTCATAAAATTATAAGATCATTTATATTTAATAAAAATTAATTTAATAATAATAATAATATTTTATTAAAATAATATTTAATTCAAAAACCCCTTAATTTATAAAAATATAATTCTTAATTAAATAATAACTAAAAACACTATTTGTACTTTAAAAACTGTTTACAATGTATCAAAAAAATGATAAGGAGGTATATTCATTATTATATACAAAATAATAATGTACATGAACATAGTACTATTGATTAGTTACATAACCTCTTAAAATAGTTGCATAAGACCTAAGGGTAAGGTGTGCGATGGTGATAGACTCTTGGGGTGGCTCCGATAACATTGCTCGAGTGGTAATCTCTATAAATTTCCATTTTTCCCGTAGATGGTCCCGTTCGAGCTTGACATGATGAAGCTCAGCTTGGGCTTGGACAAGAGAGAAGCCAAATGATGCCACCTATTTTCCGAGCTATGACAAATGGGCGTCGTATGGGGCAATTCTACTAGATGAGGCCATCACTTCCTTTGTCTGAGAAATTTGGATTTGTTGAATCCCTATATTTATTATAATCATGTGATCACTGTTCAATGGCTATATTAGCAATGGTCAAAAAATTCTTAACATAAAACCAATGAAGTTGACATTTTATATAAACATAAAGAGTCATTTAATTAGATCAAGAGGGATTTCCATTAATGAAACTTTGGGTCGTTACACCCTATCTAGGAGACAATGATGAAAACCCACGTAGTTTGAAAGCATATAGTTTAATGTCATGTGGGAAGAAGTTGAAACAATGTGAAATGTTCAGGACCAATGGGTGATGGGATTGAACCTCAGGGAGGCTTTCTACATACCTTCCATAGAGAGGGAAAATATCAAAGTCCACGCAGTTTGGTGAAGAGGGGCATGGGGCTTACACACTAAGGTGGCCCAGAGGAAATTCCATGGTTGATGCTTACCCTAAGACCACGCAAGTCTTCCCCATTGTGAGAAACAGTAGGTAAAAAAGACCTGATGATTGTATCGTGAAAGGTGCATATGAAAGGAATGGAATGGGGCTTACACATGGGTAGCGGCCCAAGGAGATGGATATTGGGACTTATTCCATGATGGAGGCCCGATGATGATAAATCTCAAAGGGAGAGGGATGGGGTATCGAAATCCCATGTGCCCATCTCTCTTCTGGTCTTTGCACTTGGAAGAAAAGAGGAGGAGAAAGGTTGAAACCTCTCCTAATAAATGATAGGGGATTACACCAAGATAGTTTCCTTCCCCCACAGATAGATTTCATTCCCTAAAAGAAAGATCTCATTCTATGTGTGGAAGATCTCACTCTCATGGAGAACATTGGTCGTGGAAAATGTCCGAAGAGGGTCACCCCGTGTATATTTCATGGGGTGATGCTACAATTTAACGTCATGTGATGAGGACAATAATTCTTGGTAGTTTAACATCATGTAGCTCGAACAATGAGGATTTTCTCCCCAAACCTAGGACTAACATAACTGTAACACTTTAACCCTTGGTGAGGGGAACGCACCAGAAATTCCATGTAGAGATGGGGTTGTGGAGTGATCTTTTGAGGGGATCACGTTAGAATGGCTATAAGAAGAATCCATAACCATTATCATGCCTATGTGAAGAAGCATGAAGCTAAGAAACACAATATGAAGAACCCCCAATGGACCTTGAAATCAATTTTTACAAACCTAGAGGGCCATACAGGAGAGGGGTTTTTTTTGAAGCAAAGGGGTTCACAAGAAGGGACTTTGAAAAGCTCTGGTGCTCCACAAAGTAGAGAGACTCTACGAAGGGGTATTCTTCATGAAGTGGAGTGTTCTTTCCTAGGCATGGATTATGAATGAAAATAAAGAGTGCTTTGCGATGTGAATGGGATTTCATGAAGTAGGACTTCACAGAGCATGAGTGACTTTAAAAGTGCGTCAATGAGAAGAGATGTACTTTGTAAAGTATAGTGATCCTACATAATCATAGGGTTCACATGTGCATGGAAGGTACATTACAAAGCATGAGTGCTTTGCGAAGAACTGAGATCCCATAGGAATCTCCTTCATTTGTGATGGCCAGTGGGATTTGCGAAGGGAATCCCTGCTTGAAGAGGGATTTCATATGAGTTAAGGGAAAGTTATTTTACATTGATAAAATACCTTGAAGAACTCATTTTTATCAATTATTTGCAGAGCGGGGGGTGATTCCCGATTTTAGATATGAGAATGAAAAAGGACAGTGTATCCATCATTAGGGTCTGGGGGAAGCCTAGTATTTATAAGAAAGAGGTAGCACGAAGCTCTGACAGTGCACTGCAAAGCCTATTGAGCTTCACCATCAGAGGTGGATTGTGTCAAGTCCATCATAACTTAAAAGTCAACCATCACCCACTCCGTGAAGTAGAGACTTACTTCATTCCCTATGTAGTGCTCGTAGAGGTTTCCGTTAATTTCCATGGAATCGAAGAGGTGATCATCTTTTCTCCATGGTGTGAATCCTTCTGTCAATTTTTTCATAATCAATGATTCTTCCCCCTCTTTCCTATAAGGAAATCATAGAGGGGGCCTCAGGTTAGTTCCAACCATGGTGCTTTGGGGATTTATGAAGGTGCTTTGCAAAGAATCCCCTTTTGGCATTGGTGTGCTCTTTGAGTATTTTTCCCATGCACACATTTTGGCACCAAAAAATTCCACCCATTAGACTTGGAGATGAGGAGAAAAAGAGGGTCAAATTATTAGGGTATATCACCAAAATGTTAGGAAAATCAAAAAGAGTGATTACAAAGTAGGGTCTCAATGTGGATAAGCGATGCACGAGTTGATAATGCCGCGAAGCTCGCCATAGCTAGGCATGCTACAAAGCTCAGAGGTCATCGCCTATAAATAGGGGAGGAATACCCCTCTTTTGTCCTTAACTATCTCTTCATATTTTTTATTGATATCTTGATTTGAAAATATCAGTGTGCTTTGTGACTGATCTTTGAGAATCAGGCTCTCTTTTTATCTTCGTCACACAACGAGTCTTCAGACTCTGCGATTGTGTGCTCCATGACTTGTGCCTGAAAGGCCTGCGATAGAGCACTGTGACTTGTTCTGTGATCTAGCTCTGTGATCGAGTTCTGCAATCTAGGAAAAAAACTTCTAAAGTTTTGGGATGGAATGGATCACCAAGATTCTTCCAGAGGGTCCCTGCGGATGCTTTATTAAGGGAAGAGATGGAAGATAACCTAGGAATTGGGGAATGTGTGTGGATCCATTCCGGCCATCAATATCTGGTGGAGATATTTTTGAGAATATAGAAGAACTACCCTCTATGAAAAAGACTGCCTCTATATGGATTTGGTATGATGGATGATGTTTTTATTCCTGAAGCAAGCAAGGATGAGCCAGCCTATTGGTTCAGAAGTATGTCGTGATAGCGCCAGTGGTTTAAGGATTCCGATGGTCATACATGGGGGGATCACACAATTTTTAATGCTGAATGATTGTATAATCATGTTAATAATGCTAATGGGAAGGTTTTGTAACTAAGGGTATCTCCCCTATAGTACCACACCATTCTCAAGGTGTCTTTGGGGAACCCAGAGAAGGGGTGGAATGATTATTTGGAATTGATCCAAGGAGGAAATTTTATGAAAGATTGAGCATGGGTTTACTGGGTCTATGACCCCTGTGAGGATTTTGGGGTGGATTTGAGGTGATTGGGATTGTATGAGGTGGAATGGGACTCTAAATTCCATATTTATCAGCCAACACACCTAATGCCAGAGTTGTTGAGTAGATGGTCATTGAGTACCAACACTTTTCATATTCAGTATTGGGAGGTCGGTATTAGCCTCTAGGACCTTCAAAAGATCTCAAGGATTTCAATATTATGGGAAATGTATGATGAGTTACTCCTCACTGAGAATACATGGGAGGACCCGGAGTAGATTCCGCTGCTGGAAAAGGAAATGATGGATCTGGTGCCGGGGGAGGATAAGTAGTCAGTGAGGGAAGTCAACTTCAAGTTATGGTTCACGTGTTTTATAAATTTATCTTTAGATAGGATGTTTCTTGTGAGGCCTCCCACTTTCCCAAATGGTTCCCATCATGTAAAAGAGTACTCATATTGGTGACTCTTGGAGTACATCCAGTGGAAGACAAGGGTGTTCAGTGTCTGCACTGAGCAGCAACTAGTGGTTAGTTTTGCTGAGTTCATCTTGGAGGTCATCTGTGGCTGGATGTTTCCAGTGAGAGATAAGAACATGGGCATATAACCGAGTATGTTCATCATGGAATCCATGTTGGTGATGGAGGAACAAATCAATCCAAGGATCCCGGTGTTGGCCTATATGTACAAGGTATTGTGGCATATTAGTGAGGGGAAGAAATCATATAGTGTGTGTGGGTTTCTCCATCTTATGTATGGATGGATAGTGGTGTATATAGGTGCTTATGAATACCTTAACCCCATTTCCCCTCTAGGGTCAGACTCCCGACCAACTATTCTGAATGTGGTGGAGAGTTTACCAGCAAAGCTGACGCCGTCGCTGGTGCTGAACCGAGTCTAGAGGGAATATTCATTGAACATCCATCCATTCCCATTTCTAATAGGTGTGTTCACCGATGGTTTCTAGGGAACTGAGGATCATTGATCCTCTCTCTTGTCCTTTTGGGATGGAGTTCTGGTAGTACAGGTTGATCGTGAGCCAATCTGTTAGCCGTACACCCCGCACCGCTTTGCGAGGTAGTTTTGGTGCATGTAGAGGTTGACCTCATAGTTCTACTTGGGATTATGCCTCGAGGACCATCCACATGTGATGAGGAATATGTGTCTCATTTTCACATGGTAGGATGGGAAGATGTAGAATGAGCTTAATCCTCCCACAAATATCTATGAGATAGTAAAAGAGTATGCCAAGAGTTGGGAGGTAGCCTACCGAGGGGAGATATTGAAGTAGCAGACCGTCTGTTCTAGTGAAGGGGTACCTCCTCAACCTCATGGTCGGGGCTGGAAAGCAGCAAGAACATGTCATGGTGTTGGGGCTACATTAGCGCTGAGACCTTCACTGATTGAGAGGTAGGTGACAGTGGTAGACCTAGTGGTCCAAGAGGAGAAAATCCAACAAGAAGGGAGTCCACCCAAGGGGTTCCATAGGATACCCACCCAGGCTCCAGGGAAGTAGCTACGCCATATAGATATGCCTGAGGATACTGTTTTCCAAAATTATTGGGGCACATGGGATGTTAACATAAAATTCCTCAGTCCTTCCCAGATGTGTCACAATCTAAACTATCTCAGGATGGATATTTCAGAGATCGGACATGCCAGGGATGACTTTTTGGTATCTCAAGAGGAAGGGGAGAAGTAAATCACTGAACTAAAGTAATTCATGAACTATTGGTGTACTGTCCTTCCAATTAAGGATCAAGTGAAATTACTTCTCAATCAAACAGTTCCTTCACAGTTGTCTTCCCATGAATTGAGGGAGTTATTCCCACTACCAGAAGAATCAGAAGAGTCCTCCTAGGAGGATGAGGCTGCTAGACAGAGCTATTTGGAGGAAGGTGAGGTTGCAAACTCAGATCTTGAGGAGTTTGCGGAGGATCTTGAGGTAATAACTAAAAAAGTTTCCTATGGTACTCATTATGGTCATGTAGGCTGTATCAATTGAAATTTTACATGTGTAGGAGAGACCCATACACAAAACCTGCTCCCGCACAATAGTAGATGTGACTTCGGGGTCTGCACCTTTGACAACGGCAATTACTGCATCCAATAGGGCTGCGACACCCAGGGTAGTCTCCTTGAATATTTGGATTTCCCAACCATATTTTGGGGTCCACACATCATGATTTTGGAAGCAACTACTCAGTGGTGAGACTAAATATTTGATATCTGTAAGTCTTCTTCAAAACATTTGTAACTGTAGTCCACTGATTCAGTCCAACTGACGTGTGTGTATTTTTATATGCACAGTTCTTCAAATGGTGTGGGACACATTGGCGAGGGTGGATGGGGCCCCTGGCACTGCCTTTCCCAGGGGAACACCGATGGTCATGGAAGTAGATAATTATACTGACCAAACGAAAATGCTCTTGATTACAGGTGGGTCCGTTAGAAGGATGGAACCTAAAATCATGCGTTTGAATCCGATGATGGGGACCAATCAGATGGAATGAGACCTGATTTACCCGACCAAACACCCGAGGATGACCCTGCTGATGAATTCCTAGAGGAGTTCCCTACATATGAACCCATAAAACTCAAGTATTGGGATAATATGACTTCTAATGATGAGGATAGAAAGGTCATCCATTGCCATTCATATAAGCTGATCAAGATCTTCATTGGGGAGACCCCACACGAACAATATATAACCAAAATGGGGAGGCTAAATTCCCTAATGTGCGAACAATGCACCAGAGAAGTGGATTCCCAATTCCATCATATACTCATTAGAGTCCATATGGTAGAGAAAATATGGGAACATGAACACAACCTCAGTGTGTGTTGGCAGTAGAGGAAGTCTGTCAACATCAAGAGATTCTAAGAGGCTAAGCATGAGATACAATGGTTGGGGGCATGGGTGAATGAGAAATCCGCTTTCTTCGATGCACAATCCAGACTCATATCTTGACTAATGGCCCAGCTGATAGTTTTTAGGTGAGCTTCTCAAGAGATGGATATTACCCAAGTTGATGGGGATTGGTCCTGGATCAAGGTCGATGAACGACACCCCATCACCATCTAAGAGAATCAAAGGATTAACAGGTGACAACAGATCCTGGACTCTAGGAGCTAGAGAGTAGCAGAGCTAGAATTATCCATTTAAGAGGTAAAAATATCTATGGGAGGGACCAATCCCTGGGTTTTGTAACTTATGTGAACTCATAAATTTACCTTCATTATTTTCTTGTTTATGTTGTTTGCGTGAATGAGTTTTGTTATCTATTTTGGTTGTTGCATTTCCATCACATCTATAAAATATCCAACGATCAATCACTAATCTCACGTGGGTCATTTCTAATGTGAAAAACAAGGGATGTCAATATTTTTATTCTGTTTGAATATGAGAGTTCCAACCAATCTCCAAGAATCTAGGGTCTGAAAAAGAAATCTGGGTTTTCGGGAAGAAAGAGGGAGGCTTTACTGGAGAAAAAATTATCAGAATAGACAAATTTTCGCTTTCCCAACATTATCTAGTGCACGAGAGGGGTAACTCTAGGTGTATTGGAATCAATATGAATAGAGGGGAGTGGAAATTTTGAATCACAATACCCAAAATTTGGACTGTTGTAGGGATGGAATGATAATGAAGGATAGTTGTTCACTGTGTTCGAAACACAGTATCCCTATTGTGTTAGCCTGAAATTGGGACAAAAAATGAGGTTACACCACTGATTATATTCGAAACAAGAGGCCTGACTCAAAGTTTTATCCATAGTATTCCAGAATATTGGCCTAGGATAGTAGGAAATTCATAGGCCGAGCATCTGTACTATTAGGGGGTTACATTAGATGTGAAGGAGGACGAGGATCCAAATAAAGGGAACACCAAACATATAGGGTGGAGTGATGGGTTGTTCGAATGAAGTCTAACACACGTGAAATTGTGTCACCATAAAGAAAAAAAATTAGGTGATCGCATTGGTATGATCAGGTATCATACTTATTTCCTGAAAGGATCTCTCTAGAAAGAACCTAGAGTGGCTCGTAGTTTTACTTCATGCCAATGAGGATGATAAACACATAGTCTAATGTCGTACAGTGAGGACGTGGTTACCCAGAAAGAAAATGCATAGGGCGGTACATATCCCAACGTGAATGAGGACCGTAAGAGACCACACCACACCACATGTTCCCAGTGGGATTATTTAGACCATATAACATAGGCATAAAAACTTGGGGATGGATCTAAGATAAAGTGATCGGGCATTTTTATGTGTCCCATGAGGATGGGAATCAATCCATACGTATTTTTGGTGGACCTGTGTAGTTTAATGTCATATGGTAGGATGGAGAGTGAAAGGGGAGATCCAAAAAATGGAGAGTATGTGATGGAGTCATTATAGCTTTGATGTGAATGAGGACCAAAGAAGTCCATACCACACCACATAATCCCTGAGGAAATCTTAGTTCAAGGGACCGAAGATGGTGAATTTTGGGTTGGGACCATGACAAAGTATTTTTTCATTCCTACATACCCCATTAGGATGGGAATCAAGCCATACATAGTTCTCAGATGGAAGTTTAACTTCATGTGGGATGAAGGGAATCTGTGGTTTGTTGCACCAGTACACGTCCTACAAAAACCACTAAACCCACGTGAGTCGTGATCGATGTGGGAAACAAGGGGTAGTTTTGGGATTTTCCTAGTACCAGGAGGCACACATTAGGAGTAATATAATTCTAGGTGAATGACATCCCTATAACACCAACTCACCCAATTAAGGCACATTGATTCACAGAGGGGTAAAACCAAGTCTGTTGGAATTCCACTTGAAAATAAAGAAGTGGAAATATGTGAATCATGGTGCTCGAGATCTGGATTTCAATGATGGGACCATGATGATGGAGGATAACTGTTGAAAATGTTCGAAACACAGCATCTGTTTCACATCAGCATGGTATGGGGATAGACAAATGAATGTCGATCGCTGACCATGTTCAAAACATGGTACCAGTCGCAAAAATGTCGTCCGAGGTCTTTCAAGGAATTGGAACAAGATGGAAATAAGGTAGGTGATCCAATATTAAATGAGAGCAGGCTGTAAATGGGTTCCCTTCAGATATGAAAGATTATAGAGATCCAAACAAAGGGATCATGAACATGGACATGCAACGAGGGAATGTATGTGTGGAATATTACACTTTTGGCTCTAGGACATGATGCGTTTGAGTATGCCAATGAGATGTGTCAGATAGAGGGATTCAAATATATTTCTAAGGATAAGGGTCCAGGGGATAAAAACTCCAAGTTTAAGGTAATATAGTGGACCATCAAGAGGGGACTTGGTTTAATGGAATGTGCGTAGGGTGGCGAAGTAGAAAAACCCAATGTGGATAAGGACCAAAGGGGACTGACATCTTATGACACATTCCATATGAAAACCCACACACAGTTTAAAGTCATGGTGGTTGGATCTTGTTTGTTCTTTAGGGTGAATGCATTGTTTTATTTGTGAAGCGACAATCCTAGTATGGAGAATCTAGGCATCGCTGTAAGAATAAAGCCACGTGTAGGCCTTGACAAATGGAATTGTGGATGACTAATACCAAACATGATGTCCCCTCAAGTGAGGACACCATAATGCAGTTCCGTTTTTCATCGTGCGGCTAGGATGATAGTTCCACAGTTTATGGTCGTTTGATAGGACCACCGAATGTATTTTAACATCATGCAGCAAAGATGTAATAGTTTAAAGTCATGTGGGACCAGGAATCATAGTTTAATGTCATATAGATTGGACTCATACAAAATAATGAGGTTTTAAATGGAATGTTCAAGGTGTGATTAAGCATACCCGATGTGAATGAGGAAAATGTTCACACCACACCGTGTGCAATTCCAGAGGATGAAACTTAGGCCAAGGGGCCAGAAAATGTCAGAGGATATGGGGTTGGACCCAAAGACTAAATGTCTAGGTGTTCCTATGTATCCTATGAGGATGGGAGTTAATCCACATGTGGATATGGAATAAGTCATGCAGTTTAATGTCATGCAATAAGGATGTGGATAGAAGAGACTAGATCCTAAAGGGGGAGTACATGGTGTAGCTATTATAGAAACGTTGTGAATGAGGACATAAGTCTGCATACACCACACCATGAAATCCTATAAGATTTAGGTCCAAAAAATTCTGAATAGAAGAGATAATTAGTGGATCATGAGATGGACCTGAAGACGAAATGTATTGTTGTCCCTATGTATCCCATGAGGATGAGAATCAAGCCGCACGTAGTTCTTTTACATGTCATACAGTTAAAATTAGGTGACAAGGATGGGGATGTGTCTTAGTTTACATTCATAGAGATCAGATCAAAATAGGTGAGATTCTTCCAGGTGGGCGTAAACCTTGACAAAGTCCCTAATCCCACATGAGCTGCACTCGATGTGGGAAACAAGGGAGGATAATATCTTTACAACACATAGAATAAAGATAAAGGGGAAACAGTGTGAAGCCTTGAATGACACCATGATGTGAATTCTTCCTCTTAAACCGCAAACACGTATGGAGGGTTATCACCAAGACTGTTGAAATTCCACTTGGACATGATGGAGTGGAAAGAGACGTGAATCATGAAACCAATATTTATGGCTTAATAAGGATGGTGTAATTATTGAGGATAACTGTTGACCATATTCTAGACATAGCATCCATATCGTGTGACCAGAAATGGGAATGGACAAATGAGTGTCTACTGCTGACCATATTCTCAACGTGAGGCCTGTGTCAAATTTTTGTTCAAGATCCTCTAGGATGTTGGCCCAAAATGGTAGGACATCACTAAGGCCTCGAATCTATGCCATTCGAGGGTCCCTTCAGATTTGAAATATGATAAAATCCCAAATAAAGGGACACAAAAAGCATGTAAATGGATGAAAACATGTCCATGTAGGACCCAATACTCTAGGTCCCAAACCACAGTGCATCTAGGAATGTTGCTGAACTACCAAAGAGGGTTGAGGGGCCCAATTTGAGAGTAGAAGACTTGATAAAAAGAGTGGTGGAAAGGGTAATGGATAGCTCTCAATAGATAGGTATGTAGCATGGACTTTTAAAACCTGATTTGAATAAGGACATACACCCATGTATGCCACACCATTCATATTTCCAGGAGGGAAGTGACTGAGAGAAATAAAAAATGAACCTAGGATGGACACGAAAACAAAATTTTTCGGTGTTCATACGTATACCATTAGGATGGGAATCAATAAATACGTAGTTCTTCAATATCCATTCAATTTAACGTCATATGGTAAGGGCGTGCTAGATATTAGTTTATGGTCATAGATCTTGGACCACAAATGCCCAGTTTAATGTCTTGTGCGTGGGATAGGAGGGTGAAAAGGGTGAATCACCGCACCTATCATCTGGGATACCATGGGAAATAAATAATGAATGATGATAACTGATATCTATGCTCACAGCATAGTATCCATCTCGTGTAACCTAGAATGGAAAAAAATTGAGCATCGGCCACTGACCATGTTAACAATGCGAAACTTATGTCACATTATCATTCCAAAATCCTTAGGGACATTGGCCCAAGATGTTAGGGGATCACTGAGGCCTAGAATCCATTTCATTCGGGGGTCCTTTCGGATGTGATAGATGGTAAAAACCAAAATAAAGGGATGTGTGAAGCGTGGTAGTACCTGTGCAGTTTAAAGTCTTGCGGTAAGGACTATGTATAAATGAGGGTTGTCTCAAGGGGATGTCTGTGGTGTGGAAAAAGACAACCCAACATGAATGAGGACACAACATCCATACCACACCGCACAATCCTAAGTGAGAACTTCGTCTATGAAGCTGAAAAGGTCAAGGGACTTAAGGTTGTGCCACATATGAAAAGTATCGGCGTTCCTACGTATCCCATGAGGATGGAAATAAAGCCCTATGTAGTTTTGAATGATGTTGTGTAGTTTAACTTCATGTGACAAGGACAAAGGAGATCTTAGTTTAAAGTCATAGAGGTCAGACCATTTTGCAGTCATGTGTGATGAGTGCTGGGTAGTTATACATCCTTTAGCCTAGACAGACCACATAGTTTAACATTGTATAGAAAATACAAAATAGTTTAATGTCATGTGGGACTGCTCAAGAAAAATACTAAATAAATTTAGCATTAGTGGTAGGAGTAATGCTCTCACCATCCATGGTGACCAGGGATTACATACCATTTGAGTAAACCTTGTGATCGATATAAGGTCCATCCAAATTGGGCTCCATCTCTAGTGTCTTCCTGCCGGGTATCATTGGCGTTCTTTGGGACATCACCATATCACCTTCTAAGAAATAGCAGAGGTGAAATTTTTTGTTGAAAGATCTGGATATCTTTTTCTGATGCCTCTATAGATTGTGTAGGGAACAAAGCCTATTTTCGTCAAGCGCTTCCAGTTCATACAGATGGATTTCAACTACTTTTTACGGTGTATGATGATCATAGACAGTTGTTCACAATGAAGTAAAATAAATTTCTATGGGAATGAATGGCTCTGTTTCGTACACCCAGGAATATGGGGTCACCTATGTGGAATTATGAGTCATCGTCTGATAAGCCCAGAGTGTGTTGGAGAGTTTTTACAACCAACTCTTCTTGTTCTGAACGAACATATTCTGTAAAATGTTGGAGAGGGTTTTATTAAATTCCTCGACCTACCCATTTTATTATGCATGATAGGGAGAGGTATGATTATAATGGATATTGAAATTGGCGTACAACTTCTTTAGCTCATTTACTCAAAATTTGGTGCTGTTATCTGTGAATATGGCATGCGGGACTCCAAATCGGTAGATGATATTGGATCTAAAAAACTCAACCATAGAACGAGCCTTGACTTCTTCGAGAGGCACTGCCTCTACCCACTTGGAAAAGAAATCATTTGTGGTTACTATAAACCTGCACTAGCGAGGCATCTCCAAAGGATATGGTCCCATGACATCGAGTCCCTAGACCACAAAGGACCAAGATTACATGGTATTGTGGAGAGGTTTTTTGTCACCAATGAACGAAATTAGTATAGATTTGGAATGCATGGCACCTCTTGGTGAACCCTATACATTCACGGATCATGGTGAGAAAAAAATACCCCAATATCTAGATCTGATGAAAGAGTTTTGACTCTATCTGATGAGCCCCTTAGGAACTGACCTGAACTTCCAACATGACCTGGGAAATCTCACCTCCCTAAATGTAACAGAGGAGAATTCCATCAAACCTGCGTTTGTAGATGACCTGATCAAGGCTGGGACCACTCTTTAGGGTGAAATTCACCACACACCATCAGATTCGCTCATGATTGGATTGATTTTCCAGGAGATTACCTTGCTGGAGATACTCGATAAAGGGGGCACTCTAGTCCGGGGTCACTTCCAATACCACAACATGGGGACCTGGGGGTCCTAATGTGTAGGCACCGATGGTAAGGTGGCTTACCTATGGGACATCATCATTGTCTAGATAAACAAGAGTGACGACTCTCTGATGCACCAAATGGATAATCAAATCATCCTAGTCGAGCTCTATAAGAGAAACATAAATACTAGATAAGGAATCAACTCAACCATTATATGAAAGAGGGACATGAGTAACTTCTATCCAAGAAGGGAACTAGGCAATCAGTTGGAAGGTTTTCTCTAACAGTGGTATAAAATCCAGATTCCTATTGACATAGTAAACGTTGATCTGCTTGATGACTAGTTCTGAGTCCTCTTTCACAAGAAAGTGAGGAATCTCAATATTGAGGGCTATCTTGAGACCAGTGATGAGAGCCTAGTAATCTACCTCATTGTTAGTACAAACTTATGAAAATAGGAATGAATATGATAGGATAGATTGTGTCGATGTGGTGAAGATGATACTCAGGTCCACTTTATTGAGTTTGGGATCATTGTGTTTTTTGCTGATAGGGCTTTAGGAAGCGCCATCAAAGTGAATTTTCCAACACAGAATGAGTTGATCTACTGAGAGGATTGTATCTTATAGAAAATAAATATCCAAAGACTACTCTGTGGGAGCTAGATGGGTGGAGAGAAAGTTTTCCAATGCCTGTCCCTTGATATCCTTTTGGGGAATAAACTTGATTTCAAACTATTGGAGGATCACTACCCACCGACCTAGCTAACCTATCAACGTGGGGCAGTTCAGATTGTACTTCAGCAGATCCACTTGGGACACCAGCTATATATCATGGTTCTGTAAGTAATATCGCAATTTCGGCACTATGAATACTAGTGCAAGGAATCTCTTATCGAAAGAGGAATATTTGGTCTCTGTATCGAGGAGCATGAGGCTGAGATAGTATAAAATATTCTCTGTTCCCTCATTGTTCTTCTGGGTGAGAAGGGCACCGAGAGATCATTCTAGAGCAGTCATATAAAGGAACAATGGATTTCTAGGAATAGGTGGAATCATGATTGAGGGATGTAGTAGGTACTTGTTGATTTCTCAAAATTAGACTGACACTCTTCATCCCACTAATAATCGACACCTTTCTTTATGATCTGGGAAAATGGCTTACACTTTCAAGACAGATTTGTAATGAATCAAAATATATAGGCTCAGTGGCCTTGAAAACTTCAGATATCCAAAATGTTGCTTGTAGGAGACATCTGAATGATGTCCTTGATAT
This sequence comes from Viscum album, assembly GCA_963277665.1. Lineage (NCBI taxonomy): Eukaryota > Viridiplantae > Streptophyta > Magnoliopsida > Santalales > Viscaceae > Viscum > Viscum album. The sequence goes on along the minus strand of OY728131.1, from coordinate 507,767,833 downwards.
TCTATGGGTCTATCTCAATTCCTCTGTATCTGAAAATGAATCCAAGGAACTTTCTAGAGGTGACCCTGAAGGTAAAATTCAAGGGGTTCATCTTCAGATGGCAGGAATAGAGGAAGCTGCACACTTTCTCGAGATCTATGATACGGTCCTAGAAGTGGTGGGATTTTACCACCAGATAACCTATGTAGAATTCCACCAATGTCCCATGGATCAGCTTGAATATGCGACTCATGACACACTAAAAGGTGTCACCTATGTTATTTCGACCGAAAGGCATTAACTAGTAGAAAAAAGTACCTTGTGGTTTTGTGAAGGAATTAGACTCTTCATCCTTAGGGTACATTCAGAAATGATTATATCTAAAATACCCATCCATGAAGAAGAGATCCTGGAACCCAGTAGTGGCATCAATCAATAGTTCTATCATAGGTAGGAAAAATTCATCCTTCAGATAGTGATAGTTGAGATCCTGGAAGTCGATGCAAACTCTGATCTGTCTACTCTTCTTCCTAATAGGTACATTGTTAGACAACCATAGGGGGTATTGTAACTCTTTGATGAAGTTCTCTCTGATGATCTTATCAACCTCGTACTCAACCATGGCACCATGAGAAGAGTGCATCTTTCTAGGAGGCTGTTTGAACCCACAATGATTTTCCGGAAGACTGAGGTGGTGGAGAACAAAATGAGGATCTAGACATAGAATCTCATCATAACTACAAGTGAATAAATCATGATTCTGCTTCATGAAATCCACATATCATTGTTTCTCATCGATAGTCATAGTGGCACTAATCAATGTTGGTCTCAAATCAGTCTTGTTATCGAGGTTCACCTATACCAATTCATCAATAGTGGTGGAGACACCCTCTTCGAAAGCCGAAGGAGAATCCCCAAAATCCTCTTCTTAATCCAAGGAGGGGGGATCATTGGTATGAGGAAATTATTCTGAGTTAAAAAATTCTTATGGGACATTGGTGCCAGCCTGAGCGGTGGTGGGAACTTCATTAGGGATCTCTCGTGCTGCTGAAACCATAACGGCAAAAACTGTTGGCCCGATCCCATCTGGAATTTGACCCAAGGGGATACGTTTGATGACATCAATGTAGTAGTGGAACTTTATCTTGGGATGGTTTATCCCAGCCTATAGAAACAAGAAGGTATGATGTATTTCCATTTCCCTGAGGCGAACATCACGATACCTTATGGGAGTAGGGGGGATCTGAGATCACTCGAGATTGATTTCTATTGGATTACAAGGTGATTTTCGGTGACCCTTAGACTTGGGAATGTTCTTACCCTTAATTATAGAGATGAAAAAACATTGTCCCATGTTCGGGGTCATGGAATCCAATTGGTGGATTTGGAAAATGTAGGCATCATCCAGATCTGTCCACGGGTCAGTTGTAGTTATAGTGTGTTCAACCTTGTTAGCCTGAATTTGATTCTCCATGCTCTTGTAATAGTCATCATCCAAGTAGCAGGCTTCACAAGAGGAAAAGAGAGATGCATCACCTTGGAGTATTCCTACTCAGCCATTAATGGATTACTTAAGGCATTGGTGATATGAATAAGGGACCTTCGCGTAAAGGTGGAGCCATGGACTACCCATCAACACATTGTAAGTGGTTTCTTGTGAGACAACCATGAAATCAGTGCTGGAAATTAGGCCACCAAAATGGGTCTTTAGGAGGATCTTTCTGACCACTGTATATTTATTCATGGCATAACCTTGAATTTTTAGGTCATAAGGAATGAGATCAGCCTTGGACAATACCATATTTTAGATTGTCCAGGTCCGGATAAGGTTGATCCCAAAGCCTATGTTGGTAAGACAATGGTGAAACTCCACGCTATTGAAATATCCAGTGATGTAAAGTGGGAGGATGTGCGCTTGAATTGATGATCCTTCATCTTTTCCACAGAAAGAGAAAATGGCATGACATTCCAGATGCTCAACTACCTAAGCTTGGAAGGATTCTATGGCCGCTAGCTTAGTCTCAAACTGGAGGGGGATTCTTAAATCCTCATAAAGGGCATCACGCATATCCAATGATAGGAAAAGAGCCTCGAAGATAGATATATTTGTAGGAATTATGGAAATATGATTGAGAATATCATAATTCTGTGCCAAGTGTGAACTTATGATGATAGGAGGTCGCTCTATGACAGAAAGTATGACGGGCACTGCTGGTTGATCCAGCGGGTTTTGGATGGTGCTGGGAATGTCCCATTTCTTATGAGTTGAACCGCATGGAGTGACTATCGACTGAAGGATATGTGAATAAGGTTGATCTATAATAGAAAGTGGCTGATCATAGTGAGATTGCGGTGGTTCTACCTGATCGAACAGTACAAATGGCGGTGGAGGCGGATCTGATGCAACAAGATGAGAAGTTTTCATGTACTGGGATCTACACTGAGCCTGCTACCGATTCTCGATGGCATGGATGGCTTGGTAGGAAGCACTGACCAATGTATTCTGGCGAATCACATAACCCTGGCTCCATCGGCACTGGCGTCGACTAGGGGCGTTGGGAGGATCCTCCAGGTGATCTTTGTCATCGGGAACCATGTAGGGGTTTACCATCTCCATAGTTTTAACCGAAGCATACCCTAGATTATCCCTTTAATAATCCTCTACCACTGAACAAATTATGGGGGTAATCGCCATCTATAGGTTCATGAAAATCACTGATAGTACAGGATAATGATGGAATCAGTGTGGTACTTTTCTTTCCTTTTCATTGTCGATGATTTCCCTTCTAGGAAGAGGAATACTGAGACGTTGACTCAGAAGTAGTGGTTATAGGTAATGTGGAGACCTCTGAGGGATCAGGTTCACTCAAACATGCACGAAAAATACCATGGGAATGGACGACTGCCTTGAGGGCCATCCAATCATCATATTTTTGGGACCCATGATTAATAACTTGCTGCCATTCACCTTTTATATCACTATCGCTGCCAGGATTTATGAACACAGATGCCATCTATGCCAGGGATGGACCTAACTTGACTATGTTGTTATCAACATGGTCTTGGAGATAGTTTTTAAACACATAGAAATACTTGAGGGTGTGTCCAAGGATCCGGTAATAGGGAAATTAATTGGGTGATTAGGGAGATCCACCTCTTCGGGCCTCCTGCATTTTAGAAACTGTAGAATTCCCTGGTCTAAGGAACTTTGGAAATAACCGGGGACCTGATCCTCATTAAATGAGTAGGTCTGATACCTTATATCTGGGAATGGGGCTCTAGGAGCCTGGAACTAACGAGGGGATGGAGGAGTCTATTGATGATGTGGAACCTGATTATCTCACCTAGGTGGCGGCGACGCGTTACGCAAGGGAACATACCGATTTAGAGGTGGGTGTTGCTGGGCCAGAGGCTGCGCCTGAGGTGGTGGGCCTCAGCGAGGCTGTGGAGGTAGATCCATTGGTAATAACTCCAGCTGCCCGAGGGCCTCTATTTGTGCTACCGAAGTGGGATCAACCTTAGTGGATCTTCTCACAAGAACTACAGGAAGCAATGGACGTGCCTTCTTAGCCTGCTGCAAGGATTCCTCTCGCCGCTAGGCTTTTTAAGAGAAATACCAAAAATCCCATTAGGTTGTTCTAAGTGATTAGAGAAGGGACCAATTCAGTTTTTACATTCCCCACACATATTGTTAGCATCTATTCCTGAGTCACTGGCATGTAAAGGGAATATGTGATTCCTTTCCACCTGGTGACAAAGTCTACGAATCATTCTTCGGGCCTATTCTTGCAATTGAAGAGGTAAAAAATACCCGTCTTCAAGGTGGTGGAATTGAACTGGTAGAGAAACTTCCTACAAAGGTCCTCCCAACCGGATTCTGACCAAATGGGTAGCTAGCTATACCAATCGAATGTGTTCCCTTCCAGCGTTTGTACAAAATACTGGAGTTTGGTGGCCTCCTACTACACTGGAGTTCCTAGCATGGGTCCACACATGGAAATAAAGTGGTCCAGATGTTGCATTAGGTCAACCATCCCATTAAAGAGGGATAAGGTAGGATTTCCAAAATTTGGGGGTACTGGCATATTATCCAGCCATGCTAGATATGGCTTTCCATCAGGCGGGATTTCCAAATATTGATTTTGTAGGGCCTTGATGCGGGAAATGAGAGCATCTATTGGATCATCTTGGAGGGGATTATTATCTTGAAGAGGATCTAGGAACACTAGTATATTTGTAGGTTCATCAACAAGATAGGTAGGCTGATATACCCATAGAGCAGCTAGTGGGATGACCTGTAGGACTCCCGGGGGAACGAACTATGGAGCGGCTGGGGGAACCTGAGCTGGGTCCCGAAGAGGGTTATCACATAAATCTAGTAGATTTGGTGAGGCACATATATCCCTATTTCTATAAAATCTAGCATCTACCCTATCTATATAGACATGATGGTCATGGTCACCTGGAGGCAATTCACTGGGGGGGAGTTGTACCTACCCCTACTTCCCCAGTCGAGGATTACTGTAGTCTGGTCAGTCTTCCAAATAACATTCAGCGAGAAGTTAATCAACCATATTTTTATGTTCCAAAATATGTTGACGCAATACATCCTTTTCAGGGTCATCTTCCGTCTTCTGTACTGATCTAGTCGGATCAGAGGGTTTGACGGTGAGGCGTTCTCTTTACCCTTATTGGGGTTCCGACAGAGGGATAATGATTCAAAAGGTGGATGAAGGCCCAGTAAATTTATTTGATGGAGAGTAACCATTCCCAAGGGATCCAATAGGCGTGGAACCCCTAGGGGTAAGTTTTATTCTGGGATATCTAAATCGGTCTCTTCCTATAAAAGGTTGTCCATGTTAATTGTGACTGTACCTGAAGCCATATCCTCAATATCACTTGGAATGTCTGGCTGGACCCAGATAGAACTGAAATGAAGGAAAGCATACTACCCCAACCACAAATCTGAATGTGGGTGGAAGCCTCCTTAATAATTATATAGATCATTTTAAATATTTGGACGCATCTTTGTTGGAGGGTCTGATTTTGATCAAGAGACTCCAGGCACTAAGCCATGAAAAGCACAACTAAGTCGACACACGACATTGTTGGAAAATGTATTCAAAGTGTTCTTGGATCTTGGAGTAGTCCACCTTTATATGATGGAGATGGGAGTGTGTTGCCCAATGTGTTTTGCGGAAGCACATGACCTCCTCTTAGGTAAGATATTTCAGAGTGATGAAGTCTGCTACTATAATGGGACAAAACTTTTTTGGGAACTGGTCTACTGCAAGAATGTCCCACAAGATCCTCATCTCAGACTCAGGGTCTGGACCTTGGTTTCCCCACCCATTGACTGGGGTGGCTGAGATACTGGAAACAACCCTTAAGAGGATAGTTGCGACAATAGACTGGACCATGGAGAGTACAGAGCATGATCTGACAAGCCGCCACATCTTGGGATATCTTCTGAAGAATACAACAATTGAGCCCCCACATCCTGGTAAGAATGAACAATGACCAAATCTTCTCATGTAGGGGCTATGGTTACTGACAGTGAGTTATACTGTTGTTTTTCCTCTATAGGTCCCCAGAATAACTCTCCATGATCTTTGGTTGAGTTAGAGAATGATCCTATTGACAATAGGGGGATTGCACAACTAGGGCCTGGAAAGAGGCCAAATCTTCCTCCTCCTAAATGTATCTTTAGAGGGAGGAAGGGATATGGTAGACCTCACATTCCAAAATTATGAGTCTTATATGCCTTGTTCCTACCCCATCCCCTAACACAGAGGATCATGGCGAGGGTTCAATCATCAAATCACACACTGCCTCATAATTTGAAAATCATACAGGTTTAATTGCAGTCTAAAACTTATTAGTATTATTCCTTTGGGAGTGGTGGCCCACCCTTTTACCCAAGGACTGATTTTCAGGATAGTTTGGGTCTTTGACACGAGGAGGACCTTCATCTATACTGGCACTGGGGCCGTAGAGGACTTCCACCAGGGTGAGTTGGGGTACAATGAGAACCTAGAAAATTTTAAAATGGAACATGGGGATAGCCTCTATGTTCTCTGGATAGTGCATAGAGGGGACCTCCGTGGGAAGTGTTCGAGTGGGTAGGACCTCTGTTAGATTTGGTGGTAGCTTGGGAAGTACTTCCATGTTTGTTTCCCTTAGCAGTGATGGTAAGAGGGGGTGGGGGATTCTTACCAGTCAAACTGAACACAGGGAAGACCTCCACATTGGATGCCACTGAAGTAGGGCAGACCTCCGCTTCTCTGATTACCAGGATGAGGAGTACCTTCTTCAGCTGTGGATAGAACATGGGGAAGATCTCCATGTTGATGTTTGACTGGGTGAGGAGGATCTTCGCATTGGGTACCTATGAAAGGAGGAATGACTCCATACCTGGGATCACGGGTTCAAAAGAAACCTCCGCGATGGATGTCAGTGCGGTTGGGAGGGCCTTTCCCTGGACTGATGGTGGCACGAGAAAGAACTCCATGATAGATTTCATCACCCCAAGTTAGCCTGTGATGGGTACTACCTGTGCTGATGACCTAGAGAGTCATCCCAACCTGTTCTTGGGGAGGTTGGGGCCTCGATTCGGTTCAGGTGTATAAGTGACCCTATTCAGTATAAATGTGGAATTGATAGTATGTGTTGGTGGTGGACCGGGCCACTATAGGCATTGATGATGATGCCCCCAAGAGGGTGTCCTCCTCAACTTTCAACAGACGTTGGCATCGGGTTAACCGGACTGGGGTCGGTGGTGCGGGTTTGTATATTGCACGCTCCTCATCCTGTAGGACTCGGTGGTGGTGTTGACACGGACTAGTGGGTTCCATCCTTAGTGACCCCCAGGATGGGATCACAGTTAGGCTGGCCCGAACATCCCTTACCTCATTGGCGTAAGGGAGTGATTCATCAAATCATTCCTGAGAGAGACTCCCGAAACAGTTGTAAGTTGGAGTGGGTAGAAGTGGCTGCCTACGCGGCCCTTGGGGGAAGTGGTGATAATGAGGTACAGAAGCCTCTGGGTCCTGTCATGCCATATCTCAAGCTGGGATAACCCCTTATTCCTCATACCTTTGGATGAGGTCATTGATCACCCTACTTTGAATGAGCTCATTTGGTGATATAGGGAATGGGTGCCCACCAACCGTTGATGTGGAGGCCATCACATAAGAGATGGAGTCACACAGGATTGATGCGTTGGTCTTGCCCCAACCCCTGTGTCAGTGGGTGGGTGGTGATCGGTTTCCTGACATAGCATCCTGGGTCCTTCAATGTTGGAATTTTCAACCATTAGCACTTTAAAGGAAGAAAGTGACATCCAATGTACCAACATTATCCTATCTAACACGATTGGTAAGAAGGATCAACATTGAAAATGTTGCATACCAAGATACCCAATGTTCAACTACCCTGATCTGTGGTGAGTTTCATGTCAGACCCACTATTTTCTTGGAAGTACCTGGTTCTAGATAGATGGATCCGGTGACACACTTAACTTATAATGTTTTAGACACTACTAATATCCACATTGAGGTGATGATTCATGTAGGGTTCACCATTTCTATTTCCGATGCTTTTTCTGGGGCACACACTGTCGAACTGATATGCGCTAGATGTTGCCCTGCATTCCTGCTTTTCAAAGGCGGGTGACATCCATCCCTTATTTCGGGACATTTTCTCCTTGATCGAAATGAGATTGTTTTATTCCAGTCTATTATTCTGTGGATTACTCCTATGAATTTTTTTCCTAGTCTGGGTCTCCCTTAAAGATTAAGATATAGTTTGTGAAACTATTCCTCGGTTCCATATCTTCATGGAAGCTAGTTGATTACACTGATTCTTTTAGTACATTATAAGGGTTAAAGTCAGGGCATAAATCTTTGATCGGGGGAGTAGCCATGTTGGACATCACTGGAATATCTGGATGCTGAAACATTGATGTGTATGGGTTTCTTCCCCTTGTGATAGGGCTTCTCGAGGGTGCATAAGACCGAGGCATCCCATGTCAAGTGTGGGATATTATACGTCATATGCATGTCCTTGAGGTTTTCCTCATCTTACCATTTTTAACATAGGGTATGCCATGAGTTTAACATCTAGCGGTGATGGTTATGCTGAGGTGTGACTTTCGAGGTTTTCCTCAGGCATCTCATGATGAACACGAGGTAAGCTACTAGTTTAATATCTTGAAAATATGAAATGAGAGTGATCAGAACATTTCATAGAAATAGATCATATTGGTACATCCCTAGGTGGGAGCATTTGAAAGGTTTACCGGATGACGGATCTGAATTCCTAATGAGGACATATTCGAGGTGGTGTGTACCATAGAGAGAAGATATCACACTGTGAAGGTCGATATGGTCACCAATGAGGGTGGATCGGGGAAAGTGCACCCTAGAAAGGGGAACACCAAGGTTTACCATTGGATGGGATTGAACCTTAGGGAGTTTTCCTATATACCCTGTGTAGACAACAGGGATCAAAACCCACATAGTTCGAAGGGGTGATGAATCAGTGTGTACACAAATAACAATGACCTAGAGACAGGCTGGGGCTTATGCATGGGCAGTGGCCCATCGCAAGAGGGACACTCTTGGTTGGATGATTATGGATTGTGCATGGCTTATGCATGGTTAGCTGCTCGGATGGATGGCATGATATCACCAGGATGTGGCAGACCATTTAAGAATCATGATGTATGATGGATGGTTAAATGAATTGGATTAGATGAGTGGGATGGAACCACTATAAATATTATGGTGATATTGGGCTTGAACCTTAGAGAGGCTTCCAACATATCCCTATGGTTGGTAATCAAAGTCCACATAGTTAGGTAGGATGATGGGACACCTAAGGAGGTGGCCCGTGATAATAGATGCATGGATGATACCTAGAGGAAGTAGAACCTCCAGGTTGGGGAATGACCTTCCCAAAATGCAATGTTTCAGGGGAGATACCAAGATGGGACATGGGTGATGCGATTGAACCTCAGGGAGGCTTCCTATGTATCCCCATTGCAGAGAATCAATGTCCATGTAGTTTAGGATGGGGATGGAATTAGGGTGTACAAAAAGGACAATGAAGCGACGACATGTTAGGGGTTATGTGTGGTTATTGACCCAAGAGTTGGTTTGATGCCACTAAGTGATGGACCAATGATGTGGGTCCCAATAAATGGGACACCAAAGTTTAACAGTGTTTGGGGTTGAACCTCAGGGAGGCTTCCTATGTATCTTTTCTAGGATAAAAGGATCAAAACCCATGTCGTTCAAATAGGTTTACCAATGTTTGTGGTTGAACAATAGGGAGGCTTCCTTCATACCTTTTCTAGTAGACAAGGATGAAAACCCATGTAGTTCAAATAGGTTTACCAGTGTTTGGGGATGAACCTCATAGAGGTTTCCTACATACCCTATATAGGAGACAAGGATCAAAACCCATGTAGTTCGAATAGGTTTACCAGTGTTTGGGGTTGAAACTCAGGGAGGCTTCCTACATTCCCTTTATAAAAGACAAGGATCAAAACCCATGTAGTTCAAAAACAAATAGTTTGACGTCATGTGGGATGAAGGTGAACCGATGTGAAGTGTTCAAGACCGATGGGTGATGGACTTGAACCTTAGGGAGACTTCCTACGTACCATTCCTAGAGAGGGAAAAGATAAAAGTCCATATAGTTCAGTGAAGAGGGGCATGGGGATTACACACTAACACAACCCAGATGTAATTCCATGGTAGATTCTTACTCTAAGACCACGTGAGTCTTTCTCGGTGTGAGAACCAAGAGGTAACAAAGACCTGACGATCACATCACAGAAGGTGCATCTGTGAGGAATGGAATGGGGCTTACACATGGGTAGTGGCCCATGGAGATGGATATTGGGACTTACTTCAAGACATATTTCCAATGGAGATGAATCTCAAAGGGAGAGGGATAGGGTACCAAAAGTCCCTGTACCCATCTCTCCTCCTGTTTTTACGCACGAAAGAAGAGAGGAGGAGTAAGGATGCTACATACTAAAAGAATCGATAGAGGCTTACACTAGGATGGTTTCCCTCCACGATAGACATATGTAATTACCTACAAGGAGGATCTCATTCAATGTGGGGAAGATATCACTCTTGTGGAGACTATTAGGTGTAGAAAATCTCTTAGGCGGGGCACCCCATGTATATTGCACGGGGTGATGCTATAGTTTAACATCATGTGATGAGGACAAGGATTCTTGGAAGTTTAACGTCTTAAATCTTAGATGATGAGGATTCACTCCCCACCCCTAGTACTTACATAACCAAAACAATTTAACCCTTAGTGAGGGGAAGGCATCAAAAATTCCATGTGGAGATGGGGTTGTGGAGTGATCCATTGAGGGGATCACGTTAGCGTGGCTATCAGAAGAAGAAATAGCCATTAGTGTGACTATGGAAAGAATCATGAGGATAAGAAACTCAATATGAAGCAACGCCCACGGGACCTTGAAATCAATTCATAAAAACCTGGAGGGTGGTATGGGATAAGGGTTTGTGAAGCAAAGGGGTTCACAAGAAGGGACCTTGTGAGATCTGGTGCTCCAAAAGGTAGAGAGGCACCTTAAAGGGGTATGCTTTGTGAAGTTGAGTGGTCTAGCCAAGAAATTGAGTATACACACATATAAAGAGTGTTTTGTGAAGTGCAAGGGATTTCATGAAGTAGGACTTTCACGGAGCATGAGTTCCTTTCAAAGTGAGGCATTGTGAAGTGATGTACTTCACGAAGCATAGTGACGCTGCCTTAGAATAAGGTTCACAAGTGCATGAAAGGTACTTAGTGAAGCATGAGTGCTTTCAGAAGAAGTGAGTTCCCATAGGGATCTCCTTCCTTTGGGATGGCCCGTGGTCTTCGTGAAGGGAATCCCTGCTTGAAGAGGGGTTGCATATGAGTCAAGGGAAAGGTATTTCACAATGCTCAAATACCTTGAAGAGATATTTTTTTTCAACGATTCACATAGTGGGAGGTGCATCGTGATTTGAGAGATGAGAAGGTGAAAGGTCAAGGTATCCATCCTTGGAGTCTTGGGGAAGCCCGATATTTATAGGAAAGAGGTGGTGTAAAGCTCTGATAGTGTGCTGAAGAGCCTCTTGCACTTCTCCATCAGAGGCAGATTGATTCAAGTTTGTCATAACTTCAAATTCAACCATCAGACCCTCCATGGTGTAGAGGCATCCTTCATTCCCTCCATGACACTCACATAGGCTTCCATCAATATCTAAGAAATAGAAGAGGTGATCGTCTTCCATCTACAGCATGAAGCCTTCTATCAATTTCATTGTAATCACAGATTCTTCCACATATTTCCTCTATAGAAATAACATAGGGGGACTCAACTTCACATTGGCCATTGTGATGAGGGTCTTCGTGAAGGTTCTTCACGAAGTATCCCATTTTTGAATTGGTGTGCCCTTTTCGCATTTTTCCCATGCACACATTTTTCCACCATCAATTTTTCATGTTGAAACGTGACACATAATTTCACATGACATATTTAATATTCAGTTTTGGTATTATATTCCATTCTTTTGTCATCATGTGTTATTGGTACTATTATGTTAATTATTATATGTTATGCTGTTGTTTCTTCTTATTTTAATTTAGTGTATTACTCTGATAAAAGAGGTTATAGTATCCCCATGACTGATATTAGACACTCGCTGCCAGTCAGGAGCCTCTGATATATGGGGAGGCATGCTTGAGGTCATGTGACTGACTAGCTCGAGGCACCGGTGTGTGGCACCCAAGATGAGACATTAAAAAGTGGTATTAGATGAGTTTTATTTGATTTTATTTTGTCATAATATTTTGTAACAATAGAATGGAGACTAGGAAGAGTCAGTACTTGGTCATAAGATAATTAATGAGAGTTGAAAACACATGTATGGGGGAAAACCGAAGTAACTAGGGTGGAATTTTTGTTATTGATGTGTGTTGTTATAGTTGGATGTTATTTCACCTTGGGTGATGCACTTGTTGTGTGATGTGATAATTATTTATGAAATTTTTGAGATTTTACTCATGTCCTGAAATAGAATGAGATTTGAGTATACATGCATCATTCTATGAATTTAGCATTATTTTGCAACATCCATAATTTTAGGCATGCACTAAAAATTGGGTTATAGGTATGTTTTTGAACTTGAACTAGTTTTACTTGTGAAATTGAATTGAAAATGGTACCTAATATGAAATTGAATGTGGAAAATGATACAAAATGTGAATAAATGGGTATCTATGTGAGAAACTTAAATAATGAAAACAATTTTACCCTTTTTTAAACATGACCTAGATGTAGGATGGTTAAGGGTAGTGACATCGGACCAGTTTTGATTATGTGGTAGGGTTTGGGGAAAGGACTTGCTATGATTTTTATGTTTCCCTCTTATGTAAATTTGATAAAGTATTGTTATGTGTCCTGAGATGTGTGTTTATAATTTTAGAGATATTCCTCCATGAACATACTTGTTTATAGGTAGATAGGAGGATATGGATGGAGATTCTCAACTAATAGTGGAACCTAAGGAACCAATAGTGCTAGGTGAGGAAGCATGCAAGAAGTTCTGTGATATGTTTTCTTGGTTTATATAGCTTATATAAAGAGACCCAGGGTGGTTTTTGAAAAGTATTCATGAAATTAAAAGGATTTTTAGTCATATCACCCTTTGAATTTCACTAGAGAGGGTGCACCAAAGGTATATGAGTTTTTTATTGAGTCTATCCAAGCTATACATGACCACTTGGAGACTCCTACTGATAAAGGAGTCAAATTGGATACTTACATATTGCATGGTCAAGAAAATAATTGGCAGAACATATAGACTCAAGATGGAAAAGTGGAGAAAATAAAGTGGAAAGAGTTTCAAAAGAAGTTCCTTGAAAATTTTTATCCTGAGATGCTCGTGTATGAGAGAGAAGCTGAGTTCATGAGATAGACTTAGGGGAGCATGTCCATGATGGACTATGATGGGTGCTTCAAAAACTTGTAGTTATTTGTTACAACATTGGGAAGATATGAGGCTACTGTTGAAAAACTATTTCTGGATGGGCTTAAATGTGAAATTAAGTCCTAGGTTAATATCATTTGGCTGAATAAGTTTTTAGAAGTTTTGAATCAAGATATCATATCTAAGGGGAACCTGAAGGAGGATTACAGCAGAGGATAGTTGGTTTCCTCTGGATGATCTGGAGGTATGAATTATAAGATAAAGAAGCTTAATTATGATAATTTTTGCTAGGTTAGTGGTAAGAAGAGTATCCAGAAAAAGGGATCAATTACTTAGGATCTTACCCTACTGCTTTTCCACCAGTGAGGTAGGATATGCCACTTTTGTAATCATTTATCCCAAATACTAGTAGAGTGATGAGCCTGTGGCAGGATGGTAAATCTATAAAAGTTTTGCAGGAACCAATGATAAATGGGTAGTGATGAAGGATTTAGAAAAAACCAGGGTGCGGGAAGGGGATATTCTATACAGTATCAGTCTGGAAGCTAGAGTTCTAATATCCATGGTGGTAGAGGTAGTGGATGCAGTACTTCTATGAAATCATTCTTGAATTAGCACACTAGTGTAGCTCATGGGAGTTAGACTATATTATAGGGAAGAGGGGTAAGAAAGCTTCATATAGTTCAGTCCACACTTGTGGATAGTGAGGCTAGACCATTGAAAATAATAGGTACTATTCTTGTAGATTCTACATTATCTAGTTCTTTATTTGATACTAGTTCCTCTCATTCCTTTATTTCTGCACAACATGTGAATGGTTTGAGCTTGGAAGTGGATTTTCTGAGCTAAGTGATGATGATAGACACACATTTGAGAGTAAGATATAGATACTTGTATTTATGCAAGGGGATTTATCTCGATATTGGGGAGTACTATTTTCTTTGAGATATCTACATTTTAGATATGTCAATATTTGACCTTATTTTATGTATAGACTGGTTAGTAGTATACCAGGCCCACATAGACTGTTACCACATGAGAGTGATGTTTACATCTCTTAAGGGTGACAAGTATATCCACCATGGAGAGTGGGATATCCAGGAAGGCCATACAGGTCTAGTTAATCTACAACTAGAAGATATTAACACAGAGGTTTGTAGTCTATTTCTAGATTATGGGGGTGTGAAACAAGATGTCCTTGTACCCGTAGTGTACAAGTTTCATGATGTGTTTTCTAAATAATGCTCAGGGATCCCACCTGGGAGATATGTGGAATTTACTATTGAGATCTTATTGGGGGCTAAGACAATTTCAATTACACTATATTGAATGACATCAAGAGAGATTCAAGAGCTCAAGACTCATCTAGAGGAGTTGGAGGATAATGGATATATCTGACTGAGTATGTCACCTTGGGGTTCTCCAGTCATCTTTTCAAAGAATGGTGACAGAACATTGCACTTGTGTGATGACTGTTGAATGTTGAACCAGATGATAGTGAAGAACTGGTATCCTCTTCTACATATCGATGATCTTTTTGACCAGTTGATAGGAACTTGTATTTTTTCAAATATTGACATGAGAACAAGGTATAATTAGTTGAGAGTTCAACCTCTTGATATATCAAGTAAATTTTCCAGAAGTAGGTATGGATTTTATGAGTCTATCTTAATGTCATTTGGGTTGAAGAATTCACCAACAATGTTTATAGAGATGATGAACTGAATATTCCATCTGTACCTGTATCAATTTGTGGTAGTGCTTGTGGATGAAATCTTGGTGTAATCTAGGACTCATGATGACCATGTGGAACATATTAACATCGTTCTAAGTACACTGAGAGATCATAAACTATATTCCAAGAAAATTAAGTGTCAATTTTGTATTGATTAGGTACAATTCATAGGTCAAATCATCTTGCAGGAAGGTGTGTCAGTGGACCAAGAGAAGTTTCATGCAGTTGTATCTTTGGAGAATCCCAAGAATGTTTTAGATATTCATATCTTTCTAGGATTATATGGATATTACTGAAGGTTCATCCAGGACTTTTCAAGATTGGTAGCACCACTTTCAAGCTTGAAAAAAGGGACTAAATTTTGAATGGTTGGAATCATGCGAGAATTCATTCCAAGATCTAAAGAAGTGGTTAAAATAGACACTAATTTTGATCTTACCCAAGTCAATTGAGGATTAAATGGTGTTTTGTGATGCTTCAGAGATATGTATTGGTGTAGTTTTGATGCAAGGAGATTGAGTTGAGGCATACGGGTCTCAGTAGTTGAGGCCACATGAACAAAAATTTCCTACAGATGACCTCAAGTTAGATGTGGTGGTTTATGATTTAAAGTGTTGGAGACATTATCTATTAGGCAAGAAGTTTACTATGTACAATGATAAAAATAACTTGAAGTATATCTTCTCCAAATGAGAATTGAATCTCTAGAATTAAAGGTAGGTAGAGTATATGTAGTCATTCTATTTTTATCTAGATTATATTCTCATGAAGGGAAAGAGTGTTGCTGATGATTTAAGTAGGAAAACTCATAATTAGGCTTTTCGTGAGTCTAATTCTAAGGGGGAGATGAAAAATATACTAGTTGATATGCATGTTTTGGTTTAGGAGAGTCAGGATCAGATGAATCTCATATCAGTTTTAGTAGATTAAAATTTTAAGATTGATCAGCTACATACAGTATAAGTATATAGAGTGTTTGACCTTGAGAGAAATCCTTGAAGGTGAGGGGTCACCTTTCGATTGAACCATAGATGAGGATGAGATCATATATATCAGGAATCAAGTAGTTGAGCCTACGAGTATGGGGGAGAAGTTGATGCATGATTTTCATGACTCAAAGTGGGTGGTACATACATGGGTGACCAAAATCTACAACAACATATATAGGTAGTTTTGGTGATTAGGAATGAAAAAGGAGATATAAGGGTTTATTACATGATGCTACACCTGTCAATAGGTGAAGGTCGAGCATCAATGACCTGGTGGTTTGCTACATCCATTTCCCATTCCAAAATGGAAGTGAGTTGATGTAACTAAGGAATTTGTGGTGACTCTCCTGAGAAATCCTTGGAATAATGATTCTATTTGGGTGATTGTGGAATGTTTGACAATGGTAGCACACTTTTTCTAGTATGGGAGACCTTTTAAATGGAGAAGTTAGAAGAGTTGTATGTTTAGGAGATATTCCATCTGAATGGGGTGACACAAACAATTGTTTTAGAACACAACTTTCATTTTACTTCATGATTCTGGAAGGTCTTATAGAAGTCTCTTTGTATACAGGTTTTATTGTGTATATATTTAAACCCACAAATAGATGGGAAGTTGGAGTGTAATATACATATGCTTGAGGATATGTTGTGATCATGTGTTCTAGACTTCAGTGAGTCTTGGGAGAAGCACCTGAATTTTGTTGATTTCACCTATAATAATAGTTATCTCGAAAAGATATATATGACACCATAAGAGGATCTTTATGGCAGGCCATATAGATCACCTTTGTGCTGGATGGAGGTAGGAGAGTTAGAGTTGTTGGGAAAAAGTCTCATGCAGGAGATGTTGGAACAGGTACAACTAATTCAGAAATGTACTTCTATGAATCAGAGTGGACAAAAGTCATATTTTGTTAGATGTTGACAACCCCTAGAGTTTATAAAGGGTGGTTGTTTATTCCTTCAGGTTTCACCTATATTGGGTCACTTTAGGATATGGAGATAGGGTTATTTGGTTCCCATGTTCGTTGGACTCTTTGAGGTTGTAGAAAAAATTAGGCCGGTGGCATACTGATTGGCTATTTCATAGAGATATAGTTCTATACATGATGTTTTCCATGGATCAAAACTTCATTAGTATCACCCTGACCCTTCTCATGTGATCTATGTGGATGATGTTGAGCTTGAGATAGATGCATCCTTTAAGGAACATCTGATACGTGTGTTGGATTACATTGAGAAAGTGTTTTGGGGAGAGACAATGCCAATAGTTCAAGTATTGTGGAAACATGGTAATTATTAGGAGGAAATTTGGAATATAGATGTGCACAAGTGGGATCAGTGGAACAATATTTTTGACTTGGAATCTTAGACATACTTGGGAGTACAACTTGAGGATGAGCTATTATAAGGTTGGGTGATTGTAAAACCATGACCTTTTCTGGAGATGTCTTGACCTCATTTATAGGTAATCTTTTTTCTTATTTTGAGTAATTTTTGTTTGAGTTTTACCTTGGGGTGTGTTTGGGTGAAAATTGAGAATTTTTAAAGGAAGAGGGAATGTTAACGGTTTGGGCACAATTTTCCCTAACTGTGCACCTCAACCCAACAAACCATGAAAACCCAAACATAGGGGATTTGCATGGTCGATTCATGATTTTTCAAACCATGTACCCTGTTAGGAGAAACCATGAACCCACTAGAAGAGGCACACAATCAATTCACACTGTTAGGGGAGACTGTGCACCCCTTCCTAGAAATCCATGAATGAGATTAAAAGTAACTCAGAAATTAGTTTTAAAAATACCCAAACCCCCATATTAAACCCAAATAGACCCCCTCTTGACCCCTAATGTTTTTTTCATGATTTTGGAGCCTCCCAGATAGATTCCAATAAATTATAACCACCATTCATTGTGATTAAAATCCCAAATTAAAGATTTTCATCCCTCCTTGTAAGAGGATCTCATAAAGTGTGGTTTAATTTCTATTTCATGTTATATTTACATCCATTGAATGATTGTTCTTCCCTATTTTTGGTTGGATCTAGATCAATTATTGTGGATCTAGATATATAATTGTGTGATCCTAATTGTTTGATCTTGATTTAGGGTTTAATATCCAGATCTCATTCTATTTCATTATTCTATTCAAAATTGGAGATTTCTTTTGGGTGATTGCTCATCAATAAATTGATGTAGGTGGTATATTATTCAAATACCATAGTCATGATTTCAATTACATGTATGTAATTGTATAATTTCTACGGTTCATTTAGAAATTGTATTTTTTAATTGAATTAATTAATTTGGTAAATTAATTAATTAGAGGATTCTGAATCAGGAATAATTAATTATCGAATTAATTATCGAAATATTAGAATTGTGGGGAATTGTGGAATAATTAATTATTGAATTAATTATCATAATATTGAAATTATGGAATAATTAATTATAGAGTTAATTATTGAAATATGGAATTGTGATTTTGATAATTAATTGTTGAATTAATTATGGGATATCGGGATTCTGAATTAGATAATTAATGATAAATTAACTATTGGAATAATAAGATTGTGATAAATTAATTAATTATTGAGTTAATTAATGGAATTAATATGATTAATTAATTTAGTAATTAATTAATAAATTGATGTGATTAATTAAATTTTAATTAATTAATGGAATCTGTGTGATTGATTAATTATCAGAATAATTAATGGGAGTTATTACGATGTTGAAATTGATGGAAATTGGATTAATTAATTGATGAATTAATTAATGGAAGATTGTGATTGTGAAAGGTAATAAAAGTATTAATGTTGATTAATCTTGATTGATGTGATATTGTGGAAGATGTGATATTGTGATATATGTGATGGATTGATATATGAGTATTGTACACAAACTAATGCTAAAAATACCCATGTATGAATGATTGATAAATGGTGAATGGTACAAAGAATGACACTCCAAATACCCACACGGTCCTAGAAACAACATTATAGGGCCCAAGGAATGTATAAAAATTATATGGGACATGGATTGATTCTCCAAACACCCATGAGGTGTGAGATAAGGACTAATTCTCCAAATACTCACGGGGTGAAGACATGACGATCTACACCTAAAATGTTGGCATTGGAACATGGTTCCAATTAGTCATGATAATGAATTTAAATGACATGGATAATGAAATTCCTTGTGTTATCGCGAATCTTGAATTGGTAATGTGACATGGTTCAGACTCCACCATGGGACAAAGTAGTTTTTGAGGTTTGTGCGTCCTCAGGAACCTGAGGGTTTATGTGGTTAAATAAAGAATAATTGATAACATGATAACTTTTTTACTTATGAATTGTACTTATTTATTTATACAGTTGGATACACTATTATCGACTGGATATTGTTTTTGGAATTGTTGGTGGTGGCCTACTGAGTTGTAATCACACCCTACATGGGATTCTTGATCGGTTCTCGAATAAATTTTGTGGTTGTAGGATAGGATAAGGGCAATAGACCTCTGTTAGATGGTTGAGTTGGGATGGAGCATGGATGTGGGAAACAAATGTGGTTTGAGACCTACTTTGGAGTTGTTAGTGTCTTTTATTTTGGTTTTTCATGTTGACACTTGACACGTACTTTGGAATGGCATATTTACTTATCAGTTTGGGTATTGTATTCCTTTCTTTACTCATCATGCAATATTAGTATTACTATGGTAATGGTTATATGTTATGTTGTTATTGTTTATTATTTTCTATGGGTTTATTACTCTAATAAATGAGGTTATAGTATCCATGTGATCCATATTAGAACCTCACTACTAGTTAGAAACCTCCAGTGTATGGGGAGGGGTGCTTGAGGTCATTTTATTGATCGGATCTAAGCACCGATGTATAACACTCATGCTCGGATGTTACATTTGGTTTCAATAATTATATTGTAGAAGTATTTTATCAATGATATTATTATTATAAGAATCATGAAACATCAAAGGATTGATCTGTAGTGGTTATGATTTAAGGATTTGAATGCATATGTTGAATGGTAAAAATAACCATGTAAAGTGATTTAGTGGTAAGGTGATATTTTTGGAGAATAAATGAATAAGGGAAAGATAAACCTTAATATATTCTTGATGTTTAGTTAATAATGTTTTGTTGTAACAGAGAGATTATTGACATTAAAAAACTTATTGGGGTAGTATTGGTGACCTTGAAGATGGATAGTGATTTGATGATAAAGTAATTTATGATGTATTTTACAGCTTTTTTGGATTTATAGGATATACAGAATAATGATAAAGTTAATAGTGATCCAAGTTATTAATATATGTTATCAAGGTATTCACATGTTTTGAATGTGACATTATGAACTACTTTATGTTGTCTATGGATAAATGTTCGATTGAATTTTTGGGTTTTAAATACGGTCAGAAATATTTTGTAGGAGTCTTAATGTTAACAAAATATAGAATATATTAATTTATCCTTTAGATATTATTGTTTGAGTTTAACATATGATTTATCATATTGGAAAAACTATGATAAAAATTTTGGTTTTGTTAAATATTTAGGGGCCAAAGTAATGACTTATAGATCTTATGATTCATTAAAAGTGCTTTAGGAATGAAAAATAATACATATCGAATATCCATTTCATGGCGTAAGAGATGAAGTTGAAATTAATTAAAGCACAACAAACGGATGAGATTGAAGCTATGATATATAAATAAATCAAGTAATTTTAATTTCTTGAGTGCTTTATCTAAATAGTAAAATTGTCCATCAACCTTTGTAAAAGCACTTTGAAATAATTTTTTTATCAGTTTCCTTTTCTTACCAAAAAATCAATAGACTTTTAACTCATCGAATATTTACGGATTTTTAATGGATAAATTTATCATGAACATATTTTATATCACTGTATACTTATCCTTGATATTTAGTGTTCTATTCCATTTCTATATTTTCTCTTCCTACTGATGTTATCCTATTTGAGAACTATGTTTTGTAGTGACCTTCATACTTCCCCTTCCCTCTTTTTAAGAGGAAGTTTTAGTAACCCTTTTTATGATATGGGTTTTACACAAATGAATTTTCAAATGAAAAACCCTTGAATACTGAGAAAAAATTAAAATATATATGGTTCAATTCATTTAAAGGGTTTTGGGGAAAATATAACACCCTAATATTTTAAAATAACACTATGTTCAATAGCATATACACCGCACAATACTGAGCCTAAACGAACCACAAAATATTATTATTTAAAAATGATCATTATAACCGACCCATTGAATTAGAGGGTATGAATATTATTAACCAAATTATGAAATATATATAAATTATATAATCAATACAAATTCTTTAATTATTTCTAAGGAAATAAGTACTTAATTTTCAATAAAGTTATTTTATGCTTCCGAAATCGATTTTCTTCAAAAATTATTTTTATATATTTTTGTGAGAACATATTGAAATTAATTTTTAGAACTTATATAAATTTTATTTTTTAAAATTGATTTCAATTTTAAATAATAATATTAAAATTATATCATGGTGAAATTTTCATATTTTTTTTGAAAAGATTGATTTTTCAGTGAATAGTTAAAAATACTGAATTTTATTGTAAATTATATTTTTGCTTCAAAAATTACAAAGTTACATTTTTTTAAAATTATTTAAAAATAAAATTAGATATATTCTATTATTAATAATACAATTAAGTTTATTTTAATAAATTCTATGATTTCATTGAGTATAAAAAAAATTATACATAAAAGGAATTTTTTTGTAAAACTATATTTATCATGTTTTACCAGTTATTTTAATTTTAATTTCCACCACTTAGATAAATTGAAGTTGATAAAATGGATTATATATTTGGAATCAATATATTCAATTTTTTTTAAGTATTAAACTTTTATTTTTGGTCGATATGAATAATAACTAGGGTAAAATTTATCACCTCGGTAAAGTGTAGATAAGGATTATCTAGGTTGAAATCAAGTGATAAGGATATAATAATTCATATTAATTATTAATGGATGGATTTTTTTGACCATTATCACATTTTTATATAAATTAATATGTTTTATATAAAATTTTGTATGAAAATGACCAATATAATATTAAAATCAAATAAATTTACAAAATATCACTCTTTTAGTTTTAAATATTTATTAAGTGTCCAAATTAGGAAAAAATAAAGTTATGAATGTATATAAATTTGAACATAGTGTATAATGAAATTATATTCAGTATAATTATTTATTTATAATCTTATTTATTATATGATTACCTTAAATGATTGTGCAATACTAAAACAATATTTATTCAATTAATAGGTAAATAAAATAAATGATATTAAAATTTTTAAAAGTTATCTAATTTGAGTGATTTATAGTATTTCATGATTTTTTATATTAATATGACATATTATTGATGTTTAAATGAATTATATTCTAAATTAAACTTTTTATTGATATATTTGAAGTAAAATTGAATGAATTGCGTCAAATTTGACATTAATAATAATTTAACAAAATAATATTTTATTAAATTATTTGAAAATCATAAAAATATTGAATGAGGAAAATTTTGACATTATATGGTCTAAAATATAATTATTTTTCCATTTAGGATTCAATATTTACCATACATATAAAATCGTAACACTTTAAGTGTGAAAAATATGTTACAACAGTTAATGTTAAAATTAGTTAATTAAGGGGTTAAACCTAATGAAAAGGTTTAGAACACCATAAAAACCTGTAATTTTTATTATTTTATGATATTTAAACCATATCATACCCTATGTTTGAATAAATGGACATTTTGATGCATTTCACTTGAGAATGACTTTATTATAATTTAACCTTTTAAGAAATTCCAAATGTACCCCTCACTTAAATTATAAAAGGGAACCCCATCCTTAACTTATTCACATAACTTTGATGAATATAGATAAAAAAACTCTTAAATACTCTTATAAACATCCTTATCCAAGTTATTGAAGTTATTTTTATTCTAAAGGACCTACCCTAGGTCCCTTAATAAGAGATATAAAGGAAGTCTACCAAAGAAGAGGTAATCGTCTTTACAGAATATTTCAATTTTATTTCTTATTATACTTACTATTAATGTGGCGTGACCATAATACAATAATAAATACAGTAAAATAAATATAATTATATTTCATTATGATTATGGTATGACCATATTCCATCAATTCTCCATCATATGAAAAGCGAAAACATTGGTTTTGCGTACGTACGACTTACCATCTCCACGTAATGATATAACTCATTTTCACCGACACTTTACTTGGATGGTTATGAAAAGAAAATAATTATTAATATTATATTTATGAAATAAATATTATTTTGGAACTATAATATCATTTATACATTTTTACATTCCAATCTATTTGAAAATGATAAGGTCGTTCGTGCGTACATGTGTACTACCACCTCCACGAAGTGATGTGCGCCATTTTTCATTTACAATTTATGTGGATGGTAATATGGATATATTTAATAAATATATATGATATAATTAATTATTATGTAATTTAAAATTATTATTTATCTTTTTTTTTCTATCTATTGAAAAATTAAAATATCTTTCAGGCATACGTATGACCAACCATCTCCATGAATGGTGTAATTCATTTTCCATTTATAAATTTTATAGATGAATATAAATTTGTATATAATGAATATATTTTATTTTTAAATCATGTGTAAAATTATTTAGATAATGGAACCATGATCAAACTATAAGGACCAAAACTTCAAGACCAAAAAAATATGAAAAGCGAAGCAGTTATTACCTGAAATTGCAACTTCAATTAATAATTGTTAATAAATAGTTGATAAAAGATTGTAAGTAAATAATATATTATACAATATATATTATTATGTTCTTGTAATAGGTTTATAATAAATATATATTTATTATTTAGGAGTTTTTTACACATACGAAGGAATTCGTACCTCAGGTAAGGGTTTTCTCATCCCCCTTTTACTTCCATGAGATATATGCAATATTCACCACTTATTACTTTTGAGTGGTGTATATAATTCCACTTTAATCTGTTATATCATAAATATATTTTTATTCAAGGTATTTAAACTTTCATTTTAAGTTATTTCTTATATGGGGGTTATGATTCAAATCTTATCAAGGTGGGTAGTGTTTATTTCACAATCGCATCACTATTTGTGATTGTCTCTACTAGGGGAGTCTTTTCATCCATGTACTAATTTTCTCAAAAAAAATTAAAAAATATTTTTACTATTATCCAATGATTTATTAATGAAATTTTAACCAAATTATGGTATTTTAAAAAATGGTTTTAAAGGAATATTATTGTCATTTTCTAAACGAGGTACCTTTTAACCGTTTTATAACAATATAAAAAATGTTTTTTAACTTATATTTCATGAATGGAATTTACCACCATCATAAAAAATAATTTATTTGAAGATGAATTTATAATCTTACATGTTTCTTTTCAAATTAAATGTTTTCTTTAATATATGTGAAGTTTTTATATTAAAAAAATTATTTTCCAAGTGAAAAGCATATTTTTTTCAAGAAATATTTTATTAATATCATTAAATTATTTGCTTCAATGTCAATAGCCTTTGTTAGATATTATGTTGAGGATGTAATAAAATGATATAATCCTACATATTTTTCTACATTTTTTATAATCATCTTAACTAGGAAAAGTATTAATATTCAGTATACTAGTTCTTCCAATACAAAAATTATTAAATTTTAAGGAATATGATTTAGTAGTATTGTTTATTAATATGTAGAATTAATTGTTCTTAGAAAGTGATATTATGGGATTTAGTATCCCACAGATTTATTGATAGGTATTATGAGACCATCAATTTTGGGTTTTGGCTGAGGCCTTAACTATTTATTTTCAAATGTATTGGCATAATGTCTCAATAATGTTTTTAGATATCTTGGACAAGGTATCAATGGCATGTTTTAGATGTCTGAAATTTTGTATTACCTCATTATGAAATCATTTATTTATGTTCATGTTATTATATGATTTTTCATGATATCCATGGATGATTTTATAGTTCAAATTCTTATTTATATGGAATTATTTTGACCATCATCTATTCTTTCCATATTATTCAGGCCTTATTATATTCCGTTGTAAGAATACCCTTACTGAGCATCTGATCTCACCCTTTTTTCTATTTTATTTTCCCTAAGATATTAAGAAGGTTATTATTAATAACATATAGTATGAAATAATTATTTTATGATATGTATTTTATATTTCCAATGTAATATGGTAATCGTGTTTTATCTAGTTTATCAAGACTACAAAACTATTCAGTATTTTGGGATGTGATTATCTATATCTAGTGCCAATGTAATAAAGTAAATACCAAATAATTTATACTAGATTTATGTTCTTTAAATTTATTATGTGGTGATAATCCCACTTAATTCCCTATATTTTCTAATTTTTTATTTTATTTTATGTTTAATAATATTAGTGAAACTTTTATATATGGTAGGTTGAGAGTTTAATGAGTAGTGAAATATCTCATGAGATTATAGTATTATCATTTAGATCTAACATGATGGTATGTGAGTGAATATCAAAAGTGGTTAATGGATATAAGTTTATTATTTATGGAAAACATAATAACTCAAAATTATAGTGTCATATTAAGCATTGAAATAAACTGTTATTCTAAAATAGGTGATAGAGAACCATGTTCAATTGATGTATAATATTAAAAGTCCAAAAAGAAAATAATTATTTTATATTTTTACTCACAAGTTTGAGTTTTTATGTTAAAATTTAATTGGTTTTATACATTTACTTGACAAGGAATGCATGTAGATAAATATGGATATATTGTAGTGAATATGGATTATTATCTTCGAATTTTTGATCCTTACTTATTATCATATCATTCAAGATAATTTTCTACGTAAATTATCCATTAAATCCCCATTTTGGTGTTTTTTTGAATAATACCATAACATACTTTTGATGATGGTATATATGACATCACCTTATATAATGTTCTTTAAGGATATAATCCTAGTATTAGATATAATGATCAAAATATTTTAATTGTTAAGGAAGATTGTAAAACTAAAGTATTATTGGAAAATTAAGATCAATGTTAGAAATTCAACTTTACATATTATAATCTCAAAAAAGACAAGTGTTCTATTTTTATTCATTCATAATTGACACGTTTGTATAGGAACACATGGATAGGATCCACTGTTATTGTATTGAGTTCAAAAACTAAATATGTAATCCAATAACAACTTAATTTTTAAATTTAAAACTAACACCTTAAAGTTTTGTATTATATTTATTGGTTTCATGTATTATTTTGGGGTAGTTACATGTTTTTAAGGATGTTTCATACTAGTTTATAATAATTAATTTTTAGGTATAAGTTATATATGATCAATGTATAATTTATTGGCAGAGAAGTGTATTCTTAAAAGAAAACTATATTTTTTATCCCAAAATTTACTATATAATATTTAAAAAAAAAATTAATTTATACATGGAAATATTTTATTTATTTTATCCCTGTAGTGATATTAAATGTGAGTTCTTTGAGACTACTTAGAATTTGAAGCATACCTGTGACAGGGAAATAGTTTGGAATATTTATATTTTAAGTAAAATCAATTTAGATTAAAATTAAATTTTAATCATGCATTTGTGAGAATAAATTTTCAGGTGAAAAATATGATAGACAATTAATTTGAAAAAATATCATTTTCCATTTTTAAAGCCAGTATTTTAGTAAATTAATTACATTCACAAAAAGTTTAAACGATTCTTATTTATTTTTGTTGAATCAACTATGTTAGTGAGTTTGTTTCTATAGTTGAAAATGATATATATATATATATTTAATGTTGTGTATAATGATGGGTTTTTAAAATTTTAATGTGAAACAATTTTAATGAAATGTTTTTAATGAAATAGATTAAACAGTTTAATGTTGAAATGATTTTAATAGTGGATATAGTTTTAATTGACTATATCATTGAGTTTTTTTTAGTTAATTATGGATATGTAAAGTTGTGAAATGGTTTAATGATTGATATGGTTTTAATAATGGATATGGTTTTAATGATGGATATAGTTTTAATGATAAATATTGTTTAATGTTGTTTTTTTAATGATGGATATTTAAAGGGGTAAAATTATTTAAATGATGAAATAGTTTTAAGGAAATTTTTTTAATGATGAATATTTTTTAATGAATTTGATGAAATGGTTTTAATAAAAGTGTTTAAATAAAACAGTTAAATGGTTTTGATTTTTTTTAACAAAAATTTTTTAATTACTTTATTTTAAAAAAATTGATGTTAATTTTTTAAGAAAATTGATATGGAATAGATTAATTTTAATTTTTATTATTTCATAGTTTTGATAATTATTTGAGATTAAAATTAATAGTGACACATGTGTTTTAGGTAAAATATTTTTAAAAGAATACTTTTTTATATCTTGATTGAATATTCTGAGAAATATATTGATTTCCTTAGATTAATATCAAGATATGATATATGTTCTAATTTTTTACCTTTTATGATGTTCTTGAGGGATGAGAATTTAGTTTATCCAAGATAGTTTATTTTCTTGGATTTATATTATGAAATTTTATTTCGCATGTGAGTATTGATATGATATGGAATTTTATGATTGTGTATAAAATAGATATTGTTAAATGGTTTGAGTTTAATATGGTAAATTAGGTTATGAATCAATTATTGAATGTATAGTTTATTATTAAATTTTTATAGTAGTATTTGGTATCATAATTTATTATTCCATAATTAGGTATATTATGAGTATTGAGTCTGATTTTGAAGTGGATTTCTATTTGAACCAAAAGTGTCTATTGTTTATTGGTTTAACTAATACCAATTATTGTTTTTTATTTGATAATGTTAAAGGGATGTTTGGGCCACTATATTTTTTTAAATTGAACCAATATTCATATATCAAATAACCATGAGTATAGACTATATATAGTCACAATGTTTTTTAAAATATAATTTTAGTTGGCCTATAGTGAAGGTTATGAAAACTGTGAATATATATATTTTCTAGATACTTATTTTCATAGTTTTAGTAAATCACAACTTTATCTAGTCTATAGTTATGTTTTTTTTCAATTATTACTATAGGTCTATTCTAATGGAATACACATCCATCATTTAATAAACCATTTTCATAGCTTATAACAATTATTTTGGAACCTCTCATTACTATTTTTAACCGTGGATATATTTTAAATATGTATTAGTGTGAGTACCTCTATAATGACATAATTACAAACATGGAAACAACCTATGCCTCTTTGGAGGGGTTGAGTGTATTAAGGTTAACAACATGTTAATAATCCTGTATGGTGTGGGAAATCCTCAATATGACATCGAACCATTTTAGGTGATACTCTTCAGAATGAGGCGACACTCATCTTCCCTATATTATGAAATTTAATAAGAATTTATATTACATTCACATGGATACCTAAAAGTTCCCTAGAAAGTATTTCACTAATTAGGGTCATCACCATCATCTCAAAATCCCAACCTTTCAGAAGATTACTTAGGAGGATCCACATACAGTCATCCAAAATTGGGAACCTAGAAGGAGAGATCACTATAGGAAACTAAGCATTATAATTTTGGAATAGGTCAATATTCCTAAAATTATTACTGTCCTCAAAAATCACCTTCAAATCCTTATAGATACATGGGAAATTTTTTATGATGCCATTAGTAGTAAGCCTCAAACATCTTCTAGACAAACATAGATGACCTTATTAACTATCTATTCACCTATTAGGGAGAAAAATAATTTCTATAAAGGTCCTCCGTAATATGATATAACATGTATCTATATAAGTACATCCTAAGATACTAGTAATGGGGGCCCTCCCCATGATAAATGATCTAGTCACAATGAAGTTACTCCTTGAAATGACATAGATTCCCACCATATAGATCCTCCTTTTATAAATAGTAAATAATATAGTAACAATAAAGGTCCTATCCATGGAAATAATAATCAAATAACCATAGAGGTAATAATCATAATATCTAACATAGAGTCCCTCCCCATTAAATTAAATAAGAAAATAATAACTTTGGAGGTCCTCATCATGGTACTCACCATATAGGTCCTCCTCATGATGAAGCGATTAGGTGATATGGTGGTCCTTCCCATACTAAAAAACAAGAGAGTAACATCTATTGATTCCCTCCATTTGGTATCCAATATGGATATTCTCCTTGTATTAATGATCATAAAATCTTAGACAACCATGGTGGTCCTCCCCATAGTACCCACCATGGAGTTTCTCCTTATGACGATACAATAATTCACTATGGAGGCCCTTCCCATCATAATCAATCTTAAAAAAAGAATGGAGATACTTTCCTTGATTATAAAACCAAAAACAAGCATGGAGATCCTTCCCATGGTACCTTCCATAAAGGTCTTACCTAAAATGATATAAATATTCACCATGCCGGTTCTCCCCATGATAATCAAATTTGAAGAAACTTTATAGGTCCTCCCAAAATTATTCATCACAGAGTCCCTCCTTATTCCATGATTATTCCAAAACTACTCTTTAATAAAGAGATATTAGAAAAAAATACATATTTATTATAGACTCTGTCATATAATAGAGACACTTTCTCTTGAACAATGGGTTATCTAAGAAAAATATCATCACCATTTCCTCCACCAAAGCACTTAAATTTTAAATAAGATGAAGATATCCAAAATAAATCTGTTGTTTTTGAAAAAACTATTGGCGCCAAAATATTGCACGAACGAAATGGACGAAAAAGACGGCCCAGACGCTGCCTCGCGAAGCACCGACGTGAAGCACCCCAAGCATCGCGATCCCACGAAGCTCTGGAGGCGGTACCTCTCCGCGAACTACTTTGAAGTTCATGAGCCCGCCGCGAAGCTCCGGAGGTGGTAACTCTCCGCGAACGAGTTTGACGTTCGTGAGCCCGCCACGAAGCTCGTGAGGCGGTAACTCTCCGCGAACGACTTTGACATTCGTGAGACCACCGCGAAGCTCCGGAGGCGGTAACTCTCCGCGAACGACTTTGACGTTCATGAGCGCACTGCGAAGCACCTGAGGTGGCGCACGAGGTCTGCTTCACGGCGGCCCTTGCCTATAAATACTGGGCTCCCCCTAAGTCCCAAAGAAGGAAAATCCGACCTTTCGAATTCTCCTCTCCCGAATCACGAAGCACTCTTTGCCCCCGGGAATCATGAGCTCTGCGAGGTACTTCTACTTCGCATGACGCCTTTGCTTTGTCTCGTTTTGAGCCTCTCTTCCGAGAGGGATGCCCTTCCAGAAGCTCAAGGGCATTCTCAAAGAAGGGAGATTCCCAAGGGAACCCAGGAAGATGCAGAGCATTTATGATTTGTGAAACACCCAACCTGTACTAGTGATCCCTATGCTAAGGCAGGATCGCTACACATCGCGAAGCACACTGCTTCGCAGCACCCTACTTCGCGAGGCACCTCTTCTTCGCTAGGCAGTGCTCCGCGAATAGTATTCCACTTCACGAAGAACTCTCCACTCACACCTATGACCCATGCTAAGGCCAAGGCACTCTACTTCGCGAAGCACACTCCTTTGCTTGGTGATTCCGCTTCCCGTGCGACCCTCCAGGTATGCACGATGTGATTTCAAAGTCCCACGGACAATACTACTCGTAGCATTGCTTCGCATAGTGCTTCTTCGCATAGGCACGCTAACGGCTATTGATTCTTCTCATAGCCATGCTAACATGGACCCATCGATGGTTCGCTCCATAACCCCCCTTGACCACGACCTTACTGGTACCTTACCTTCCCCAAGGAGCAAGGGGCACATGTTATGTAAGTTCTAGGGGTGTGGAGTGAACCCACCTCGTCCGAGCTATAGGACGTTAAACTGCCAAGCACCACGTCCTCAACACATGACGTTAAACTGTGACCTGACCTCGTGCCTCGCACGAAGGGTCCCCCCAGCTCGAACATTCTTTACGCCACTCGTCTCCACGAGAGTGGAATCACCCCTCCACAAGGGATGATATCCTCCTTATTGAAGCGGCTTATGTTCTTAGGAGAAGGGCAACCCTAGTTCCCCAACGGATGGCTACACCCCTGCATCTCCGTACTTCCCCACTACCAAGGTCAGTGGAGGGCTTGATAGGGAACGAGGCACCTCCAATCATTGGTCCCAAATCCCTCTTTTGTTGCGCTTTTCCACACTTCGGGCCTCCATCTTGGAGTAAGTCCCAACACCATG
The DNA here is from genome assembly GCA_963277665.1 of Viscum album. Lineage (NCBI taxonomy): Eukaryota > Viridiplantae > Streptophyta > Magnoliopsida > Santalales > Viscaceae > Viscum > Viscum album. The sequence goes on along the minus strand of OY728131.1, from coordinate 507,736,763 downwards.
GGTCGCCTAATGCATAAGCCCCTCTTCGCTTCTCACGGACGCATCCTTCGTGATGTGATCGTTAGGTCCCTGCAACCTCTTGTTTCTCACACCGAGCATGAATCACGTGGGCTTAGAGTGAGCACCGACCCTGACCCCCACCATTTTAACTATGAGGTCTTTGATCCATGTCAAGGCATGGTACGTAGGAAGCCTCCACAAGGTTCAATCCCACCACTCGGTCATTTATTCACGTCGAGTTCCACCCTCGTCCAGCATGACGTTAAACTGCATGCCCTCATCCAGCATGACGTTAAACTGCAATTCCAGTCCGACGGAAAGCCGTTGTGACCAACCCGAACTACGAGGACTTTGATCCATGTCAAGGCATGGTACGTAGGAAGCATACCAGAGGTTCAAGCCCATCTCCCATCGGACCAAGGTCCCTCATTTACGACGGTTCTCCGACACCCACCGCCATTCTGAACTACGGGGACTTTGATCCATGTAAAGGCATGGTACGTAGAAAGCCTTCACGAGGTTCAAGACCACCCCTAGTGGACCCCTGGGTCTACTTTCACATCGGTTCACTGATGAAACCCTTTGAACTACGAGGTATTTGATCCATGTCAAGGAATGGTACGTAGGAAGCCTCCCCGAGGTTCAATCCCATCTCTCATTAGACCAAGGTCCACCTTCACGTCGGTTCGCTGACGAATTCAATCATTTGAACTACGAGGTCTTTGATCCATGTCAAGGCATGGTACGTAGGAAGCCTTCCATAGGTTCAATCCCACCACCCATCGGACCAAGGTCCACCTTCACGTCGGTTCGCCGACGAAGACCACCTGAACTACGTGGTCTTTGATCCATGTCACGACATGGTACGTAGGAAGCCTCTCAGAGGTTCAAGCCCACCACCTACTGGTCACTCCGACCTTCTTCACATTGGTTCGCTGACGCATCGGACCAAGGTCCGCCTTCACGTCGGTTCGCTAACGCATCGAACCAAGGTCCACCTTCACGTCGGATCACTGACGCATCGGACCAAGGTCCACCTTCACGTTGGTTCGCTGACACATCGGACCAAGGTCCACCTTCGCATCGGCTCTCCGACACCATTCCGAACTACGCGGACTCTGATTCCCTGCCACGGGGATACGTAGGAGGTCTCTTCGAGGCTCAAGACCAACTTCACTGTCGCCCTTGCGATGGTCCAATTTCATTCCCCCTCCACTTCATTCATCTATCCATCATCCACCCTGATTCTCGCCCGAACCATAATATCCCGGTGAGACCATTCCGGTCCGCTCCTCTTCACAGCCATCCATAGGTTGGTCCCGATATCGGCACCCCCTCAAGGGAAATCCCTCAATCCGATCCATTCTAGCTAATGCTCTGATCAGGCTGATCCATCTCCGCTGGATGTTAAGCTCGCGGCATACCCTGTGTTAAACACGAGAAGCTGAGGAAAACCTCAGATATGTGTCTATGGCATATAATTCCCCGCGCTCGATGTGGGATGCCTCGGGCTTCCACGCCCTCGAGAAGCCCTACGGCCAGGGATAATAGACAGACATGCCGGTTCCCCAGCATCCAGACACGCTACTGATGCCTCAACGTGACTACTCCCCCGACTGAAGGTTTTTTCCCTGACCGTACCCTTTGGAATGTCCTGACAGGAGCAGTGTAATTAACCAACATCCATGGAAACATGGGACTGGGAAGAGTTTCACGAACAAATTTTTAAATCTATGAGGGAGACCCGGACTAGGTGACGAGTTCTGAGGAGGAATCCACAGAAGGAAGAACTGACATCCCATCATCCCATTTCGATCAAGGAGCAGACGTCCCTGAATAAGGAGAAAATGCCGCCCGCCTTTGGAAAGTAGGAATGCGGCACAACAGTGCAGCGCATCCTCCTCCGCGGACGGACGGATGCGCGCGCCCTGGAGAAAGAATCAGAAACAAAAATGGTGAACCCAACGTGAAATTATTTTCCTCAATGTGGAGATTAGTAGCATTCGGGACACCAGTAGATTGACGTGTCACCAGATCCAGATATCCGGCACCTGGTCCCGCCAAGAAAATATCGGGCCTGTCGTGAAACTCACTGGAAGTCGGGGCAGTAGAACGTGGGGCACTCCATTCTGCAACGTGTTGGAGTGGATCCTTCCTACAGACATGGAGAATGGAAGGACGCTGGGGAACTGGTTGTCAATACTTTTCATCGCAGTGATGATGAGTTGATCCCTTCGTTTCTCAGGAACTAGGTTGCTGTTATAGAGACACGATCACCGCCCACTCGCCTACGCAGTGGCAGGGGAAATACCAGCACAGCCACCCCGCATGGCTCCGCTACCACCACGATCGCTACTACATCGCGTAATACGAGGCGCCCACATCCCCTCTCCCCATCAGAGATCATCCAGCGAAGGGTGATCAACAACCTTGTACGCAGGTACGAGGAGGAAGGGGTCATCTCAACTCGGGATATGTCCCGCCTAGACCTGGAGGCATCCAGGCCTCGCCGTCAATGCTGCCCTAATAGGCCGCGCAGGGAGCCCCTACTCCCCACCCCAACCTTCAACCGTTTCGGGAGCCTGTACCCGGAATGCCTCGACGACTCCTCGCCTTACGCTGATGAGGCGGGCGGCGTCCGGCTCGGCCCGCTTAGGGTCCCGACCCAAGGGCTCCATGAAAGGGATCCCGTACGACCGCGTCAGTGCCGCCGTCCGACTCCGTAGGAAGAGCAGGCATGCCATGCCCTTGCACCACCTATGCCAGGTCATCTGACCCGACGTCAGCGCCAGTCCCGGGCTGAGGACGCTCGCCCAGATGCGTCGACGTCAACAGCTGTAGTAGCCCGAGCCACCGCTGACGTGCATCGTGGAGTCCTTGCATACACTGAGCAAGGGCACTCCTTCACCCAACCAGGATCGAGACCCCAACCACCCCACAAGTAGGCTGGGTTGACTTTCTGGGTCGCAGGCCTGAGTGGTGATCGCCGCGAACTAACCCGCGGTGATGTCACCCCGTACGGGGGCCCTCCTCGTACCACAACTCCAAAGAGCAAGGGCCTTCCCCGCTCCAAAGCTCTTCATGGAGGTATACCTCGTGCTACCCCCATCCCGAAAGAAGACCTGCCCCGCGGTAGTGACCCTCGGCGCAGAAACCTTTCCCGCGCCTACTATACAGGGTATAGAGTCCATCCTCCTACCCCCGACCGCCGATCTGAAGGAACTACCCATCCGTTCCTTCTCCAAAGTGGGGGCCCTACCTACGTCCTCTCTGAAACGGGTGAAGGTCCTCCTTGCCCCAGCAACTCGAGGAGTGAAGGTCAGCCTCGCTCCGCTCGTATCGACCATGGAGGTCCTCCCCATGCTCCTGCCGATTCCAACAGAGGCTTCGACCACATGGGTGATGTCCATGGAGGTCCTCCCCATGTACCCTTCGACATTTTTCCTGGTGCCCCTCGCACCTCGGCTATCTTGAGCGGGGGCCCTCTTCGCCACGACGCCAGCACCACCCCAAGACTACATGATGAGAATCAACCTTGTCCCGAAGAGCCACCCCGGGGCAGGAGAGCGGGTCGTCGCCACCACAAGAAGAGTCCTGTGAAGGTCCGGGTGGAGATCAAACCTGCCCGCTTCTCAGACTCTGAAGCGGAATGCGACTCAGCGATGGAACCTTCTCGCCGCTCCTCCGTATCAAGGACTGGGACAGGAACCAAGCGCGTTAGCCTCATTCTCCCGGAATATGAGGTCCACCAGATTCCCATCTCCCTCCGTAGGAACAACCAGGAGAAAGAAATCATGGGAATTCCGCAGGTCTCGACCGTGAAATCAGCACCATTTTCACCAAAAGCGCCCTCTACCTCTACCAGAGGTCACAGAGAGCTATTTTGGGGGCCAACGGCGGTAGAGAGATGACATGGCCTATCGCTGGCAGTCGCGACTCTTGTTCCGGAAGCTATGGCTATCAGCCCATTGTATCGTGACATCGTGGCCAAGGCACCTCACTCTTCAGAGGATGGACTGGAATTCGGCGGCCAGTCAGCTCATTCGCCGTATTCTTCACCACCGAGTTTGCTATCCCAGAGGTCTGCCTCGATACCGCTACCAGTCCCTCAGCCGCCCCCGGTTGAAGAGTGGGGTAATACAGGGCCAGACCCCGAGTCCGAACCCAGGAGCTTCTGGAGAATTCTCGTAGCGGACTACTTCCCGGAGAAGTTCTGGCCGACGGCGGCACTGAACTTTCGCACACCAGAGTCCTTTACCCCTGAAGAAGTGGGGTGCTTTTGTCAAACCCTATGGGCGAAACACTTCCTCCTTCGTTACAAGTGGGTGGTGTACCCCAGAAGTCGAGAGCACTTCGAAAAAATCGGCGAGCAATGCCGCCTGATCGATTTGGCCGCACACCTTGTGGCCCAACACCCTGAGTCGTCAGGCCATAAAAGCACCCTTCAACGGAAATGTCCTCAGAGTTTCAAAGTACTCCGCAGAGTCATCAGGGAAGCTACCCCCCATGTGAAAGTCCGTGGTTGGGGACACTATGGCGCTCTCCTCTTCGACCCTATCCGACGGCATCCCGATTCGTTATGCGACATTGAGGACATGCCCTCGAGAGGGGTCGCGGTCCACATGGCTGACGTAGTGGACAAGGAAGACGAGCATGAATTTCTTGATGGAGACTTACCCCTCGAGGGCATACTGCCACTGCTGGACCCATCAGGGAGGGTTACCCTTTAGCAGAGGGACCTGCTAGGCCTCCCTGTACCCACTGAGTCGCTTGTACTCGGTCGAAATTCCGTAAAGGGTAAGGAGCACGTTGAAACTATCAAGAACTCTGACCCGTCTGCCTCTGTGCAGAAAACGGACGAAGATCTTGAGAAGGCCACGTTACGCCAGCATCTTTCTGAGCAGAAGAGGATGGTTGATGAACTCTTGGCTAAATGCGCTGCAGAGTGGCAACCCGACTATGGTAATTCCAGGCCGGGGCAGTAGGGGCAGGAAAAATTTCCCCCGGTGAGATGCCTCCGGGAAACCCTGATCATGCTACTTCTGTAGACAGGGCAGAAGCCGAAACTTACGGAAAGAGGGCACGATACGTCTCGCCAAACCCCCTTGAACAATGAGGCAATATGAAGAATCCAGTCCGGGTTCCCCCAGTCACCCCATAGGTCATTCCGCTAGTCGATCCACGAGCTGCCGATGCCATCTACCGTGTTGAAGAACCTGGCAACACACTTGTGATTAGGGATCCCCGTCAAGATAGGGACCCCCACCTGGATGATCTTATAGCGGCACACACAGCCCGCCTCGAAGCATTGGAAATGTGGCAGGTGGCGGTCCCACCAGATGGCAAGCCGTATCCCGCGTGGGTTTATGATATGCCCGCACCCCCGGGTTTTGGGACCCCACTTTCTCACCCTTCAATGGGACAGGGGACCCGCCGCAACACTTGGCTCATTTTTATTCCAGGTGTGGCCCCATGTTGGGGACCCTAGCCCAGCAAGAATCCGCCAGGCTCCGATGTTTCATGCAGACATTTGAAGGTCCCGCATTCGTCTGGTACAACTAGCTTTCTATCGGATCGGTGACCGGTTGGGAGGATCTCCGCCGGCAGTTCCTATAATAGTTTAGCTCCACCACACGAAAGAACAACATTTCAGACCTCTTCAAGTGCAAGTAAAAGCCTGATGAGCGAGTCACATATTTCATCGCCCGGTGGAAGGGACTTACGTATTCCCCGGATATGCCACTGACTTAGGAGCAATTACTGACGATGTGTGTGGGGAACGTCAAAATGGAGCCAGTACCCTCCCTGATTACCCAGAACTACCATGGAGGGTTTAGAGATTTCTCAGATAAGGCTCAGCTCCTTGAGGAGGCTCTGTAACAGGCTAGTCAGGCATGTTCGTTGCCCCCTATGATCCCAGCCAGGAGGACCTCCAAAGCCGAACCCGCCGTGGTGGCCTAAATAGAAGCCCCTAGGAAGCTGGAATTACTGCCAGCAGCACCATCTCCGCAACCCCGCAGAGGTCCTCCACCTCAAGCATAGGCTCCTGCCGAGCATTGACCGCCTCGGAATCGACAGGTTCCCCCGCGCAATGTGCCACCTCCACCTAGGCGAGACAATCAGGCACCGCCTCCTTGGAAGGACCCTCCGGCCACTCGTCAGGGCCAGGCCCCCAGGGCCCCCTATCCAGAAAGAAGGCACCATACTTATTCTTTCAACAAAAATTAGGTCCCTGGCTACTTACGAAGTGCTCTAGAGCAAGGGATTGTGCGCCTACCCGAGTGACGAAGGCCGGTAGAGGCTAATCTCACCGATCACCCCAACTACTATCCTTATCAACGGATTCTGGGGCACAACCTCAAGTAATGATATGTGTTTAAAGACTGGCTTCAAGAACAGGTCAAAAACAACATAGTTAGGTTGGGCCCGGCAGCAACACAAGTGGCGGGTGTCTTTGCTGGGTCAGAGATCGGTAGCGACAGCGAAGGCGAGTGGCAGCAAGTTCCTAGTCGCGGATCTCGGAAATACGACGACTGGATTGCTCGAAAAACTGTCGTCCATGTCCATGGTATCATTCGGGCGCACCTGAAGTAGCCAGAACCTTCAGAAGAAGTAGTCGGTACCTCTGCATCGTCTTCACAGCCGACCTCTTTCCAAAAGGGCAAGCAGCGACGACGCAAGAAGAAGAAACACACTCCGCCGGTGCCATCTTCATCCCACACTCTCGGCAACTTTATGCCCCCTGAAATGGGGATTCCTCCCAGAATCCGCCCGGTGGTGGATGACTCATCGAGCGACAGCCAGGGGTACGCTTCAGTTAACACTGTGGAGCTGGAAAAGCCCTATATGACTCCCGACAAGGGGGAACACCAGGTGAACCTCCCCAACGCTTCCAGCTGACGTCAACGTCAGAGGAACCGCAACCACGCCGGTCATCGAGGTACGTCAGCAGGCACTTTCAGCAAAGCCGTGCACGCTACTGAGACCAGACAGTAGGCTCAGCGCAGAGCTCAGCATGCGCAACCCCATCTGACGCCCTCAGCTCTACCTCCACCGTCGTTTGTGCTACTAGATTAGGGAGAGATGCCTCATTCATATCATAGTCAGTATTTCCCGGCTACAGGCCAGCCTCTGTTGTCCGATCCTAGTCTGACGACTACTCTCCAGGCTTCAACTAGTAGGCAGCAGGATGTACCCAGTACTAGTCGACCGTCGGTTCAACCGACAGGACCCGCTATGCCTCCAAGTGCCGAACGACCTCCTATAGGCAGAGGTTTGCATTTGGCACGAAAGTATGATGTTCTGAAGCACCTGGACAACATTCCGATGAGTCTTTCTATCCTCGAGGCCCTTCGCCTGTCATCTGAAATGCGCGAGGCACTTGTCGAGGCCCTAAGGAGCCCCCTCCAGTTTGAGACGGAGGTAGCAGCTGCAGAAGCCTTCTATGCCGATACAATTGAGAATACCGAATGTCAGGCGGTTATCTCGTTCTCCGGTGAAGATGAGGACCCTCCTATACAGGGGCATATTCACCCGCTGTACATCATTGGCCACTTTAATGGTGTGGAGTCCCGCTGCTGCCTCGTTGACACGGGTTCCAGAATCAACCTAATTCTGACTCGGACATTGCGAAAGTTGGGTCTATCTGAATGTGATTTAACTCCCTCTGACCTCAGAATCCAGGGGTACGACAGGACCGAGCAAACACCAGTTGGCAAGATCTGCCTGAAGACTCAGTTCAGTGGCTTAATTGCCAGCACTGAGTTCATTGTCATCTCTCAGGACACCGCCTACAACGCGTTGATGGGTAGTCCATGGCTCTATTTGCATGCAGCGGTCCCTTTGTCGTATCACCAGTGCCTCAAATACTCACTCAACGGTCGAGTAGGCGTGCTCCAAGGAGATGCATCTCCTTTCGCCTCTTGTGAGGCCCTCTATCTGGATGCTGATTATTACAAGAGTAAGGATAAGAAAATCCTAGTAAGTGAGGATGAACCCTCCCCAGTCACAAGTGATACATGGGCAAGCATGGATGACGCCTACATCCTCCCGATCCACCGATTTGAGGCCACGACCCCCCGACATGGGGCAATGTTTTGTTGTTTCGGGTACACAAGGAAGGCATGTTCCCGTGTCCAAGCGATGGCAGAAAATCACCTCATACTCCTACATCAACCAGGCTCAGGTGATCCCGGAACCTCCTACCCCTGTACGGTACCGGAATGTCAAGCTTATGACAATGGAGGTACACCATATGTGTCTCTTCTGCCGGGCTGGAATCAACCGACTCAAGCCGACACGTCACCACTGCTTTGATGTCTTCAAACGTGGCCCCTTAGGCTGAAGGCCAGATGGGATAGGGTCGACTGCCTTCATTGATATAGTCTTAATGGTGAGTGAGTCTCTTGATGTGATGACCACTGCTGCCCAAGCCGGCACCAGCTTCCCCTCAGGCTTTGATAGCCCAGAAGTATCTCCCATCACGGGAAATACCCCCATGGGTGGAGAGGAAGACCTAAAGGATGCTCCCCCCGCTTTTGAGGAAGGCGTCTCTACCACGGTTGATGAACTGGTACAGGTGAACCTTGGTAGCGAGGCAGATCCGAAACCCACATTGATCAGTGCATCCATGTCCCCCGAGGAGCGGCAGCAATATGTAGACTTCCTCAAATAACACCATGATGTGTTTTCCTGGAGTTACAATGAAATGAAAGGACTAGATCCCCAGGTAGACGTTCACCGTATGGGCCTCTCGGAAAACCATCGTGGGTTTAAGCAGCCTCCCAGGAAGTTGAACCCTTCCCATAGTGTTATGGTTGAGGCTGAAGTTGACAAGCTTATCAAAGCCAACTTCGTTAAGGAAGTCCAGTAACCCAAGTGGCTTGCCAACATTTTGCCAGTCAGGAAGAAGAATGGGCATATTAGAGTCTGCATCGACTTCCGCGACCTTAATCGCCACTACCCAAAGGATGACTTTCCACTCCTAGTGACAGAGTTATTGATTGATGCCACGGCCGGGTTCCATGCTCTCTCTTTCATGGATGGGTATTTTGGGTACAACCAGATCCAGATGGCCCCCAAGGATGAGGAGTCCACTGTCTTCAGGGCTCCCCAAGGTACATTTTGCTACCAGGTTATGCCATTCGGCTTGAAAAATGCAGGTGCCACTTATCAGAGGGCCATGCACCGCATATTCAAGCCGATTCTCGGGACGCTGGTGGAATGCTACGTAGATGACCTAGTAGTCAAATCATGTCAGTGCCAGGACCACCTCAAAGACCTTGAGAAGGTGTTCGGTTTCCTCTGTTCTCGTCACCTGAAGATGAACCCGTTGAAGTGTGCCTTCGGGGTCACCTCTGGGAAGTTTCTGGGCTTTGTTGTTAGATACCGAGGCATTGAGATCGACCCAGAGAAGATCAAGGCCATCAGCCAAATGCCTCCCCCGAGCAACATTCGAAAACTTCAAGGCCTCCAAGGCCACATAGCCTATATACGCCGATTCATCGCGAATCTGGCCGGCAAGTGTAAGCCCTTTTCCCGGCTCATGAGGAAGGGCACCGCCTACAAATGGGATGAGGAGTGTCAGACCGCCTTCGAGGAAATCAAGAAGTATCTGCTCCAGCCTCCGGTTTTGATGCCACCTGTCTCCGGAAAGCTACTGGTCCTTTACGTGACCGCCCTGGAAAGATCCCTTGGTGCACTACTCGCCCAGAAGAATAGCGAGGGTACTGAGAACAGTCTCTACTATCTCAGCCGCATGCTTCTCGATACGGAGGTCAGATACTCCCCTATTGAAAAGAGCTGCCTTGCTCTCGTCTTCGCTGTACAGAAGTTGCGACATTACCTGCAGCACCATGAGGTGCAATTGGTCTCCTGGGTAGACCCACTAAAGTACATCCTAAACCGCCCCATGCTGACTGGCCGACTAGCATGGTGGGCGGTGATTCTCCAGCAGTTTGATATCAGGTTCGTACCTCAGAAGGCCATTAAGGGACAGGCATTGACAGACTTTTTAGCTGCCCATCCAACCTCTGCGGATTAATCCCTGGACTTTTATTTTCCCGATGAGATAATCCTCTCAGTCGATCATGTCGTCTCGTGTTGGAAAATTCATTTCGACGGTGCCTCCCTGAGCCCCACCGGTAGGAGGCTCAACGATCCTAAGCTCAACAGAGTGGGTCTGGGTATTGTCTTCATTACCCCAGCGCAAGCCATCCTTCCATACTCGTTCCTGTTGTCAGAAGGCTTTACGAACAACGAGGCAGAGTACCAGGCTCTCATCACCGGCCTCGAGTTTTCCCTTGAGATCCATGTGCCCCATCTACATGTGAAAGGAGATTCTGAGCTGGTAATCAAACAGGTTAATGGTGACTAAGTCATCAAGAAGCCGGAGCTTGTACCGTTGCTGGAGTACACCCTCCGCCTAATGGACCAGTTCTCTTCTCGACCAGAGATTACCCAAGTCACACGGTCACAAAATGGTCAAGCAGACACCTTGGATGGCTTCGCTGCGTCGCTCGTAGAACCCGAGAAAGATGATTTGATCATACATGTGGCACACCGGAGAGTCATTGCCCCCATCACCCAAGAGGACAATGATGGCCTGCAGGCAAGTCATCTCACCGACGGACCCTCTACGTTAGGGGTCCCGGGTTTGTCAGACACAGTGGTTGAAGCCACTCCTGACTAGAGGGCACCTTTTGTCGAGTATCTCCAAAATGGCCGCCTCCCGGACGACCAGGCCGAGCGCGAGCGAATCCGACATCGCGCACTGCAATTTACCCTCCAAAGCGGCCCCAGTATTGAAAAGATCCTTTATAAACAGAGCTTCGATGGCGTCCTCCTCCGTTGCATTCAAGTAGTAGAGATTCATCATGTTATGCAAGTGGTTCATGACGGTTCCTGTGGCGCCCATCAAGCTAGGCCGAAACTGTCCCATCAAATCCGGAGGTTGGTGTACTTCTAGCCCTCTATGATCCACGATTGTATTGGGTATGCCAAGAGATTCCACACATGCCAAGTTCACGCCAACTTCATGCATCGGCCACTGGATCCCCTCCACCCCACCAAGTACTCTTGGCCATTTTCTGTATGGGGACTTGAAGTAGTGGGACCGTATCCACCGATAACAGCCCGCCAGTGTAGGTTCATCCTGACTGCTACAAATTTCTTCTCCAAGTGGGCAGAGGCAGTTCCACTCAAAGAGGTCAAGGTCCGTTCCATCTTCGACTTTGTGAGCTCCAATATTATCCACCGGTTTGGGGTCCCTCACGCCATCCTCACCGATAACAGCACTAACTTACGAGCGGCTAAACTGAAGAAATTGTACGCCAAGTACGACATCCCTTCGAACCATACCTCCCGCTACCACGCGTAGGAAAACGGACAGATGGAGGAGTTCAACAAAACCCTTTCTAACATTCTGCAGAAGACGGTTGGTCAGAACAAGAAGAGTTGGTCGGACAAGCTCCCAACGCCCTCTGGGCTTATCGGACGACAACTCGCAACTCTACCCAGGTTACCCCATATTCCCTGGTGTATGGAGCTGAGGCTGTCCTATCCATTGAGATCCAGCTGCCATTATTACGCACTGCAGTCTATGATCACCAGACATCAGATGAGTTAGACGAAATCCTTCTAGCTGAATTAGAAGCACTGGACGAGAACAGGCTTCGTGCCCTGCACAATCTAGAAAGGCATCAGGATAAGATAGAGAGGGCCTTCAACAACAAGGTTCATCTCCGTTCTTTTCTACAGGGCGACCTAGTAATGGCCCTTCGAGCACCAATGATCCCCTGTAGAAAACTGCCCAAGTTAGAACCCAAATGGGAGGGGCCTTATATCATCCATAAGTTTTACCCCAATAGAGCATACTCTTTGGTGACCACGGATGGAGAGAGAATAACTCCTCCCACCAACGCCAAGTTCCTCAAGAGATACTTTGCCTAGGGAAAAACGGTCCTGCATGACCTTAAACTGCATCTTCGTCCTGAAAGACGATAAACTGCAAAATGGTCCGAGCTCTATGACCTTAAACTAAGATCTCCCCTCGTCCTTACTGTAAGATGTTAAACTGCAATCCAGTCAGGCCTTCCTGACTGAGGCTCAGCCTCAGGCCCCTTGGCCTCCTCGGGCCCCTGGCCCCCGTCCTTACTGTAAGACGTTAAACTGTAATCCAGTCATGCCTTCCTGACAGAGGCTCAGCCTCTGGCCCCTTGGTCTGCGTTGACTCTGGCTCTCTAATGGGATTGTACGGTGTGGTGTGGGATTACATCCTCATCCACGTCGGGTTACCCACCGTACCGTACATATACCCAGTTGAGACACATTTCTTGTCCAGAAAAATGCTAAACTGTGCCTCAAGAACTACATGTGGCTTGATTATCATCTTAATGGGATATGTAGGAATGCTCGGATGCCTTGTCTTGAGCCCAGCCCCAAGATTTTCTCTTCCACTATCCCCCCTGGGAATAGTTTTCTTGGAGGATCTTTGTGTAGCGAGGAGTAGGCTTTCTTAGCCCCGCTCATAAAACTCCGCTCATACAAGGATTGTAAGGGTTGCACCATGTGTCCACTCTCATTCTTCTATCCTTCCACATCCTCACCGCATGACGCTAAAGTACATGGCCTTCAAGAACTACGTACAGCTTGATTCCCATCCTAATGGGATACGTAAGAACGCCCGGGCATTTCGTCCGTTGGCCCAGCCCAAAAGCCAAAATCTTCCCCTTGGGTCGAGATATATGGCAGGGTGCACACTTTTTCCCCAACTCATATCGAGAAATCCTCGAACCAACTTCACATCCCCCTGGAGATGTTTGCCTCTTTCACGGATGGATACAGCTATGCTTCACCCACTCCTTAACTGGGATTCCATCATTTTTGCACACCCGGAGGGACCCCTGAGAATGGCCTGGATACTACGCCCAAGGGATCTCCTACCGATACGGGCCAACGCCCCTGAGGGTTTTCAAGCAACAAGCCAATACAAGTCCAGCATTGTGAATTTGGTCAACGGTCGACGCTCATTTGTTGCTCCCATATCAGATCACAATAGGAATGCTGTGTTCCGAACATGGTCAATAGTGTCCTCGATCTTCGGGTCCACCCCGAGATGTCCCAAACATCGAGTGCAGTGATTAGTTCTACCCCATCCTGAAGTGAAAAACTTCCCCTCGGGTGGTGCTAGCGGTCGGGCCCACGACCCCGATTCCCCTATAAGGGGTGTACGGTGTAGTGTGTGACTATGTCCTCATTCACGCCGGGATCATGTACCATGCCGTACACCTTCCCTTACGAGGCCCAACCATAGGTCCCTTGGCCTTTTTGGGCCCCGACCCTTGTCCTCACTACAAGACGTTAAACTGAATGTAGGTCAGGCCATCCTGACCAATGCCTAACCATCAGGCCCCTTGGCCTTTTCGAGCCCCGACCCAGGTCCTCTCTTATAGGAGTGTATGGTGTGGTGTGAGATTATTTTCTCATTCACGTTGTTTTATTCGCCGTACTGTACACCTCCCTTGTTTGGGGGTATATTACTCCCCCCCTCATCCAGTATGACATTAAACTACATCTAGAGAACTACGTGTGGCTAGATTCTCATCCTCATGGGATATGTAGGACCACCTGAATGTCTAGGATTCGGGTCTAGCCCCATCTCTCTGGAATATTCATCCCACCTTGGCTCCTTGGTCTACCCTTCCTCCATGAGGGGATTATATGGTGTGGTGTGGGATTATTTCCTCATTCACGTCAGTCTCATAATGACCACGCCATGTAACTCTCCCTCCTGAGCTGTTTCGTCGACCCCTTTTCGGAAGTTCACCAATGTGCCCAAGAGGACTCTGGTTTATTACCTGGAATGCCAAGCTTTACTCGGACACATCCTCAACTGCTTTCCAGGCTTTTTGTACCCATGAATCAAGGCTTCCATCATCTTTCACACCCGGAGGGACCCCCAAGAACGGCCTGGATACTACGCCCAAGAGCTCTCCTACCGTTACGGGCCAATGCCCCCGAGGGTTTCAGACAACAAATCAATAAAATCCCGCATTGCGAATATGGTCAGCGGTCGATGCTCGTTTGTTGTTCCCACCTCGGGCTAACGCGATATGGAAGCTGTGTTTCCACCATGGTTAACAGTTTTAATCTATCGCCACGCCAACCCATTAAGCCCAAAATGTCAGGTACACAATTCACACCATTCATCACTTCATCATGTCCTAGAAGAGTCTTGGAACTCTTCGTAATTTTCCTCTGTGCCCGTCTGCGCGTTGGGGAAAAAATCCGCGTCAAAGGTGTCCTTCGGGGCTCTCTGCCGACTCCCCTCTGATGGACGCCCCCAGTATTGCGATAAGGATACCCCCCCTTGTTTCCCACACTGAGTTTAACTCACGTGGGCTTAGGGATCGGGTTGACGTCTGCGCTAACTTGGGAAGTCGTTACCATTCATGGTTCGAGCTCTAAGACCATAAACTAAGAACCATCAAGAACTACGTTCAGCTTGATTCCCATCCTCAGGGGAGACGTAGGACCACCTGGACGCCTTGTCTTTGGGTCCAGCCCATTTAGGGAGCTAGTCTCTCCCCCCTGTTTCACCTCTTACCCTTATATAGGCCCCTCAGCCTAAGGTCTCCCTCTCCGAGTGGCCTACAATGTGATGTGGGATCATGTCTCCATAAATTGTGTTTTGTAACACTGCACACATTCCCCGCCTAGCGTCGCCTCTGCTATTTCTGTGCTGCATGATGATAAAATTCACGCTTGGTCCTATCACACGACCCTAAACTGTGACATTATCGTCCTGGCCGCATGATAAAAAATGACACTGCATTGTGATGACCTCATTGTGGAGGAAATCACGTTGGGTATTGGTTAAGTTCCATGCCATTTTTCAATGCCTATCACGGTTTTATTCTTGTGGCGACACCACAACCTACTACTCTAGGCCTGTCGCTTCACAAAAAAACCAGTCACCTTAAAGGACAAACATGATTTATCAAATTCCGCTTCTTTTAGTACAAGGGCCACGCCCGCACTCCCCTTTTCCCCTGGCACTGGTATCTTACCATGTCACCTTTCAGAACTATGTATGTCTTGATTCTCATACTCATGAGATACGCAGGAGCACCCGGGCACTTCCCTGCAGGCCCAGCCTAACCTTTGTGTTCGGTCCCTCGACTCGATCATTTCCCCAGAGAACGCATGGTAAGTAGGGATTAGGTCCTCATTCACGTCGAGTTTTTTTTTCCATGTGTCCCCTTCCCCCTTTACCCATTTATGGACTAAGATCCATCTAGAACTACGTTCATCTTGATTCCCATCCTAATGGGATACGTAGGAATGCCTGGACCTCCTGTTTTTGGGTCCAGCTTGAATTCAGCTAATTCTCCTCTCTGGTCCTTCCATCGGGACCCCGGCTATGGAACCGCATGGCGTAGTGCAGGATTATGTCCTCATTCACGTCGGGTTTGCAATAGCTGTACCACACGCACCCCGTTCTGAGAGGTAGCCCTCTTATTCCTTGTCCCACAAGACATTAAAAGGCACCCTCCAGAACTACGTATGGATTTATTCCCATCCTCATGGGATACGTAGAGACACCCTGGTATTTTACCTAGGGTCCAGCCCATAGAAATCATTAATCACATCCTTCCCCTTTCCGGCCCCTTGGCCGGACCCCTCGCTAGAGAGGCCCTGTCCCAAAGAAGGAAGGACCCATGACCAAACCAATGCACCCATCTGGCGTACTCCCACCACGGTGGTGTAACTACCTAAGTGTAGGATTCGGTTCGGACAAACCATCACTCCATATTCCACGCTTTGTGTGCCCCTTATTCGGACCCTTGTCCCCTTTCATGTCTGACGGGACCCCCTAACAGCCTGGTCTCATGCTGCATCGGCTCACCTATCGTCCTGGGCCAACGTTCCGGAAGACTGGTCATGTTTGGAAGGACCCCCTAACAGTATGGATATTTGGCCTATGGTCCACCAACTGTCCTGGGTCAATGTCCTGAAAGATTGAACGACAATATTTGTGACATGGTGCCGTGTTTCGAACATGGTCAACGGTTGACCCTCATTTTTGTCCCCATTGCAGGCTAACGTAGTAAGGATACCGCTTCTCCACCATGGTTAATGGTTGTCCTTTATTGTCACGCCATCCCCACAGCGCTCCGAATCTTGGGCATCTTAATTCACGCTTCCCGTTTCCGTCTGTTCGGACTGATTCCAGTGCCCTTGGTGTTGCACCGTTCGTGCATGAGGGAAAGATGAAGAAATGGTAATTCGGATGTTCTGAAAAGTTCCTTCTCTGGTCAGGCCTCTCCCATCATTCGGAAATCCGGGCTTGTAATCCAAATCCCGGATGCTCGGAGCATGGTCTCCACTCCTATGTTAGGCGGGACGAGAAGGCAACTATCTCCTATTTCTCACATTGGTCTCGACCCAGATGGGCTTGGAGAATTATCGCCGAACATCCCACAAACATTGTAGGGATGTAATGAGGCGATTCAAATAGCTGAAATCCTGCGTGCTACGACATTCAAAATAAAGAAATAAGAAATTGAAGCACAAAAGTACCAATAAAATGTTTTTGGTTTGTTACAATACCTGGGGGTTGACTCCCACCATGGACGGGTTGCCCCGTCAAAAGAGCATTACAGCTCCGCCACCCGTTGGCTTGTGAGGTCCAAGGCTTGCTGCCGCTGACTCAGCTCCCGCTCCTCCTCAGAAGCGGCGGGGCGCAGTTCATCAGCCTTGGCTCTGGCCCTCTCTACCTTAGCCTGAATGACAACCATCTTTTCAGAAGCTTACCTCATAATCTCCTCTGCCTCTGCCAGCTGGGCCTTTAACCGGGAGATCAGCTCAGATTGTGCATTAAGAGAGGCTGAGTGCTCATCTGCATGGGTCTGCGGCTCCTGGACCTAGCTTTCAGCCTCATGGAGATTCTTGATGTTTGTCGCCTTCCTCCGCTGCCAGCCCACGCTGAGCCCACGATCATGCTCCCGGATCTTCTCAGCCATAAGATCTCGGATGAGCACGTGAGGACGTTGGGAGTCCACTCCCCCAGTGCAAAGTTTGCGCAACCACGAGCGGAGTCTATCCATTTCGGCCAGCCATAGAGCTTAGGGTGTGTCCTTGATGAAGCGCGTGATTAGCTTCCACGACCGGCGGCAGACTGTGCTGTTGTCTTCCTCGTCGGAGGCCGTTTCATCCCAGTCTGCGTGATTGGCAGGCTCGTACGCAGGATACGCCTACAGGAAGTCTTCAGCAGGATCTGCATCTGGTGTTGAATCCGGCACGACATCTGGCGCCAAAGCAGGCGCGACAGGAGTAGGGCCGGCTGATGGATCCTCTTCATCGGAGTCCACCTCGATGACCTCAGGCACGACCCTGCTGGTGGTCCCACCAGTGATGATGTGTGTTGCAGCTTGGGGAGATGGGGGGACTTTCGCCACCATCACCGGCATTCCCCTAGGGGGGACGCCACCAGACATCTTGACTAGTCTTTCCACAGCAGCCCACGCTAGTCGGAGAACTGTACAACAAAGAGGGACATAAACGTTATTTGCCATAGTCTACATATGACGACAAGGAAACCGGTAGAGGAAACTTACGATGATCAACCTCCTGGTGCTGCTCTTGAGCCGGTACTGATGGGACCCCGAGACGAGGCCCACCGTATACTGTTGGAAGGTCTGGAGATTCCGGAGGAGCCACCTCGGGTGCTTTGGTCCAACCAGACGCGGGACTGGATGCAGCCATAGGCGCGGGTTCTGAAGGTCCTGCATCATCACCCGTCGAGGGGAGAGAACGAGGCCTGCAAACAAGTTCCTCCTGCATGGCTCAAACATCAGTGAGAAGTCCATAGTTGCCTAAGAACAGACCATAAGGAAAGAAGTTCGGAATGCTACCTCGAGAGCCTCTGCGAAATCGTCGGTATCTAAGCCTTGATCTCCAACCTCGCCCTCCTCCAATGGGCTCCCTCCTCCAACCTCATCCTCTAGAGAGGATTCCTCTGACTCTTCCAGTAGGGGGAAGTGCTCCCTCAGATCGGTAGCTAACAACTGTGGGGGGGCCGTTCGATTCAGCTGTACCCTCACTCGGTCTGTCATTGGGCGAGGGACACCACTGGAGTGAACATAATCCTCCAGCTCGTTCAAGTATTGCTCTGCCTCCGCCGGAGACGCCATGAAACCATCCCGGACTGGGCCTATGCCCTATTATTCCATCCCAAGGCGACTCAAGTGCGCCCATATCTCGGGTGGGCTGAGGAATTTCCAGTTGACATCCCAAATGTCCCAGGCTTCCGGGAAGACGAAATCCTCTTCCATGTCGATATGACGCAGCCGCTTTCCCGGAGCCTGAGTGGATATCCTACAAAATCCCCTCGGTGGCTGTCCCTCTAGATGGCCGTGCTCTTCCGGAATCACCAGATCCGCCGCTGCTGCCACACCCTCGGCTGGTACGGGTCTCGCCGCCATGGTAGCCTCGCCACCGCGAGAGGCCCTAGCTGCCCTCTGACCTCGACCTCGAGATAGAGGAGGCCTACCGTCACTGACCTGAATAGTTGGCTACTTCAGCATCTCCCCTGGGTAAGCAGCTTCCCAACTAATGGCATAATTCCTCACCAATCTGAAAGTGGCGGTGGATGGAGGCAATGCAATTCGCATCTTCCCATCTTCCCGTGTGAACATGAGCCACAACTGCCTCATCACACACGGGTGCTCCTCGTGACGCACCTCCCAATAGACCTACGGGGTCAGCCACTGGAGGCACCGGAACTGCCTCGCAAACCAATGCGGGGTGTACGGTTCACAGAGTGGCTGACGATCCACTCGTGCCACCAAAAATCCAACTCGAAAGGCTAGGAGGTAAGCCCGATGTTCCTCTGTTCCCCGCCCGTCGTCAGTAGGTATCCCCGTAGGCAATGGGAAGGGGTGGAAATTAAACTCATCCGCCCTCCACACCCGATTTAGCACCATTAGCACTGTTAGTTTGAACGGGAATCTTCGGACCGCATTCAAGATGGAGTGGTGGATGTTTGATCCCGATGGCGAAATAGGGTTTGGATACTCATAAATCCCCCTGATCTGCGCTGCGATCCACCCATACAGGAGGTGGAAGGGCCCACATATCCTTGGCGGCTTCTTTCCCTCGCTAATGTTCCACAACATTCTGAATAGTTTCGCGAGAATTGGAATCCCCAGATTGACCCGCTACCCCATGGCCAACATGGACGCCATGATAAACGAGCTGGGCCGCACCCCCATGCTTGTATCCCTCACCGGCAGGATCCAACCACAGATGAGAGCCACGATGAACGTCTCCATCCTGACTATCGGTTGTTGTTCAGTGCTGACACTGAAACCCCAAGTCTTTCATTGGATGTCCTCCAGGACCCGCCAATACAAGTGCCCATTACCCCATTGGGCCGCCCTCAGACAAGTTCGAGGCCTTGGAGGGAACTCTAGATTCTCTGGGAAATTCTGGAAGCACATGAACCATCTCTTAAAGTGGACATCCCTCACTGCCTCCTTGTCTTCTTTAGGGACGAGTGCCATCAGCACTGACGCCAGTCGCGAAATTTTCTATGTATCCTCCTACGTGCTCATGAAGGGGAGGAACTCATCATACATGGCCCCCAAGATCGGAACTCCAGAAATCTGGTGGACATCCCACAGGCTGATGCCCACCTCCCCGTGATGCAGGTGAAAGGTATTGGTCCTAGATAACCATCTGCTCAGTAATTCCGGCATCAGTTGTTTCGGTTGGTAAATGTGGAATTGGGAGGCCCATGCCACCTCTTATAACCCCACTCTCCTCAGATCGGCCCCAAACTCCTCGCATGAGGGACCTACCCAGTAGGCCCATGCCCAGTCATCAGTAAAGTTGCCGCCCTGGCACAGGTCCCACTCATCGGACCATCCCTTCTTCGAATCCTGAAAATCCGCCTTCAGCATGGTACGGTAGAGAGGAGGGGATGTCTCCGGTTGTAGTGGATTCCCGTCAATATCGTTCACATGGTTGTAGAGACAGTCAGTGGTGATGGGTGTGAAGTCCTCCTGCGCATGACCATCGGCCGCCCTGAACCATTCGTGCTGACATGCTGTTCTCCTAAACCAGCAAGCTGGTTCATCCCTACCCGCCTCAGGGATGAAGACGTCATCCCTCAACCCGAAGTCGTACAATGACAGCTTCTTAAACTGCGGATAATTCTTCTGACCCTCCAATAGCAGATCTATCAAAGAAGCGTGGCCCGAGTGGCTTCAGACCATCTCCCCAAGGCCTGGAAAGTTGGCCATCTCATCCTGACGGGTGACATCTGCAAACACCCCCAATACAACTTCTCGAGGGGCCATTTTAGTTCCGGCACCCAGAAAAGATTTTTTTCAGAACGGATCATGAAGTTGGATCGCGAATCTGGCTCGCGAAGGTCGGTCGTGAGACTAAGCCGCAAAGTCTGGCCTAGGCCGGAAAATAGGAGTTTGCTTGGCACGGTCGCAGAGTTAGAGACCCGCGGTTCTCCGCGAAGCTCGATTCGCGGAGAGTAGGCGCGGAGTATACGGAGCTTCGTGAAATCAAGAGCAAAAAAAATACAAGAAAATCGTGTGAAGACAAAAGAGGTCGACCCCCCTATTTATAGGCGGCAACCCCAGAACATCGCGGCGCACCCCACCCGCATGGAGGATCGCGGCGCATCCGGACCCGTGGCCCCGATCAGCACCGTGGGCCCTCTTCGCGAAGTCGCATCGCGAACCGCCGACAATTTTGGCGATTTTTTCCCTCAGACTTCGACCCTTCAGCCTTCCGCAGCTCCAAGTCTGAGGGGGGGCATTTTTTGGCGCCAAAATATTGCACGAACGAAAGGGACGAAAAAGACGGACCGAACGCTGCCTCGCGAAGCACCGATGTGAAGCACCCCGAGCATCGTGGTCCCGCGAAGATCTGGAGGTGGCACCTCTCCGCGAACGACTTTGACATTCGCGAGCCCGCCGCGAAGCTTCGGAGGCGGTAACTCTCCGCGAACGAGTTTGATGTTTGCGAGCCCGCCGCGAAGCTTGCGAGGCCGTAACTCTCCGCGAACGAGTTTGACGTTCGCGAGCCCGCCGCGAAGCTCTGGAGGCGGTAACTCTCTGCGAACGACTTTGACGTTCGCGAGCACGCCACGAAGCACCTGAGGCGGCGCGCGAGGCCTGCTTCGCGGCGCCCCTTGACTATAAATACTGGGCTCCCCTAAGTCCCAAGACGGACAATCCGACCTTTCGGCTTCTCCTCTCCCGAATCGTGAAGCACTCATTGCCCCCGGGAATCATGAGCTCTGCGAGGTACTTCTACTTCATGTGACGCCTTTTCTTTGTCTCGTTTTGAGCCCCTCTTCCGAGAGGGATTCCCTTCGCGAAGCTCAAGGGTATTCGCGAAGGCGGGGGATTCCCAAGGGAACCCGGGCAGCCACAGAGCGTTTATGCTTCGCGAAAAACCCAACCTGTACTAGTGATCCCTATGCTAAGGCAGGATCGCTACACATCACAAAGCACACTGCTTTGCAGCACCCTGCTTCGCGAGGCACCTCTTTTTCGCGAGGCAGTGCTCCGCGAATACTGTTCCACTTCGCGAAGCACCTTCCACTCACACCTATGCCCCATGCTAAGGCCAAGGCACTCCGCTTCGTGAAGCACACTCCTTTTCTTGGAAATTTTTCTTCTTGTGCGACCCTCTAGGTATGCACGATGTGATTTCAAAGTCCCATGGACAATACTACTCGTAGCGTTGCTTCGCCTAGTGATTCTTCGCATAGGCACGCTAACGACTATTTCTTCTTCGCATAGCCATGCTAAAGTGGACCCCTCGAAGGTTCGCTCCACAACCCCACTTGACCATGGCCTTATTGGTACCTTCTCTTCCCCAAGGAGCAAGGGGTACCAGTTATGTAAGTCCTAGGGGTGTGGAGTGAACCCACCTCGTCCGAGCTGCAATACGTTAAACTGCCAAGCACCACGTCCTCAACACATGACGTTAAACTGTGACCCGACCTCGTGTCTCGCACGAAGGGTACCCCCAACTCGAACATTCTTTATGCCACTCATCTCCACGGGAGTGGAATCACCCCTCCATAAGGGATGATATCCTCCTTATTGGAGCGACGTATGTTCTTAGGAGAAGGGCAACCCTAGTTCCCCAACGGATGGCTGCACCCCTGCATCTCCGTACTTCCCCACTACCAAGTTCAGTGGAGGGCGTGATAGGGAACGAGGCACCTCCCATCATTGGTACCAAATCCCTCTTTCGCTATGCTTTGCCACACTTCGGGCCTCCATCCTGGAGTAAGTCCCAACACCATGGGCCGCCTATTGCATAAGCCCCTCTTCGCTTCTCAAAGACACATCCTTCGCGATGTGATCGTCAGGTCCCTACAACCTCTTGTTTCTCACACCGAGCATGGCTCACATGGGCTTAGAGTTAGCACTGACCTTGACCCCCACCATTTGAACTATGAGGTCTTTGATCCATGTCAAGGCATGGTACGTAGGAAGCCTCCACGAGGTTCAAGCCCACCACTCGTTCATTTTTTCACGTCGAGTTCCACCCTCATCCAGCATGACGTTAAACTGCATGCCCTCGTCCAGCATGACATTAAACTGCAATTCCAGTCCGACGGCAAGCCGTTGTGATCAACCCGAACTATGAGGACTTTGATCCATGTCAAGGCATGGTACGAAGGAAGTCTCAGAGAGGTTCAAGCCCATCTCCCATCGGACCAAGGTCCCTCATTTACGTTGGTTCGCCGACACCCACCACCATTCTGAACTACGAGAACTTTGATCCATGTCAAGGCATGGTACGTAGGAAGCCTTCACGAGGTTCAAGCCCACCACTAGTGGACCCCTGGGTCTACTTTCACGTCGGTTCACCGACGAAACCCTTTTAACTACGAGGTCTTTGATCCATGTCAAGGAATGGTACGTAGGAAGACTCCCTGAGGTTCAAACCCATCTCTCATTGGACCAAGGTCCACCTTCACGTCGGTTCGCTGACGAATTCCATCATTTGAACTACGAGGTCTTTGATCCATGTCATGGCATGGTACGTAGGAAGCCTTATAGAGGTTCAATTCCACCACCCATCGGACCAAGGTCCACCTTCACGTCGGTTCACCAACAAAGCCCACCTGAACTACGTGGTCTTTGATCCATGTCATGGCATGGTACGTAGGAAGCCTCTCAGAGGTTCAAGCCCACCACCTGCTGGTCACTCTGACCTTCTTCACATCAGTTCGCTGACGCATCGGACCAAGGTCCACCTTCACGTCGGTTCGCTGACGCATCGGACCAAGGTCCACCTTCACGTCGGTTCGCTGACCCATCGGACCAAGGTCCACCTTCACGTCGGTTCGCTGACGCATCGGACCAAGGTCCACCTTCACGTCGGCTCGCCTGCACCATTCTGAACTACGCAGACTTTGATTCCGTGCCACGGGGATACGTAGGAGGTCTCTTCGAGGCTCAAGACTAACTTCACCGTCGCCCCTGCGATGGCCCCATTTCATTCCCCCTCTACTTCATTCATCCATCCATCATCCACCCTGATTCTCGCCCGGACCATAATATCCCGGTGAGACCATGCCGGTCCTCTCCTCTTCATAGCCGTCCATAGGTTGGTCCCGAATCGGCACCCCCTCAAGGGAAATCCCTCAATCCGATCCATTCTAGCTAATGCTCTGATCGGACTGATCCGTCTTCGCTGGACGTTAAACTCGCGGAATACCCTGTGTTAAACACGGGAAGCTGAGGAAAACCTCAGATATGTGTCTATGGCATATAATTCCCTGCGCTCGATGTGGGATGCCTCGGGCATCCTCGCCCCCGAGAATCCCTATGACCAGGGATAATAGACAGACATGCCAGTTCCCTAGCATCCAGACACGCTACTGATGCCTCAACGTGACTACTCCCCCGACTGAAGGTTGCTGCCCTGACCGGACCCTTTGGAATGTCCCGACAGAATCAGTGTAATTAACCGGCATCCATGGAAACATGGTACTTGGAAGAGTTTCACAAACAACGTATTAAATCTATGAGGGAGACCCGAACTAGGTGACAAGTTCTGAGGAGGAATCCACAGAAGGAAGAACCGACATCCCATCATCCCGTTTCGATCAAGGAGAAGATGTCCCTAAATAAGGAGCAAATGCCGCCCGCCTTCAGAATGCGGGAATGTGGGGCAACAGTGAAGCGTGTCCTCCTCCGCATACGGACAGATGCGCGCGCCCTGGCGAAAGCGTCAGAAAGAAAAACATCCAGAAAGATATCTTTATGGTACAAATGGATTTATGATCCATTAAAAGGGTATAAATAAAATATAATATCATGAGAGATGAGTTAACCATTTCAGAAATAAAAATCACATTTTAGACCCTTATCAAATCTCAATATGTCATTCCTGATACCCTTAAGGAAGAATTCATACCATACCTTCTCCACAACCAAATAGAAAATTTTAATTGGTTTAGGTGTAAAAACTTTACTTATAATAGGAACATTGACTATCTCAAGTAGTTAGAAAATATGTATCTATAAATAGACTATATCTCTATCCTAGTATCATAGAACCCCAAACCCAGTAAACAATGTGAGTGTCTTTAATAAGACTACCTAAATATCCTCAGGGAGAATCATTAAATAATTAAGGATGTCTTTTATTATATACCCATCAGAGGTTGGGGATAAATAAGTGATGGATATGTGAACTAAATTTTAAATACCCTAACCGTATTAGCCCAAAGTCAGTGGTTACTTTATTACATTGGAATTATATATAAATAATTGCATCCCAAAGGACTGAATAGTTATGTAGTATTGGAAAACTAGATACAAAATTTAATCTTACATATTATTGAAAACATAAAATATAATATAGTATTTCCTTTGAGAACACCAGTATCCTTTTATATTATCCCTTCTTATCAATATTAATATACTTCTTGTAATTATACGAAAAAATAAACATAAGAAAAAGTGCGGGCTTAGATTCTCAGTAAGGGTATGAATACAATGGAATCTAAATAAGTTATGAATAATATGGTAAAAAATAAATGGAACCCAAATAATACCATAATACCATGAGCTAAAAACATATCCATGGATATCATAACTAATCAAAAAATTACATGGAAATCAATAAATAACCTTATAATGAGGAAAATACATAATTCTGAACATTATAAACATACCATAAAATCCTCATTTCAATACATCTTATATAAATGGGAAAGTCCTTAGCCAATACCCAAGCTAGTTTGTCTCATGAGACCTACCGATGCATCGAGAGGATATAGAGGGCCCTACCCATCACTTACTAAGTACAATGAATTCCTCATTTGAAAGGGGAAAAACATAATCAACACAAAAATTCACATTGAAACTAACATATGAAATGTTAATAATTTACCCAAACAATAAACATAATCATAAACTATCCAAAGTAATATGGGAAATGGTATCAAAATAGTACATCCCCAATCAAATAGATAGTAAACCATCTAGAGAAATAATAAGGATGGTTTTATAATAACATATACTTAGTATATAATAATTAAAATATGATTTTTTTAAATTTATTAATAGAAATACCTTAAAAATGTATTTAAAAAAATTCTCGAGGAAAACAACCCTTTTCACCCTGAAAATCACTTATTAAAAAAACAATGAAATCATAAAGAGAAAAATTTAATTTTAAAAGAAACTTTTAAAACATAAAAGGAAGATTAAAATAAAATATTATTCATGAAGATCAGAAAATCCATTCATTCCATATAAGTTAAAAATATTCACTTCACACTTTTGTTGGAAAAGTTGAAAAGTACCTTGTTCGGAAAAAAACAAGAAGATTCATTTCAAACCGTTTTTAAGAAGTAAAACATGGCTAAAAATGAATTTAATCAAGAATTGGATAATATTAAAAATATTATTTAAAATTTTTTATGGAATGTATGTATATAGAATAAAAATATTCTCCAAAAAAGACTTAATCATAAACAAACTTGAATATTGATGGTATTGTAAAAAACCCTTATATTAGGTCTTACTTCCTTCACACATGTTAACAACTCCTATTTAATAAATATATATTTATTATAAATCTATATCATAAACATAATAATATATATCATACCATTTATTAAGTACTTATAATCCTTTATCACCAATTTCATAACAATTCTTTGTTAAAAATCACTATTTTGGGTAATAACTTATTCATTTTTCATGTATTTTTTGGTTTGGTAGTTTTGGTATTTATACTTTGATCAAGTTTAAATCATATCATATTTTTTAATAATAATATAAATATCATATATATTTATTATAAATTTATTTAAAGCAATATATTATATATAGATATAGAAAAATGTATTATACTATTTGTAGAGACGGTAGGTCGTACATACACATTAATGTTGTTTTCATTATTCTAAGAATGGAATGAAAGAAAGGTAAATAATAAATAACATATAAATAATCATTATTATATCACATAAATCATATATATTCATCAAATCCATCTGTATTACCATCAAATTAAAATATAAATTAAAATGAATCACATCACTTCGTGGAAGTGGTAGTCTACATGTACACAGGAGTGACATTATTTTTTATCAATATCCTAGAAGGTGATAAGGTATATATGATATTATTTTTTAATAATTATAATTATATTATAAATATCATACAAAAATATTAATCCTATCATAATTACCATCCATAAAATATGATAACGGAAAGTGAATTGTATCACTACGTGGAGATAATAAGCCGTATATACACACTAGCAATACTTTAACTCCCCATTTGATGGGAAAGAGGGTCAGTAATGGTGGTTTAATATTAATAATAATAAAATTTTGGTATATTTATTATATTTAATTTATTATTTTATGATAACTTACAGAAATTTAGAAGAGGGATAAGAAGGAATAAATTGAAAGAGGTCGGGTAAGGCAATTACCCCTTCTTCGAGAGACCTTATTTAGATCCTTTCTTAAGGGACTTAATATTGGTATTTTAGTGACAAAAGAACCTCCAAAACTTGTATAAGTATGTTTATAAGAGAAATGGTTAGGGATATTTCAAGATGTATGGATCAATGTGTTGTGAATAAGTAAAGGAGGAAATGCCATTTTATAATTGATATGAGAGGCACTTTTGGAATTTCTCAAAATATTAAATTATAATAAATTCATTATAATTCCAAATGTATAAAAATAGAAATTAATTAGAGGATAAGTCTATATAGAGTTGTAATCTTATAATTTAAAATAATGTAGAAAAGTTTTTGTGTCATTTTAAACCTTATGATTTTGATTATCCCTTTGTTAGTCAATTCTAATTTAAACTATAGTAACAACATTTTCCATATTAAAGAGTTGTAATTTTTACTTATAAAGTTGAAATTGTACCATAAATGGGAAATTAATGAATTTTTATAACATATCATATCCATATTTTCTTATTTTGAGATCTTATTATTGTTAAATAATTTAATAAAAAATTATTTTGATAAAATATCATTTTTATAAATTTTAAAAATATTCATTAAATCTGACTTCAAATGCATTAAGAAAAAGTGATAATTTTAATATAATGATTTATAACCTCTATAATAAGTCATATATATCTAGAATATAAATTTTAAAAATTAAATCATTCAAATTATATCAAAATTAATATTATTAAAATCATATATTTTACTTCTCTATTAATTAAATAAATACTATATTAGTATTATACAAGAATTGATGGTAATTATATAATTTTTTAAAATTAATAATACATTTATATAATGAAAATTATTTAAGTAATCTAAAAAAATAAATTTATGTTCATTCATATCTTTATTTTGTTTCTATCTGGACACATAAGAGATATTTAAAACAAAGAGAGTGTTATTTTGTAACTATCTATGATTTAAATAATATATAAGTTATTTTCACTGAAAAGTGTCCATTAAACAAATAAATTTAGATCCTATGTGTCAAAGTCCTAATTAAATTCATATAATAATAATTATGAAAATATTATGTTCTTATCACAAAGTTTTGACCAAGATTAACCCAATTTACCCTTTACTGAGGTGAGAAAATTTTCAATGGTTACTATTCATAATGTATAACAAAGAGACCTATTTACTAAATTTGAGTATAATGATTCAAAATATTTAACAAATTTAATAAAATTTAACTTCTATTACTATAATAATTTAATTTCAAAATAAGTGTGTAAAATGTTATAAAAAGGCAATTTAAAAAATATAGTTTTTACGAACAAAACTATATTTATTATTATCTCATGCATAGTAATAATATTATATGATTTATAAATTTTTTTATTGATTATAATATATATATATATAATTAAAATAAATTTAAAATAGCTACTAACTCAATTTATTATGATATAAATATATTACGCGGATAAAAACAGTTTTCTAGAAAAAACTCAATTTAAATTTTTTTTCCTAATTAATTGATAACCGAAATATTTATTAGATAAATTTATAAATCATTTTTTTAAAATTTATTTATTCCTATTTATAACCACTAATTTAATAGATAGGTTATAATTGTCACATAATAATAGACCGCAGTCCGTTTGAACTCAGTGTCATATGCAAAACAAGCTATCAAATAGATTAATTTTAATTAAAAAGAGACAAACTATTTAATATTGGGGTATTAAATTATTTCTTTAAGAAATTTCATCCTTGAAATTTCCATAACTTCACCCCATAAATATATTTTGGTAGTTATTAATCATAATTTACCCAGTTTCGCATGCTTTTTATATGATGTTATGATTTTTCCAAAGTACCTTTACTAGCTGAGTTATCCAATTCCTCAACATATGTTCTCCAGTGTCCATAATATAGATAGAGTCTTCAAAGTAAGATAAATTAGGCTCCAATTATATTTCTTCATAATTTAGAACATGTGTTAGGTCTGGAATTTACTTTATCAGCAAAGAGATGTGGACCACATTGTGTACATTAGAAAGGTTTTGTGGAATTTGAAAATGGTAAGCCACAACTCCCATTATTTCTTGGATTTCAAAATTCCCAATGTACACGGGGCACAATTTTACTTTCTAATTGAATCTTATAATACCCTTACATGAATATACCTTTAAGAAAACATAATCCCCCACTCGAAATTCCAAATCTTTCCTGTATTTATTTTCATAGATATTTTTACAACTTTTACTTTCTTTGATATAGGTTTGAATAGTTTTTTCCTTTTCCATTGTTTCCTCCAAAATTTCTTGTCCTATAGGATTCCTTCCACCAAATTCTTCCCAAAAATATAGTGTATGAAATATCTTTCCATGTAACTCTTCATACGGTTCCATTTTAATACTTGAATGGAAGCTATTATTATCAGTGAATTTTAATAAATGTAAATACGGATCCCACATACCTTTAAAGTCAAGTGAGTAAGACCACAACATGTGTTCTAATTTTTGGATAATCGTTTTTGAATTCCCATAAATTTTATGGTGATAAGAGGTGCTCAAATACAACATGGTATAAAGATCCTTCTAAAGATATTTCCATAATATTGATGAAAATCATGGATCATGATCTAACATAATTGAAATAGGATCTCTATAAGTCTTACAAGTTCATTAATAAAGAGTCATGCAAGGTATTCCAGTGGAAAATCTTTTCTTATAATAAAAAAATATGTATATTTGGTAATTCTATCAATAATAACACATATAAAATCATTCTTTCATAGAGTCTTTGGTAATTCAATAATAAATACCATAGTAATGTCATCCTATTTACATATACTAATAGGTAGAGGTTTCATGACTCATCTAGGATGTTGTCTCTCAACCTTCACTTATTGACAAACCAAACATCTTGACACATAAATTGTAATTCCTTTCTTCATAATATCCCACAAAAAATGTTCCTTAGAATCCCTATACTTATTGGTGATTCCATGGTGTATAAATAAATTTAAGCTCTAATCATCATACAATAATTCCATTTTAGACCGGGTATAGAGGGAACACAAAGTCTCTTTACAAATTTTAGAATGACATCTTCTTATATGATGTCTTCCAATTTCTCATCATTCATAGATTTAATTTTTTTTTGACAATTCTCATCATCAGATTGGGAAATTTTTATATTTTAAAATAACTATGGATCAAAAATCATTTAAAAAAGGAGTGATGTTTCCCCTCCCATAATAATTCCCATTTCCATACTTACTAGATCTATAAACATAGTATCCTTGTAAATCATCATTTTTTTCAAAACTACATGATGAGATTATCGAGCAATCATAATACTCGAGTAGCTCAATATATCTAATTTTCCACATACTGAGTTATTTTTATGTGAATATTTGTCTCAAACTCTTATGATATATATATATATATATCTAACATGTAACACTCGGAAGTTTTTATGGAATACTTTCTTTAAAAAAATTTATTCTTTAGTAGATTTCTTTGAACAAAATCATGATTTTAAATAAACCAAGAGATTTCCTTATTATAAAATTAACATTATGTCCTATCCATTAGGTTAGTGGGAATAAGTATAAGTGACTTATAAAAATGCATTGTGAATTCATTGGCTATCAATTATTTATGAACAATATAAATCAATTAGATATTTGTATTTTTGAGTGAATTAATTTGGGAAATTAAATTAATGAGATATATATATGTGTGTTATATACTTAATAAAATATTTTTTATATTTATTCGATGGGTATTTTAGTCACAGGGTAGGAATAAACCCTATTTGAGGTATAAAAACCTATTTTTTTAAAAGTGTTAATTTTAAGCCTTTAAATGGAAAACCCATTTCAAATTAAGATTTTGAAACATTAATAATTTTTATATGACAAAATAAAAATTTTATTTTTAATTGGTAAATAAAAATTTACATTGGATGAATTTCTGATAAATTCGGATAACTTTCAAGTTTTGATGAATAGTAAAATACACTAAATTTTATGTGAAAACACCTTTATTCATAGAAATAATTTATATTGTTAAATTATAACATTTAATTGTTTTAAAGTGTAAATATAATATATTTTTATCATTCTATAACATTTACATCATTATCATAAATTTTACAATGAATTCAGATATAAAAAAAATTCAATCATTTGCAATATTTTAACTTTTAAAACTCGTTCTCTCTTTCTAACAATGAGATAAATTTTAATTTAATTACTACAAATTTTGTGTTTTAATTTTTTTAAAAAGGATTATATATTTAATAAAATAGGGTCTAAATTATGTTAATATGTTACTTTTATTTTTTGGACATTATGAATTATAAATTTAGTAATTTTTTTATTACCGCGATTAAGGGTAAATCTGGTAATTAAAGTTAAAAATAATATTATAAAGTTACCATAACACCGGTTAAGATCCTATTAGATTATTAAATTAGAAAACTTCCATATATGGTTCTAAATTTAATCACTTAATGGTCACTTTCCAATGAATATGACATTAATTTTATTAAAATCAACGAATGTGATGAAATGTCACACTCTCTTTTTATATAAGTATATTAATTCTAATATATGGATAAGATGGCAGTTAATTCTATTATAGGTATTATATAGAAGTAGAAAATAATTACCTACATTTTATAATTTTATTTATAATTTTTGTAAATTAACTAATTACCATTAAGGATGACACAATAGTGATGATGAAATTATTTTATTAAGAAAAATAACAAATAAATTGTTTAAAAAAAATTAAAGTAAATATAATATGAATAAATTAATGTTCTCCAATAATTTTATAGGAGACTATGACATGTTAGGATTGTATTAAATATTTTTTTTCAAGTTTAACTTCTTTTTGAATTTTATTTAAAATCAAAGAAATGGATAGTTTCAAAATTGAAACTATTGATATTTTATAAAAATAAACTTTTATTAAATTATTCAAAAATAATAAATATATTTAAAAATTAAAAATTGATAATTATAAGGTCTAAAATTTCATAAAATATTTATTTATGGTAAATTAACACCATATAAGTAAATGTTTATAACCATTAAATATTTAGAATTTTATTACCACAATAAAAATTAGATTGATTAAATAATGATAAATCAAAGTTATAATGTTTAAAATAAAACAAAAACATGTCTTAAGTCTATTGGTTGAGGGGATTTAAACTCATACTAATATTATCTTCTAAATAATACACTTTGGAACCATTTCAATTTAAAAATTAATTTATATTATTTTAATAGTTTTTCTTTTTCCAAAGGTGCCTCTCCCCTCTCTTATAAAAGGGCACCTCTCCTCTTTTAATTACACCTCTAAATCAATTATTCTCGGCCAAAACCTTCCTATTTCCTCTCAAAACTTCCCTAAATTCATCATAGAGGATACAATTTTGGAATAAATCCATCTTAAGGAGTCATTTTGTGCAAATCAAAAATAGATAATCGAAAAGATATAATTGTTTTATCACCTCTTTCAAAATTATTTTCTTCTTATACTTACTCTTATTATGTTGTTTCCATACTAAAATAATAAATCCAGTATGTTATATATTTTGATATGCTATTATAATTATGATAAAATATTATACCTCCTTTTATCCATACTATGAATAACAATATCACAATGCGTGCGTACATATGACTTACCGTCTCCACACCATGGTGTTATTTGTTATTCAACAATACTTTATTTGTATGATTATAAATATTAGTATAATGGATGTAAATAATTAATATAAAATTATAATTATTCTGTATAATTAATATACCATCCAATTTCATACCATTTAACTATTAAGTGAATGATACCATCTCTCATGTGTACGTACGACCTACTGTCTCCACAATACAATGTGATTCATTCTATATGATCTTCATTAAACCACAATTATATACATAAATGGAATAAATAAATATGATATGTATTTTACTAATATCATTATTAAGATGAAATAACTATGAACTAAGAATTTCAATATGAACTTATTCAACAAAACTTGCATAAGAACATAACGTAGTTAATACCCGAATAACGGGTGACAATGAAATGTTACTAAAAAATGGATGATAATAAAATATGATATCATAAAAATGATTATGGTTATTTAATAAGTCAATAACATTATTTAAATAATTATACATGAGTTTAGTATACACACGAATTATATCGGACTTAAGGTAAGAGATAATTTCAAAATCTCATTATTATTTGAGATTATTTATATGCAAGTATTTACTGGGTTATATTTATCATCCACATCAAATTTTCCTATAATATGTGATATTATTTTTATTCTTCTACAATTTTTAAATTCAAATTTACCCATTGTTAAATTTTCATTAAATGGTATGAAATGAATCTTTTCACATTTTTCGATACGATTTACATTTTAACTTTTCTGAAAAAAGTACGATGAGAATGCTTTTTAACTTATACGGTATGAATGGATTTTATGTATTCATAACAACTTATTTACATGATGATTCCTTTATGTGTTTTCAAGTTTATTTTCAACTGAATTATTTTCTTTTAAAATTTCACAACATTTTGAGAAAAGAATTTTTTTTGAAGAAGAACCGATATTTTCCTCAAGAATTAAGTTCAAGTGTTTAAAAAAAATTATTTTACATATAAGATGATGATATTTAAATATGGTTATTTTTTAATATTATTTTATTGTGTGAATTATGGAATGTAATTTTATATGTATTATGTTATGGTGGATTTTTTGGGTTATGCTATAATGAATTATTTATGTTTTTGTGGAACATCTAAAATGATTTCATTATGAGATGGGTGGGACCTATATCTTCCTCTAATTAATTTGGTAAATATTTATATCTGATGGGATATACATGGATGGAATAGAAAGTAAACCTGGTTTAGTAATACAGGGATCGAATAAAAAGTAAACCCAGTTCATTAATAGACTTTTTCCACTATGATGGTCTTGGCAATGGGCCTTGACTAATATGAAATGATTTTCTGTGCATATGTGTATGACACAAAACTTCATGTCTTATGATTTTACTTTTGGGATTATGTCTATTAATTCCTATGAACTTTTATCCCAGGACATGATATCACGATCTTTCATATATAGGATAAGACTACAAAATGTTATGTTTTTATGTCTTATGATTGTGATATGATTGATATTTCACTTGTTTAACCTTATTGAGTATTTGAGCTCACCATTTTATATGTTTCTTTTCCCTAGGTCATAAAAAAGGTTATTAAGTAAGATATATCAAAAAGTGGTCTAGTTATGAAGAAATAAGTAGGAGACAATGTCAATGTTTTATGAACCGGTTGTTTATGTTTCCTAGTTTCTAAAGACACTATACCTATATGGTTTTGTTATGGATTCATTATATATTATAATGAATATACATTAATTTTTACGTAATATCAATGTATGTAATGTATGGGTTATTATAGTTTGTATCATAATAATGGTATAATGATCCTTTGGAAACTAGGATGATAAATCCTTGGTAAGAACCCTAAGGATATGTCTAAGTATAGGTTAAATCTTAGTGTTTTAGAAATGACCTTGAATAGCCTAGAATAAAACCTAAAGTATCCTAAATTGAAATTTTATTCTTGAATTATGTTGTTTTCCCATTATGATTAGTGTTTCTCACACTATGCTTCTTGGTTTTAGTCAATGGTTGGAACCTGAAGGAACTGTGTTAATGCTAAATGCAGAAGGCAAAGCAAGGATTGTCCCCCTGAGCAACCAAATGTTATGGGAGATGGAATTAAAAATCTTGTATTCATGATCACACAACTTTATCAATCTATGAATCATGGTAGACTTACAAACGATAAAAGGAGGGAGCAACATTTTATTGAATCCTTCATGAGGAAATATCCACCTTCATTCAGCGGGTCTTATGATCTATTAGTGGCTAAACAATGGATCAATACCACTGAAAAGATATTTTCAATTCTAAAATATTCTTAACATGATAAATTCATCCTAGCAGTATATCATTTGGAAGGTAAAACTGATAAATTTTGGAATATTTTCAATAATATGAGGCAAAGATATGAAATTGAGTCTGTGGAATGGGAAGAGTTCAAGAACTTATTTTTCAATTAGTACTTTCATTGTATTCTTTGAAAAAATATGGAGAAAGAGTTCCTTGAACTTAATAAAAAGGATGATGAATTCATTGGTTCCTATGAAGAAAATTTTACAAGACTTGTAAGGTACGCTTCTCTAATTATTATCCAACCTGAGCGTAAAATTGATAAATTATTTAGTGGATTAAAACCACGTCTTTGAAGGGAATTAGCCATAAGGTACTTGAATAGCTATAAGGAATTTTTTTTATATGCTCTCATGGTTGATATGGAGACTGGAGAAACCCATCAGTCATATGGGTCTAATAAGAAGAGAAAAATGGAATTCAAAAGAAAATTTAAAGACCACAGTTAAAAGAAGATGAGTTTTCCATCATGCTCAAAGTGTGGAAAGAAACATGGAGGAAATTGTCTTAATGAAACTGGTAAATGTTTTAAGTGTGGAAAAGAAGTTCATCAATCATTTGAATGCCGAAGTGATGAGAAAATGATGTATAATGATGCGAACAAAGAAAAGGCTACAAAAAATGATCCTCATACACTTAAATGCTATAAGTGAAAGGAAATTGAGCATTATGCCAATCGATGCCCTAATCCAAGGGTTATTGATGATGATCGACGTTAAAAAACTCCTAAAAAAAGGACAAAGGAAATTCACATGAAATCACTATCGGTGACATGGAGTAAAATAATGAAGTGGTGAAAGGTACACTTACCATCTACTCTAAAGTAGAAAAAGTTTTATTTTATTATGGATCTATGCATTCTTTTATTTATAAATAATTTTCTAAGGTTATCACCATATTACATCAACAATTATATGTTGAGTTATGTCACAAAACCCTCCCCACAAAGTGTACCCATCCTGGGATGACAATGTGAGAAGGGAGATAATGACTTCCGAGACCTGCCTCCAGTAGGCCCCAGGTTGGTGACTAACAACAAGGGTATAGTAAACACACAGATGATAGGAATTACCCTCTAAGAGAACACATGCGAAAGAGAGAGATAAGACATTCAACAACCATATACAACTCAGTAAATAATATAAATGAAATCCCAAGTACCCATATGTAATGTCATGCA
Source organism: Viscum album (assembly GCA_963277665.1). Classification (NCBI taxonomy): domain Eukaryota; kingdom Viridiplantae; phylum Streptophyta; class Magnoliopsida; order Santalales; family Viscaceae; genus Viscum; species Viscum album. Next base: position 507,700,527 of record OY728131.1, on the reverse strand, counting down.
AAATTACTACAACTAAAAGGGGAAAACTACAAGTACCCAAAAGAAAGTAAAAACAACAACAACCATGAATCCCAAATAGCTCCTGCAACCCCAAGCTAGTAGAAACCATCTAGATCTCCAACCTTCTATATGTGACCTGAAAAATAGTTTATATATACATAGGGAGTGTATAACTATATACTCAGTAAGATCATCCCTAGAGACTCTTGTGAAAAAGTAAAGAAATAATGCTAAAGTAAAGTGAACAACAGGTGAAACTAACTCATCCCCGAAACATGAATACTAAGTTCCCATCCTCACCATGGCTACTCTCACAAAGTATCACATACAAGAGTATATAATATAATAAAGAATATCAAGGGTACCCCACTACTACTTCTCCACTGGTTTTCCACTTTTACCCAACATCGCACATCCTAAGAATCTCTCTCAAAAAAGGCTTTCCCACAGACACCTGGGCGAAGCACCACAACATGCACCTCGTGTAACAAAACCACCACGTCCTCATAAGAAAAGTAACCAGGTAGTTTCTAGGAGCCACCACAGCTCGCATAACGTGTATCATACGTCGGGTATTAAAACTCAAGCCTTTATAGCCCATACACCGAGTAAGGATCCTCAAGCCATCATAACCTATACACATTACACCTATAAAAGTCTATAACAAACTATATCTAGAATATATGTGTGTGAATAATCACAAGCAGTTACAACCATCTACACACATATATGGGGAAAAATAACCACTACTCCTAAGAGCACATGTAACTACCAAGAGAAGAGAGCGGGGCCAAATGGGGTAGTCAAACATCCATCCTCCCACTAGAATGTTGGGAAAAACACCCTCCAGGGCTCAGAATATTCGAGGTGTCAGTTTCCCTGACTGACGGGGTGGAGTAACGTATAGAAACACAAAAATTATAGAATATACTATAGCTCACAACCACACCATGGGAATAACCTAGTCTTAGAATCAACTGCAGATAATGTCCCTCGGACTCCCAACTACCACTTCTAAGACTTGGTATCCTATAAGAACACAACCATTAAAAGAGCTTTAATACATTAATTCATTACCTTTTTATCCATTTCACTTTACGTTAATTAGTTCTTTAAACATTAATTAACCATTATGAATTCCATATTATATTTCATTAGCATCACACCCAAAGTCCGCTGTCCGCAGCATTGCATCCCAGTAAGCTCCAACCCCATGGGTTAACATCCTTTATTCAATTATTTATTTACAACATTACTTTCCCATATTCCCAAGCATTCCAGAAAAAACATTCTGTGCTACTGAACACAAGGGGGATTAACACGGTGAGTAGATGAACCACACATCGTTTCTTTTCCACCTATATATCAAGATTGTAGACCCATCATAACTTGAGAATATAAACACCGAAAGCACGTGGAATACTCCACATGTATTCACCCCTTTTAGATGAAGGGTAAGCAAGACCATCTACCACGAACAGTGGGGAAAGTAAGGAAGTTAAAAAACCAATAAGAATCAGTGAGCATCCAAACATTCAAATCCAACCCGTTCCATCATCCGCAATGTCCTCCCTCACACCCACATGCATAAACCAATGCATCTCACCACTCTAGGTTTCGACTGATGCCACAACCAATAGGAATTAGTGAGAAACCAAACATTCACTTCCAACCTACTCTATCATTCATGATGTCCTCCCCGACACCCACATGAATAAACTGATCCATCTCGCCACTCTAGGCATCAATTTCTGCCACAACAAATAGGCCTCCCTTCCCCCATATATCACAACATCCTTCCATCCTCACATCAAAACCAAATCAACAGGAAAACAACCATCATATCAATTGATCTCTTGGACCTTAAACAATTAAGATGGTAACTCATAAACCTACAAGGAATTATCTTTTATCAAACCACCAGTTCTTTAATCCATCATGGATTAACCAATTTATTATTCATAGGTTCCAACTTCAGGAAACCTAAATAGTAAGCTATCACAAATAATTAAACATTCTTACTATACCAATTCGATTAACATAAAATTACAACAAGAAGAACCATATTTATTTACATGCCTCTTTATCTTTAGCCAAACAATTATCTATCAATTCCACCTTTATGTTCTTTACCAATTTCTATCAAGAACAGAAAGATAAACAAAGCAAGCATAGATATCACACTATCTAGAAAAAAGAGGAAATAACATACGATCGATATCAATTTATTTATATGGTTCAAATATTTATTATTTCAATTCCACTGTGATATATTGGGATAAAAAATTCTAACTATATAGTTGCACGCAAAATAAAAGGGAAGAAACAAATCCCCTACCTCAAACAGTTCTTGATGTTCTTTATACAAAAAACAAGCCACACAACGGGTTAAAATCTCCTCCCCTATGAAAACCGTATCCACCCGAGGATGTAGAGACCTCACTACACCGGTCAACACCAAAGAAAATTCTTTTAGGAACATAGAGATACAATTAAATAAAAGGGAAAAGAGAAATATAAGGAGATGAACCCAAAAGAATGACGATTGATAATACCTTATATCGAAGATTGATCGATACAGCTTGGTTGCCTCAAAATAGAGGGGAACCAATCCTAGGAAAAAAGTTTGATCACACAAATTTTACAGGAATGAATGGAATGATCAAGTGTCTCACACCCGAGAACAAAGAGGAAGATATATCACCCTTTTAAAAGATTTAACAGAGCACCGATTTATGATACACTGGATTTTTCATTAAAAGTGGATCACATTAAACCACATGGTTTGACCAAGTAAAATCATCTTTTTTCCTTATGAAAAAATTAATATAGGAGTTACAACCTTTGAATTGGTATTATATTCCTTAATAAAAGGATTTAAATTCATTTTACATCAAAGGAAAAATCAAAAGGGTGAAACAGTAGGAAGCTGGAAACACTGTTCATTAATAAGAAATTTGGAAAAGGAAAGAGGTCACTGTTGGAACCTCACCATTCTAGAAACACTATTCATGAACTCAAAATTTTGCAAAGTAAAGAGGTCACCATTGGAACATCACTGTTCTAGAAACACTATTCATGAACTCAAAAGTATGCAGAAGAAAGAGGTCACGGTTGGAACCTCACCGTTCTGAAAGAACTATTCATGAACTCAAAATTTGGAAAAGGAAAGAGGTCACCATTGGAACCCCACTGTTCTGGAAGCACTTTTCATGACCTCAAAATTTGGAAAAGGAAAGAGGTCACCATTGGAACCTCACCATTCTGGAAACACTATTCATGAAATCAAAATTTGGCCATGGAAAGAGGTCACGATTGGAACCTCACCGTTCTGGAAACAATGTTCATGAACTCAAAATTTGGAAAAGGAAAGAGGTCACCATTGGATCCTCACTGTTCTATAAACACTGTTCATGAACTCAAATTTTGAAAAGGAAAGAGGTTACTGTTGGAAGCTCTCGGTTTTGGAAACACTGTTCATGAACTCAAAATTTGGAAAAGAGGTCACCATTGGAACCTCACCGTTCTAAAAAAACTGTTCATGAATTCAAAATTTTTCAAAGGAAAGAGGTCACTATTGGATCCTCACTGTTCTGAAAACACTATTCCTGAACTCAAAATTTGGAAAAGGAAAGAGAGGTTACCGCTGGACTTCACCGTTGGCACTATTCACATAAAGATACCATTGCATTGTTCACATAAGGCTACCGAGGACACTATTCACATAAGGTTACCATTTCACTATTCAACTAAGGCTACCAATGAGATTGTTCACATAAGGTTACTATTTCACTATTCACAGAACACTGGAAATTTGGAAAAGTGTTATGGATAAGTCACCTTAACCTCCCAGAAGACCCCAGACACAAGATTTTCGCAATGTAATATGCCATAAAGGTCTCGTTCATTACATCAAATACCTCTCAAAACATTCTCATCCCCGATAATTCAAAACCATCCTAAAAGGAAATAGAAATTAATCCTGAACAACCACTCACTGAGATACCTCTCAAAAGTGATAATCCCCCAAGAAGCAACCAAATAAAGCCATATCATAAACAAAAAAGGTCTGTAAACACAAAGAAAACATTGTTACATGAAAAGAGTTAAAAATAAAACAACTCTGGGTACTGAGAACATATCTGCGACTCACGTTCCCAGGTACTCTCCTCCATGCCACTGTGTCGCCACAAGACACAAACCAAGGTGATAGAATTCCCACATAACACATTCTCTTTGCGATCTTGGATCTCCACAGGTCGCTACTCAAAGGTTGCATCATCATCAACATCGATCTATCCCCGATTTATGACATGAGAGTCATCATGAAGATAACAACGGAGCTTTGAAACATGAAAAACATCGTTTATTCGGCTCATCTGTGGGGGAAGTGCTACTCGATATGACACAACTCTAACATGTACTAACACCTCGAAAGTCCCAACAAACCTGGGAGAAAGATTACTCCCATGACCAAACCTTCACTACCCATGATGGGGATTCACCTTTAGAAACACGTGATCCCCAACATAAAACTCTAAGGGTCTCTTCCTTTGACCGAGATATGATTTCTGACGATCCTTTGATGTCTTCATCCTCTCACAAATCACCTAAACTATCTCTATTTTATTCTGCACTAGTTATGGTCCAAGAATTTCTAACTCTCTAACCCTAGTCTAGCACAAATGAGAACGGAATTTCTGGCCATACAAGGCTTCAAAAAGAGTCATACTGATGGTGGAGTGAAAACTATTGTTGTGATAGAACTCCAACATGGGTAAGTGCCTCATCCATGAACCTACAAAATCTAGGACACAAGAGCATAACATGTCTTCAAGAGTCTGGATGGTCTAATATTTTTGACCATCCATCTGAGGATTAAAAGAAATGCTAAGGTATAGTTGAGAATAAAAATCATGCTGGAGACCTCTCCACACCCTAGAGATAAAATGAGGATATAGATCAGAAATTATCGTCCTTGTGACTCCATGAAGTCTCACCACCACCTCCAGATACTACCATGACAAAACTTTCATTGAGCTCGACTCCTTGATTGCTATAAATTGGGACAATTTTGTTAAACGATATAATACCACTCAAATAGAACCATATACTCCCTGATATTGAGGTAAAATAGTAAAAAAGTCCCTTGATATGTCCTCCCACTTCCACAGAGGAATATCTAATGGCTGGAGAAGACGACCAGGAACACAGTTTTTGGCCTTCACCTTTTAGCAGACCAAACATCGAGACTCAAAATCTGCAACTGCATGCTTCAGCCCAGGCCACCAAAACTAGATCCTCAAGGATCGATATATCTTTGTCATGCTAGGATTCACCATAAAAGGAGAACTATAGAACTCTACGAGAAGTATCTCACACATCGTCAAAGTAACAACTATCCTTCCATGATACGACACTCAGTGTTGTTCATCCTCAGACCAACCATTAGGGGCCTCGCCATAAACAACTCAGTCTCTCCAGACCTCCACCTCTAGATCCCACAACTGGGACTCTTCCACCTGCTGCACCAGAGATGACTGCACCATCATTTGGAAAAGGAAACCTCTGCCACCAACTTCTCTCATATCAATATGTAAGGCTGAAAGTTATTCTATTACTCTCCATGAATCACCAGATTCACGCGATGCATCACCACACGACTTCCTGCATAGTGTATCAGCTACAAAATTCCCCTTTACAGGTGTATACAATATCTACAAGTTGTATTCTTGTAAGATCTCCATCCATCGACGCTATCGCAAGTTTAAGTCATGATGGGAGAAAACATACCTCTTGCTCTTATGATCGGTGAAAACCAAAAAGTTCTCATCAATGAGGTAATGTATCCACAACTTCAGAGAAAACACCACGACTGCCAACTCAAGATCGTGGGTGGCATAGTTACATTCCTGGGGATGTGACTTTCGAGACCCATAAGAAACAACTGATCATTGATACATCCGAACCCAACCTAACCCTAGATGCGAAGCATCATAGAAAACATCAAAATGAACTCCCTCAGCTGGAAGACAAAGAACCGGAGCACTTAGTAACTTATACTTTAGATACTAGAAAGATTCCTAACATTGATCAGTCCATAAGAACACTTGATCCTTCCTTGTCAAATCTTTCAGAGGAGTCTCAAATATAGAGAAATCAGCTATGAACCTCTGGTAGTAGCCTATGAGACCAAGGAAACTTCACACCTCTGACACTGTCTTCGGGGATTCTCAAGACACAACTGATTATATCTTCAATGGATCCACAACTAATAACTAGTGGGACACAACATTCCCCAATAAACAGACTTATCGATCCCAAAACTCACACTTCGACAACTTCTCAAATAGTTTATGTTGATGAAGAACTCCCAAAACAACCTTTAGATGCTCTACATGATCCTCCTTAGACATGGAGTACACAAGGATGTCATCGATGAAAACCACCCCAAACTTGTCCAGGAACTCATGGAAAACAGTGTTCATCAATCCCATGAATTCAACTGGAGCATTTGTCACATTGAACGACATTACAACGAACTAATAATTCCCATGACTACAAAGGAAAGAAGTCTTCGGGATATCCTCATCCTTCACATGAATATGAAGATATCCTGACCACAAGTCGATCTTTGAGAACCAACTTTCACCCTTCATATGATCGAATAAATCATCAATCTGTGGTGGAGGATAACAATTCCTCACTATCACTTTTTGAAGCGACAATAATCGGCACACAATCATAATCTGCCATCATCCTTCTTTATGAACAAAAATAGTGTGCCCCATGGTGACACACTCGGCCAAACAAAACCGCACTGTAACAGACCATTAAGCTGTATACCTAGCTCTGGTAACTCATAATGGGCCATCCTATATGGATACATAGAGATAGGAGACACTCCTAGTTGTATCTAGATCCCAAAATTGATCTCTCGTAGAGGGGTTAATGTTACAACCTCTTCTGGAAAGACATCAGGGTACTCTTCTACAACCCTAGGAAACACCAATTTTCTGAACCTCTGAAGAACTCAGCATCAGCTCACCCATCATGGATGATAAAGAAGGAACATGCCTCTAACCCATATGAGGGTCTCTCTCACCAATGAACACCACCAGCTCTCCATCCGCATCGAAGATCATAACCTACCTCCTGAAGAAATCCATGATATCTTGCACAAAATACAACCAATCCATGCCAAGGATAACATCATATGGTTGTATATGTAAATATATGAAATCTCCCCAAGAGCGGTGATTCCCCAACACTAGCTCACAGTCTCTACATACTTCAAACAAGTCAGCTCGACCTCCAACTAGCGTAGTCAATGCCAAGGGCACTAGAAGCCTCTCTACCTCAAGTCCCAAATCATGGAAAAGGGTAGGTGATATGAAGGAGTGTGTCTCTATAGAATCAAACAAGGCATACACCAAGGTAGAAAATAAGAAAATGGTACCTTGAACAACATCTCGCTCGCCTGGCATTGGTAATGCTGAAGAATGAAGCTGACCACAACCACCACCATGGCTGTGCTCTGCTCTATAAGGACAGAGCGCATCACAAGGCTATCCTATGACTGCCCCATATACCCTCTGCTAATCTAAAGATGGTGCAACCTACTACTGCTGCCTCAGTTGGAACTGCCTCAACAGAGGAACCCGGAGTGGAACACCTGGTGCACGATGACTACTCTGAAAGTTCAGGCACTCTTGTTACAAATGACCTCAACCACCATAAGAAAAACAAGCACCTGATCACTTGGCATAGTCCTGAGAGATACCGCACATGGAGAAACGAGATGCTATGTTATGGGACCTACCCCCATCCGAATGAAAAATCTTCTTCCATGAAAACCACGAACTTATTACCACATCTCTACTTTGTGAGAAATCATGATGACCCCCCTCTCATGATGATATGGTTCCAGAAAATGTCTTCTTGACGACCTCTTCTCTCACCCGCACCTCAAGATATGTCTTCAGCATAAATGGGGTGACCTAGCGCTGGATCTCTAAATGAAAAACCTCCTTGAAACGCCTTTCCCTAGCCTCCTCATCTGGAAGCAGGTCCGAAGCATCTCATAAAAGGTTCTTAAAGATGATTCCAAACACTCGCACACTGGAGATCACCTTTCAAAGGGTAATAAGTTCCTGACGATTGGATTCCTTTGTGGTCGAAGAAAGAAACTCGATTCTAAATTTGTATCATAACTCCTCCCATGAGATCGCTAACTCCTCGCGATCCCCAAGGAACAAGAACCACCACTGCCTCGCTACTCCACACAACACCATCACAAACAAGGACACCCAGTGCTCCTTCCGAGCATGGATTGAACTGAAGCCTATCTCGACCTCCTCCAACCAGTATTCTGTGACTACATCTGAAATGGATCCCTCATACTTCTGTAGACTCTAGCACTAAAACTCTCAGAGTGTCTTCCTCCAAGTGTCATCATCATAAACCTCTACCCTACAACGATCTGGTGGCACAAACTTTTGGACATCTTCTATACAATCCCAATGAGGACGTCAACCTAGCTCCATACCTATAAAATAAAAAATAGTTAGATCTCTTAGACCAAGAATATGGAAGACTCAACATTAATTAATTAATTGTTTTCTTTTATTCATTTTAGGTTACCCTATCCCAAGGTCTACCCATTCAAACTCAGGAACAAGGTAGAATGATGCATGCTCATTTCCTAGATCTCTACCCTGTAACTAGTATCACCTCATTTATCATCCATTGTAAACATTATGGTTCATACATTAGATCATAGGGGGCCCTAAATGCCTATGTCTTAGCCAGTCTATAATGTTTACATCACTTGATAAACTTGACTGACACTGTTTCCCTACCAACCCATGCAACCTCACTTGTGCCTAACTCCAAACATCATCCTATCCCTCAATGATACCTCTGATACCAATCTGTCATGACCCCTCCCCACAAATTGTACCCCTCCAGGGCCGGTAATGTGGGAAGGGAGATAATGACCCCTGAGTCCTGCCTCCATTTGTCCTCGGGCTGGTGACTAGCATCGAGAGTATAATAAACATACAGATGGGAGGCATTACCCTATAAAAGAACACATGCGAAAGAGAGAGATAAGACAGAAAACAAACAACTCCAACTCAGAAAAAAATATAAATGAAATCCCAATTACCCATATGTAATGTCATGAAAAACTACTACAACTGAAATAAGAAAACTTCAAGTATACAAAAGAAAGTAAAAACAACAACAACCATGAATCCCAAATAGCTCATACAACCCCAAGCTAGTAGAAACTAGACTGATCTCCAACATTCTCTAAGTGTCCTGAAAAATAGTTTATATATACATTGGGTGAGTATAATAGTATACTCAGTAGGATCCACCCCAGAGCCTCTCGTGAAAAAGTAAAGAAAGCATGATAAAGAAAAATGAACAACAAGTGAAACTAACTCTTCACCTAAACATGTATACTATGTTCTTAACCTCACCATGGCTACTCTAACAAAGTATCATATACAAGAATATATTATATAATAAATAATATCAAGGGTACCCCACTACTACATCCCCACTTTTTGACCACTTTACCCCAATTTTGCACGCCCTAAGCATCTCTCTCCAAAAAGTCTTGCCCGGAGACACCGGGGCGAAGCACCACAACATGCACCTTGTGTAACAAAACCACCACGTCTATTTAAGGAATGTAACCAGGTAGTTTCTGGGAGCCACCATAGTTCACATAATGTGTATCATACATCGGGTATTAAACCTCAATCCATTACAGCCCATACACCGAGTAAGGATCCTCAAGCCATCATATCCTATACACGTTACACCTATAGTAGTCCATAGAAAACTATATCCAGAATATATTTGTTTGAATAATCATAAGACATTAGAACCCTCTACACACATATATGAGCAAAAATTACCACTGTGCCTACCATCACAAGTAACTACCAAGAGAAGAGAGAGAGGACAAAGGGGGTAGTCATCTATCCATCCTACCACCAGAATATTGGGAAAAACACCCCCAGGGCTCAAAATCCACGGGGTGTCAGTTTCCCTGACTGATGGGGTGGAGTAGCGTATAGAAACATGAAAAGTATACAATATACTATAGCTCAAAACCATACTATTAGGATAACCTAGTATTAGACTCAACTACAGCTAACTTCTTTCGGACTCCCAGCCGCCAATTCTAAGAGTAGGTATCCAATAAGAATAGAACCATTTAAAGAGATTTAATACATTACTTCATTCCCTTTTTATTAGTTGCACTTTATGTTAATTAATTTTTTAAACATTTTTTAACCATTAATAATTCCACATTATATTTCATTATCATCACACCCAAAGTCTTTTGTCCCCAGAATTGCATCCCAAAAATCTCCAAACCCATGGTTTAACATCATTTATTCAATTATTTATTTACAGCATTACTTTCCCATATTCCAAGGAATTCTATAAAAAACATTCTATGCTACTAAACACAAGGGGTCTCAACAAGGTGAGTAGATGAACTACCTATCGAGTCTTTACCGCCTATAGTAAGAGATAGACCCATCCTCCCTTGAGAAGCTAAAAACGGAAAGAATTTGTCATACCCTGCACGTATTCACCCCTTTCAGAAGAAGGGAAAGCAAGACCATCTGCCTTGAGCAGTGGGGGAAAGTAAAACAGATAAACAACCAATAAGAATAAGTGAGTATCCAAACATTTACATCCAACCTGATCCATCATCTTCGATGTCCTCCCCAACACCCACATGCATAAACCGATGCATGTCACCACTCTAGGATTCAACTTCTGCCACAATTAATAGAAATCAACAAGCATCCAAGCATTCACATCCAACCCGATACATCATTCATGGTGTCCTCCATGACACCCAAATGAATAAACCGATGCATTTTGCCACTCTAGGAATCAACTACTACCATAACCAATAGGCCTCCCTGCCCCTACATATCACAACATCCTTCCAGGATCATATCACAAAATAAGCAGTAGGGAAAAAACCATAATATCAATTGGGATCTTGGCCCTCAAAAAAGAAAGAGGGCAAATTAGAACCCTACAAGGAATTATCTTTTATCAAATGACCAGTTATTTAATCCATCTTGGATTAATTGATTTATTATTCATAGGTTCCAACTTCGAGAAACCAAAACAGTAGGCTATCACAAACAATTAAACATGCATACTTCACCAATTTGATTAACATCAAATTACAACAAGAAGAACCAAATTCATTTACATGCCTCGTTATCTTTATCTAAATAATCTTCAATTAATTTTGGATTTACGTTCTTTACTAATTTCCATCAAGAACAAAAATCTAAACAAAGCAAGCATAAATATTACACTATCTAGAAAAACAAGAGGCAATAACATACGATCGATATTAATTTATTTACCTGGTTAAAATATTTATTATGTCAATTCCATTGTGATCCAGTGGGATAAAACATTCTAACTATACAGTTGAACATAAAATAAAAGAGAAACAATGAATCCCCTAACTCAAACAGTTCTTGGCATTCTTTATAAATGACTAAGCCACAGAACGGGTTACGATCTCCTCCCCCATGACAACTGTATCCACCTGAGGATGCAGAGACACCACCACACTAGTCAAAACTTAAGAAAAGTCTATTAGGAGCATGAAGATACTATTCTATAAAAGGTAATGGAGAAACAAAAGTATATGAACCCAAAATAATGACAATAGATCATACCTTATATCGAAGACTGATCGATACTGCCTGGTGGCCTCAAAAAAGAGGGGAACCAATCCAAAGAGGAAAGTTTTATCGCACAACTCCTACAGGAAGGAATGGAATGTTTGAGCATCTCACACCTGAGAATAAGGAGGAAGAACTAGGGAGGAAGATATCTTATCCTTTTAGAATATTTAACGGAGCAGTGATTTAATATACGATAGATTTTCCATTAAAATAGGATCGCATTAAACCACACGGTTTGACCAAGTAAAAATATCCTGATCCTTAGGGAAAATTAATAAAGGATTTATTCCCTTTGAATTGGAATTAGAGTCCTTAAAACAAGCATTTAAATGCATTTTACGTCAGAGGAAATTTCTGAGGGGCAAAACTATAGGAAGTTGGAAAAAAATTTCATTAACACGAAATTTGGAAAAGGAATGAGGTAACCATTGGAACCTCACCATTCTAGAAACATTGTTCAAGAAATCAAAATTTGGTAAAGGAAAGAGGTCATAGTTGGAACCCCACCGTTCTGGAAACACTGTTCATGAACTCAAAATTTTTCAAAAGAAAGAGGTCACCGTGGGAACCTCACCATTCTAGAAAGACTGTTCATGAACTAAAATTTGGAAAAGGATAGAGGTCACCATTGGAACCTCACCATTCTGGAAACACTGTTCATGAATTCAAAATTTTTTGAAGGAAAGAGGTCACTATTAGAACCTTACTATTTTGGAAACACTATTCATAAACTCAAAATTTGGCAAAGGAAAGAGGTCACCATTGGAACCTCATCATTCAGGAAGCACTGTTCATGAACTCAAAATTTTGCAAAGGAAAGAGGTCACCATTGAAACCTCACTATTTTGGAAACACAGTTCAAGAACTCAAAATTTGGAAAAGGAAAGAGGTCACTGTTGGAACCTCACCATTCTAGAAACACTATTCTTGAACTCAAAATTTGGAAAAGGAAATAGGTCACTGTTGGAACCTCACTGTTCTGGAAACACTGTTCATGAACTCAAAATTTGGAAAAGGAAAGAGGTCACCATTGGAATGTCACCATTCTGGAAACACTATTCCTGAACTCAAAATTTGGAAAAGGATAGAGAGGTAACCATTGGATCTCACAATTGGCACTATTCACATAAGGTTACCATTGCACTGTTCACATAAGGCTATCGATGACACTGTTCACAAAAGGTTACTATTGCACTGTTCACCTAAGGCTACCGATGACGCTGTTCACATAAGTTTACCATTTCACTATTCATTGAACACTAGAAATTTGGAAAAGTGTTGCGGATAAGTCACATTGACCTCCCGAAACACCTCATAAACCATATTTTCACAAAGGAATGGACCATAAGGTTTCGAGCCATTACAAGATAGTTGTGAAAACTCTTAATGGAACAATGGTCACATCAAAAGTTTATAATTCTTCTCTGGTTAATGTTTGTGGGGAAGTTCTTCTTTCAAATATTGTGATCCTTTCTATAGTGGAATTTAATGTGATTCTTTGCATGGATTGTATTTCTCTATATGGATATCATATCAATTTCCAAGGAAGAGAAGTCATATTTCATATTCTAGATCAATATATGATCACTTACTGATGCAAGGATGAATATAACCATATAGTTGAAATTTTGTCCATCTTATGGGTCTTGACTGATATAAATGAAGGTTATTTTTCTCAAATGGTTGGGGAGAAATTCACAATTAGTAATACACCCATTTTATGGGAGTTTGATGATGTTTTTTAGAGGAACTTCTTGGTATTCTACCAAATCATGATGTTGAGTTTTCAATAGAACTCATACCAGGTTCTATGCCTATTTCAAAGACACCTTATAATGGACCCAATTGAGTTGTAGGAATTGAAGAAGAAACTCCAAGAGAATCTTTACTAGGGATTCATATGCCCTAGTGCATCACCTTGGGGAGCACCAGTTTTGTTTGTTAATAAGAAAGATTGATCAATGAGACTATGAAAAGATTATCAAGAACTTAACAAGATCAATATCAAGAAAAAATATCTTATTCCCCACATTTATGACTTATTTGACAAAATTCGTGGAGCTCAATAATTTTCCAAGATTGATCTTCATTCAAGATATCACCAATTAAGGGTCTAGAATGAGGATATACCAAAGAAGACATTTTTTACAAGGTATGGACACAATGAATTTATAGTGATACCTTTTGGTATTACTAATTACCTCTCTATCTTCATGGATATGATGAATAGAGTATTTATATATTATATTGATCAGTTTGCAGTAGTATTTATAGATGATATTATAGTCTATTAAAAGTGAAAGGAAGAACATGAAGACCACTTGATAATTGTACTGAATTCCCTGATAAAGGAGAAGCTTTATGAAAAATTTACCAAGTGTGAATTTTACCATCATAATGTTTCATTTTTTGGGTGACATAATCTCAAGAGATGGGATATATGTGGATCCATAAAAAACAACATTTTTTGAAAGTTGGCTGAGACCAAAAATGGTAATTGAGATCCAATGTTTTCTTTGTTTGGATGGATATAATCAATGTTTTTAGAATGTTTTTTCACAATTATTTAATCCACTCACCAAGTTGACTCGGAAAAGAGTTAAGTTTGTATGGATGGAGGATTGTGAAGAGAATTTCAAAGAGCTAAAAAGAAGGTTATCCAATGCACCTATGCTCACACTACATTATAGTGGTGAAATATTTGTGATCTATAGTGATGCATCCAAGAAGGGGGTGGGATGTTTTCACATGAAAAATGATATGGTGATAGTTTATGCCTCACAACAGTTCAAAATCCATGAGAAAAATTACCCAACTCAGGATTTGGAGTTATGTGAAGTAATCTTTTCATTAAATATATAGAGGCATTATCTTTATGGTCATATGTGTGATATTTATACTGATCATAAGATTTTAAATTATATTTTCACAAAAAATGAGCTGAATATGTGCCAAATAATATGGATGGAGTTGATTAATGATTATGACTGCTCAATACATTACCACCTAGGGAAAGAGGACAAGGTGGCATATTCTTTTATTCGACAAGACCATGCTATCCTATCCATGATGAGGATAAAAAAAGATCTAATATTTATGGATTTGAAAAGGATGGATATTGTAATTTTAAAGAATGGGGAGAAATATTATATTTCTAAAATGAATGTTCAACCATATATATAATTAGAGATTAAGGAGGAACAGAAGAAAGATATAGAGCTACAAAAGAATGTGAGAAATGTTCTTGAATTCAACCTTGATTGTGTTGAAATAATAAAGTTAAATAACTGGGTTTGTATTCCTCCCATACAAGAATTAAATAAGGAACTATTGGATGATGCTCATAGTTCTTAATTCTCTATTAAACATGGAATCACAATGATGTACAGGGTCTGAAAGATTTTTTTCTGGTTTAATGGTATAAAAAGTGATGTCCCTGAATATGTCTCTCGATGCTTGGTGTGTCGGTAAGTTAAGGTCGAGAGATAGACGCCTAAGGGGATGTTACAACCATTACCCATACCAGAATGGAAATGCGAAAACATCATTATGGACTTTGTCTTCAGACTTCCCTAAAAATATAAAGGCAATAATGCTATCTGAGTTATAGTTGATCACCTTACAAATTTGGCACACTTCATTGATATTATAGAGGATTTCTCTCTTGATCAGCTTTCTAGGATATATGTAAAGGAAATAGAAATATTTCATGGAGTACTAATTTTCATTATATATAGTCGGGATCTGAGGTTTACCTAGAAGTTTTGGTGAAACCTTATGCATGCTATGGATACAGAGTTATGTTTCAACACTACTTATCATCCTCAGATAGATGGTTAGTCTGAGAGGACAATTTAAACTCTAAAAGACATGTTGAAAGCCAAATCATTGTATTTTCAAGGTGGTTGGAATCAACACCTACCTTTGGTGGAATTTTATTACAACAATAGCTTTCACTCCCATATTTATATGGATCCTTATGAATCTGTCTATGGAAAAAAGAGCATATCTCCAACTTGCTGGGATGAAGATGGGGAAAGAAATCTATTAGGAACTGATCTTATTGATGAAATGGCAGAAAAGGTTAGATATATTCAATAACACATAAGAGTAGTTCAGAGTTGACAAAAAAGTTATGATGACAACAGAAGAAAAGACCTAGAGTTTGAAGTGGATAATAATGTGTTTCTATGAATATCTCCCTGGAAGTGACTAATGAGATTTATAAAGAAGGTAAAGTTGATCCCTAGGTATATCGGTCCTTTTGAAATTCTGGATCGTGTGGGGAAGGTTGCTTACCAATTGAATATTCCACCGAATCTCTCTCAAGATAATGATATGTTCCATGTATCACTCTTGAGAAAGTACATACCTGATCCTTTAGATGTACTAAACTCAGAAGTCATACCTTTAGAGTAATATCTTTCTTATGAAGGACAACTGATAGAGATTTTGGATCATAGCAAAAAAGTTCTACGAAACAAGACCACTCACTTGGTTAATGTTTTATGGAGGAACCACCAATTTGATGAATCTACATGGGAACATGAGAGTATTATGAGGTAGAGGTATCCTCATATATTTGTTTCCAAGTGACAAATTTTGTGGGAGAAATTTAGTTTAAGGGGGGTAGAATGTAACACCTAGATGTTTTTATAAAATATTTTCTTTAAGTATTTTTTATTCTTTAGTAGATTTCTTTTCACACACTCTTGAGTTTAAAAGAACCAAGAAATTCCCTTAGTATAAAATTACTTTTATATCCTAGACATTAGGTTAGCAGGAATGTGTATAACTAACTTATGAAAATGCATTGTGAATTCATTGGCTATCAATTTTTTATGAAAAATATAAATCAATTAGATATTTTTATTTTTGAGTGAATTAATTTTGGTAATGAAATTAATGAGATATATATGTTATATTTTTAATAAAATATTTTTTATATTCATACAATGGACATTTTAGCCCTAGGGTATGAATAAACCATATATGATATATAAAAAACTTATTTTTAAAAGGGTTAATTTTATACCTTTGAATGGTTAACCACTTTTAAATTAAGATTTTGACAAAATAATAATATTTATATGAAAAAAGAAACATGTTATTTTGAAGCAGGATATTAAAATTTACTTTGGATTAATTTCTGATATTTTTTGATAACTTTCATTTTTTGATAAATAGTAAAATACACTAAATTATATGTGAAAAGAAATTTTTTCATCAAAATAATTTATATTGATGAATTATAATATTGAATGGTTTTAAAGTATAAATATAATATGTTTCTTTATCATTCAATATAATTTATTTCATTATAATTAATTTTACATGGAATTAAGATATAAAAACAATTAAATCTTTTACAATGTTTTAGCCTTTAAAACCCGTTCTCTCTTTTCGAAAACGGGATTAATTTTAATTTTATTACCACACCTTATATGTTTTAAATATTGAAAAATTTATTCAATATTTTTAATAATTGGGTTTAAATTATGTTAATATGTTACTTTTATTTTTTGGGTATTATTAATAGTAACTTTAGTAATTTTTTTATTACTTCAGTGAAGGGTAAATTAGGTAATTAAAAGTAAAAAAAATATTATAAAATTACCTTAACACCTGTAAAAAGCCTATTTGATGAATAAATTCAAATATTTTAATCTTTGGTTCAAAATGGAATCACTTAATGACCATTTTCCCATGAATATGACATTAATTTTAATAAAATCAATGAATGTGACAAAATTTAACACTCTCTTTTTATATAAGAATATTAATTATAATATACGGATAATCAAGAGATAAAATTCACTATAAGTAGTATCTAGAAATCTAAAATAAGTAAATACATCATAAAAGTTTATTTATAATTTTTATAAATTAAATAATTACCATTAAAGATGACACAATAATGATGTAGAAATTATTTTATTAATAGAAATATCAACTAAATTGTTTTAAAAATATTAAAAGAAATATAATATGAACTAATTAATGTGATACAAGAATTTTATAGGATAATATGTTATGTTATATGTTTATTAAATATTTTGGTTCGAATTTATATTCTTTTTGAATTTTATTTAAAATCAATGAAATGAGTAGTCTCAAAAGTGGATCTATTGATATTTTATAAAAATAACACTTTATTAAATTATTTAAAAAATATAAATATATTTAAAAAATTAAAAATGGATAATTATAAGGTCTAAAATGTCATAAAATATCCATTTAGTGTTAATTAACTCTATATAAGTATATATTAATAACCCTTAAATATTTACAATGTTATTACCACAATTAAAATTAAATAGATTAAACAAGGATAAATGAAAGTTATAAGATTTAAAATAAATGAAAAAAATGTATAAAGTTTATTGGTTAAGGGGATTTCAACCCATACTCATCTTATAATTTAAATAATCCACTTTTAAAACATTTTAATTTAAAAATTAATTTATATTATTTTAATAGTTTTTGTTTTTCCAATGGTTCCCCTCCCCTCTCTTATAAAAGGGAACCTCTCATTCTCTTTTAATCATACCTATAAATCCATTTTTCTCACTAAAAACCTATCCATTTCATCTCCAAACTTTCCTAAATTCTTCCTAGAGTCCACACATTGGGAAGAAATCCATCCCAAGGAGTCCTTTTGTGCAAATCAAAAAGAGATACTCGAAAAAGAGGTAATTGTTTTATCACCTCTTTAAAAATTATTTTCTTCTTCTACATCCTCCTCTTATGTTGTTTCCATAAGAAAATAAGAAATCAAGTATCTTATACATGATGATATGTTATTATAATAATAGAAAAAATTATAACTCCTTTTATACATCTTACGAATAACAATATCACGATGCGTGCGTACGTATGGATTACCATCTACACACCAGGGTGTAATTTTTTATTAAAAATTAATTTATTTGGATGGGTATAATAAATATTATAATGGATATAAATAATTAATATAATAAGATAATTATTCTTTATAAGTAATATACCATCAAATTTCATACCATTTAACCATTAAGTGAATGATATATTCGCTCTTGCCTACGTATGACATACCATCTCCACGGTGCGATGCGATTCATTCTACATGATCTTCATTAAACCATGATTATATAAATGAATAAAATTAATAAATTTGATATATATTATAATAATATCATTCGGTAAATGATATAACTATAACCTATGAAGTGTAATATAAACTTATCTGAAAAAACTTGTATAAGAACATAATGCAGTTATTATCAGAACAACGAGTTAGAACAAAATGTTACTAAAAAACATATGATCATATAATATGATATAATAAAAATTATTATGATTATGGAATAAGTCAAAAAAAATTATTTAAATAATTATACAGGAGGTTCATATATATATGAAGGAAATCAGACTTAAGGTAAGGGATAATTTCACAATCTCATTGTTATTTGATACTGTTTATATGTAAGTATTTACTGGGGTATATTTATCATTATAATCCATGCTTCATATAATTTGTGATATTATTTTTATTCTTATACAATTGTTTAAATTCAATTTTACCCATTGGTAAATTTTTATTAAACTTCATGAAATGAATCTTTTGGGGTTATTCGATAGGAGGTACTTTTTAACTTTTCGAACGAAAGTACGAGGAGAAATTTTTTTAACTTTTACGACATGAAATAAATTTTAAATATTCATAACTCCTTATTTACATTAAACATCCTTTACACATTTTCAATTTTATTTTAAAATAAATTCTTTTCAATTAAAATTACATGACATTTTGAGAAAAGAAAATGTTCTTGATGAAGAAAGGATATTTTACTCAAGAATTAAGTTAAATTGTTTTATCAAAATTAGTTTCCATCTAAGAGGATTTTATTTAAATATTGTTATTATTTACTATGATTTGATTATGTTAATGATGGAATGAAATTTTATTTGGATTATGTTATGATGGATTTCTTGGGTTATACTATGATGAATTATTTGTGTTTTTTGTGGCACATGTAAGAATTATTTCATTATGAGATGGGTGGGACCTATATCTCCATCTAATGCATTGGGTAAAGATTTATATCTCATGATATAAACATTTATATAACAGAATTTAATCCCGGTTCAGTAATGCAGGGTTGGAATGATAAGTAAACCCAATTCAATAATGGAATTTTTCCGCTATGATGGGATTGTCAATGAGTCTTGACTAATATGAAATGATTTTATATGATTATGTGTATACCAAGAAACTTTATGTATTATGATTTTACTTTTGGGATTATGTATATTAATTATTATGAACTTTTATCCCAGGACATGATATCACAATCTTTCATATGTAGGATAGGACTTCCAAATGTTATTTTTTATGTCTTATGATTATGATATGATTTATATTTTACTTGTTTACCCTTACTGAGTATTTGAGATCACCCTTTCATATGTTTCTTTTACCCAGGTCATAAATAAGGTTATTAAGTAAGATATCTCAAAAAGGAGTCTAGTTATGAATAAATAAGTGAGATACAATGTAGATGTTTTATGAACCAGTTGTTTATGTTTCCCAATTTCTAAAGACATTATACCTATATGGTTCTATCATGGATTTATTATATTTTGTAATGAATATACTTCAATTTTGAAGTAATATCAATGTATGTAAAGTATGAGTTGTTATATAACATCTTTCACTATAGAGACAATATATCCATATCTTCAGAGAAAATATTACAATTTATAATTCAAGATCATGAGTTGGATTGTTCTATTCTTGAGATTTTAACTAACATAATGAATAAGAAATAACTATATCATTTTTCATAAGGACACAACCAAATCTATTCGTTAATAAATCACTATATATAAAAAATACTCATTTCTTGTTGGTAGATTAAAGACCAAAGAAATCACCAATATCATCTTATATTATTCAAAAAATTATTCACATTCCTTTTTTCAAAATAAACTTAACCCCTTTACGAGTATGTTTGGTTAATGGGTTAGGTAATCTATAAATGTTTTGAAAAAATCACTGATCATAAATTTCTAAACAATGAAACTATGTACCTTAATTATTTCCATTGGTATATGAAATTATTGGACTAACTGTAAAGACCCAGAATTTCCATGTATTTTTTTATAAATGGGAATTTTACAAGTTCATGAAAATTGACGGCGCGTGATTCCGAGGCTCGGTGTGCCTGAAATCAATTTATGAAGTTTTGTTTGGGTACGCTTAGTAAACGTAAAAGCGGGTTTTTATAACATTTGAACCGATTCTCGGTATTGAAATCCAAGGGCACCGTTGAACTCACAACACCGATATTCGCTTAAGAAGACATTCACCTTGACGACAGTTGGTCGAGGGTGATAGTTAGTTTCTGTGTTTTTTGTGGAAATAATAAAATAAAATAAACATCATTTTATTTTATTTTTGAGCCACCATGTAAAAGTTTGAGGTGGGTTCCACAAGAACTAAAAAGTTTTGTCGGAGTTGAAGTGTGGGGACCACCCGACCATAACCTCCCACGAGAGGTTATGGTGGTGGGGCCCACCCGAAACGAACCTCCCAGGAGAGGTTACAATGTGGGGACCACCCAGGACAAAACCCCCTAATTAAATGAGGGGAACCACTCAACTCCCTCATAAATGAGGGAGTGTCTCTTGACCACCTCTACACAATTAATAGTGCCACCACATCCCTTATTAAGTGTTCTAACTCCCCAAAATTAATTATTCCAAATCCTCCTCATTAATTAATTGAGCCAACACTTTCAATTAATTTATTAACCCATTTTAATTTTATTCCAACGACTTAATAGATTTTATAATATATTATTCTTGGATACCAATTATTTTGTTTTCAATGGAGGAAGGAGCTCTTGAGAGAAAATCTCTCACCAACGAAGAACTAGTTTATCCAACGAAGAACGCGTTCTTCCAAAGAAGAACGTCGGAAAAGAGCATATTCGAATACTTCCTCGGAATCACCTTGTGAAGGTAACCGACGTGGGACATATTCGACGACCGACCTTCCCTCCTCAACGTCATCAACAAACCGATGCATGATCTTGGATTTGAAGTGTGCGGTGAACGCAACGAATGAAGACAACTCCGTATTCTTCTCTGCGACTCCGTCAACGAACAACGAACAAGTAGGGGTTTTATTTGAATATGATATTATTCCCTTATTTATTCCCTTCTAAAATAAATAATCATTATGGAAAATTTTCCTTGTGGGTTGTTAATTGTTTTGCAGGAAGATGCCGGGTGTTGATAGACCTTTCTTCTTCTATCTTATTCTTGGTAATTCTTTGAAATTCAAGAAATATTGAACCGCTTTCTACCACCCTAAACATGGAGGGTGCGGGACAGACCAACATGTCTTGACCCCTCCATCATTGTGGTTTGTTCTGTTCTTCAGAATGGAGATGGGGCGACGAGACGCCGAAGGCAACGGCCGCGCTACCCGCGGCCTCCGCGACCCGCGCCGCTCGTTGGCTACCGAGTCGCCCCGACCGCATCACCCACTATCCGAATGGGCTGAGCCACGCTGCGCCCTGGCTGAACTAGCCCCCAACCTCCGTGCGCCCCACACACCCCGCGCACCCCGTGTGCCCCGTGGCTTTGCCGTTCGCGCGCCCTGCACCCCGCGCACCCTGTGGCTCCGCATGCCCCGTGCACCCCGCGGCTCCGCCATCTGTGTGCCCTGCGCCCCAAGCACCTCGTGGCTCCACGCGCCCTATGACGCCGCTGGACGAACTGGCCCCGACCTCCTGGGATGAGCTGCCCAAGCCGTGCCCCTCGCGACGCTGGCCGAACCGGCCCCGACCTCTCGGGACGAGCCGACCAAGCCACGCCCCACGTGGCGCCTGGACGAGCTGGCCTCCGATGCCCCTCGTGCCCCTCTTGGCCGAACCGCCCTCGTGCCGACCCCATAGGCAGTCCACGCCCTCACGGCTGGTTCACACCCTCATAGCCCTTTGCGCCCCCTTGCGGCCTGCTGGGTTGGGCCAGACCCAACGGGTCAGGCCGGGTCGACCCGGACCGGGTCGGCCCAGACATGGTCGGGCAGGGTCGGTCCGATAGGGTTGGACAGGACTAGGGCCCACTATGACCTGTTTAATTCTTTTGGACATATCCTTGGCACCAAACGTCCGTTTGACTAACCGTCAGTAGTGCTGGTAATCTTGGAGCATAAAGGTCCCTTTGAGTATACTCCTCTGAAGTTTTGGATTAAGATGGGATACAGTCAGGTTGGATCAAACATGAATCCAACCGGGTCCCCAGGACTAAAAGGCTAATAACTCACAGATCGGGCATCCGATTGACGTATCGTCAGTTGCATTGAGACCCCTATGAGATGACAGAACTTCGGGATACTTCTTCATGAGACTTCGTGGAAGTTGGAGCATCGAACAATAGCTTGTGGAGAAGATCTTCTGGAGATGAGCGAGCACTTGTGTGGGAACCTTGTAGCAGGCTGAGACTTGACGACTGCTGACCAAGCAACTCAGAGTGATTCGTATCGACCAGTGGGGAGCGCCTGGTTGTGGAGGAAGAACCATGAAGAAGGAGCGCCTGGTTGTGGCGGAAGACCTGCATTACTCGACAGGAGGAGCACCTCTGCAGGCTATGAGGGGGAGCGCCCAGTTGTGACGGGAGACCTATGGTGGGGAGCGCCTCTGTGTGACGCAGCAGACGCACAATACTCAATAGGAGGAGTACCTCATCAGTCCAAGGTTAGTGGAAAGAACCTTGCTATCACGGCATGCCGACTGTACTCAATAGAGGAGGAGTTCTCTAGCAGCCGGGGTTTCAATAATGTGAATAAAAATCCTGGTTGAGTTGAGTGAGTAACTTTTGTGTTTTCCTCATGATTGAGACAGATCACTTGATAACTTAGCTATATATATGGTCATAAACCTAAGTAAGTTAATCTATTGATTTAATACGTTTTGGTTTATCCTTATTTGACTTTGTGATACCTTGAGGGTCTTGAGGTCCCTACTGAGTATCGTTATACTCACCCCTGCAGGGGCTATGACCGCACCTTATTGTGTTGGATGCAGATGACAGACAATGTTTATTTAGGATGAGAGTACTAGGACTGGATGGTACCCACTGGTGGACCTTAAAATGAGTCATTTAACCAAGGAGACTAACAGATGTGGAGTGTTGAGGAGGATATATGTACCTACCCTTTAGGTAGGAACCTCAGAGGATGGCCCAACGATAGTTTTTATTTTCTTCAGTTGTACTTGTACCTTTCAGTTTCTTGTACTTTACAGTTGGGCTTGTATTTATGGCCCCTTTTACTTTCAAAACTCTTTTGTTATACAGTTTTACATAGTGATTTGTATCCAGCTGTGGGCTCTATTGTGTTTGTTTACATTTAATAAATGAAACGCATTCCCAGTTTTAGGGAATTACACCTTTGGTGTTAGTCTCTAGACCCAGGCCTATGGAAGGCGGGCTTGGGGTAGTCACGACACGGGCCCCGGGGGATGGGTTGTGAAAAATTGGTATCAGAGGAGTCGGTTCTACCATAGAACTTAGGACCCTGATCTTTCTTTTCTATGAATCAATAGTGTTAAGAGTAGTGGGTGTGGTTCTCAGTTCACAGATTCTAGTGTTGGTGCGGCAACTGACGTATCCATACCCCAGGACCCTGACTTCTGATTTCGGAATCAGTGCACCGTAACACTGATTACATGTGTGTTTTCAAAAGTTTTCTTTAAGTCAGCTCAACCATGTTAGCTCACCAGGTATAATCTTTTGACTGTGTCACATCTATTTCTTTCAGGATGCCTCCCCATAGACGACCAGCTAGAGTCCCGAGAGTTGTACTCATAGATAGACCACTGAGTGATGAGGCTTCAGTGCAAGGCCCTTTTCACGAGTTCTAGCACTAGAGGCCACCCAGGTTCAGGGGAGAGATGGACCCACATGCTGCTGAGGATTGGCTAGATGATGTGGTGAGAGTTTTCCAACTGGTAGGGACACCGGCCGACCTCATGGTGATTCTTGCTGCCAGCCTTCTTCAAGCAGCATCAAGAAGAAGGTGGAGCATGATTCTCTAGGTTCACGACAAGATGATGCTTCTCTAGGTAGACTTCGAGAGCCTATTTCAGGCAGAGTTTTTCCCAGCGACTCTTCATGCGGTGCACATACAGGATCTACTTCGTCCGCAGTAGGGAAGCGTGACTGTAGCTCAGTACTCAGAGAGGTTCATAGACCTCTCATGCTACTCCACCAATATGGTATGAGACCCATTATTCAGGTCCTAGACCTTCGAGTAGGGACTCAGGCAAGAGATCATAGCTTCAGTGATCTCACTTAGCATCCTGATGCAGGAAGGGGTGTTAGAGAGAGCCCTCATAGTGGAGTGTTTCCTTGATGAGTAGTCTCTAGTAGCAAGATCCACCACTAGTCGACACATAACAGAGTCTTTTTTAGCTGGCAGCAGACATATGTCATAGAGGTCCATGAAGACTGGACCTAAAGGTGGAAAACCACATGACTCAGGATCAGTTGTGTGGGGGCACCCGGAGCAGAGACATACATGCTAGGAGCGGGTAGTGTTTCACATGCGGTGGGCAGGGTCACATGGCTCGTGACTGTACAACCTGCCATTCAGATGATCAGCAGACGATCGAAGGACCGCCCAGGAAGAGACAACGATTCGATCGAGGCAGTCCGTAGGGAGTAGGTGGATGTGGTAGAGGAGCTGGTCGTGCAGCTGGTGGTGGGTGATGATTCGAGATATTACTGCCACCACCACCAGGAGGGACACTCTGACTGCAGGGAGTAGGTGGAAATGGGAGAACTCGGCTCTAGAAAGCTGAGGCTTACGATCATGGCGCCCCGGAGATGATTCAAAGTTTGATCTATGTATACTCTACCTTATCTGCAATTCTTATAGACATAGGTTCCATTCATTATTTTATATCCACTTCCCTCGTTCAGAGCTCATAGATTCTGACGGAGCCTGTGGCTTGATCCTTATGGGAAGAGTCTCATACGGGAGCAGATTTTACAATTACACACTGGTATCGGCAGTGTGAGATTACTCTAGGAGGTGAGATCTTCGGTTGGGATCTCCTAATAGAAAAATCGAGTCCTTACGACTCCATCTTGGGTATGGACTGGTTATCAACATTCCATGCTCAGATTGACTGTATTAGGTGCAATGTGTGGTGTGTCCGCACATATGGGACCAGGTTTACCTTCACCAGCGAGAAGGGAGGCTTTGCAGCAAAGTACATACTTACCTAGAGGAGGGTGGAGCCGATCACTCATCAGATTTCTAGATTTACCCTCAGACTAGTTGATGTGGAGAGTCCAAGTTATCCTATAGTGGTAGAGCAGTATGCGGATATTTTCCCCAATGTTTTCCCAAAAATACCTCCTCACAGAGAGGTTGAATTTTACATTTACTTGTACTCTGGGATGACAACTATATCTACAGCAACATATTGGATGGATCCTATGGAGCTTCGTGAGTTGCAGGTACTGTTGGAGGACTTTCAGGGGAAGGGATTCATCCAGCCTAGTTTTTCTCCTTGGGAAACCATGATTCTGTTTTCCAAGAAGGCAGATAGTAGCTTGAGGCTTTGTTTTGACTATCGACTCCTAAACTAGGTGACTGTGAAGAACAAGTACCCACTCCCGATGATTATAGACCTTTTCGATCAGTTTAAGGGAGCACGATGGTTCTCTAAGATAGAACTCAAATCAGGTTATCACTAGCTCAAAGTGCAAGATGAGGATGTCCAGAATACAGCTTTCAAATGTCGGTAGTACCACTACAAGTTATTGTTTATTCCATTCGGCGTAACCAATGATACAATAGTATTCATGGGACTCATGAACATGATCTTTCAACTGTACCTTGATCGCTTCATAGTAGTCTTCATCGATGACATTCCGATCTACTTGACTACTGAGGAGGAGCATGCCTACCATTTGTGGGTAGTACTGGACACACTCCGAGAGCACCAACTTTATGGTAAGATCTTGAAGTAGTAGTTCCGGATCCAATAGGTTCACTTTATAGGACATGTCATCTCAGAGGCTAGAGTTGTAGTGGATCTAGTGATGATCGAGGCAATACTTGCATGGGGGCCACCCAGTAATGTGACGGAGGTGCGGAGTTTCCTGTGTTTGGCTAGATATTACCGGACATTTGTTCCAGATTTATCTAGTGTTGCATCACCACAATCATCCTTAAAAAAGAAGGGGCAACACTTTGTGTGGTCGGAGAGATGCTAGTAGAGCTTTCCGAAGCTGAGGCAGAGGCTAATTAGTGCCCCCATCTTGATGCTTCCAGAGGGAGGCATTGGGTACATAGTCTACTGCGACACATCTCAGACCAGAATCAAATGTTTCCTAATTCAGGAGCAATAAGTGATCACATATGGCTCTCGTCAGCTGAGAGAAAATGAGCAGAACTACGCTACCCATGACCTAGAGTTAGCAGCAGTGGCCTTCTCCATGAATATGTGGTGACACTATCTGATGGGATAACATTTTATTGTGTACTATTATCACAAGAGTCTCAGTTATATCTTCTCTTAGAAGGACCTGAACCTGAGGCAGAGAAGTTGGCTTGAGTTCCTCCAGGACTATGACTTCGAGATAGTCTATACTCCTGGGAAGGGGAACGTTGTTGCATATACACTTAGAAAAAGATCTGGTATACAGCTGCTAGGTGAGGTGACAGAGCATCTGGCTGCTTTATAGATATCCTTTGTGGATTGATATTAAGAAGCCTTCCTTCAGCCTCTTATAGTCACTCTGCCACTTCTTGAACGAGTCAGGGAGGTAAAATGTGGGGACGCTGACTGCGAGAGAAAACGTGCTCAAATATCCATAGGACAGGCACCTGATGGATTTTCTGAAGGTGGAGAGAACATCATCCTCTTCAGAGGACGTACCATGGTACCAATGTCACTTCAGATGGAAGTTTTGAGGGAGTTCCACACATCCCCTCTTGCAGTACATATAGGAGTGGCGAAGATGTACTAGGATCTTCAACGACAACACTGGTGGCCGGGAATAAAGAATGTAGTTGCAGAGTTTGTCTCTCGATGCCTCACTTGTCAGCAAGTGAAGGCGAAACACCAGGTACCAGCAGACTTGGTGCAGCCTTTAGAGGTCCCAAAGTGGAATTGGGATGGGATATCCATGGATTTAATGATAGGACTTCCATGTACATCTAGAGTTCATGACTCGATCTGGGTGATCATTGACCGACTCACCAAGTCAACCCACTTCCTACCGATCAGAGAGCTGGGTTCAGTAGAGAGCTTGGGACACCTCTATGTGCAGGAGATTGTGCGGCTACATGGAGTACCTACGATGATTGTCTCTAATAGTGACACATGTTTTACTTCTCGGCTATAGAAGGTGTTGCAGGAGGCTTTCGGGATGTATCTACATTTGAGCACCGCCTTCTATCCTCAGATGGATGGTCAGACTGAGCGGACCATCCAGAACCTCGAGGACTTGCTGCGTGCTTGTGTCCTCAACTTCGGTCACAACTGGGAGGATCACTTGCCTTTGGTGGATTTTTCATACAACAATAGATATCACTCCACCATTAGGATGGAACCTTTCAAGATGTTGTACAGGAGACCTTGCAGATCATCTTTGTGCTGGACTGACCTAGGGGAGTCTGCACTAGTGGGATTAGAGATGGTACGGGCTACCATGGAGATTGTTTAGATCATCTAGGAGCAGATGAAGACTGCACAGAGAAGGTAGAAGTGATATGCTGAGAGGAGACGAAGACCTCTAGAGTTCGAGAATGGTGACTACGTCTTTCTACGGGTCTCACCTCGATGAGGTCTAAGAAGATTTGTCCGAGGCACCAAGTTATCCTTGATATTCATCAGTACTTTTCAGATCCTTAGAAGAGTTGGAGAGGTGGCATACCGCTTAGCTCTTCCACCTCATTTGCATCGGGTGCATGACGTCTTCCATGTGTCCCAGCTGAGAAGATATGTGCACAACTCTTCCCACATCATCGACCATGGCGAGATGGACATCGACGATGGGGAAACTTTTATAGAGGTTCCAGTAGAGATTGAGGATCTACAAGATCGATTCCATTATGGACAGTCGATACCTCTAGGGCGTGTCTTTTGGCAGCACAAGAACCTCTAGGAGGGCACATAGGAGCGGGAGGCTCTGATGCGTGCTCAGTACCCCCACTTTTTCCCTTAGTTATGAGTTGTGGATTACGAGCACGTAGAGCCCTGAGGTGGGGAGAATGTAAAGACCCATAATTCACATGTAATTTTTTTATAAATGTAAATTTTACGAGTTTGTGGAAATTGACGGCGTGTGATTCTGAGGGCCGGTGTGCCCATAATCCATTTCTGATGTTTTGTTCTAGTACGTTCAGTAAAAGTTCGAGCGGGATTTTATAACTTTTGAACCTGGGCTCCGAATTGAAATCTGAGGGCACTATTGAACTTGTAGCACCGATATTCGCTTAAGAAGACTTTCACCTAAATGGCAGTTGTTCGAGTGTGAAAGTTAGTTTTTGAGTTTTTCATAGAAATAATAAAATAAAATAAACTTCACTTTATTTTATTTTTGAGCCACCATGTGGATGTTGTAGGTGGGGTCCACTAGAACTAAACCTCCTTATGGGATTTGAAGTGTGGGGACCACCTAACCATAACCTCCCATGAGAGGTTATGGTGGTGGGGCCCCCCCGAACCTAACCTCCCACGATAGGTTACTGTGTGGGGACCACCCAGGACTAAACCCCCCAATTAAATGAGGGAAACCAATCAACTCCCTCATAAATGAGGGAGGGTATCTTGACCTACTCTACCCAATTAATATTTCCACCACCTCCCTTATTATGTGTGCCAACTCCCCTAAATTAATTATGCCAAATACTCCTCATTATTTTAATTGATCCAAATCTTTCAATTAATTGATTAACCCATTTGAATTTTATGACAACTACTTAATAGATTTCATAATCTGTTATTCTTGGATACCAATCCTTTTGATGGAAAAGGAGGAAGGAGATTTTGAGAGAAAAGCTCTCACCAACGAAGAACAAGTTTTTTCCAACGAAGAACGAAGAACACATTATTCCAACGAAGAATCCCGGCAAGGAGCGTCTTTGACTACTTCCTCGGAAGAACCTTGCGAAGGAAACCGACGTGGGATGTCTTTGATGACCGAACTTCCCTCCTTATTATTGTCAACTAACCAATGCACGAGCTTGGATTGGAAGTGTGCGGTGGGTGCGATGAATGACGACAACTCCGTATTCTTCCCCGCAACTCCGTCGACGAACAACGAACAAGTAGGGGTTTTATTTGAATATAATATTATTCCTTCTAAAACAAAGAATTGTTGTGGATGATTTTACTTGAGGATTGGTAATTGTTTTGTGAGAAGATGCGGGGTGTTGATAGATTTTTCTTCTTATATCTTCTTCTTGCTAATTCTTTGAAATGAAAGAAAGATTGAACCCCTTGCTACCACCATAAATGCGAAGGGTGAGGGAAAAACCAACATGGCCCGACCCCTCCGCCGTTCTTGTTTGTGATGATCTTCAGAATGAAGACGAGGTGATGACATGATGAAGGTGAAAAAGGCCATGGCCACGCTACCGGCGACCTCTGTGACCTGCGCCGCCTTCCGGCTACCGAGCCACCATGACTACATTGCCCAACGGCTGCACGACCCGCCGATAGAACCGACCGAGCCGCCCCACGCCCCGACTAAACCGGGCCCCGGACTCTGCATGCCCCACACACCGCGCGGCTCCGCCGTTTGTGCACCCCGCACGCTCCACGGCTCCACCGTCTGTGCGCCCCGCGGCTCTGCCGTCTGTGCCCCCCCGCACCCCGCGCACCTCGTGTCTCTGCACACCCCACATCGCCACTGTCCGAACCGGACCCAACCTCCCAGGCCAATCTGCCCGAGCCGTGCCCCACGCGACATTGGCCGAACTGGCCCCGACCTCTCAGGCCGAGCCACCTAAGCCGCACCCCACGCGACAAATGGCCGAGCCGGCCTCCCACGCCCCTTGTGGACCTCCGGGCTGAGCGACCCTCGCACCGACCCCATGACCGGTCCACACCCTCGCAGCCAGTCTGCGCCTGCGATCATGACGCTTCGCAGCCCCTCGTGGCCTACTGGGCCAGGCCCAGTGGTCCGGGCCAGACCCAACGGGTCATGCAGGGTCAACCCAGAATGGGTCGGCCTAGACGGGGTCGGGCCGGGTCTGTCCGATCGGGTCAGATCAGAACCTAGCCCACTATGACCCGTGTACTTCTTTTGGCCATATCTCTGGCACCAGATGTCCGTTTGATGAACCTTCAGCGATGTCGGTAATATTGGTGCATGAAGGTCCCTTTGAGTATACTCCTCTGGATTTTTGGATTGAGATGGAATACAATCAGGTTGGATCGAGCAAAAATCCAATCGCCCCCCCCCCCCGAGACTAAAAGGCTTATAACTGACATACCAAGTGTCCGATTGACGCGTCGTTAGTTGCGTTGAGACCCCTATGATGTGGAGGACCTTTGGGATACTTCTTTGTGGGACTTCATGGAAGTTGGAGCATCAACCAGTAGCTTGTGGATCAGATCTTCCAGAGACAAGTGAACATTTGTGCGGGAACCTAGTAGCCAACTGAGACTTGACAACTGCTGACCGAGTGACTCAGAGTGATTCTTATGGCCCAGTGGGGAGCACCTAGTTATGGTGGCATACCAATGATGGAGGAGCGCCTGGTTGTGGAGGCATACCTGGGGTACTCGATAGGAGGAGTACCTGTGCAGGCTATAAGGGGGAGCACTTGGTTGTGGCGGCAGACCTATGGTGGGGAGCACCTCTTTGTGATGTAGCAGACCCACAATACTCGATAGGAGGATTATCTTAGTAGTCCATGGTTAGTGGGAAGCACCTTGGTGTCATGGAAGGACCATTGTACTCGATAGAGGAGGAGTTCTACAACATCCGTGGTTTTGATAATGTGAATAAAAATCCAGGTTGAGATGAGTCAGTAACTTTTTTGTTTTTCTCATGATTGAGATGGATCACTTGATAAATTAGGTATATGTATGGGCATATACCTAAGTAAGGTTGTCTGTTGATTTCATTCATTTTGGTTTATCATTGTTGGATTTTGTGATACCTTGAGGGTCTTGGGGTCCCTACTGTGTATCATTATACTCACCCATGCACGGGCTATTCCCGCACCTTATTGTGTTGGATGCATATGACAGACAAAGATGATTGAGGATGAGAATACCAGGACTGGACGGTACCCGGTGGTGGACCTTACATCGATTAGGTATAGGGAGGATACTGATGGAGGTGGGGTGATGAGGAGGTTATCTATACCTACCCTTCTCGCAGGAACCTCGAAGGTTGACCCAACAACCATTTTTCTTTTCTTCAGTTGTAATTGTACCTTTCAGTTTCTTGTACTTTATTGTTGAGCTTGTATTTATAGACCATTTTACTTTTAGAACACTTTTTTATACAGTTTTAATTAGTGTTTATTATCCAGATGTGTTCTATGTTGTGTTTTTGTATAGTTTATAAAGGCAATTCCTTCCCAGTTTTAGGAAAATACGCCTTTGGTGCTTGTCGCCAGCCCCTGACCTATGGTAGTCGGGCTTGGGGTAGTCATGACACGAGCCCCAAGGGATAGGTCTTGAAACTAACTTTTCCTTCACAAGGTCAACTGAGATTACATCCTTAGAGACAAATGGACAAGAAAAGAAAATTTTTGCTGTTAAAATTCACACATGCTAAATTTATAATATAACTATTTTCTTCTAAGAGTCTCAAGAATGATCTGCAAGAAGTTCTCATGGTCCTCATATTTATTTGAGTACACCAAGATATCATAAATAAATACTATAAAAAATCATCAAGATATTCCTTGAATACTTTATCAATTATATCTATAAAAACAAAGTGTGCATTAGTGAATTAAAATGGAATTACTATAAACTCATAATATCCATTCCTCATTTAAAACACTATCTTTAGAATGTCTTCCTTCTTTACTCGCAATTGCTGATATCGAGAAAAAAGTTG
This sequence comes from Viscum album, assembly GCA_963277665.1. Taxonomy (NCBI): domain Eukaryota; kingdom Viridiplantae; phylum Streptophyta; class Magnoliopsida; order Santalales; family Viscaceae; genus Viscum; species Viscum album. The sequence continues at coordinate 507,667,681 of OY728131.1, read as the reverse complement.
AATCATTGAAAAATATTGATCTTCATGAAGTTTGTTGAATAATTAATCAATGAGAGTTAGAGGATACTTGTTCCTTATTATAATAGCATTGATTTCCCTATAATCAATGAACAACCACATATATTCATCTATATTCTTAAAAAAAGATTAGGGGATCCCAAAGGTGAAACAATATAGTGTATAAATAACTTACCCCTCAAAACCTCTATTTTTTTATTCAACTCTACTAACTCCACAATTTTCATTCTGTAGTGAGTCTTTGATATAGGTCTTTCATCAGGGATTAAATCAATGAAAAACTCAACTTCTTGCTCTGGTGGATATATAGTTAATTCCATAGGAAATATATAAATGTATTCTCATACAATTGTTACATCCTTAATTTTAATATTACCTTTTTTCATATATAGGTTTCAAATTTTCTTCTTCTCTAAGAATATCATTTCGAAGAGATACTGGAGGTGGATCTCGATATGAATAAGACGATGAAGCCTGCCATTTAAAGATAATAAATTTCATATCTTCATCAAGAAGTATAATTTATCTCTTTGAAATATATTTTTTCATTTTATTTTGAAATAAATTCCATACCAATGATTATATGAATGTCAAACATAGATATGATAATAAAATAATCAATTAGATCATGTTTATGTGTCATAATAGTAATTTCTTAACACATATTTTTTGAAGTGAAGTTTCCACTAGAAGTTTTTTCTAACAACTCAATTCTTAAGGGAATGAGAAATATATAATTATATTATAAAATTGAAAAGATATAAAAGAATGTGATGATCCAAAATCAAATAAATCATTTGATAAATGTTAGGATATAAAAAATACCTTCCACTACATTACTAGGAACTTAAATCATAGCTATTATGATTGTATAAGATTGGCCTTTCTCCATTTTCATTTTATGGGTCAAGTTCTCTTGATTCTAGGATAATCATTTTAATAGTGTCCCATATTCTTATAGATAAATAATTTCACATTTATATCTTCTTTATTGCCCATGAAATCATGGTCCTAGTGGCCTTTATCTCCACACTTGTAGAAAACTCCCATTCCAAAAAAGTATATTCCATGTTATTTATTTCCACATTTATTGAAATTTAAAGATTCTACCCTTCCATCCTTCAAATTTTCCTTATTTACATTTCTGTAGTAAATAGAATCCTTCTACTTATCTTTTTATCTTTGAATCCATAAGTTCCAGATATTTCTTTCTCTTTCTTGATAGCTCATGATACTATATCCTCATATTCTGGAAATGTTTGGGAGACCAGTATACTTTAAATAATTGTACTAATACCATCAAATAAATGGTCAATATTTTTTTTTGATGACATATGTAGTCCGTGAAATGCCTTTCAAACCTAGTAAAGTTGGATTCATACTTAAAAACACTCTCATCATCATTATCTCTCAGTGTCAAGAATTATTTCTCCATATTTGATCTCAGTTCACAAGGTAAATATTTTTCCAATAAAATTTCATTTAAAACCTTCTATTACATGTTTTTTATTTCCTTATCCTATTTAGTGTTTTGAATAAATGACCACAATTGATCTATATCTCTTGAGAAATGACAAAATTCCATGAAAACCTTATCAATTTCATTACTTCCCAAAGTGATAAATATCTTCACTAAGGAACTTATTCATTTCTCAGGTAAAATGGATTTATAGTCCTATTGAATGATAGAGGTTGACGATGCATGAATCAGTTTATCATTGTTATAATGGGTTTTGGATCAGAAGGATACTCCATATGGGTGAGGTTACTTCTCATAACATAAGTCAGATATCCCAAATATAGTTATATTTTGTTCATCTCCAACTACAGCTCCAACTCAAACATCATTGTATTGCTCAAACGACAATCCCTATATAGATTATGTGCATTGATACAATTTACATTCCTTACTCTAGGAACAATTTCTAAACAATATAATATAGTAGATTAGATTATGAATCATAATTTATAATTTAGAAACTAGGGAAACACTTAACATAAATTGAAAATTTATATATACCTAATCTCAAAATAATAATCTTGGTTTATTTGGGAATATTCTCAATATTTTTTATAGGGATATGTTTCCTTAATATATGTTTTCCTAAATCAAGTTATCAATGATTATAATAAAATTTATATAATAAAAACAATAAAGACACTAACCCCAGTAGCCTAGAGTCAGTGGTTACTTAATTACATCATCATTATGTATAAATAACCACATCCCAAATAACTGAATAGTTTAGTAATCATTTAATACTAGATACATACTTGATTCTTACATTATAATTGGAAAAAATAAAACATAGCATTTCCTTTGATAACACTATTATTCTTCTAGATTATCCCTACTTATCAATAATAATATAATTCTTGTCATTTTGTGAAAAAATAAACATAATAAAAAGGGTTTTCTCAGATGCTCAGTAAGGGTGTGCATACAACAAAAGCTAAATAAGGCATGAATATTATGCCAGGAAATAAATTAAAATCAAATAATTCCATAATCACATGGAAATCAATAACTAGTCTCATAATTAGGGATATGAATAATTTTGGACATCATAAACATACCATCAACGCCTTGTTCCAAGACATCTTAAATAATTAGGTAAGGCCTCAACCAATACTCATTTAAGTTTGTCTCATGAGACTTATTGACCCATCGAGGGGCTACATCAGGCCCCACATGTCAATTAATAATTATAATTAATTCCTCATATAAAAAAGGGGTAAAATAATATATATATACATTAATATTGAAACTAATATATAAAATGTTAATAATTTCCCCAATCAATACACATAATCATGAACCATCCAATGTAATATGGAGAATGATATAGAAATAGTACATATCCAATCAAAATAACCAGAAACCATCTAGAGAAATAATAAGGATGGTATCATCATAACATATCCCTAAGGGAGAATAATTTAAATAAGGTTTTTTTGAATAAAAATTACTTAAAAATTTATTTAAAATTATTCTTGAGGAAAATAACCTTCTCTCTTTGAAAATCACTTATTTTAAAAAAACTAAGCAATTATGAAGGAATTAATATTCTTTAAAAATAAAATTTTAAAATATTAAATGATGATTAAATGAAATTATTATTTATGAATGTGGGAAAATACTTTCATGCTTTATAATTTTTGATAACATTTCTTGCATACTTTTGTCAACAAATTTAAAACGTACATTGTTCAGAAAACAATAAGAATATTCCTTTCAAACCATTTTTCAAGAAGTAATACTTGGGTAAAAATAACTTTAAACAATCATAAGAGAGTATTACAAATATTATTTAAATTTTTTATAGAAAATATGTATATATAATAAAAATACCCCCCAATAATGACTTATAAATAATTCTAAATATTGATGAGATTGTGAAATAAAACCTTATTTATGGTCTCAATTACTTCATACATTTTCAAAAATAATTTATAATAAATATAAATTTATTATAAATACATTCCATGAACATAATAATATATACCACACCATTTATTATGAATTTATAATAGTTTATCACTCATTTATTAATAATTCTTTGTTAAAAATCACTATTTTTGGTAATAACTACTTAATTTTCCATGTTTATTTTGGTTCAATAGTTTTAGTATTTATACTTTGATCAAGGTTCCATAATATAAATAATATTTATAATTATATAAATATTATATATATATTCATTATATATTTATTTAAATTAATCCATTAAATATAGAGATAGAAATCTATATTACACTACTCATGGTGATGATAGACCATACGTACTCATGAACATTGTTTTCATTATTCCGTGGATAGAATGACATAAATATAAATAATAATTATAATTTATAGATTCATTATTAAATCATATAAATAACATATATTCGTCAAATCCATCCTTATTACTATAAAATTTAAAAAATTGAGAAAAGGATCACATCACTTCATGGAGGTGGTAGTCCACACGTACAGACGAGTGAAATTATAATTTATCAACGAGTTAGAAGGTAAGAAGGTAGATATTATATTATTATTTAAGAATTATAATTATTTTAAAAATATAATATAGAAATATTAAACCTATCATAATCCTATCCATAAAATATGGAAATGAAAATAGAATTGTATCTCTATATGGAGATGGTAAGTCGTATATACGCATGAGCGATACTTTCACTTTCCTTAAGATGAGAAATAGTGTGCATAATTGTGGTTTCATAATAATAATAACATTTTATTATATTTAGGAAACTTAATTTATTATTTAATTATAAATTTCATAAATTTATAAGAGGTATAAGAAAGAATAAATTGAAAGAGGCTGGGTAAGACAATTACCTCTTCTTTAGAAGACATTCTTTAGATCATTTCTTAAGGGAAATAATATGGGTATTTTAGGGAGACCATCAACTCAAAAATTTGAATAAGAATTTTTATAAGATAAATTTTATGTTATTATTTAATATATATGGATCAATTTGGTTTAAATAAGTGATGGAGGAGGTTCCTTTTTATAATTGATGTGTGCAAAACTTTTGGAATTTCTCAAAAGATTAAATTATAGTAAATTCATTCTCACAAAAAATGCCTCCAAATTTTAATTTATTCAAATATAAGGTTGTAAAAGGTTGTAATACAATCAACCAATATAATTTAGGTAAGTTTTAGTGTCATTTTAAACATTATAATTTTTATTAACCCTTAGTTAATCAATTTTAATTTTAAATATGGTAAAAAATATATCTATATTAAAGAGTCCTAATTTTTACTTAACAAGTAAAAATTGGAATATAAATTGAAAATTTATTATATTATAGACTATATAGTATTTAACCTTTATTATTTAATGATTTTATGATTTTAAAATAATTTAATACAATATTATTTTTCCTAAATATCATTTTTTCCATTTTTGACGTTATTCATTTAATTTGACTTTAAATACTTCTAGAAAAAGGATTAATTAGAATATAATGCTTTAAAACACTCTAGTATGTCACATAGATCCATAAAATATTTTTTAAAAAATTAAAGTATTAAAATTATTTAACAGTTAATATTTTTAAAACCATTTATTTTATTTTTTTGTTAACTAAATAAATACTGTATTAGAATTTCTTAAGAATTTAAGGTCATTATATAATTTATAAAAATTATTAATAAATTTATATAATTAGAAAAATTAAATAAATAAAAAAATAAAGATTTATTTTCATTCATATCTTGTTTTTCCCTTATGTAGACACCTAAGATAAATTAAAAACAATGAGAGTTACAATTTGTAATTATCCTAATTTAAATAATATATAAGTAATTTTCAAGGAAACATATACATTAAAAACTCAATTTCTATAATAATGTGTTAAGGAAAAAATTATCTTCATTAAATAACAATTATCATTAAAAATTATATTCTTATCACTTAGTTTTAACCTAGATTATCCAAATTTACCCTTTACTGAGGTGAAAAAAAGTACCACGGATTATATTCATAATATATAAAAATTAAAGATACCTAGTTAATAAGTTTAATAATATTGATTCCAAATATATAATAAATTTAATCAAATTCAATATATATAATTAGTAGAAATTAATTTTCAAATAAGTGTTAAAAACGTGATAAAAACTTCATTTTAGAAAATGTAGTTTTTAAAAATAAAACTAGATTTATTATTATCCCATGAATAATTGAAATATTATATTAATGTTAAAATTATTATTGAATAGATAAATTGTATATTTCATTAAAATCATTCACTAATAGTTAATAATTCAATTTTTTATGATATAAATATATTTTTCTTACAGAAATAGTTTTTTTTAGAAAAACATTTCTTTTATTTCATTAATTTTTTTATAATCCATTGATTACCAACAATTTTTTTCAACAATTTTATAAACAATATATTTTTTTTTTAAAAACTTATTCATATTTAAATCCACTAATTTAACGGATATTTTATAATGGTTACATAAAAATCGATTACAGTTCGTTTGAACTCGGTGTTGCATGCAAAACAAGATATAAAATAGATTACATTTATTTAAAAAGAGACATACTATAAAATATTAGGGTGTTACATAAATAATTTACCATGATCTGAGGGATTATAGTATATCATGGTTTGTCCTTATGTTCACCACCTCATAGTATAATACACTATGACATGGTGGTTGTACATGATTTTATTGTCCTTTGAGATATTGTGTAGAACAACCACATTATTCTTCTATAAATGCTACTCTACCAAGTTTATCATCATAATATGATTAATATAAAGAGTTTAAACATATAAAATGAATTTTTAAATATTAAAAATTCTATAAAATAATTGAACCTAATATTAAAAAGGTGTTGTAACATTATAGTATAAAAATATTTAATAAATGTTTTAATTATTGCATGATCTAATATTTGGGTACATGAGGACATTGTCAATTAGTTAGACCCTCAATTAGGATTTATTAATCATAATAAATCGTAAAATATAAAATTCTCTATATCTTGTTTCTTTTAATCCTTACTCAAAGGTTCTATAAAACCATGGATATAGATAGATCCTTCCCGAGTGTAGGGAGATTCCAAAAATTTACTATTTCCCTAGAGGAAAGAGACCTTTATTTTCTTCTTTGTGACCTCAATTAAGAACGTGTGATTCCTGCATAGGAAATATAACCAATGTGTTTGTTATGTTGTTCATTCTTCATTTTTTATTCAATCGAATATATTTGGAAGAATCTATAGATTTAGGTTTTGGTTGGATATATTTTTACTAAATTCATATAAGTGTCATCCCCTATAAAACCCATAAATGGTATTAGTCTAACATTTATGATGTTTATATTGACTATTTTAAAATTTCAAGAAACCCTAAAAATGATTTTTCTAGGCACCATGACATGAACTAGTTTGAAATGCCTATTTGTTTCTTGGTTTTTCTTTAATAATACATATAGTATTTCAAAATTAATGGTTTTCATTATTTCTATTGTATGACTATGTCATAAACATTATGAAAACTGATATTATTTTCCACATATATATTTCAATAAAAACTAAGCATTGTTTTTTATATATCCATGCTAAGGTCTAGTGATCCCTATGCTATGTTGGACTTGACTACAAGGATAGACCAAACATAGTAAATTTGGTCAAGCCATTTCACATAATTTCATGTTGATGTGAAATTAATTCATTGAAATAATTGAATTATAACTTTAAAAAACACGGAAACAGTGAAACAAATTTTCCAAAAAAATCCTTGTCAAGGTGAAACAATTTCTTGTCAAAATATCTTTTTCAAAATAGCTTAAACCTAAAATCAATTATTCTAAGTGGTTGTAGTCCACCAAAATAGCATAGATAAAATTGATTCCACCCAAAATGACATGTATGTCTTAAATAACATATAAAAATATCCATTTTTATGGTCTGACCAAATTCCAAAATAGTATGCACTATTCTATTGTGTAAGCCGTTTGAGTGGAATTTTAAATATTTTTTTTGTTAAAATTTTCAAAAACCTTAACCAATATGGACCCTCTATGGCTGCACTAAATCTGTGGGGTGTATTTAAACTGAACTAAAAAACTATGTTGTTAGATTTTATCTTTTTTTAAGTGGATTTACATGGTTTATAATTTATAAAGTGTTTATAAATTTTAATAAAATTAAAAATATAGAAGTTTTTATATTAACTTAAGAATTATTCATAAATAAGAATATAAAATGTTTATATTGGTGACCATATTTGGAGATTATATAAACCACAATTTTTTTGATAATGTGAACAATTATTTAACTAAAATTAAATATTTAATATTTAATTTATGTCAATTGTTTACCTATAATATAAAATGATTATTATTTGGTAATAAAAGTTTTTATAAAATATCTCATTTTTTGGAATATAAAGGAGTTCATATTAGAACCATTTAAATGATAATATGAAAATTTTATATTTGATAAATGTGAATTATTCATGTTTATCCATTATTAAATAATAAATTTTTTATAGTTTATTTATTGATGAATTGTTTATCTAATTTTTGAATATATAAATTTTTTATTTTTTTAGTTTGATTTATTGATCTATTCATGGTTATAAATTGTTTATATTACGAATTATTAAATTAATGAGTTTAAAATTGGTTAAAAAACTTCTCTAAATTATCATACTTGTATCTAAGGAGTTAAATTCTAGGTATTATAATTGATTTAGTTTTCTTATAAAATGAATTTGGATAGTTCCTGAGCTATGATCATGGATTTAAAGGTTAATTATAGTTTACACATATTATGTGAAAAACTATGATGTAATTGAGGTATCACTTGAGTATAGAACCATGGGTAGATGGACATTGGGTTTGAATTTTTATTGGCCAAGAGAATTATGACTTATTTAGAAAAGTGGGGGTTGTCTACCTATCATTCCATGCTTACTATTATGGGTATTATTGGTTCTATATGATTATAATATTTATATTAAAGGGTTTTATATACCTTATGAAATATATTCATTTGGATATATATAAAAACTGTTGGATTTAATATTACTTTAGTAACATAAGATATGATTTTTGTAAAAAGTTTCACATAAATATGGTTTGAACATATTGATTAGGTGGAAGGAATAAGGGTTTAAGAATAAATCATTAAAATCATGAATACATAAATAGAATAACATGATATAATATTGGGAGATTAATTTACCTCTAAATTACAAAGTTTTCGATTCCTTTCAAAGAAAACATTGGTAAAAAACTAAATCATCTAATCAGTCAGGTCATGCTAAATCTTATTGGATCTACATTATCTTATGTAATACAATAATGTAATAGGTTACCTTAATAGGACTAGGTTTCAATTTTTATAATTTTATTTAGGTTAAAATTATCTAGGAAAACCTTATATTATTAAGATTCCAAAAGAATAGAGCTTATTTTAACTGTATGGTGGATTATGAAAGGAGTTGTACACTCAAATATCTAGTAATCATATGTGTTTTTATTAACATTATTTACAAACTAAATAGGTATGTGAAGGGAGAATCAACAAAGAGACCCAAGGCTTAGTGAAATATAGAAATTGTCCCCCTAATTCATATTATGTAATTTAAAAGGGGTCATCATTTTATTGGGATTTAATTTAATAAAAACCCTTATTAGATGTATATAAAACATAATAATCATCTAAGAAAAAAAATTTGCAGATAAAATTACATCACCATCTTAGAATATGACTTTGATAATAATCCTTGAGATAAAAAAACTTAATAAGTGACTTACTAGACTGATATATAAACATAAGAATTATTATTGAGAAAAATAAAAATTCAATACGTTAAAGTAACACCTTCCCATGTAAGAAAACATTGAATTTGGTTAATAGGTGTATCTAGATGCTTATAAAAAGCATAAAAGGATTCAGTTAATGTTTTAAAGGAATTGTTTTTATAAAAGAAAATTTAACGGGTTTTATTCTTTGGGAATATATTTAATATGATTGGATATTTTAATGACCTTGAAATATTGGAGGTAGCCATAAATGTATTATCTTGATATGTAATTTATTATGTAATTATTTTTGTAAAAGTTTTAGTAATGATGAATGAGTTTAAGAACTTTTTATCCTATTTTGTAAAAGTGTTGAGGATAAATTACCATGACACGAGTATTCTAAGAAGTATTACTATGTTAATAGTACTTAAGGGTAATATTTTAAGTGACATGAAGAATATTGGATGGTGTAATTGTAAAAAAATCACTAAAACCAAAATAAAAATTTTGTAAGAGGCAATGTATTTTCCTTATATGGAATTATTTTGGATAATTAATGGGGGTTTGAAAAAATCCATGGAGATTTTCTATAAAGTATCAGTTTTATTGAATTAATTAATCAAATTTTAAGGGAATATAAATTCAAAATGTATATTTTAAAAATGTTATAAATATACCGGAGTTCTAACCCAAGGTAACAATATATAGTGATTGTATTTTAAATTAAAATGATAAAGAAAAATATTTTTAATCATGGAGTTGAATGAAAATAAATATTCCAAGCTTAGATTTATTTAAATAAAGGATGTGTATATTTATTTCATATAAATTAATTGATAAGAGAAGTTATTTTTTAATAAAGAATTATTATGAAAATAATTATATGATATACATGGACTATGATTCATCAAAATCTAAAACATGTCTTAAAATTGGTCAAGGATAAAAATGTTTTATCTAGGATAAAGTATTTTTTCTAAGGTATTTATTAAAATACGGAGAAAAGAGTTACCACCACCAAAAATAATATTATTTTGAAATAAATTATTGTTTAGGAATTTTACTATGAACCCATAGAATATTATTTATGATATGGATATAATATTTTATTTGTTAAATGTTCTCACTAAAGGAAATAAATATTATTTTCTAACATAAATGATTTTGTGTACCTTACCATGGTATTCTAAAAATAATATAGTTTCTAAGAGGATAATGGGAGTATATTTAGAATTAGAGAAGTTCAAGTGCACAAAATAAATGATTATGATAGTTAAAATTCAAATTGTATTTCACTTAATATATTGAAATAGTTTAGGGCATGTTGCAAAAGATAAAATTTAAGTGTTACATTTATTTACTATAAAAAAGTTTATATCCTAAAGGATTAATACGTGTTGTAGAATAATGATATTAATGTAAATATTTACAATTAGTTACCAGGATGATCTCAAATAATTTTTGAATGGAAAAGTTACAAAATGATGATGACAAACTTAGAATGTGTTTTATGTGAATTAAATAAGTTATTAACATTGTAACATTGTATTTTTTTAAGGAAATGAGTTTGAATACCATGTTCAAATATTTTAACATTAAGAATATTACTCTTAAGTCTTACCATTTTTCAAAATAGATTTCTTTATATATGTCACTCAATAAATGAGTTTAGTGTGAGGGTTTTATTAGGTTTTCACATAGAGATGTGGTAGGAACTACATAGAGATATAATGAGATTAAAAAACCATGAAAGTGAATAAAATATAAAGTCTCTATGGTTTTCTATCATATGGGTTGTTTAGGTGACCCAATAATTACATACATAAATATTATATCATTTTAGATAAATAATCAATATCTCTCATAATAATACATTCCCCAAAACCATAATGGTTTAGTTTCTATAATGATTCTAGTTTTTTGGATTTATTCCTATGAATATTTTAATATATTTCTCTAAATTTTTCATCAGAGTCGGTGTGTTATTTCGATGTGTCGAGAACCCAAAATTAATACATTAAAATTATTATTTCATATTAAATATGTGCATGAATATTTTTATAGTAAATGGTTTTACCATTTTTTGGGACTTTATATGGGAAATTTGAGATCACTGTTGATTCCAGAATACAACATTTACCCTAAGAATGACATAAAATTGGATGATGTTGGGTTTTTGGTTGAGGGTAACCATTAGAGGTTCATTAAATAAAATAAATAATTATTTTATTTAATAACTTGGAGACCTAATTATTCTCTATAAATAAGTCATTATGATGTTTTTATTGGGTTATCAATATAAACCTAGGAGAATTAGAGGAGAAGGTGAGATTTTTTATCATTAGAAAGTCAAGATTGAAGATCGACGTCGAACAAATCAAGTTGAATCATGATACAGACAAAGAACAGAGTAATATATTTTTATTCATCTCTATAAGACATGTTATTCACTAATTATTGATCCAAATTAAGGTAGGTCTCATTATTTATTGAATTTTCCCCTTGATTTATTTGAAAAATCATGGATTTTTTATCTGCTTTGGTTTCCAGTCATCACCATTTTTCAAAGGAGACTAACTATTGATTTATTTGTTATATAATAATTTATCACTTTAGATCATTGATATCTTCATATGTGAATGGAATCAAACCCAAATAATTTCCATGTTCATTCCTCATGTTTGTGTTTTGTGTTTTCTCCACTTATTTTTTGTGTGATCATTATAAGTAATAATTTGGCCATTAATTTGATGATTAATCGGGAACCAATAATTATGAAACCAATAGTTGTCATGAATTTTCAATACTATGGGTTCTTATTTGGAATCAAGATCATGATCGAGGTGTACTGTGGTGTGATGGGTGAACTCATATGGATCAAAGGCAGGGCAAGGGTTCTTTTTTGTGGGTTATAGTGTATGGAAGAGCATCAGGACAAAATTTCTTTGTGAGAGGATTCCAGTGATTGGAATCTATCGATGAATTATGAAAAAGTTTTTTCAACCCTAGATTTGTGTTCTATGATGATACTCATGGAGAAATCAGGGGATGTGGCAACATGGAGAGAAGACGTGTAAATTTTCTAGGATTCTTGAAAATCACAACATACACAACATGTATCCCAAGAAAAAATAACATGTAGTTCCTTGGATACCAAGGATTGGTTTTTGTGTGAAATTAAGTATGACATGATATCTTTGAACCATACACAACATATGACCAATTATTGGTGGCTCAACGCATACCCTAGGGGTACAAGGGAATGATAATGGCTAGTGTACATGGGAACAAGCCAAATTAAATGGTTACATACCAAGATACATGAGCACAAGATGAAATAACATAGGCAAACCTCAGGCATCCAAGACACACCATGTAATAGCTTTACATGTCGTGTAGTCCTAAATGTCCACCCAATCCATGTACAGGTAAGGACATGACCTGGTATCCATGTGAGGTCACACACCATTTACCTCCCTCAAAATATTCCACCCTATGTATCTCTTTCTTAGGAACTAGAATTTGGACTCACAGGTTTCATATCCTGAGAAATTTTCATTATAGACCATGATAGTGGCCTTTGATTTTTCATCAGAGATATGACACAAGGTTTTATGAGTGTGATGTTTCTTCTAGAGACTATTGGCCAATTATAGTTATTAGGATGGTTTATCATATTGACATTGGGGTTCTCAACCCCACTATCGCACCAAGGAGTAGGTACCTCATGATCTTTATATAGATAATGTTGAAAACCCCTAAATACATAAGATGTGGGTCTTTTGTCTATGGGGTGGTACCCTCAAGTATTAAAATTCCAATGGGGAGTGGGTCCTCCACTGAATATTGCATTTCATCAGTTTTGAAGTGTAGTGGAAGAGAGAGAACTATCCATGAGGATTTTTGTGTGGTTTCACATGATGATGGGAATTATAGATGGAATCTTGGAGCTATAGGTTGACTCAAAATTCTTAGTTAGGATGTCGAGATGGAGATCCCCTTTCTCCATCACATTGTTTATTTATTATAATATATGTTCGGATTTGATTTCCCTATTTATTATGAGTTAAATTTACTAATTTATTTTTGTATTTATTAGTTTTGGGGTGTCCTAATAGGTATTTATATAATCACCTCTTCATGGTATCCTCCCATAAGTGTTGTGTCTTATCTAGATAGTAGATAAATCAGTAGTGACCTTGGTAGACTAGGTTTTGGAGGAGCATAAATGTACCTAGAAGATATGACCATGTTTGGTCTTGGATTTTATGAGCTAAGATCTATTTAGTATCCCTTTATCTAGTTGTGTCATGTTGGGACCTCATTTATGGTTGGGTGTGAATTTTCCCACTTTATAATTTTGTACCATGCTGCGGTACTTTGATTATTTCCTAGAGGTTGTTTCATGAATGGTTTACTCTATATATTTTCATTATTTTATTATTTATCTACAATCTTTCTTAGATATGGTCATGTTCATTCATATAGGTACTTAGGATAAGGCCTCTCATTTTACCATTGCATAATTGATGATTATCACCTTACCCTAGCCTATCAGAGGTGGGATTGGGGTTTTCAAACACAGCCTACCATCATCCAGGTGGTCCTTGGTGGTTTGGGTTGTGATAGAGTGGTATTAGAGGTTTCATTTCCCCATAGGTTGGTATTTGGATTTTAACCTAGTTATGAGTATTGTTTTGGTAAACTTAGGGAAAAAGTGTTGACGTTTCCCAAGTGCATATTAAAGGGTAGGGAACCTAGTGTTGGTGTAGTGGTTGACGTATCCATTTACCTATAATCTGACCACCTTCTTTTCAAGTCATCATACTAAGTCATCTGTTTTAGGGAACAAATGGTACATGCATAATATAGGATTTTGTCTTTTAAATTTTATGTCCTCCTTGTGTCAGATACCCATATATGCTCATCTAAATGAGGTATGCCTTGATAAATTTCAGAATGCCTTAATAATGATAATCATCTAAGATACTGATATAGGATCTTGATGACGATCAGTTGAGTGATGAGACCTCAATTCATGGACCTCCTCCTAAGGTGTTTCTTCCATATAAGCATAGAGCAGTGCCACTACCTATCAAGTAGTGAATAATTATAATAGGTCAGGATAATGATGCGCATAGTCTTAACATGTTAGGAAAGTTATAACATTAGAGACTCCAAGGATTCATGAAGATCTAGAAACTTAGGTAGTAGTGTATTGACTTGAGTCAATGATCTAAGTATTGAAGATTTTTCGGACCCCGATCGATCAAATGGTTGTACTCATAACTAGTCTACTTCATGGAGCAACATGGTATGGTGGAGTTTGATCACACAGACTCATAATGATATAACACTCGCAGGGCCATACTTCCACCATCAATTTTGTGACAAGTATTACCCTTTGTTCTTGCACTCTGTGTGGATTTAAGATCTTTTCAAGAAACAACAGGGTGATATGTTAGTTTCAGAGTATGTCATAAGGTTTAAAGACCGCACATGTTACTACCTTGATATAGTGAAAGATGGATTATTCCATGAATTGAAGTTTGAGTAGGGACTTTACAGTGACATCCATGCCAGTGTATTTTTCTTATGAATTCCTACTTGTAATGGAGTCCTAGAGAAGGCCGTAGTTATAGATAGCTTTATATAAGTGGGAGGTCGGACGGATAGAGATAGTAGTGGGTATCATGGGGCTGAGTCATATATGGTATCTAAAAGGTGTCAGTTGATAGGTTCTTAGTGTATGAGACCTCCCCATGGCCAGACCCATACACATGGATTCACGACATATGGTTAATGTAGTAGATCCAGTAAAATAGGAGAGGGAAGAATTAGGGTCATTCAAATTTAAATGAGTTCAATTTATCTTATTTATTTTAATTTCAATTTATTAATTATTTATTAATTACTTAATATTTTGATTCATTATAAAGATTAAGTGAGTTTATTTAATATTTGTTTATTTTTAAAATTACCTAAAATGTTTTAATTAAATTTAACATAATGTGTATTTAGTAATTAAGCCTTGTTCTGTCAGTTTCTATTTTATTTTATTTTATTTTTTTATTTTAAGTAATAATTGGACCTAAGATCCTAAATTGGTTACATAATCCTTTTTTAGATTAGGTATGTGACCTAAGATCCCAATTGATCCTTGACTATTTCTACCTTCACATACATTCCTTCATTTAGAAGCTGAACTGTCACCCTCTTCCCCTCATTCATCTCACTAGATCCCCTCCTAAAATTTTATTGACTATTTTTCATAGAAAATTCCATATGTGGAGATGATAGAAGTTCTATTCCTTCCAAAAAAAATCCCATTCAGGCAGTGATACATGCATGGTACTAGCTGGAAAATCCATAGATATGGGTTTGTTGAAGAAAACTAAGATGTTACTGAAGAAAATATTTCATTTTCAAGTTTGGGAGTTCATTTATGATAAAAATAAGTGAGTTTTTGATTTAAAGAAGATATTAATAAGTTTATGAGGACAGCAGTGTTCCATTTTTGTGAAGCAAAGGATATGTGATCATCAAATGTCAACAAGAAATATGTTCCAGTTCCTTTAGTAGAAATAGATAAAATCTTTCATTTTCCCCAGGAGGGGGAGTTCAATTTTATATAGAATATAGTTGGTATGAGTTCAATGAGACAAAATGAAATATTCAAGTTCTTGTTTAGAGCATTTTATTTTAAAAATAATCTTGTGAAGTATTTATATGATTAATGGAAATTTTTGTGTAAGTTCATTTAGAATAAGATTTCCCAGAGAGTAGGTGAAATAAAGAAGGTGTTATTTTAGGACATGTATCTATTTTATATCTTGATTAATAGTGAGAATATAAATATTACAAGTTATATGATGTGGTTTATGCATCACTAATATCGAGGAAAAGGTAATTTATACTATTACCCCTATTATAGGTTTATCTCCTAGGTACTAAAGAAGGAAGTCGAACTCAATGAGGGAGAGACTATTAAGTTCCATAGAAGTAATAATCTTTCTACTTAAATATTAAAGACAACATGGTACTAATATGATTCTTATTAAAATTATTTAAGGCCTATTAGTTACGAATGTATGGATTTGGGGAAGCAATCCAAAACCTCACTACCTATGGATGAAACACCCATTGAGATGGTGCCTGCTAGGCAGGTGTAAGTGTTAATTTCCATTGAAGATATAGTTCTGATCTGAGAAGAATAAGTTTCCAGAGTTTCTAAATTTGTTAAATATGATGAGATTACTATTGAGAAAATTGTTGTAGATCATTAGGAAAGGCCAATTAAAACTATTCCTATATCTCCAGTTGTAGTGGACAAAGGTGAAATAGAACCAGATCACCTTGAAGTTGATCTAATTATTCCTATATCACATAATGGTGGATATAGAGATAAGCATGTATTTTTGGATACTAATGGATATTATTAAACTCAAGTATTCATACCATCACCTCCTCCTATGCATGAGGATTCACCTTCAACTGGTAGGAGTTTTGAGAGTTTATGTATGAAAATATTTTATTATACTCAAATGACTGAGTTTGATAATATTAAATGAGATTATAATGATAAAAAAATTAGTTGATATTATATAAGGATAAGATAATATTACCAAAGTAAACTTCTATTTCAAAAGATTATTTTGACAGGGTAGTCGGGATAATAAAAATCCAAAACTGACCTGATAAAAAACTAGAATCCAATTCATGTTGTATAACCTGTTTCCACTGGGTAAGTAAGAAGGAATTTTAAGTAGTGAAATATAAATTATATATACTTGGATAAGTTTGTGATACCAATTCTAAGATAAATGAACTTGGATTTCAAGTTTCATATCAAAGGTAAATGATTCAAAATCTTCCTATGATTCAATATGATATGTCTCAGAATGTAATTTATGATATTCAAATTTTTATGTATGAAATAAATGAGAACATTCATAATTTAAAGAGTATAGTTGTAAGTCATTTTGAGTTCCTTAATAGGATTCAACCAACTACAATTTCTTCATTTGCACCTTCAGTGGTTTCTGAATTTCATGATCAGTTTGATCAGATGATTACTAAGTTGTATTATATGTCTTATATGATTAGATATCTTAAGTTTAATATGTTTAATCCCATGATCATGTAATATTTCAATAAAGATATTTTGAGTGAGTTATAGGACACCCGAGAAGCTTTTATAATTATTAGTGATAGAAATTAAATGTCCTTGAATGATATGGTGGGATATATTGAATAATTTTTATTGAAAATATGAAAGAGTTCTTGTGAGTTTCTCAATATGTTCAAGGCAAGATTTATACGTATATTGGTCCTGTAATTAGAAAACATAAATGCATTACAAATATACCAGAAAAGACTTATGAAAAAGTATAAGTGTTTTACTCTAAATAGGATTTTATTTCTCCATTCATTCCACTTGTAACTAGGGGAATGTTCTTTTTTTACAATTCACTAAGAATTATACCTTATATGAAAATAGTTTCTATCCCTACCCCTATTATATATTCTCCAACTTCCTATATGGATACTGAAATGGAACCTTTTACTAATATAGTTCTATAACCTCCTTTTAGTTCTGTTTCAGAAGTATCTAAAGCTTTAGTCAAACGAATAACAAATATAGAAAAGAAACTATAAAATATGAATGACTAACTGATCACTATGATAGGTTTTGTTGATTGGATTATCAAGAAGTTTTATTTAGACCTTCCAACAGCTTCATCTTGTTCTTATCTTTATCCCTTATTTAATGCTCAATATTGTTTTTCATCTTTTCAGCTTGAGTCTTTCAAAGTAATACTAGATAATGGGTTTGAGATTTTTTATCTGATGTATAAAAATACATCTAATGCTATGTGGATGATCTTAAAGTTAAATAACATAAAAATAATTAATATGGGTATTCATTCTATATTCTATCCAAGAGGAAGGACTCTTATATTATCTCCTCCAAATTCCTTTCAAGTAACCAGATAAATATTTGATATGATTTATGATCTAGATATAATTTATAGAAAAGAGAAATCTAAGGTGGATGCTGCCTTAGTTGTTGAATGATCTAGGAAAGAATATTCACCCTCATAACTTCAAAATAATTTAACCTTTATTCTTGTAGGATCCTATGATTTTAGAATTTCTTCGATCAATCTTGAAGGAGTTCTTAGAAAACCTTCTTATGTTCCCAAAGATAAATCATTTATTGGATCTAAAATCCATGATACTATCGATATTGGGAAGTTAGTGTTTCCACTAATGATAGACCCTCATACTACCTCTCAGAACTCTCCTACAATCAAGTTACCTCCACCCAACCCACATTTTCAGTTTGACCGTATCCATAAGCCTAGGTCTTCTGACTAGTATTTTGTGTATATATTTCTATGGGTGTTGTGGGGATGATTTTTTGTTCAAATATTGATGAATAACAAAATTATTCTTTATCCATTATGTTTTTCTTTGTGATTGTTTTCATTTAATGTTTTTCATATCTTTATTACTTCTTCTTAGTGATTATTTTCATTTAATGTTTTAATAATTTTATTATTTTCTTGAATGTGTTATTTTATATTACACTAAAAGTTAGTATTTCCATAATTCATATTTTTTTCACTATAATTAACGAGTTCATCATTATAAGTGCAAATTTAAAATGGTTTTTATCTATATTACCTTTTTTTAATGATAAAATGGGGAAAAGTTTACCCATATTTTAATAAAAATGGGACAAGTATCATTTTTGGGATAAGTTTACCCATGGGGGAGAAGTCCTACAAATTGGAATAAATTTCTAGTTAAGGGGGTTATGAAAATTATAAACAAAAAATTTTAAAATCAAGATATTCATTTTTTGTTTTTTACAAAATCTTATAAAACATTTTAAAAATTTCATGTTTAATGTCTTATTGGTTTTGTGATCATCAATAAGGGGGATATTGTTTGACTATTAATATTGTTACAACATTTCCCATGTACTTTGAGTTTTTATGTTCTCAAATACCCTTTATGTGTTACACTTTTTTTAATTATACATATCAAACATTATCATTATATAGTTCAATCTGTTTAAATTTTAAATTTTTAGAAGTTTGATAAAAATTGACTAATTATGGAAAATTGTATACATTTGGCATTCGACCATGTGGAGAATCAACTATGTGAGAAATCATCTATATAAATCAAATATTTTATAGGGTTTGCTTATGTGAAATGACAACATCATAAAATAAACTAGGTTGAGATCACCTACATGGATAAATTGAATACGTGAGAAATCACTTATGTGGATCCAACAACTACATGGATCAGTTGTGTAGAGTAATCAGTTACATGATTTAGACATGTAGTAAAAATGACTAAATGATTCTAAATGATTATATAATTTATTGGGAAACATCAAATTCTATTACATGATCAATAATCCTATATGAATAAAATCAACTACTTGAAGAATACTTACATATGTTCAGATATGTGGATAAATTGTCTATGTGAAAAATGGATAGGTGGATCAATTTGGCTATATGAATTCAAATCTATAGAATTTAGCTACATGGGAATCCAGAATCAACTACGTCATTCTATAACCTAGTACTTATTACCATTTTTGAATTTTTAGTGGAAATTAATGTTGTTGCACATTAATTAAATGTGGCATTACCACTTTATGGTAAAAACTAATATAAAAAGATAAATATAAGGATTAAAGAAGACAATATAATGATAATTTAATTTTTTGTAATTTTATTGAGGTATTTACAAGAAATGGATGTGTAGAATTTAATTCCAATCCCAAATTTTATGGATTTGATGCAGTTTGATTAAAAGAGACCTTTTAGATGCATATTCAAGTGTGGTGAGGAAGAAAATATAAACAATAATAGAATCTCTTGAACTATCATCTTGGAACTCTCTCTCAAAGATCTTTTTGTGCTGCTCTATTTTATTTGAAAAGAAGAAGAAGATTTATGTTCTACAACTACACTATTAAAATCATCTTTTATGATATTTTAAAATTCTCTCATTAAGATGCATTATATTCTTATAATCTCTCTTAGAAATTTATTCTCTTATGTAAGTTGTTTCTTACAATTGTGAGTGCCATTTTTAAACTCTCTATTCATTATCTCTCCTGATATGAAGGTTCTTTATTAAAGAACATTGAATGAAAGTTTTTGTAAATCCATGTTGGAGTCTGGGTGAAATATCCTTGTATTGTACTAGTTGAATACTTGAAACCATTTACGCAGTCCCTAATAAAAGGATTGGAAGTACTCAACGAAGGGATTGCCTATTCAAAATTACCAAGATCTCGGAGCTGAGCATTGGTTGACTGAACTAGGGTATTTCTTTTCCCAGATCCACTATAAATAATTATGTCTAATCTCTTTTTTTTGGTATTTAACATTCTTCTATCTGCATGTTTTAGGATAAGATCATTTGTTTATCATATCTTAAAGAAGGCGGTTTCTAAAATTAAAATAAATCAATCCACCCCCTCTTGAGTCTTTTTACAGTCGGTATTCAACCAACATGCAATGCTTACCAATGGCCTATGTGATGTCATAGTTAGTACGACATGTTTTTTTACTTAAATGATTTGAAACATAATGATTAAGTTAATGTTGGGAACATATAATTTATTTTATTGATAATAATATGATTTCAAAGTGATTTAGTGATTAGGTGATTAATGTTTTTTCATAATAAGATTACAATAATTTTGGGGAACATCTTATGATTAAG
This sequence comes from Viscum album, assembly GCA_963277665.1. Lineage (NCBI taxonomy): Eukaryota > Viridiplantae > Streptophyta > Magnoliopsida > Santalales > Viscaceae > Viscum > Viscum album. Next base: position 507,646,614 of record OY728131.1, on the reverse strand, counting down.
GAAAAAAATACTGTGGGATTTTATTTCAGGAATAATGGTTGAATTATATTTTTAAACATATATGATTTTAATTTTTCATTATGGTGATTTAGGTTATTCATGGAAATTATTATCATATCATAGAGATTATATAATTAGGGCATATATATTTTTAGTATGAGACATTAAATGCGATTGATGTTATTTAGAGATAAATTTTAAATTAATCTTAGAAGAATATGTGATAAAAAAAATCGTATTTTTTGATTTCAATATTAGTCTGGAATATTTTGAAAAAATTTAATGTTATTTATTTATCGAATGATATAAGTTGAACATTTGATGTTATTTTTGAGGCTTTGGCGATTAATGTTGTATTTCATCATATGAATCATTATTCATTTTGGGAGTTATCCTACCTTGTTCTGACACTTTTTTTAACTAATATATAAATATAGGAGGAATAAATTTTTATTACTTTTAATGAAATATGTGATCCATTATAATTTTATTTTAGTGATTTAGGTTTAAAAAAATTCACCTAGAATACACACCGTTTAGAGAAAAAGATGAGATTGTGGTGGAAATTGATTAAAGGTTGAAATTATACTTAAAAAGTAATTATATTTCCTTATGTTATTAGTCTAGATGGTAAGGAATTCCCCATATCCAGAAAAAGGATCTTAAAACAAAAAAATTATCATATTATCTTCATTTTTGATGAATCTATGATCTTTTTCAAACCTCTTGGTTTTTTGGTTTTGTGGTCATTAACATTCTCATGATCATTAACTTTCTCTTGATCAATGATCTCTGTAACTATCATTCATTATTTGGGAATTATTTTTTTTCTACATGTACATATTTTCATTTCCCATTAATATTATCATATTTGGAAATATAGTATGTGTTATTCGAGATGACTTTCATACTTTCCTTATCTCTCTTTTCAATAGGATGTTTTATTTCCCTTTTTACGATGTAAGATTTAAACAATAGTAATTTCAAATGTCAATCCTTTGATTACCAAATTCAATTTCAAATTGTGAGGATGTAATTTATCAAATGGGGGGGGGATGTAACAACCTTATATTTTAAATGAAGAACATTATGCTCAATAACTTATACGATATACAACATAGATCTTAAACAGACCCCAAAATATTATTATATAAATATGACAATTACAACCTAGCCATTGGATTGAAGGGTATCAATTGGATCAACAACAATATAATATATATATATATATATATAAACACAATGGAAAAAACCGCTATTCACGACGGGGAGGGGTCTCGTTGCAAATAGTATATCAGGAAGAACTATTTACAAAGGGACCCGTCACAAATACCATTTTTTACCACCACCGGCTAATTAATAGGGTTTCATCATTTGTGATCGGTCCTGTCCCAAATAATATTATTTTTAACGGGGTTGATCTTCCGTAAAAAATACTGTGTTGGCATGTAGGTATTTGTGATGGGACCCGTCACAAATACCTTTTAAAACACCGCCCCTAATTAATAGCCGGGTGGGTATTTGCGATGAGCCCCGTCAAAAATAATCCAACCAATATATACCCCTGTCTGTTTTCTTCATTTCACACCTTTCTCAATTCCCCCCTCTATAAACTCTCATATTTCTGTCTATTTTTTTATTGTTTAATATTTCACATCAAAACGATTTAGAAGCCTTTGAACATAATTGAGATTCCATTTTAAGGTATTTATCTATTGCTTTTATTTTTCTGTTAATTTATTTAATTTTATTTCAATTATAATTATTTCTAATTAGAAACAATTAAATTAAATTAGAATTAGTTATTTTTAGTTTGCATTATTTATTTTTACAAATATATTGTTTCATTAGTAATAAATACTAATAAATTTTAATAATTAGCGCTAATTAGTAATAAATAGCGGTAATTAGTAATAAACAGTTATAAATAGAAGTAATTAATAATAAATAGGAATAATTAAGAAGAAATAGTAATAATTAGTAATAAATAGGCACAACTAAGAATAAATAGCAATAAATTGGAATAAATTGGCATAAATTCGAATAAATAGGAATAATTAGGAATAATTAATAATGTTTTTTTATAAATAGGAATAAATAAGAATAATTAGAAATCAATAATATTAATTATGAATTAATAGGAATAATTAAGAATAATTAATAATAAAAAGTAATAATTGAGAATAAAAAGTAATAAATAGTAATAAATAGTAATAAATAGGAATAATTAGTAATAATTATGAATAATTAGTAATAAAAAAGAATAATTTGTAATAATTGGGAATAATTAGTAATAATTAGGAATAATTAGAAATAAATAATAATGATTTGTAATAAATAGGAATAATTTATAATAAATAGGAATAATTATTAATAATTAGTAATAATGACTAATAATTAGTAATAAATAGTAATAAATAGTAATAAATATGAATAAATAGTAATAACTAGTAATAATTTGTAATAATTAAAAATAATATGGAATAATTAATAATAATTTGTATTAGTTAGGAATAATTTGAAATAATTAATAATAATTAGTAACAATTATGAATAATAAGAAATAATTATGAATAATTACTAATAATTATGAATAATTAGTAATAATTATGAATAATTATTAATAATTATAAATAACTATTAATAATTTGTAATAAATAGCAATAAATAGTAATAACTAGTAATAAATAGCAATATATAGTAATAAATAGGAATAATTTGTAATAAATTGGAACAATTTGTAATAAATAAAAATAAATACAAACAAATAGTAATAAATAGGAATAAATAGGAAAAAATTGTAATAAGTACAAATAATTAGTAATAATTAAAAATAAATTGTAATAATTAGGATGAAATTGTAATAATTAGAAATAAATATAAATAATTGGGAATAATTAATAAAAATTTGAAATAATTATGAATAATTAATAATAATTTGAAATAAATAGGAATAATTAGGTATAATTAATAATAATAAATAATATTTTTTAATAAATAGGAATAATTAAGAATAATTAGAAATAATTAGTAATAATTAGTAATAATTAGAAATAATTTTTAATAATTAGGAATATTTAGAGATAATTAGGGATAATTAAAATTAATTAGGAATAATTAGTAACAATTAGAAATAATTAGTAGTAATTAGGAATAATTAGTAATAATTAGTAATAATTTGGAATAATTTTTAATAATTAGTAATAATGAGTAATGATCAGCAATAATCAGTAACAACCAGTAATAATTTTTAATAATTAGTCATAATTAGTAATAAATAATAATAAGTACTAATAAATAGAAATAAGTAATAATAAATAGAAATAAATAGTGGTAATTTGGAAATATGTCAAAAATTCATACAGCCATTAGGAAAAGGTGAATTCTTACTACTTATTTAATTAATTTTGTCATCATTTTATATACTATTTATAACTTAATTTCCTAAACATTTTTATCTAATACTTAATTACTTTTTTTCAAAGATATTTTGGGAAGTCATGTTTTGTTTTAAACTATCTATAACAAGCCAGAAAATTAATAAAATGGTTCTTTCTGCCAATGTAAAGACATTTTTCATATTCAGTGTCTCTCTTTGTCAAACTGCAAAAACTTCATATATATTTAATGTGGTTAACTAAAAAAATTTCTCATTTATAATGTATAGGAGAGTAAAGGAAGCTCATGTTCCCATTGTGGAAACTTCTCATGCAATAATGGGAACATGATCTTATTTTTCTATTTTTACTTTCAGCAACGGGAAAACAATTTCTACTAAGAAAATTGACACAATATGTAGTGTTGGTAGTTCAACATAGAATGAAAATAGAAACATGGTTACCTTGGCATTTAAGACTGTTTTGAGGCTTTGGAATGTGTAATAATTAATCACACATTAATCTGACACATGTTGTGAACGATATATATTAGGTAAAGTAGAATGTGACATGTTGATGACAACAACGGTAGTAGTATTAGGTGGAGTAGATGAGTCGAGTACTGGAACAAAATCACCAGTAGATGATGATGTACATGCGATGTTTGACTCATGGTTTATTGTATTTTTATACTGTTGTGAATATTGCATTTTTTTATTTTTATTTTTTATTTATTTTAATATTTTATTAATTTATTATTAATATTATTTATTTATTTATTATTTTTGGAAAATTAATATCATTATTATTATTTTTATAATTTTATGAATATTGAGGTTTTTATTATTTTATAATTTTTATCATATTATTGTTATTATTATTATCAATTATTTTAGGATTATTATTATTATTATTTTAATAGTATTGTTATTATTTTTATATTAATATTATTTATAATAATAATAATATTATTATTATTATTTTATTACTGTCATTTTTTCATTATTATTATTATTATTTTATTTATAATATTTCATATTATTAGTATTTTTTTTATTTTTTTAATTATTTGTGATAGACCTATCATAAGAGGGAATTTTAAAAAACTCGATGAAACTATTTGTGACGAGCAACTGAAAAAAAAATCTATTTCTGATGCCATTATCTACAACAGGGCATTTGCAATGGGGCCCCATCCCAATGGCCTCATAAAAAATAACTCAATTTCTAGTAGTGAAAGGTCCACATTAGTAAAAATGTATTGATTAAATCTTAGGAAATAATTATTATTATTTTTTGTAAAATCATTTTATTCGTGAAAAATATATTTTCATCAAAAATGGGTTTTATTGATTTTTGTGAGAGAATATTTTAATTATATGTTTTTTGTAATTATAGAATTATTATTTTATAAAATTATATCATTTTTTTTAAATATTAATGTGAAATTTTTTTTGATTGAATTTTTGGTAATTTTCTAAAAAGATTTATTCTTCAATAAATTGTGAAAAATACTATTTTTTATTGGAAACATTATTTCTGATTCTATAATTTATGAAGTTACATTTTTTTAAAATGGTTTAAAATAAAAATCAGTTATATTATATTATTAATAAACCAATTAAGTTCATTAGAATCAATTTTATGGATGAATTTGGTATAAAATCATTTTTATACTTAAAAATACATTTTCATAAAAAACTGTTTTTGTTGCACTTTGAATTTTAATCTTAAATTAAAATATGCCACTTAGAGAAATTGAACATTGAAAAAAGGATTCCAAATTTAGAATTATCATGATCAAATTTGGTAAATAGTTGATTTTATTTTTGGTCATTTTAAATTGCAACCATAGTAAATAATCGTCACACCAATAAGGGTAAATCAAGTAATTAAGTTCTAAAAAATATAATAAGGACTAAATATGACCCTAAAACTTGACTTTATCCTAATAGATGAGTTTATTTTTGAAATCTCCATCGACTTTTAAAAAAATATGTAAACATGGTGCCATATTTAATTTATTTTGACCTTTATATTATTTTATGTAAAAAAAGTAAAAAAGTCATTCTCTTTGTTTCATTATCTCAAAATTTTTTACATAGAGATGAAAAATTTCTATGTTTAGTTATAAATAATTATTTTAAATATAAATGAGTTTTTATCATTAAAACTTATTTCATTTTTTTAATGATGAAATAATTACCATAAATTCTCACACAACACTGTCATAATATTTATTCAATTAATAAAAAAAATATAATAAATGTTTCTAAAAATATTAAAAGTAATATAAATTTATTGAATTATTGTGTTCCAAAATTATTTTAGATAAATATTACATTGTAGGGATATGTGAAAGGATTATATTAATTTTCCTTTCCTTTCATGTTGTTTTCAAAGTGAAATTAAATGAATAGTGTTAGAAATGAAATTAATGAAATTATATGTTAAATAATTTTTTATTAAATTATTTAAAAGTAATAAAATTATTGAAAAAGGAAAATTATAATTATTAATTGTATATAATTTCTTCTCTTTTATATTTAGGATCCAATTATCACCTTATAAGAAAAATTATAATCCATTAAAATTGGAAGAGTCATTACCACAGTTAAGGTTAAAATAGGTAAACCAAGGGGTTAATCCAAAATATTTAGTCTAAATAGATATAAAAAATGTAATTTTTTTTTCATGATCCTATTATTAATATATATATTCCTTATATTTCTATCCATGGTATTTTGGATTTATTTGACATGAGTTACAAAAATATTATATTAGAATATTTCATGTAATTCATATATGACATAAATGATATTTTATAGTAAATAATATTTTATTAAATGATTTAAAGTCCATAAAAATCCTATATTTGGAAAATTAATTTTTATATATTTGTATATATCATCTATGTTAATTTTATAATAACTATGTTGACCCCTAAAAGTAAAAAACTTTTTTATCATTATAATCATTAAAAGGATTAATAGAAGGTTAAAATAAAACAATTAGGGAAAAAACAACATCTAAAATTTAAAATTTTTATTGTATGAGAGGAATCAAACTCATAATAATCTTATATTAGAATAATAATGTTTTGGATCCATTTTAAGATAAAAATTAATTCATATTAATTTAACACTTCAAAAAATTCCAAGAATTCCCATCTCCTCGGTAAAAAAGGGCACCTCATCTACTCTTTTATTCACACTTCAAAATCCTTTTAGTTTGGAAAAGACCTAAAAAAATCCCTTTATAACATCCCTAACCAAATTCTTGTGGAATTTTTTACTATAATACCAACATTATAGCGTTTAATGTGTAAAGTAATGGAAATTGTCCAAAGTAGTGGTATAGTCTTTAACCAAATATTTTAGTTTTATTTATTTTTATTCATCCTAAAAATATTATTCAAACATAATAAAATAATAAAAAATTTATATTTAATATAATTATAATTTATTATTTTAATGTAATAACATATATACATTTACCATTCTTCCAAATGGGAAAAAACTGTCGTTTGTGGGTACATCAGACTACCACCTCGCAAACTGATGTAATTCAATTTCCCTCAAGGCATATCAAAGCTGGTCATAATGATGGATTTAATAATTATATATGATAGTAATGAAAAATTTATACTTATTAGATGATAATATATAATAATTTTTCTTACATTTCCATCCTTTGAAAAATGACAATGTCATTCATGTGTACATGTGGATTGCTACCTCCTCAAATCGATGTGATTCAGTTTTCATCACTACATCATATTGATTGTATATGTAATTATATTTAAGGAATTAATATAGTATTTAGAATATAATTATCATTAAATTAAGGTAAAATAAAATTCTTATTTTCATCATAATCATTGGAAAATCAAATTTTTACTCATGCGTACATATGATATACCATCTCCATGATTGTAATGTAGGTCATTTTTCATAACTGTATTTCATGGTTTGTTTAAAAATTATAATTGATTTATAATAATTATAATTATTTCATGATTATTATTATGTGTATTATATAATAGTTATCTATTTGACGATATTCAACCCTCTAAAGTCATTTTTGGACATATAAGCGAAATATCATCAAAATGTCCGATGTGAACATAATTGATTAAGAAATTGAATATAAAATTTTATTAAATAAAATAAAAGTAATGATACACTTGATAAATTTTATGAGGAAAATAAATAATTAACATATGTTTATTATTCAGGAATATAAATAACGCACATAAAGAGTTAGACTCAAGTTAAGAGATACTTTACTTGAAAACCCCCTATTTTAAATGTTTTAAATATTGATTTTATAAATCTTTTTGCATGTAAATATTCATAAATTTATTTTATAGATGTATTTATATGGATATAAAAAGAAAATTTTATGTCTTTTTTGAATTTATTTAAAATTAATTCTAAAGGAATCTTTTTATGAATTTTATATGGAACATTTTAAAAAAAAATTCAAAAGGGAAAAAATAATATTATATTTTAACATATATGACATAAAAAACTTGTACCACCGCCAAAACCATTATTTTATGATTTTATTCATTTAAAAAATTTCATATTTTATTCAAATAAAAACTCTCCTTCAATTATTTCTAGGTATTTTCAAAAAGTGTTTTAAATAGAATAAATATTTCAATCTGTAAATGTTTCCTTAGGGGAGAAAAGAATATTTTTATAAATATAATGTTTAAAATTCGAATGATTATATGTGTTATAATTATGTTATAGTTATTGGGATTTTTTATGATTGCAATTGGTTCTTTTTTAAACCATAGATGGATGGTTCCGTTATAAACCAGGGATGTGTGGTTTATTTATAAACCAAGGATGGGTGGATCCGTTATAAACTAAGGATGGGTGGTTCTATTATAAACCAATAATGGGTGGTTCTATTATAAACCCATTATGTGTGGTTACGTTATAATCCAAAATTAGTGGGTTTATTATATCCCTCTAATGCATTGGGTAATTATTGAGTTCTCCAAAGAATTATGATGTAAGTTAAACGATATCCCAAGTTATCTACATGATTTATTTATTATTTCTATTTTTTATAAAAACCTCATGATCTCACAGGTTAATATTTTGAGAAAATATTTGAATAAAAGTATTTTTACTTATTCATGTTGAAAATTATAACTTTTTAAAGATTTTTAGGATTTAATCATGATTTCAAAGAAACATTTTTGAGTTTTATTTTTTTCCAGTAATATTTATAATGAAATATTTTATGAAAATATTTGGGTTGATAAATTGATTTATTGTGTAATAAAATTATTATTTGGTACCAAAAATTTATTTTAAAAAAACACCCTTTTTATGTATTCATGGACTAAAATTTTTCTTTTTTTTTCATTTTATTTATTTCTTACCAAGCTTTTTTGTGCTCATTCCACGTTTTAGAATGTTTTTCATAAGTTTTTTAAGGGTGAATATGGACAAGGATGAGTTCAAGATGAAAAATTTAATTATATGAGACAAAAATAAAACTTTTTATATAATTAATGTTTTTTTGGAAAAATGGATACTAAGTGGATGTGTACACTTTGTGATGTAATATTTTTTTTATGTAAGGGTGATATCCTAATACTCTAAAACTCTAAATAATTAATTTACTCAAATATAAGAGAATTAATTCTCAAATTTAAACTCATGATTATATAATGTTTAATGAATGGTCCTTATAATATATAAGAATGGCACAATATCAGAAAACATTCATTATTTTAACATAGCATACCTAGTGAAAAATAAATAAGTTTCATAATGATTTCATCATAAAATAACTAACCCATTGGAATGTAATGGGTTTTACAGAATAATACATTAAACATTATAATAATAAGACATATATAGAAATAAAGTTGATGGTATCATAATATCATCACCCTAGTGAAGTAAAAAAACTTTGAAGGATATTGAAATAGATTAAAAAATACTTTAAAAGAGTATTTGGAAATTTCTTTGAAAATAGTGGAAAATCCTTTTATTTTAGAATATTTAAAAACTAAAATCTCCTAGAATATTAAGAAATATATTTTCTTTGAAAATAACCTTGAAAAATTGTAATGGAATCTTAAAATTATAGAATAATTAAGACAACATAAATTTTTTTTCATGATTTATATGTTGAAAGTGAACATTCATTTCATATTTTTATAAAAAGTAAAAAAATGAATAGAATGTAAAACAATTGAAAAAATTCATTTTAATAATTTTTAAAAAATAAAAAGGTATTAAAAATAAAATTTATCAAACATTTAAATATAGATAAAAACATATATTAAACATTTCGAATAACATGGAAATGGGGGAGAAATATTCTCTACTTGAAAAAAATAAATAAAGCTATGTTGTCTTAAAAAACATTTTCTTAATAATTATAAGTAACAAAGAGAGTAATGTTGTTTTTTTCTTAAAAATTAAAGAAAAAACTAGAGGATAATAAAATATATTGGGTAAAATTATAAATATAAAATAATTTCCATCAATGAAAATTTAACGTAGAAAATATAGAAATGAAATGAGATTGTAACATAAACACTTACCTTAAGTCCCATATTGATTCAAACGCATTAAAAACTAATTTGAAATAAATATATATTTATTATAAATATATTACAGAACTATAATAATACATAAATTACTATTTCTAATTCACTTATAATTTCTAATTAAACTATTATTAACGATTCTTAATTAAAATGAACATTCATGTGAAAACTGATCAGTTTTCCATGAATGTTTATGTTTAACAGTTCCAATCCTTACACCTCGGTCATGGTATAATCCTACATATATTATTAATAATTTAATAATTATCATATTTACACATTAATTAAACTTTTATAACCCTTTAAATAAATTAGTGATGAAAAACGAGTTACATCACTTCATGGAGATGACAGTCCACACGTACACATGAGTGAGTTTCCAATTTTTGTTGGTTGGAATAAAATAAGGATAAATAGTAATTCAAAATTCAATAATCATAATTATATAATAAATATAATATATATTCATTAAATATATAGTTTTTTACCATCCATGTAAATAGTAAATAGAAAATGAAAAACATCTCTTCGTGGAGGTGGTAGTCCACACTCACACACAAATAACATTATCATTTTCCAACTAATAGGAAGGAGACAGAAAATGGATATACCATTAACATAAAAACATTTAATTTAATTAAATATACATACTCCGTAATTTTATTATGGTTATAAATTTTTTGAGGAGGTCTTAGAAGAAATAAACATGAAAAGTATTACTGAGAACATATACCTATTCTTTGGGTATCCACATTTGAAATGAACATTAAAGATTTTTAGATGGGTCATTTGGGAAGAAAATTACCTCAAGTTATTTTATGAGGATTTTGGGGGAGTATTTGGGTGTATATTGGTTGAGATTAATGTCTCATGTTTTGTGGGTAAGAGAGGAGTGGAGCTTCTCTTGTATAAGTGAGGGGAGTGACACTCTATAAAATACTTAAAACACTAAAATATAATAATGTAATATTAAAGAAAAAGTGGAACACAAATAAAACCAAATTAGAAAATAATATAATAGTGGATCTAAATCATCTTATCCAATAATATTTTGACAAATATTTTGGTTGTTTTAACCATTATCTATTTATTTTAACTCCTCGTTAAACATTTTAAACTTTTTCATAATAATTATTTTTTACCTCAGTTACTATTCACAATGAAAAAAATGAAATCTTAATCGTTAAAAAATTTATACATGATTATTTAAATTATGGAAGCAATTTTATTAGATTTAATTTCTATAATTTTTATAAATTTATTTTAAAATAATTGCGTACAACGTAATGAAAATAGTTTCGATAAAAATACTTGTTTAACCATAAAACTAAATTTATTCTTATTCATTTCAAAGTAAAAACCATTATATTAATGTAAAAATATTTTATTGAATATATTATATACAAATTTCATTGGAATAATTTATAAATAGCTATTATTTTAATTTATTAAAATAAAAACACAATACAAGCATAAAATTATTTTTTAGAAAATTATATCTTTTTTAGTTTAAAATGATTTCTTTTTCATTTATAAAAAATTTGTAACCAATTAATTAATTTTATACATGTGTGAATATTTATTTTTATAATTAAGTTTGTACTATTCATAACCTCTAATCCAAAAACTAGATAATAATATTTCTATAGGATATCATGGTTTGTTAAAACTCAGTGTTGCGTGTAAAGTAAGATATCAAATACATAAAAATTATTTAAAGAGAAATATATTATAAAATATTATGGTGTTATATATATATATGATTAAATAAGTTCATATTTATGGTATTATTGGTATTCTTGATTGTTTTTTTGGAATATAAAATATATATTGTTATAAAAAATATGTTATCCACTTTATCATTCTTTCATAGTGGATTCACATATCCCATGAAGTGAAATGATAGTTATTATCTCAAATTATGAATTTGAGTTATCCCTAATGAATGTTTATTATGAAGTATCACATGTTGTTAAGAAATGTTAAGGTTAACTTGGGTAGAATTCCATATATAGATACTTAATATTCTCATGAGGCCCAAAACAAGTTTTGAGCATAGGGGGACACACAAAGTATACCACATGGAGTATCATAAACTATATATTTAGAATACTAGGGGTGAATTATTCTTATTTAATCCCCTTACCTAATGTTATAAGTATTCTTAAAATGGTAACTTTCATAATTTTATTGATATCTTACACAATCACTAATTTTTAGATAAACAAAGGATGTTTGAATGTGTTCCTGATCATGTCATTAGTTGAGGATCAACTAAGATGGTATTTTTTCTCTTATATTAGGATTATTAAATCTTGTCCCTTGATTATGATAAAATATGTAATTTTTTTGGCTATACTTAGACAAGTTATATTAGATATATTTATCTACTTGGATGTGAGGCATGTGGTTTTCTCATACACTTAAATAAATGACATATGATTTATTCATTGATATATAGAGTTTATAAATAGAGTATAAATAATATATTATTTGAATATAAAAGATTAAAATACTCTATGTTCTATGGTCACTCAGTGTCATGGAAAAAGGGATTATATTATTATCCATACTTGTATATGATATAGTCATTGTATACATGTATAGAGATACATATGTTTGATATATATCATGCCAAATCCATTTTCTACATGAGTAGCATTGATGGTTTTTCATAATCCACTCTTTTCATATATTCATGAATTTAAGAATTTATAATTGTTTATAATGTAATAAAGTCTCCTGGGGTCACCGTTTGTAGTTGTGAAAACTAGGATCAAGTTTATGAAACTTTAAAAGCTACCATATTTTTTTGAAGGATATCCGAATAAAACTATAGATGTATTTTCATGAATTGATTCATATGATATAGTATGTGATGAAAATTAATGATATATTTAATAAAATGAGTTTTGGAAGATTTCCAAAATAAGTTTTAAAAGATATCTAAATGGAGGTTTGGATATAGTTTCATAAGATGTTACATATGTTGTGATATAATTTGAATGTGTTATATGTTTATTTGGATTTAGTAAAAGTGGGAGGTGGATGGATATGTTCACCAATGAGATCAAAATGAAATGGTCATTAGACTACTCCATGGTGTTTCCTTATTTTCACCATGATACAGTGTAAGAAAATTTTCTATGGTGGTTTTTTATGATATCATCACCTTTTGTGATAATGTATGGAATAACAACGTTTTTATTCACAAAATTCTATCATACTCAGTTGATCATAAAAATTTAATTATTATAAAGAGTTGATCATCAAAAGATAATGATTATAAATAGTTTTAATATATTAAATGAATGTTTAAATTCTAATCATTCAATATGATAATAAAACAAATTATTATATATTATTTGTTATATTATAACATTTGAATATTTGATAAATGTTTTAATCAATTCATGGAAAAATGTTTGGGTTCTTGAGACCTATATAAATTAGTTTGATACTTATGTATGCATGTATGATCATAATAAATCCTTATATTTTGAATTATAAAGATCTTTATTCCCTATATCCTTTAACCTCAGATTAATTAAAATTGTAGATATAAGGAGATTATTCCCAAGAATTGAGAGATTCCCATAATTCATGGATACCCTAAAGGAAGGAGTCCTTCGAATACTTTTTTTGTGATCACAATCAAGCTCATGTGTAGCATGGATAGGTTGGATCACCAAGATAAAAGGTACACCATTTATTATTTATTATTTTAATCTATCCATAATTTATAGAAGATTTTATACTTTTAGGTTTATATTTTAAATAATTCCACTACATTTGGACAAGTGTTATTCCATATAAAACCCATCATTTAGAGTATTGTATTTTTTACAACTCATTTACCAACAATATCAGCCTTCCAAATGGATTTTTTATTAAAACTAAAAAATTTCCTAATCTAAATTATGGAAATGATAGTTGACTAAATTTATGAAGCCAAAATGCCTCTAAATCACAAATAAGGCATACTCAATAGGATTAAAAAATTAATATAATTCTATAAGATGATACTAATAAATTAAATAAAGCACCAGACTTGATATGGTTAATGCCTATATATGGATAACTATCCTTAGTGGTTGGAACTTCTTAACCAAAGTTGTTGTAAAGTACACTACATATATCACTTATTAGATTATGAGTCTGGGTATCAAGGAGAGCTATTAATGTAGCTATAATATCTTAGGGAAAACCTTATCTCATAGGTTTTTTTTTTATTTTTTACCTCTGAAATAACACTTAGTATCTTTAAAAAATTGTAAAGATGCTCAGGTTGTTGATGTACCTCTTATGATGAACTAAATATTCTAAAGGGTGAAAATAGATCCATAAATAATTCATGAGATGATTTATTTAATTTAATTGAATTTAGTAGTGGTTATATGAAATTATATCATAATTAACTTCCATGAACATGACCCTATTTTATCTTGATGATAATAACAGAATGATATAGTAGAATCCATTAAGGGATGAAAAGTTGAAGAACCTTTTAAAAATTCCATAATAATGGATGATTATGATCAGATATTTGGATATTATTCCGAAGTTGATGAGACTAAATAATTCTTATATTTAGATGAGTACATAGTTTATACCATGGTTTTTACATCAGTATGTGTTATTTCTCCTATCCCTAATATTTCTATGCATCATGATGCTGAGAATAAATAAGATAAAAATAAAGTATTTATAGAGAATATTACTCACAAGAAATTACTTAAATATTGTGTACATACTCACCATCAAGGGTAGGCCCATAGTTTGGGATCCCCTTGATTTAACATTACTAAAAAATTGATGAGCTAATAGTGAGGAAAAGGAAAATGTTCTTCAACACCATAGTAAACTTATCACTAATAAATGTTGGAACAATCTATACCAAGAAAAAATGTTCCTAGTTCATGTAAAAAATATAAAACTTGAGAAAATTAATATTTATTTTATCAAAGGAATGAAACCTATGAATTTTTATTTTCATGTTAATTCCATACCTATTTTGGTTGACCATCCTTGGAAGGAGGAGATCACTCAACCCAAAAATTCAGAATCTGGATTTTATGAAAAATCGAGACCACATCATTTGGATTGGTTAATTACAAAACAAGTTGAGTATAAGGAATTTCCTCCATTAGGTCACCACCAATATCAAGATCAATCTATTTATCTAGGGAAAAAATTACTGCATGTGATGACCTCCTAGATATAAATACTAGATGTTACTACTATATATTTAGAGGTTATTAATGCATAATGTGTTCCAGTATAACCATTGAAGAAACCATACCCTGAGTGGGTGGACTTAACATCTCCTATGCTAAAATTTTTCAATACCAACTTCTCAAAATTAAATATCATTAGAGACCGAGAGTAGTATCTTACTTATTTTTTCCTAGTGTGTCCTGAGGTTGGGATCTTTTGTAAAACTGGAAGCATTAAAGCACAAATGTTTTATATATAATTTTTAGGGTCCTAATTTTATCTCGTACAATAATATATATTTTTTATTACTAATTAGGTGGATATTTATTGATAACTCCTCTACCAATTTAACTATATTCTAAGGAAAAAAATTACTTATGATTACTTTAGCCACAAATAGTTAGAGAATGAGATATTTTTATATTTCATTACCTGATTGAAGGGTATTAATTATTATCTATAGATGAAGATTTATTGATAAAAACTACTTGAAATTTATATGTAGAACCTATATGGGGAGTTTAGAACAATTCTAAACCCACTGAATTACCTTAGTGGATTTTGAGAGTTTTTTTCAACAAAAATATGTATAGAGAATTTCATTCAGAAAACCAAGACAAAAAAAAATAATAAACACCATTATCATAGGAAAATAAGTTTAGAAAATTAGAGCTAGAAGATATCACTCCACATCTATCAGAAATATGTGCTTCGATCTTGAAGCCTTTTAAATTATATACATTGCCTTATTGATGATAAATATACACAAGATCTAATAAAAATACATAAGTTATGAATACAATGTAAATGGGTTATGATTTTGAGAATAATATAAATAAGTTCTGTTCTCTCTAGATAGACCAGGTTCTAGAGTACTTCATTTCATCCCTAAAGAAAACATTGTCTATGTTTCTTGATTTTATGAAACACGATGAGGTAGGGATGAGTGTTCAACCTAATTATTAGCCCTATGAATAGATATGGGTTCATATGATCCAAAATATTTTTGTCTTAAAATAATTATCATAAATTATTTCTGATTAAAGATAAGTGGTTTTGGGTAGCACCATGGAACAAGTGACATGTGTTTAAAAAACATTAAATGAAAATGGTGAAAAGTAGAAAGAGGTAGTAAATTATAATACATAAAATTTTGATAATTTTATAACCTATAAATCAAGGAATCATGTCCATTATATTATTAGGGAATGAATATATCAATAATTTGTGACCCCAATTTCCTATGAAATTTAAAAAAAATACCATATTATTTATAACATTATAATAACTGGTAAAATCAATGTTAGTGTAATAAAGATCATGAACATAAGTCCCCATGAGTTACCAAACTATTATAAACAATCATATACTTTATTCCCATATTATTTAGAAAATGATCACAACCCCACCAAACGGAACCCTCTTCCAATGAAGAGCACCAATTCACCTCTATCAATGGCATTCAACTAATATAAAAGTATTCCAATAAATAAAAGTTTTATAAATAATTTTTTTAGTTACTATTATGAGAATATTCATGGTAGAGGAAGATATACCTGAGGTTAAATCGAAATCCAAGATCTCTAATTACATAATAAATGTTGTATAAACTAAGTGAAAGAAAATCCAATGAGATCATGAGGAGTGTTAGTTTAATATTAGACCCTCAAATTCCCATTATTATTTTTTAAATATATTGTATTGATTAAATCACATAAAATATCTTAATAAATCCTATAATATAGGGCGATCTATTTAACTTATTATTAAAATAAAAAACCTCTCATAATCCAAATCTAATGATTCCATCTCATCTGTCAACTCCGCCTTTTATGTCCCAAACTCATAAGAAAATGAATGGTATGAAAAAAATGAACCATGAATAAAAAGTTCAATTTTAAAAATAATATTACCATTATTTTGATATCAATCTCAATTTTGGGTGTCACACATATCTTTAAAGATCTAGGAGAGGTCCTCATTATGGATTTGAAAAACCATTAGGAGTTCTAGAACAAAGTGTCCTCTACTGAAACATATCATGTCAAGACCAGAAACACTAAATTTATTACAATCATATCATATATAGATATTGTTTGGGAGGTATTGAAACAAGGTAATATTTAACCCATGTATGTATTATGAATGATTAAGGTTAATTTTTTTTGAGCCTTGGTAGAAAATGGTTTAGTAATCGACCTCATTCCTACCCATACTCTGTCATTTATGGTACAAGAAACATGATCTGGATCTTTTTAATTCAAATATAAAATATTATGATATGAGTGAATAAAAACCCTTAGAAAATCTATATTTTAAAACCCAATTTGGGGATCTTATATCTGACTTTAAGTTTATGATGGATCACTAAGATATGACTTTTAATCCCTTGTTTGGAATTCCATCACTTCATATGTAAGAAATGATATATTCTTTGTACCATTAAGTCATGGAATACACTATTAATTGAAAAATTGAATTTATTTAAGGTAAAAAATACCCTCTTGAATATTTTAAAGCATAATAGAATGAAACAGGGTATAATAAAAGAGAAGGGAAATAACTACATATAGATGATTACACACATATAGAAACTCGTAATTGATTTGTATACACTCTTATTAACTCCTAGAATGATGTTAATGATAGTTTATTACTCCCAATCCATCACATTAATTCCATAAATAAATAATTAAGAAAAAATATTTTCCCACACCTAAATGGAAAGATCTGTAGATCAAAATTTTTATTATAATGTATATGAAAATTTATCTGTTGAACCATTCATGTAAGTAGGAAAGAGTGTTTTTGTATGACCCCATACACCAATCTCAGTATTGTGTGTATATATTAGAATTATATTTTGACTCAAATTTGACAAATATAGTCAATTTTTTTTTGAGATGATGAAAATCAAAGTGTAATGCACAAGTTTGATGTTATTTTTTCTCCATTCACATGGTATCCACTAAAACCTAGGAACTTCTATCAAACCCTAAAGAATATGGTTCCAAAAAATATAATAAAATTATTATGAAATAATCTGTGTATCATGGGGTTAATATATATTTTATTATAAGTGTTTATGATGGAGAAGATCTCATATATACACCACCTAAATTTAAGGAATTTTTGATGAACTTAATTAAGTAAAATTGGGTATAGATTGAGATCAATAACTTGCACTAATTAGTATATACATAACTCCCAAGGTGAAAGATAAATTCATTTACTTGATCAAAAACCACTATGAAGTATTAATAAGTATTTATATATAAATTCACAGGCTAGATCCTCATGTATACATTCATCACCTATGTTTTCTAACTAATCACTACAGTTATAAATAAGCAATGAGAATCCAAGGTGGAAGATGATGTGGATAATCCAGTTAATGATAATTTTATCTAAAACTTTTAGTACCCAAAATGGATATCCAATGTTTTTTCCATTAATAATAAGGATGGTAAAATCATATTCCATATAAAATTCAGGTATTTAAACTATCATTGTCTAAATAATGAATTCAATATCCTAATATTATGATTTTCAATTTACATAATAACTAGTTTTCAATCCCTCTAATTCAAGGATGGATATTCCAATTAAAACCATATCCAAATAGAACCTAAATAAAAATAAGTCACTATATTTAAGGAATATTAGGAATTATACTACAATAAGATGATTCAATTTAGTTTAAATAATGTTGTATCCAATTAGAAAAGGTAAATGAACCACATATTTAAGATCTTAGTAAAAAACTATTGAATGATGCATTGATGATCGAGTAATTAATTCAAGTCAATATTTGTATCACTTCAATGATCTATAAGTATTGTTTTTCAACCTCTAGTCAGACAAACTAAAGATGAATCCTCTAAAATGTGTGTTCGGGGTGATTTTAGAAATATTCCTTAGATTTATAACCCATCATCATTGTATTTAAGTGGATATAAATAAATCAAAGGAAATAAATGAAATTAATCCAATTATAAACATTTAGGAATTTAAGAGTCTCCTAGGAAGGCTCACACACATTTGTAATTTCATTAAAAACTATATTAAAACCCATTTACCCTTTATCAATATGATGAAGAAGGGTGTAAAATACACGTTAAATGAGGATTTCCAAGGTTTTTTGACAACATCAAGTAATATTTTTTACTTCATCCCATCATAAGGCCTCCTAGGGAAGGTACACCACTCATTATTTATGCATCCACTTTAAAAATACCTTGATTCTTTTTTTAAAAAAAAATTAATTATGTAGGAAAATAAAATATCCCTTTTTACCTTATTCAAACAATGTTGAAATATGAGAGAAGATATACAACCATAATTAAATTTTCTTTAATTGATACCCATATTATATAATATTTTTTAATATTAACAACATAATGAAGTTCACTTGGTATTCTATATTGATACTTTAAAGTATATACTTGGTTTTACCATGTAAACACGATTACTAGAATGACTGGTCATTATTATTTTATAGTTTAACATGAGATTAATTTTAATAAAGTGACAAAAATAAAATCATTGAAAGACTTTTTAATGGAAAATCCCTCCCCAAAGAAATTAACACTAGATATGAAGCTCCACAGTGAGAAGGTATTCTATATAAATTGAACATCCTTATCACGGGGAATGTACTTTGCTACCTACAAAAGTCTAATTGGGAATAAGATTGAGGATTAAAAGATAAAATATTTTAGTTTTAGTGCTATGTTCATTTTACCCAAAAGGTTATTTTTTTGTAATTGTTCATCCTTTTAGATGCCCATACCAATAATGATTCATTATGTCTAACCTTCATTATAGGCTTGGAAATAGACTTGTAATTACTATACACTCAATGAAATGTAAAAATAGACTCATATTTAGGGATAAAATTGATCAATGGATAATATATGATCAATAAAGTGGAATTATTTCTTTTTCTTTACCATTTATGATCATTGACAGATCAATTTTCGAAAGAACTAGGGTTATCTTATTAGGACCTAGTTGAATAATTGCACCTTGAGTGGGGGGAGGGGGTAATTTCGGATGTCTTTTAGCTTATACATTTATTTTCAAAACCTATCACCCATTATATCATTTTACATTATTGGAAGGAACATTTTTAATATCATTTCCATCACCTTATAGAAAACTGAGCATAATATATAAATAATAAATTTATAGAACCCAAAATCGAAATGATTTTACTTTGTTTACCTATATTGAGATATATCCATGTACCATGCAAGAAAAGTGTACTGATATAATAAAAATATACTAATATTTTCTATTTTTTTGATACTATATTTGGTCATGATCAATCCACACCAAGACTTACTACTTTTAAAATGTTTATTATTGGCTCACTATCTCTCTAGGATCACTCCCTATTTTTCTCACACTGATCACTACTTTAGGGGAGGCTTAATTAAATATAAACACAAAAATATCTTCGTGATTAATATATGAAGTGTGACCCCTTTACAACATAACTCTATAATTTATGCTCCAATGAATTCCATGTTCACCACACCCGTATTCCCCAAAGATGGATGAGATAAACTACTTGAAGAGAGTTTTAAATAAAATTATTCTATGGAATATTTATAGTTGTGTCTAAATCCTCAAAATTAATAGTATTTTTGTACTAGAATTATTATAATTATGATTTAATTTCAACAACCAAATATTTAAATGTAACTTCATCTTCATTGATCCAAATATTCTAAAAACAATACGTTATCAATGGAACTCAATTATTGTCACTCCTCCCATCTTATTCTCTCAAAAACATTTTTTACAATAAATCTATATTCCCCCATCTCTACTCTAAAAAATTGTATGATTAGTTTTTATATATTATTCCAAACATAAAACCCTATATTTAATGGCTATGATCAATTCACATTTTTCGTAACCACTAAGATCATTCCATGTGTACCACACACTTATATGGGGTCAAATACATCCAATTATTATGAGTAAGTATCCTAAATCTTGAGCTTAATATTCCCAATTTAAATTCTAATCAAATCATGAAAAATATTATAAAAATCATTTGATTACAACATGATTCTTAGAATTATGAAGTGAAATTCCTCAACTTCATCCAAATTACAGCATTAGAACATCCATTGTAGCATGATATTTATGTCAACCACAAATATAAAAAATCTAGATAATATATAGTATGAACCTACTAGAAGATCATGACATGATCCTACAAATATCCTCTAATATCTATTGCATTATGAAATGATTGTATTCATTGTAGAAAAAGGTCTATTCCTTAACATTACTTTTAAATAATTGTTTTATTATTGTTTTCGAACCACTGTATTGTGATAATTACCATTATACAATAACCTATTCAAACTCAACTAACTACTTCCACACTAATATTTTCAGGTTCCATGTTCATAGTGAAAATCAATTCTTTACAATATAACAAGATATTTTACTACATGAACTGTACTTCCCAATCCTTATGTATTGAAAATTCATGGTGGTATATACCAACTATGATATGATTTGACTAGTCCTCACAAACTACTATTGTAGCCAAATTTCTCTGGGTCTTGATTATAGTGCAACCTTAATCTATAAAACAAAATTGAGATCCTTAAAAAATAGTCACATCTATTTAAATAGAATCATATATGTTCTTATAAAAAGCATCCATTTATGTTAAAAAATTTATTAAAATGTGATAATACCTATTGTGACATGATCCCCAAACACTTAATCATATGTAGCTTCAATTTATCCTCACATAAGACAACTAAATATCTATCTATTTATTCATAGTGTAATTAGTCTTCCTGTTCTAGATTCATTTATTCGTACTTAGAAACCACTATTGAATGTATTTAACTCTTAAAATATGTTATGATATTCCTTTATCAAACAACAACCATTATTCTTAATGTTACTTCATGTATGTCATTCTACTACAATGATAAGACAAAATAATAAATATTAACTTTATATAAACTAGATTTATCTTCACACTCAAAATATTGATCACACATTTAGTTCTTAATCAACCAATTCAACTTCCTCAATATTTAAATATTTTAATATAGTCTTCATTTAAAAATTCCTATATAAATCCATTGTATCCTAGTGTTCTATGATAATTATCATTCTCTAACATCAATATCATGCATCCTCATATAACCATATATCTTTCACATATATGGGTAATCATATTTAATATTCTCAATCCATCAACATATCTCTAATGAATCCTTCCATTAATTGAAAATACTATAACCATTTATTGGGAAAAAATATAACTCACAACCCCTGGTTGCAACATTCTCCCCATTTAGATTTTATTATCAATTATACCATGAATAAATATCTGTAATTAACCTCAAATATTTCCATAGAATAGTAAGGATTTATGGATCATTACTTACTCCTGAATAGACAATAAAATACAAGGTGTACCTTATTTATATTATCTTTCATTTATACCCCTTAATAATTAAAAAATAGGGGTAACTTTATTAAATATACTCCCCCATTTCCCAGGAAAAGTATAAGAGAATCTTCATCAGATTTTCTTCTCCATGTTCTCTATATTTTTATTTCATGAACTACCCCATTTCTCACTGAAATATATAACGATACCTTTATAAACCCTTCTCCATATTTATAGATAAAATCCATTACTCCATATTTTTCCAGAAAAATAACCCTATACTCCTTTTTTCATCCCAATTCACTTTCACCTAGTCCACTTATAGGGAATTGGTGAAACACCAATTTTAAATAGAATAATCTCCCCTTTTACATATAATCTAAATATCCATCAATATAACAATTGGTCACCAATTTACCAAAATAATTATTTAGGTATTTTTTGCTCATAAATACCTTTTTATACCACTTCATGACTTCCAAAACACTTGTATTTTTCATCCACATATTGGTTATCTTAAAAACCATTAGGTTATTTCAATAACTTATATAGAGAATATGTATTAATAGAGTTTGGAACTCTCTATTATTCATAAAACCCCTTTATAACCTTTTGGTATAAATACCACTTAATAAATTTCTTTCACAGCCTTATAAATTTTCATTTCTATTACAAATTTTATATTTGAAACTTTAGATCTATTTATTTCTTAAATAACTTCATAATTTTTATTATTTTATCTAAAACTAATTTTTGAAAAATATTTCGAGATATTCATTCAAGCTCCAAATAATATCACCTAATGTTTTACTCTAAAAAATTTTAATAAAAATTTCACCACATAGTAATGTGTTCTTAAACAATCCACCAGTATTGTAGATTTGGAATTTAGTGTATAAAATATGAGCCTATGTTAATAACTTTTGTGTTGTCTATGTCACTCACCTACTTCCCTAAGAATATGAGACTAAATGTTTTAATTCCTATAAATTATCACCTATAATCTAAATCAATCTTTTACAAAAATATAAATAAATAATCAATAAATCCTAAGTTATATGGTTTATAACATATTTTTACCCAAATGATATCACTTTTTATGGTAAAATTTTGATTCTAATTATATTATAATCTTATTATTCATCCATAGGGTACTTCCTGTAATTCCCCAGACCTACTCTACAAGATCTGATGCTATAAAAACAGACTTTACATACTATATTTGATACCAACTATGATTCCCAAACATAAAATTCTTACAAGTACATAAATTAAATAAAATATTAATTTACGTGAATTCTCAAGAACCTTTAGGTTTATAGCTTTATATAATTAAAGTGAAATTATCAAATAATAAATCCCATGACTTTCTATAGTAATGAAATTTTTTTCCCACTTAATAATAAACTAATTAATACATAATAATTCTTCAAAACATATCTCAAATTATTCCACACATGTTATCCTTTTAAAAATTTCATGTGTACTACTTTTCATAAAAATTTGACAAATAAACTCATAAGAAAGAGTTTAACTCAAACGTTCAATAAGGAAAATTTATAATTGAATATATACAAAACATAAGAATATCATAAATAATATAACTAAAATAAATAATTCAAACAATTTACAGTTAAACTAAAAAAGTTAACATGATATATCTATGAAAATAGATAAAAAAATGGATATCAATAACACTGATCTCATAATGATGGAATGTATAATGATAGACTATAATAACATTCCATAAAGTCCTTATTACAATACATTATACTAATATGGTGAGAGGTATACACCATAAACAATTTTGTTTCCACTTATGATACCTATCGATTATTTTGAGGGGATATATAATGTCAGGCCCTACATGTCACTTGATTAAGTCTAATGTATTGACCTTAAGAGTCAGAAATACATTCCATACCATTCCCTAAGGAACCTATGGCTCGATAAAAATATGAATATCCATATAATGAATGATATAGAATGTAAATACATAATAAACCTGCATTAGTATTCAAAAATCATCAAGAATGTCAATAATTATCAAACAATTAAATAAACATCCTTTCTTAGTGAACATCCTCAAATCAGAATTTTATAAAATGAGATGTTCACAATGTATAGGGTAATGAGTATAAGGTTAATTCAATACTAGAATAATATGATAAAAATAATTCTATATACAGATGGTGAATAATTGAAAAAGGATAAATACCTATTGAAATAAAGGAAATATAGGATGGTGTTGGCATAAATAAAAATCACCCTTACAAAATAATACTTCGAATGATATCACAAAAGAAGGGATCAAGAAACTAATTATTTGATATAGAGAGTTTAATACCCAAAATGATATACAGTGAGTTTAGGGTGACATGAGGTTCATAATATCTCAACTAATCAATTAGAAACATATTTTTAACATTTTTCAATTTCATTACCCCTTGAATTAGTACTTTTAACATTTTAGCATTTACCGCAGTAAATAGTTTTTACCTAAGGAAACATATATTTTTGCTAAAAAATAAAATGTTACTTATTAAATAATTTGAACCTAATTATATGAAATTTGAAAACTATTTTATCTGATTCAATTCTTAAAAGTGATGAAAATTTATTTTAAAATAATAAATATATAATTTATTAAAAATAATTTTTTTGAAAAAATATAATTTAAGTTAAAATGTAAAATATGGGTTTTAAAATTAAAAATAAAATTACTAAAATTATTAATTCACTTATAAAATATATATACGATCTTATAAAAAGGCTTAATTAATTTAAAATTCATACTTTTATTCTAATAATTTCATTAAAGTCATGTTATTTGTAAAAATAATATTTTGTATTATTCACCAAAAAATCATTATTTTTAGAAAAATCATATAATATAATCTTAAAAAATATTAATATGATGAATGAAAAAATAATTTAAGTTAATTAAAATTAAAATTATAAATTTTAGAAATTTAATTTTTAAATAAATAATTTAGATATAATGAGAAAGCATTTTTATATGAAGGTAGATTTTTTAGAATATTAACCATTATCATTAATATTTATTATTATTTAATAATTAAATTATTATTAACCAATTATTCATACAAAATATATTTTATCATCATTAATCAAATGTTTATTGAAATAGAAATACATATGGCATAAAAATGAAATATTTATAATAATATATTTCTATACATGAAATGACTGTATTAGTTATTTTAGCTATACCAATAGAATTTTTTTCATTTTTTAAAGTATACTTAATTTTATTTCAAAAAATATTTCATAAAATGGTTCTCATATTCTATAATGACTTGAAATTTTATAAATGAAATCCCATCTTTTTGAATAAAAATTCATTATTAAGTAATGATGTTATAGATAATACATGCACTATTTAGATATTTTGAATAGTTATATGGTGTGTTAAATTAAAAAGACCATCACAAATCATAAAAATTGTTAATATAGTATTATTTTTAGTGTCTATTAAGATTAGTATATTAAGGGTTATCATAAATTCGAATAGACATAGACAATGTAAGTGATGTGTTTGATTTATAGGATCGTACCCTATGAATCCCATTTATCAGAGCTTTCAAGGCAGATAACATCATTGGGATTTTCCCTTTATTAATAACAAGATGAGATTCAAAAACTAAATTATGAATGGAAATGTTTATAGGAGATGTTCAAGTTCATTAATATCATTTCCCAAACCATCTATGCCAAACCACCCTAAGAAAATCACACCACCACACACCTTACACTTAGGGAATTCACTTGTTCAATAAAGGGCTATGTTTCTGGAACATAATAGTATGAAATTGTATATTTTTTAATAAAAAAATTATTATACTTATCATTTTTAATATTAATTTTTAAATGATTCAATAATTAGTTTGATAAAACTAAGATTTTGTTACTGTGAAACACAAATTTCATTTTTTGGAAATGTAGAGTTTAAATCAAGACCCTCTATATTAATGATTTCAAGAATTTTTGGAATAAATTATATTTTAATATTAATATTAAATAATTTTTAATAAACATAAATTAAAATATAATTTTATAAATTCATAAATAATTTTATAAGGTTCAAAAAACTATTATTGGAAAAAAACTGGTATCTTTCAACAAATATGATTTTTGACGTAAAAATTTAAATTCCAATAAATAAATAATTTTTTTATTAAATAAATATTATTTTTGAAATCATAAAATCAAAATTATCCATATTTTATTTTTTCATAAGTTTTAGAGACAATAAATTTGTTTTTGGACAAAATTAAATACTGTATAAATATACAAGGTGTAATATGACATCATAATGACCCAAAAGAGATGTGATATATTCCATAAAATGTTTCCATGTTCAAATAAAAATTTTTTCCTTTATAATTATTTTTATGTTATTTGATTAATTTTATCAACCCTTGACAGACCCTCTAAAACCTACATTAAATTTTATGTTTTTCAAAATCAATTCTTTGTAAACACGACTCACTTCCACATCACCAAGGATATTATTTCAATGATACCGGTTCTTAAAAATGTAAAATATTGAAAAAATATACTTTATTATAAACCACAAGAAAAAACCATGATATGATTTGTGGTTTTTTATTAGTTTATCATATATAGTCCAAAACCTATGTTTGGAAATTAATAAAGAATTTTCCTCCCTTTTACTATATAAACCCACCCATACTCCCTTCTCTCTTCACTAAAAACACTTGGAGCATGACATTAATCTCAAATTATATTTCTAGATACCTAAAAATATATAGAATTAGGATTCTCATAAATGGATATGAAATATTTTTAGATGAATATTCATTAAATTACAAGAAAAAACACTTGAGGACCATAAAAGTTTAGTGCATTTTGAAACGCGAAACATAATATTCTAATCTGGTGAAATATGTTATTTAGTTCCCACAAAGATCTTCCCATATAGTACTCTTCATATAAATACCATACATAAAACATTTATTCATTACCTGGGGAAAGGAAACCTTGTAAATGGTGAGCTCAGATGCTCATTAAGGGTAAATAGAAGATATATCAATATATGATCATATTAAAGCCTAAGTTAATCATATGGGTATGTGATAATGAAAAAAAATTTAAGTTCATACCCAACCTATCATAGATCATAAACATGGGTTATGCAATAAAAAATTATCATATCTAAAAACATATCCCATGAGGGTGATTAATCACCATAAAATAATCATGAACCATAAGGTCATGTCATAAAATCATGGCATCATCATAATTATAAAAATCCATTTTATATGTTGAGGTAAACTACAAAGAATGTAAAACCATGTGTTTTTATGAATTATTTTTCCCAAATAAATTTAATTTCTTTAATTTCTTGAACTAAACGTAACACCAAGTCAGGCATGAAATACACACAATCTGAAGTTACCATTCACTATATGCAACACTTTGTTATCTTGTGTGACACTTGGCATTGATGTTTAATAAAACCATGATATTTTATTAATATAGTGATTTAAAATCATCGATTATAACCTATCCATTAGAATTAGAAAAAATTATAGTAATTAAAACATTTTAAATATTAATTATAATGGTTTTATAGAAAGTAAACATATTGATAATAAAATACAAAATTTTATGTAAAGTATGTTTATGTTTGAAAATTCCATTTTCTCAAAGAAATTATTTTATTTATTTTGTAAAAAATTATTAATTTTTTTTTAAAATTTAATATTAATTTTATAAAATAAAAATCATTTTTTAATTCATAATTTCAAAATTATCATAGGGTAAATTTGAAATATTTGTTTTGAAAATTTTATTCTTTTGGTGAGTAGTGAAAAATATTGCGTTTTAATTAGAAACTGAATTTTCGTTTAATTTATTTATAATGTTAAATTATGTTATAATTTTGTTTTAAAAATTAATTATATAAATTATTAATATATTTATCCAATTTATATAATTTTAATCAATTTAATATTGAAATTTAATATAAATAGTTTATAAAATTTTGAAAATTGTTTTCTTTAAAAACTCACATTCTCGTCACGTTTGCGAGATTAATTTAATTTTTTTTCCACTTATGTTATTGGAATTTAAAAAAAGTATTCCATATTTTTATTTATCAAAGTTAATAATTTCTAATAATTCAAACATAATTTTTACCTAAAATTAATAGTGAATGTAATAAAAATTAATTATTGCAGGTAAGGTAAAAATGAGTTTATCGGGGGTTAAACTGAAAATATAAGGGTAAAATTAACCTATAAACTTGTATAAAAACCATTTTATGGAAATATATCAACCATTACACCTTTTAGGTTCAATAATTTTATATCTTTTACCCTTCTTAAAAATGAAAAACGTGTGTGGAATCCTCTCCTTAAATAAATTACAAGTTTGCCACTCACCCCACTTATAAAAGGCCAACCCACTCTCATATCTCCTTCACACCATAACCCAACTTTTTTAGACAATAACTACCCAAATAAATACCCAAATTCCATCCCCTCATCCTAGAATCCTTATTTCATACAAAAACACAACCAAGGAAGGGTGTTAGTGCAAACCTAAGGAGGATACCAAAAGAAGAATTAATGATCATCAACGAATGTTTTTGTTTTATTTATTCCTAGAACCACTTAAATTATTTTTATATCATACTTATATGATATCATAAATATCATAAATATAGTAATATTTTTTTATGTTAAGGGTATGTACTACAACCACACAAAAATCCATCAAATGGGTTATGAAATCATTATTCATGTGTATAGTGGAGTACCATCTCGTGAACTGATGTCATTCATTTTCTATTTCCACCTCTGAAGGTTGAGAATAATGATGGATATAAAATTTATATATGATATATATGATATTTATTATTTTATTATTCAACTTTAATTATTATATCAAATATACCTTAATGCTTTCCATTTTGTGAGAATATGATAACGTCATTTGTGTGTATGATAGACTACCACCTCACGAAGCGATGTGATTCGTTCACACTTTACATGGAATTTATTAAAGATGGGTTTAATAAAAATATGTGATATATATGAAATAAAAATGGTTCTATAAAAAAAATATATCATTTACTTTTATTTCTTTCAGACAAATAAGAAAACGAAAAACAACATTCATGTGTACGTAATACCTACCGTCTCCATGAATGGTGCATTTCATTTCCTATCACTAAAATTTATGGATTAAAATAAATAAATAAATAATGTATATATATATGATATTTATATCATGGTTTAAATTCTAGATATTATGAAATCATTATTTAATTAATAGAACTAAAAATAAAAATTCAAAATATATACAAAAAATAAAGCGGTTATTACCCATAATGCAACTATAACAATGAATTATTAATAAATGTGTAATTTAAAGTCCTAATAAAATGATATATGGTTTGATATATATGAATATTTTTCTAGGATATATTTATAATAAAATTATATTTATTATATAGTAAGTTTTAATGTGTGTGATGAAATTCAAATCTTAAGGCAATATAATTTTTTTTTCAATTTACCTTTTTTGTGACATATGTTATTTTATGAAACTATATTGTTTTAAGAGGTCTATATACATCCCCGTTGAAAATTTACATCATGAATTTACATATACTCATGATATTTGAAGATCCATTTTGTGTTATTCCTTCATGGGGAATATGATTCAATGTTTCCAAAGTGGTAATGATTTTGTATTGCAATATCATTGTTTATCGGGATATTTTATGATTAAGAATTTTTTTTGAAATATCATGATATTGTTATTAATAATTCTCATTAATTTTATTTTCATATATTAATTCCTGAATTTTTCAGGTAATGAAACCATTTTACCACTCTTTAGTACTTAATATATTTAATAAAATGTTTTTATGAAAACCTGAAATTGTTTATCTCTTCAAACAAAAATCTATTTTATTCCAAAACCATGTTTTCTAAAAGATTAAATATGTTTTATTAATCTCTCATGATTTTTAAAATAACTTTTTACCCATTAATGACATTTCAATTTTTTTTGAAATGAATATTCTTGTCATTTTCAAAAACAATTCCCATTTGGGTTTTAACGAAAATCTGAAAGGAATCTTCTTTTTAACATATATGAAATGAATATAATATTCTGATTTCATGTCCAATAATTTCTTTGAATATTACTTTAAAATTTTTCATGTTTATTTTCAAATAAAATTTTTTAAAAATATTTTTTTTTATTTTTTATTTCAAAGAGGAAATTTTCCTCAAGAAAAGTTTTAAATGATTGATCAAAATCATTATCCATCTGAGATGACACATTTTGATTTGATTTAATAGGTATATTATCAAACAATAAAATTATTATTATTTATATGAATGGTTTATGTTTAAAATGAAATGATTTTTTGAAACTAGTTTTTATTCAGAGGGTTATACCATGATAAAATGATTATGACACAAACTTCTTTTCACAGGTCATTCAATGATGAAATGATTATGAAACCTATCAATTTTCCCCATGTTATGATATGATGAAATATTTATGATACCCATTTCATTTCATGGGTTATTATATGATGAATTGTTATGATCTTGTGGCACATATATATGGTTTTCATTATGTGAATGATGAGACACATATCTCCCTATAATGTATTAGGTAATGATTTATATCTCATGATATAGAATGACGGGAACTAGGAGTAAACTCTATTAAGTAAGATATTTTTCCCACTATGATTGTCTTGGGAGTGAACTGTGTCTACATTGATTGTTTGGGGAGTAAAACTATTCCAATACAATATCCTTGTAAACAAGCCTTGGTTATTAGGAAAATGAATTTCTATACTTATGTGTATCCCATAAATCCATGTATTATGCTAATGTTATGATCTTATTGCTCATGTTATTTTATTAGCATACGATTCATGTCTTATAAAATGAAAATATTTATTCCATGACTCATGTATATGATCATTGATATATAGGGTATGCTTTTAAAATGTTATGCTCATGTACCCATACCCTTCTATTCATGTTATTCTTATGTATCTACATTATTTTCCTTTACTATGAATTTGAGCTCACCCTTTATTATGTTTCCTTTCCCTAGGTTATAAAGAGTTTTATTATGTATGATAATTCTAATAAGAGTGATATTAATAAATAATTTAGTGGGAGATGATGTAGCTCACCTATGGACCAATGTTTATATTTATAACAATCCAAATACAATATACTATCATAGTTCTCAGGCGTGTGTTTGTGTAATTTAAAAAACATTCTGATAAAATGATCTAATGTCTATTTATGTTAAGCCTGGGTCACTATAAAGACCATAAACATAGGGGATCCAGAATTATAACCTATTTCCCATTGTGTATTAGGGAACACCTGTCTCCCATTATGGGTTAAGACACACATGTTTCCCATTGTGGATCTGGAAACACCTGCTTCCCATATTGGATCAAGTACATCAAATTGTTTCCCATAATCATGTCATGAGATATAAATCTTTACCCAATTCATTATAATATAGTTCCCATACATCTATTAATGAAAACCATACTTATGTGTGAAATAATACACTGAATTATTCAACATATCATCACATCATAATTCATATAATTAAAACATGTTCCATAAACATTTCAACAATTCACTATAAAATAACCCATAAAAAATAAATAGGTTTCAAAAAAACTTCATTAACATAAAAATTTAGAATATAGAGAAATAATAATGATGGTATGATTCAATATTATCCTAATTAAATCATAATTAACTTCACGAGATTTCATTTTAGATAGAAAATATTTTTTTATAGATTTTGGACCATTACTTGATGAAAATATCATTTCATATTTGAAAAAACATTTAAAAAGATAAATATTTTTAAAAAATATTTCCATTGAAAATAACCTTGAAAATTTTAAAGGAAGATTTAAAAATAATTTAAAACATTTCTTGAGTAAAATAACCTTTCATATTTGAATAAACATTTTAAAACATATTTATAATACATTTATTTAGAAGAAAAAGAATTTTTGAATGAAAAGATGATTTTTCATAAAAACATTTTGTTCAAATATTGAGTAAATAAAGAGAGGAAAATTAATTAAGAACAAGTATTATTATGAATCAAATATAGTAGAATAAAATTTTTGATTTTATTGAGAGATAGATAATAATATTTAATCATTTTAAAGCATAATCATATACAATCCCAATAAATGATGAGATTACAACATAAAACTCTTCCCACTTTGGTAAATTTATGCCATTATCCCCATGATAGAATAAAATTAAATGAAAATTTAAATATCATAAAAATATTCATATTCATGATATAACATCTGAAGGGGAAGTATATATACCTCATTGAATAATATAGGTTCATAACATAACTTATGTCCCAAAGAAGGAAAATTGAGACAAAAATCCATTACCAATTTGTTAAATTTTGAACCGTAAACCACTTGAAAAAGAGATCATAAAATTGATATGTAAAACAAAATAAGTTTCGAGAAAATAATAATAAAACACATTCATGGGAATTATATAAATCACATCAATGAAATACATGGGGAATATGGCGTGTGTCTCAGAGAAAAATAATTGCGAGACAGAAATCCATTACCTCAAGTATTGAATTACATTATACTCATTCAAACATCCATTATAATAAACATAATTTTATTATAAATTTATAATATAAACTAATTTATATATATAATAACATATATTATCTTTTATAACATTTTATTACTATTTTATTAATAATTCCATGTTAAAATCATGTTTCGGGTAATAATTATTTTGTTTTTTCATGTATGTTTTGACTTTTTATTTTTTATCCACTAACATAGATCATAGTTTCAAAATCTACATAATGTAAAATAGGAAATAAATATCATATATATATATATTCATTACATACTTATTTAGAGTAATATATAAAATATAGAGACAGAAAATGAAACACACCTTTCATGGAGAAATTATGTCGTGCATACGCATGAATGATATTTCCATTTTCTTGTCAGATTGAAATAAATAAAATTAAATGATATATATATATATTATATAAATATTCCAAAATTATTTTTATTTCATATATCTCATATTTTTTTAAATTCATCTTTAATAAATTCTATATAAAGGATGCATAAATGGTATCCCTTCACGGGGCGGTAGTTTGTTGTACAGTCGAGCGACGTTATCATATTCAAAAAATGTAAATAATAAAGGTATGTGTGATATAATAAATAAAAAATCCTAATAATATCACAAATATCATATATAATCAATAACTCCATCATTATGAGCAGCCTTGATAGGTGGTAATAGAAAAATGAATGGCATCAGTTTGCGAGGCGGTAGTCCACCGTACATAAGACCAATGATTTCAAAACCCATTTTATATAAGTGGAGATGGTTGTAAATAATTAAATTAATATAAAAACATATTAGGATATGAAATATTATGATTTTATTATATAGTTATGTAATAATACTAATTTAAGGAGATAGAGGAAGAAATAAAATAAAAGGGCTCCTTGATGAATGCTACCTCTTCTTTGGGTATCCTCTTTAGGATTGAAACAAAACCACCCTAGGTTGGATTTATGACAAATATACTTTTCCTAGGATTATGTGAGGGAGTATGGAATGTTATTTGGTCAGTTTTTGGTTGATAAAAAAGGATTTTAATGCATGAATAACTGAGGGGAGTTAGTTCCCTTTTATAGTTGAGGAGGAGTGGCATTTTGGTAAATAACAAAACTTATTCACTATTGAGAGTTCAATATTACCTCAAGTGGATTTAAAATTTAAAATTAATGGGGTGGTGGATTATATGGTCAATACAAACTTCAAACACTGAATAAAACATATTTTTTAATGATTTTGTTCCTTAACATTAGAGTTTCTTTATTTTTACTAATTTGGTTTTTTATTATGGTAACTAATATTTTTAACCAAGGTAATTTATCATTTGAGAATAAAATATAATGATACTTAGTATATAATTTGGACCCTTTTATTATAAATATAAAATAAACTGTATGGGTACCGGCAACCCACAATCCGGCTTTATGAAAAGAAAAAAAATATTAATGGATGGACTTTACAAAATTAAAATCCTATATGTGAATAAAATTAGTTCTAACACAAGCACCTGTAATGTGTAAAAACACAATTTTAACCTTAACCGTGCTAACATAGTTTTTACTATTTAGTGGTCAAAAAATCATTATAAAAGAATAATTGGTCCATTAATGAATCAAAGTTTATACTTATTATAATTTAAAAATCACTTAGAATAATATAATATTTTTAGTAATTTTAAATCATTTTATGAAATATAATTTATCATAAAATAACATTAATGATAATTTTGACATTATTTATTTAAATTTAATTTAAAAATATAAAGACAATTATGTAATTAGAATATATTTTTTTCACACATTTATAAAATGATATATTCATCTAAAACATAATTTAATAGAATATTTCATTCAATTTACTTCACTCTTATTTTTTAGTATCATTTATTTTATTTAACCATTAACTAAATAATTACTATTTTTGTGTTTATTATTCATTTAAAGAAATAATTTAATATATAAAAAATAAACTATCATGATAAATAAAAATCTATTCTATTTAGAAACTATATTTATAACTGAACAAGTGTTGTTTTTGTCCCTATCCCAAATCTTTACAGATGTTAAAGGCAAGAAAGATTCATATTTTGTCTTTTTCATTACTTATTTTATAGATTAATTTTCTGAAAAAGTGTTCCAAAAACTCATAAAAATAAATCCTATTTTTATTATTTTATAAATATGTATATAAAATTTGTTTTTTATATTTTGGTAGGTCATTTTAACCCTTATATTCTTAGTTTAACCCCATGGTAAATCAATTTTTTTCCTTAACATCAATAATTAATTTTTAATATTTTCACTATTCACTTTGGTAAACAAACTAATTTAAATACATCAGAAATAATAAATTAGGAAAAATCATAATATTAAGTCAAAGTATTAAAATTTTATTCATAGAAGTAAAAAAACTGATTTAAAATTAATCCTATAGATTTGATGAGATAATAGGTTTTTAAAGGGAAAATGTTAAAAATATTATAAAGTTTTTAAATCAAATTATAGTGTGAGATTTATTAAAATGACCAAAATTGGATTAATATATGTATATTTTTAATAATTATACGTTAAAACCAATTAAAAATATAAATTATCTTTATAAAATATTTAAGAAAAAATTAAAATTGCAATCAAAATTCTGTATTTTTCAATATTAATCAAGAGATGAATCTTTTCAGAAAAATAAAAACAATTCACCCTAAGATAATTTTGACCTTATGAATTAAGAAAATAACTTTATTTTATTAACATAATTTTATAAAGGTTTCAAAAATTAGTTTTAAAATAAGTGTTCCATTAAAAGGTGACATAATTTCTTTTTACAAAAAAGTAATATACGTAAGCCTAAAATTAGATTTATTCATATTTATTCTATATAAAACACATAATATGGATATTAAAAATTCAATTTAATATTTAATATATAAATTTAATTGAAATATTTCACCAAAAGATGTTGATTTAATTTATTAAGGTAAAACAGTTTTATGTGCACAAAAATAGTTTTTCAGAAAAATGATTTCCTTTATTTTAAAAAAACGTTTTATTAAAAGGTTACTAAATAATTATATATACAGGTGTAAATGATATAATTTTAAAAATTTATTAATCCTATTCATACCAACTATTCAAATGTCTAGGTGATAACAATCATATTAGATTATAATATTTAAATAGTAGGTCACATTTTGTTTAAAATCGGTGTTGTGTGAAACGCAAGATAAAATTAGTAATGATTGTAAAAAAAACAAAAATTAATGTATTTTGTAATTTAATATAAAATATGTGTATCATAAAATATAAAAAAGATCAAATATATTTAAAATAAAAAAATATTTCAAGAATATCAGAGTTACATTCTATCCCCTGTAAAATGAATTTCTCCCTCAAAATTTGTCTCAGTCATGAAAGGTTTAGAATTTTATAATTATTTAATAAAACACCACTTCTTAAAAAGGATTAATAAAAATACCATTTTGAAATATAAATTGACGTGAAAAATTCATATGGAATGATGCATACTAGGTTTCCAAATTGCAGAACATAGGGGGAAGTTAAAAAATGGATATAGAAGAGAAAAATAACACCCAAATAATGATGGAGATTAATAGAAAACATGGACATGATAAAGTTAATGATCAAATAACCACATAACTAACATAAATGAAAAAGGTAATTTATATAATAAAAAATGATGATAAAAAGATTCCATTTTATATCAAGTTATTTTTCCCATTGTTGCAGAATTCCTTTTTCATCATGGATGAGAACATATGAAAATGTACTTACATGATGTCTTTTTATATCATAAGAACAATTTAATCCTTTGGTTATTACTTGACCGACTTACACCTCCTATCTTAATCCCTGAAAGAAGGTGAATTTATTATCCATAAAGAACTAATAGACCATAAGATTCATAAATAGAATGGTAAGTTATTCTATCTATCTTTGGTTACCATCAAAAAAAATGGTTAGAAAATTTCATCCAATATGAATAAATCTTCATATGGTGAAGTAATGCATTAATCCATATACCCTATTCCAAAGTTCCAATTAAACCATTCCATAAAATTTTACCCTTATAACCCATACAAAATTCAAAATCTATAAAAGAAGTCACTAAATTTCTCAAAATTAGCATAACATTAATCTCCCATATATCAAAAAGTCTCTCTTTATTTCCACATACCAAACATGTGAATACCTTCATCATGTATTCACTTAAAACATGGTAATAACCTAAATTATAATAAAAACTAATTATAAAAATACATTCTTCCCAATTAATTACATAAAACACATATTATTGGATATATTCCTTAAATAAAAAAAATCTATAAGATCCATCCATGATAACATACTTTTTGTTTCAATAAATCATTAATCATTTACAGGGTAATTAGTACTATCCAATTTACTTTATTCATATACAACATCTCTTTATCCCAACATAATTATCTCAAAATCCGGAACTTTATATGGGTTATCTTCCTTTAATCAAAACATCACCTTTCCACTAAATCACATTTCTAGTCCATAAGTAACATTTAATATATTTTTTAAATACTTAATAGAAAAATTATATGGAAAATTACTTACATATTTAGTGATTCACTTAAAAAAATACTTCAATTAAAATATATAAAAACTTAAATTATTCCACCTCATCATTAATCCAATAACTATGAGTCATCTTATCATTTATTAATGCCTCTTTCCTTCCACATGTCATTTATAGTCTCATCATAATCAACAAACAATCCATTACTTTTACAACCTCTCTAATTATTTTCACGAGATTTCCGTTTAGGACATTGATTTTAATAATACCCTTTCATTCCAAATTTGAAACATTAAAACATCGATGATATCTTAGAGAGAACATTAATAACATCCATTTCATTAATTGAACTTTTCATTTATTCTTTTTAGTTGCTTCTTTTTTATGATTTTCCACACCCAAAACATATTCTCATCCCTCTAAGGAATTCCCTTGAGTTCTTATTTAAACATTCTCAATAATAGGAAACTAAATATTCTTTCCTCTATGGTCTCCACTATTTGAACTCTCAGTGAACTCTATCATTATCTTCTTTGGTGATTCCAAGTGTTGGTTAAGGTTCCCATTGTTAATCATGTCATATGATAACTGATTACGCATAATCACAACATCCTTTACTCTAGTTATCATCCCATTTTGATTTTCATCAGTAAATTATTCATCAAATTCAATGTTAACATAGTTCCTTTTAGTTCCATCCATTGAATAAACAAAAAATAATAGCGTGAGAAAGGATAATCCTAGTGGAAAACCACATGATCATGAAAATCACTTATATGATGTTAAAATAATGGAACTTTATTTTTAATCTATGAATCCTTAGGTTTATAATAGTATATTCATATTCATAATTTATTTAAATACTTTATGGGGGTTCATAAATAGTTTGTGAATTTCCAATGCATATCCCCTGGGAGTCTCAAACTAGGTGTACAACAAGACCCATTGTCATACACCAATTCCTGATCGAGCCTAGCTCAATACTGTTTTTAGGGTTATTACCTATAGGTACATCTATACCAAATCCACATCCACTTGTATTATCCATACGTGGATGTAATTTATTAGAAAGGACTTTCTTGATCCTTCACCAAAATTCCAGGATATTTTCCTATACATTGACTCATCCTTAAACTAATCTTTAAAGACATCCATATACATTTCCTTAGAAATATCCCTAGTGATATCACTAAATTTTTCTCATCCTAGTTTCCAAGGGTTAACTAATAATTTTATTTGATGAAAAATATAGCAACCCAGGATTCTCATACATGGATATGACATATTTCTGATTAATATTCATTACATTACACGAACAAACACCAGAGGAACATAATATTTTAATTCATTTGAAAACATTAAAAACAATCGTCTAATATGGTGAAAGATCTTAAATGTTTCCCAAAATGATCTTCCAATACAGTACTCATCATAAACATACCTTAAATAAAACCATTCTTCATAACATGGGGAAATTAAACAAAATAAAGGGTGCACTATGATGCTCAGTAAGGGTAAACATAAGAGATATTAATTTTTGATCATATGAAATCCTATGAAAAGAATAAGGGTACATGGTTATGAACATAACTTATGGATTTCATGCCCAACCTGTAATATATCATAAGCATGTGTCATGGAAAAAT
Organism: Viscum album; assembly: GCA_963277665.1. Taxonomy (NCBI): domain Eukaryota; kingdom Viridiplantae; phylum Streptophyta; class Magnoliopsida; order Santalales; family Viscaceae; genus Viscum; species Viscum album. The sequence continues at coordinate 507,607,090 of OY728131.1, read as the reverse complement.
ACATTATAATTTTTGAGAAAATATCCCATAAGGGTGATGAATCATCATAAATCAATCATAAACCATAATCTAATGTCATAAAAGTGTGGCACCATCATAAATATATAAATCCATTTCATATGTCAAGGTAAACTACCAAGACCACTAACAAAGTATATCTGGACTTATCACATGTTTACCATTGTGGATCTGGATGTACATATTTCCCATTGTGGATAAGGATACACCTATTTCCCACTATGGACCAGGACACACCAATTTCCCATAGTGGATCAAGTCTATCAAATTGTTTCCCATCATCATCTCATGAGATATAAAGCTTTACCCAATTCAATGGAATGAGATATAGGTCCCACCTATATCATAATGAAAACCATAATTATGTGTGAAACAATATCATAAAACATTCAACATAACATCAAATCATAACCTATGTAATAAAAATGGGTTCCATAAATATTTTATCAATTCGCTATAACATAAACCATTAAAATTAAATGAGTTTCAAAAACATTTCATTAACATAAAAATTAAACATGCAGGGAAATAATAAGAGAAATATTAATAAATATTACCCCCACTAAAGAATAAGTAAAATTATAGGATTTTATATTATATGTAAAATAAATTTTAATGTACATATGGACCATTTATTGAGAAAAATATCCTTTTTTCTTTTAAAAAATATTTTTAAAAGATAAAACATTTTTCAAAATAATTTTGTTTGAAAATAACTATAAAAAATAATAATGGAAGATTTTAAAATAATTTAAAATGTTTATTGGGTGAAATATCCTTATAAATTTTAAAAACACTTTTAAAAACATTTTTTAAAATAAATTTAGAAAACATAGTTTTGGAAGAAAAAGAGTTCTCAACTGAAAAAATGATTTTTCATAAAAAAACCATTTTAACTATTGGGTAAATTAAGAGAAGAAAATGAATAGAAGAAATTTATTCTCCTGAAATAAATTTAGGATAATAAAATTCATTAGTTTCATGAGAGATATATCACAATAATTCATCATTTAAAAGCATAGACATAGAAAATCCTAATAAACAATGTGATTGTAACATAAAAACCATCCCACTTTATTAAATTTGTGTCATAATCCCCAAGAGATAACAAAATTAAATGAAACTTTTAATATAATTAAAATATTTATATTCATGATATAACATGTAAATGGGTAGTATATACATATCATAGAAGAATATTGGCGCATAACATAACTTATGTCCCAATGAAGTAAAATTGAGGCACAAATCCCTTACTGATTTGTTGACTTTTTAAACGTAAACCCCATTAAAGAGAGTTCTTAAAATGGATATTTAAAACTTAAAAATTTTCAGGTTAATCATAATAAAATAAATTCATGGTCATTATATACATCGTATCAATGAATTGCATGGTGAATATGGATTGTGCCTTCTAGAAAAATAAATTTGAGATGGAAATCCTATAGCATAAGTCTTGACTTCCATTGTACTCATTCAAACCTACAGTATAATAAATATATTCTTCTTATACATCTATTAAAGAACAAAATATTTCATACCACATATGGTTTCTTTGTGAGATTTTATTACCCATATATTAACAATTCAATGTTAAAATTATACTTTATGCAATAACTGTTTTGTTATTAATGTTTGTTTTGAATTTTTTATTTGTTGGTCCTATTACATAGATCATGGTTTAATAATCTAGAAAATAGTAATAATGATATAAATATAATATATATTCAGTATATATTTATTTAGAGTAATCCATAATATTTAGATATAAATATTAAATGCACCATTCATGGAGATGGTAGGACCTACATATCCCTGACTGGTATTTCCATTTTCTTATCAGATTGAAAGAAAGAGAAGTAAATAATATATATATATATATATAATAATTATAGAATAATTTTTATGTAATATATGTAAATTTTTTTATTAAACACATCTTTAATACATTTCATGTAAATCATGAATGAATCTCATCACTCCATGAGGCAGTAGTCCACCGTAAACAAGAGAAACATTATCATATTCCCAAAAAATGGAATGTATGGATGTATGTGTAATATAAAAATTCAAAAATAATAATATCATAAATATTATATATAACTTTAAATATATAATTATGACCAACCTTGATAGGTGGTAATAGGAAAATGAATAACATCAGTTCGCGAGCCGATAGTCCACTTTAGACACGAACGATGATTTTATAACCCATTTTATAGAAGTGAAGATGTTTGTACATAATTATATTAACATAAAAACATACCAGTGAATTTTATATAATTATTTTATTATATTATCATGGTATAATAATAATTTAAGGATATTTAGGAAGAAAAAAAATAAAAGTGCTCATTGATGAACATTAACTCCTCTTTGGGTATCCTCATTAAGATTTCACAAAAACCGTACTAGTTTGGAATTATTCCAAAACCAAGGATCCTAATATGAGGGAACAAAAGTTTATAAGGAATTTTGGTAGGTTTTTGTTGATCCAAATGTCTTTAAATGTGTGAATAATTTATGGAAGTGAGTGCCCTTTAATAGTTGAGGAGGCAAGGTTTTTTGTAAATACCCAAAAGCATGCACTATTAGGAGGTCAATATTACCTAAAGTGGATAAATAATTGATAGTTAATGGGGTGTAGGGATGATATGGTTGATAAAAACCTTTAAAACACAATAAAACATATTTTTTAGACATTTTGTTCCTTAAATTATAAGTTTACTTATTTTAACCATTTTGGTTTTTTACTATGGTAACTAGTCTTTTTAACCTTGGTAATTTATCTTTTAATAATAAAATAAAATAATCCTTAATATAAAATATATACCCATTTATTCTAAATATAAAATCAAATTTGAAAAACAAAAATTATATATTTTAATAAAATTAGTTTTAACACAAGCACATGTAACGTGAAAAAACACAGTTTTGACCTTAACTATGCTAACTATGTTTTTACTACTTAGATGTAAATATAGTAATTTTAAAAGAATAATTAGTCCACTAATATAACATAATTTATATTTATTATATTTTAAAAATAAATTTTCAGAATATATGTTTTTTAGTAATTTTAAATCATTTAATAAAAAATAATTTATAACAAAATAATATTAATGATAATTTTGAAATTATTCACTTAAATTGAATTAAAAAAAATCAAAAAAATTATGGAATTAGAAATTTTTTTTTGAAAATTGTGAAACCTGATATTTTCATCTAGAAAATTAATGGAAATCGATAAATCATTCAATTTAATTCACTTTTAATATTTTTAGTATCACTTATTTTATTTTATTTTTAATTAAATAATTACTACATTGGTGTTTATTAAGAATTTAAAGAAATTATTTCTTCTTAATAATAATTAAAATAAATTATCATTCTAAACTAATTTATATTTAGAAAGGATATTTATAAATTAACATATGTTTTTATTTTCCCTATCCAAAATATTCATATATATTAAAAGAAAATAAGGTTCCTCTTTTGTCTTTTTCTTTATTGAAATTATTATATATGTTAATTTTGTGTAAAATTGTCCAAAAAACTTATTAAATAAATAATAATGTAAATAAGTTCAAAATACAGCCATAAAACTGGTTTTGGAAAAGTTATTAAGTTATTTTAACCCTTAACTTCTTAGTTTAACCCCATGGTAAATGAATTTTTTCCATCACGAGAAGTGGTAAAAATTAATTTTAAATTAATCCCACAGACGAGATGAGAAAGTGAGTTTTTAAAGAGAAAATGTTCAAAAGTTTACAATGTTGATATATCAAGTTTCAATATGAAATTGATTATAATGAAGTAAATTGGATTAATATATTTATAATTTAACTACTTATACTTTTAAAACAATTTAAAATTTAATTTAAATTTTTAAATAATTGAGGCAAAAATACATTTTTCAATCAAAATTTAGTATTTTTCACTATTTATCAAAAAATCAATCATTTCAGAAAAATTACAAAAAATAAACCGAAGATAATTTTGAAAATATGAATTCAAAAAAAAAATTATTTTATCAAATTAATTTTCTAAAAGTTTCAAAAATTATTTCTAAAATATGTATGCTATAAAAAGGTGAAAAATCTTTTTTTTAAAATAAAATGTTTTAAGCATAAAATTGGATTTATTATTATTTATTCTATAGAAAACACATAATATGAATATTAAAAAATTTAATGAATATATAATATATTAATTTCATTAAAACCCTTCACCAAAAGTACATCATTTAATTTATTGAGGTAAAACATGTTTATGTGGAAAAAAATAGATTTATCAAAAAAACGATTTATTTTATTGTGAAAATGTTTTTATTAATTATTCACTAAAGAATTATATATAAATGTGTAAAAAATATATTTTCATAATTTATTTAATCCTATTCATACCTTATATTCCAATGATTGGGTGATGAAAATCAAATTAAATAATATTATTTTAATATTATGTTACATTTTTTTAGTCTCAGTGTCGCATATAACAAAAGATAAACTCGTTATTGGGGGTAACACAATATAAAAATAGTGTTGTGTGTAACTAAATATAAAAAAATTATTTCATAATTTTTTTTGAAAATTAAATATATTTTAAATAAGAAAAAAAATTCACAAAATCATGGGGTGTTACACCAAAGGTGTGCCCAATCTCTTAAGCTACTCGTCCCAAGCTTTTGGAAACACCCTCTCAGGGTAAGGGATCCTCTCCTTCTCCTCTTTATTCAAGAACATGATTTATATTATTCCCTTTGTTTTATAGTTTTTCATGGTGTGATATGATTTTACACATCCCTCTTACTTACCATATGATTTCCATGTGGTGAGATACCCCTTTCATTCTCATTAATCCCTCCCATGAACCTTTAAGTACCCCTATTTTGATGCCAAAATTATTCTACAAATTTTACTTACCCAACATTTTTTTGTGAATTCTCATCCTTATTTCCACTCAAGGTTATTTACCTAGATTTATATATCCTTCATTTATTGGGGACTTCCAATTATAAAAACCCAAATCCTTGATCATGGGATAAAAATTTAAAAAAAAAATATTTATGTTGTATGATTCATGTGGAACACTTATAAATTTAAATAATATAGAAAATGAAGTGTTATAGTAGATAGAGATCCAATGTATTCAGTATTTTTTAGTCTTAGGATACATCATGTATGGGATTTGAGAGTAAAACTAATCAATTATGGTACTTTTCAAACCATGTTATTATGTCTTAGTGGTCCGCCCTGATGTATGTTTGTGATGTCATGTTTAATGTAGTCACTACATTCCCATGTTTCCTTTGTTATTTCATGTTATATCATGCCTTATTGTTCAATATTATGTTCTCACCGCTACTATGTTAACATTCATATTGGATCACATATACTAATTTAACTTATTCTTTGATTTGTTTATTCCCTTACTGGGATTTATAGCTCAACCCGTTCTTATGTAGTCCCCAAGTTATCCTATGAAATTTTATAAGAATGATGATATTTTAGGAGAATGTTAAGGATGTTTTTAACAATGTCATGATATTCATGTTTCATATTGATACGATATGTACCTAATTTTCTAAATAAACTAGTCTTCATGATATTTTGGGATTGAATAATGTACACCTTTATGTAATAAATCATGAAATAACATATATTAAATACATGAGTTGTCCTAGTTGGTATCAAAAAAATGTCTAATTATTTCTGGGGTTAAAATTAGAAAAGTCTAGTAAAATCCTTATAGATAATACTAAACATAAGAAAACGTCAACAATTTTTGGTAATGTATAGAGTAAGCAGTTTCCAAGTAAGTACATCCCTTTCTAGATACTACAAGTGGATGTGGATTTGGAAAATATGTATATATGTGTAATAACCCACAAAAGGGGAAAATGATCTAGATTCGATAATTACCTGGTGTTTGAAAATAGGCCTTACTTTAAACCTGGTTTGACACTTACATGGGATATTACTTGGAAAATTCATATTCAACTTACATACCATTATTATGAAAAAAACTTCTATAATATTTTATGTACGGAAATAAATCATGGATAAATTATATTGAAACCTATAAATCCATATGTTAAAGAATATATATCAATTATTAGTTATCTCTTTAATGTTCACGGTTTCCTAATTATGTGTTTAATATTTTATAAATTATCATCCTAAATTTTTATTTTATTCTTGTTAATGGATGAAAATAGGGGAAACTGTGTTAATGACTGATGTGAAGGGAAATGTGAAGACCAACCAAAACATGATGGGATATAAAGTAAGATATCTTATGATTATACCAAACCAACTATCCCAAATCATGATTAAAATATATTACATGTTGAATTTCTAAAAATGAATAAGAATATTAGGAATGAATCTCAAGGAATTTCATCTGATAAAATTGATAATGGAAAGAAAATTCATTTTATAACATGCCCAAAATATGGAAAGAGGAACAAGTGAAATGTTATAATAGAACTCAAAGAAGTATTAAGTGTGAAAGAATAGAGAATAAATTTGCTAATTTTCATGAACAAAGGAGGGTTTAATTTATATAATGGATGGAAATAAAGCTTAATCTATGATACCATTAACAGTTATATGTTTTAAATGTAGAGAAGATGGTAATTATCCAATATAATTATCTATTACAAGGGATAACAAGGATGATGAGCCCAAAAAATCTCCAAAACCAAGGGAATAAGAAATGTCTTTTGATGAGATAGATCATGATGACTGAAATAAAAATAACCACTACATAGAGTTTTATTTATATTTTTTTATTTTAATTAATTCTATATTAGTATATATTTATGTTTTTTATGAACATAACAAGACCACCCTAAATGATTTGACAACATCAGGGAAAAGATTCTATGATTTTTAAATCATATGTTGAAGTCTATGGGAATGTTCTTTAAAATATTATGATTCTATATTTAGTTTAATTTGATTATATTGTTGGAATAGATTGAATTTCCTTATATAAATCCAACATAAATTTTTTGAGAAGGAATTAACCCTCCATACCATGAATCACCCTCTGATTCAATACATGTGCAAAGAGGAAGATGACTCTCTTTTACTATAATCATCTGAAGAATGAATATTATTTCTTTAAGATCAAGAATATCTAGATCAAATGTTTTAGACTAAGTAGAAAATAATCTTTGATGAAATGCCAATTTTTAGGGAATTCATTTATGTGTTTCAATAATAACTTCTTGTTCTTCCTCCTAAATGAGTGGTTGAGTTCTCAATAAATATATACCTAGACCACGTAACTTTCCATGGGCATGTTATCCCCAATAAAGGGATATCTTTGGATTTATAAAAAATATAGGTAATCGAAGGATGTCCTAAACAGATATATATGAATCAAATATATAGTTTCTATGTATTATCTAGGTACTATCGTGGGTTTGTGAGAAACTTCTCATGATTTTGAAGCCCATTAACTATCAAAAACCAAGCCAGAGTGACATCTGACCTGACACCCAACCCATATCGTGGTGTGGCCCGAAGGGCGTTCCCAATCCCCATGACATGACAACTAGTTCCTAGGTATCAATAATATTTTTTGGGAATTATTTAACCCCTGAGTATAAACATAAACAACCAAAAATAATAAATGAAACATTACTAAATAATCATAACCAAACTAGACACAATGATTTTTAGATTCAACATTTATAACTTTAAACAAAACTAAAAAGGGACTATAATGAAAGGTAAAACACAGTACATCCCAAAAACATTCATGAAACATAAGGGTAACCACCCTCAATCCACCACCACCGACACTTGAAACAAGTGGAACACTTGAAATCCAAACCACCAACATCTGCAACAAGTAGAACACTAGCAATCCAAACCACCAACATATCCATGACACATGTTTCCTCTACTAGGGTCATGCATAACAAAGTCTACATACACCCAAAGGTTTATATATGGTGTGATACAAATCTTAGTAGGATACTACCCAAATGAAAGTATTCCATGCTACAATATTAGAAGATAAATTACGATACAAGTTTTATAAATGGCTAGAAACATTTTTATAGTAATAATTTTAAAGGGAAAACATTTCATAGGAATATACTTTTTAAATGAAGAAAATTTGTTTCATCTAAAATTAAACACCAAGTTCACCATATGAAAATGGTGAATATAATATCACAATGGAGAACTTTATCATGGGAAGTACCTATAGACACTAACTCTAGTGGAACACTAAGAACCTCATATCTCAATGAAATATGGTATAACAAACACACTGATCATAGTACTCATGCATGATATATTAGATAATAATTTATACAAGATTCTAGTGGTGTGCAATCATCATAGTTTAGTTAGTGTTGTATCATCAATCTTTATAGAAATAATTGGGCCTCGACCCTGCCGATCCCACTAGCATACTAGTCCCAATCTTCCCACCTAGTCACCTATGATTACCTTTTTTTCTTAATTTAACATTTAACATATCACAAAATCCATCACTTTCACATACAAAACCCAAACACTATGAAAACACCATAAAATCCTATCTTTCACAATCCAACACATGGAAACCACCCTTTTTCATAAACCAACCACTTTCTATTTTACACATAACAAAAATATTTTAAAACACATTTTCCCCCACTTTCAAAACTTCTAAAACCCATTTGAAAACATCACAAGGAAAGAACATAATCAATTTGACTATTTTTAAGGGGAATGGCCTTTAAAATCTACATATAAACAAATTTTACTTTAAAACATGCTTCCTAAAATTTACAAAATTCACAAGTCAAATTAAAAGACCACAATAAGGAAGCCTCAATGCCATTAAAATCTATTTATTTTGAAAAAAATCACTTTCAATAAATTCAAACCTCAAGTGACCTTGAAAAATCATTTTATACCTTTAAAATAACCCATGCAACACTTTCATAAAGCACCACAATTTGGTCCAAAAAAACATATCCGATTTAGTTTATAAAATCCTCTTTCATCACATAAGCATGTCAAACCTTTCCAAAAAAATCATTCCACACAAATAAAGCATAGATAACATGTAATTAAACAATAAAGCATATCAAAAGTATCTGAAAATGTTAGATCATGAAACCACCTACCTCACACTTGGAAACATTAAGAAATTACAGAGATACCACAACCGTACAACTATAATATTCTATAAAGGCAAGATTATAAAACCAAAATCAATATCTCCCCCAACAACACAAGATCAGATCATTATTAGGTCATTCCACCCACTGGAAGATGGGAACTTAAGAAATAAGAAGAAAAACCCGATAAAAGAGGAATAAATCATGGAATGAGTGAATTATTTGGAATTTATTAGAGATCTAATACCAAATACACCACCAAAACATAGGTATAAAGGAGAAAGGAGGGAAAGGGGAGGCACCTAGGTATGAAAATCCTGAGTGGGGGAAGAAAGGGGTAGAAATGGAATTAAATATGAAATGGAAAAATAGTAAATTCTAAAATTTTATTGATTTGGACATGGTGAATGGTTTTCCAAACCATGGGGAAACAATGCGCCCCTCTCTGCCTATAAAAATAATGCTGCATGATTACCCATACAATTTGAAAAACCGTCCGACAAACATGTAGTTTCCTACTGTCAAAAAATGATACTTGGCCGTATAGTATCCTTTACTAGGTGAAAAATTTCCCATAACTATGAAAAAACCTTGCGCCACATTCTTCCAAGTAAAATTTTTCATTCTTAATAAAAAATATTTGGGGAAACTAAGAAATACCCAATGTACAAAATTTAATCAAAGGAATACTTAAAAATAACTTCAAAAATGAAACAATTACCCTGACTATAAAAACTTTCTTCCCTTGGAAATTCATTCCAAGGATTAATCCAAAAAAAAACTGATATTACTCTACAAATATCGGAAATTCCATACAACACAAAATGAGGGGAATTAAAGGACACAACAAATTGAAAAATTGGTTTACAAGATTCAACTTGGGAGGCCAGAATGGACTCCCCACCATATTCATTCTACCCATAGAAAGTCACAACACCTATAGTTGACTGATAAATAGAAAAGGAATTATCAAAACCACATAATCCAACCTCTTCAGCCGTAGAATCCTCAGTCATCACAAAAAAAACTCATACCTATTATATGACACGAAAAAAATAACCCAAACCACTTATCAAATAATGTCAAAAAACTCAAAATAAAAATTTTGTGATTTTTGATTAAAACATGACTGTAGGGAACCCACCAAAATCCCCATGATTACTCAGAAGGGAAACTCAGAGACAAAATCTACAAAAAAACTTCTGTATACCAAGATGAACTAGTGAATAAACCATATTTTCTGAATGGGAGGCCTGAATGGGATCCCTACCACAAGAGATCAGCAAACATTGACCAACTCCTGAAGAGACCACACTAGGCCCAATGGTGGGTCTCCCCACCATTTTAAAATTTCAATTGGTTTCTCAAACAACAACACCTTCCATGGGAAACCCCAAAAACTTTCCACACATATAAAAAAACGTAGGAAAAACCCCCTTCATTGATGAGGGAAACATCCACAAATGAGACAAACCAAAACTGGGAAGGACTAATAAAATATAACCATAATGTATAAACAAATAGAAACTCTCATCTGAAAAGGCATCACCATTGGAATTTAAGAAAAAAAGACAACCGTGAATCCTTATAAATAGGGGCAAATCTTATACCCACAAAGATCACAATAAAAAAACAATACCTTCACAACATTTCACATAAAATGGGGCCTTTACAAGAGAAGGGAGTCACAATAGAGAAGCTTATGTTCTTCATCCAACACTGGAGACCAAAACAAACCAAGGTGACTCACACCACCCCAAGACTCCTGAATACACACCAGCTTATCTATGAGGCCTATGGATGGAGACCTAATGTTTGAAGAATGTCGTAGCTCATAATCAGGAGTTGAATATCCCTAGTTGGAACTCATTATTTCAGTGCCACATGCAGCCACACATCAATCCAAGTAGAACCAATAGAATAAAACACACCATGGAACTCACTTTTCCTCAAAAAATAAATTCATCAAGATGGGGATTTAGGGGACACATAAGAATAAACATATTTCATACTAATGAGATACAAAAAGAACAAAGAACATAAGGGATAAACCTCCATTTATAATAGATAAATTAAGGTTTCTAAAATAAAAACATGCTTATATTAAAATAGAAGTTCTAAAAAGATTCCAAAACATCCACTTCTACATTTTAAAGAAAATATAACACCACAAAAAATCACCCAAAACGAACATTAAAACCAAATATGCATGAAAAATAGATTGAATTTAAATAGAGAACCAAACAACACACTAATCCTACAAATAGGTAGGGTTGTTTTTGGAAAAGGTGGACCTAGTTCCACGATACTTCCTTAGAATATCCTGAATGAGCTATTGAAAGTTACCTAGGCGTCCACATGCATGGAAGGTCATCATAGTATTCATTCACGGTAGTTTATTATGACCAGACATGAAAAAATAATGGAACAACATGATCTTATGCCCAAATGAGCTGATGTAAGATCCAAAGGCCTTTTAATACTGTGTTCAGTACCAGCAATTTCAGGCCACATTCCATTCCCCTTACAAGTATTACCTTCACCACTTCTAGAATAAAACATCAACCATAAAGGAGGAAAACATAATATTTAAAAACTTAGTCATATCAAGAAAACTAAAGTTTCTTTCAATTATTTTCATCCACCATTCCACTTCTAGAAGATTCATATAACCCTAAAATATAACAGGGCTCAACTTCTGAGAATTAAGAAAAAGGTCTATGGGTTAATCAATTTGAGGGTATACGGATGGTGAACCACCAATGTACAAACTTTGAATATCCATAAAATATTGTGTGGGAGTACACTAACCAACAAGTAAATTGAGAACCCAGATCGAACTGATCCATTGGCCAGAACTCATCACCAATAAACATCAAACACACATGGACCAACTCAAAAGACTCCAAAAACATTTCTCAAGAGAACCCACTAACCATTATATCAAAACCAATTAATCCACATGAAATAAATCTCGAGACACCATTCCAACATGAAGAGTTATCAAACTCAAATAACCTCACAAAAAACATTACCAAATCACAAGGAGACAGACCACCTAACTTTTTTTTATCAAAACACCACATTTTTCCTTAAAATAACATTTGAAAAGGAAATAGGCTTTGTGGGATTCTCACTCACCAATGGTTTTCTATGGAGCCTCACACATGCATATTCTTATGACAAACCGGGTACTCATCCACTTTCCCACACATATCCATGCATGTCATCACTCATGGAAATACCAAAGGTAAAAACAATTTCCAAGATAATACATTCAACATACACCTCTGAATTCTCAATTTAACATCCATTTAAAAATTAATAAAGCTTTTCAAAATATCACTAAATCTAAAGTCAAAAATCATTTCCAAACTCCACACATTAATCTACGACATTTCATCCCATTCAAAACCATTTTTTTGCAGCTCAAAAAATTCCATTTAGAACAGATTTCTAAAACACACCTTGAAATAGTTCATGTTTTTCCAGACAACCAATTTCGTTAAACGATAAGTTTTGATTATAAAAAGTCTAATATTGATAATATCATTCCTATTTACTCAAAAATAATTTTATAAAAATCAAATTTTCTAATTCTTCCTTTAAAATGATCATGGAATCTCATTTTTCATCATTCCAAAACCAAACCATTTACAATTTAATACCCATTTTTTACAATTTATAAAACAATGGTTCACAAAATATTTTTTCAGAGTTAAAGAAGACCCAATATAATCCACAAGGGCAAAATAATATCTACGGGTAACTTGACCAAATAGTTGGTGGTGATATGCCAATCACACCACTATCATAGATAGTATTCAAGGGCCATGTCCCCATATTCACATGGTTTTCTAGGAAATGCGGGCTCATTGAGACCACTATCTCGAATCCAATTTCATTTCCCAAACACCAAACAATCAATATAACCAAGTAAGACAAATAAAACTCAACATCCCATGTTGACTCGAGTCCCATCATGAGGTGTCCTAGTTAGGCACCCTACCCACAACTAGAACCTCATGACCTGATATCCCTAGCTCCAGTATACCCATACTCTTCCACAAATAACATGACCCAAAAAGAGCGTAACCCCCTATGATACTATTTTTTCACAACCCAAGACAGAGTACCATCTCACTTAAAACCTGACCTGACCCATGACATATATCAAATGTCATTATCGATCCCCAAGGGAAATAAACTAGTGTCTCATGTTCCTGGACCATTACTGTGCTATTTCAAGGAGGTGTTAAAGGTGGTATAAGCAACAGATAAAAACCATTGGCTAGAATGGTCCCTCCCTAACGTGTCACTAGGATCCTATCACTGGATTCTACAGATTCAAATCTTTTTTTCTTCATTTATTTGACATCATATTATTCAATCCAAAAAAAGGATCCATATTTTTAGAGTCTAGGGAAGAAGAGTGTGTTGACCAATCCATGTAGTGGCTATTCAGATCTCTCGCTGTCATGATTTGTGAATGATTTAGTAGATTAGGATGTTTCTAAAGCTTATACAATTTTAGAGACTCCAAGAGTTAGTCCCTAAATTGTGAAAAATTATAAGAGGCATTTTGGGGAAGGCTGTGAAGAATCAGTGTTATTTCTGAATAGATTTGTGGTGCTGGAGGTTCCAGGTTGTGATGAAGTGGTTCAGGGGTCGATGGGGCCTGAGGGGGACAATCCTAAGATTATTAGTTCTCCCTGTACGAGTTGTGGTCCTGTTAATCACTCAATATCCCACTCTCATTCCCATGATAATAGAGTATTGTTAGTTTTATCAGAGTTGAAGATGAGTTCTACTTTGGGTTTTAATCCCACCTCTATCTATCATCAATGATTTTCGTAATGGTATAGAACGTGACGAGTTTGGGTGTGAAGTCAAAAAGTGAATACATTTGGAATGAAACTAATAATTTAAAACTATATTTTATTACTATTATAGAACTCAAACCATCATCTAATCATATTAAATTCTTTACTAAATATATGGTATTATTAGATTCATTGCATCCCAAACCATGTAATCAACATATATGGGTTTTCTAGAAGTGCAGTATTAAGGTGCAATGGGTTGACACATTATAGGAATATTTTTCTGCTAAAGTGAAAATGGAAGTGTTGTATTTTTTTTCTTTTGTGTATGCTAGATGAAACACTATTTAAAGGATAGATTTTTGGCAGAACATGAATATTTGTTTTCCTGGGAACTTGTCTTGGTTTATTGCAGGTGATTTCAATACTATTGAAAATTCTTGAGAGAAGAAATACAGTGTGGATTATTCCAATATCGCTATGCAGGATTTCAATTATTTCATATCCTTTAGTTTTTTGTTTGATATAGGGTACATAGGTGTTATTTTTACTTGGTGTAACAATATGAAGGGAAACAGGAGGATTTGAAGTAGAATTGGCCATTTCCTTGTCGATATTCAATGCGTAGATTCCTACCCTCAGGTGTTAGTCAATAATATTTTATGAACATCATCAGATTACTCTCCCTTAGTGATAAATATTTAAAGTGATCATAGAGATCCAGAGTAATTCATCTACTCAAGAATCTGGGTGAATGTTGAAGGTTTCATAAAAAAGGTCAAAGACTCTTGGTTGCAAAGGGTTGATGGGAGACCCTGCGAAAGCTTAATGAAGAGACTTAAGAGGCTAAGGAATGATCTTATGGGATGGAAACTATGCATGAGTAATAGTGAAACTTCCTTAGAGATGATTCTAGAGGGTATTTAATGGCTTGAATGAAAACTACAATAGTCCTGGGAGGATGATGTTTTTTCCCTTAGTGACAAGAAAAGCTTAGTTACTGATAAACTGCTAGAAATTGGAATGGGTTATAGAGATAAATCATTGGATACTTATTTGAAGGAGGTTTATAGGAACATGACCTATTTTTATTATTGTATTAAGGAGACTAAGGATTCATATAAACTGAATATCATATTACCAGATGGGTCCTTCACTAATAATTTTGATATTGCTGGGAATTTGTCCTTATAGTTCTTCAAGAACCTGCTGGTAGAACCTGATAACTATTCTGAGCTGAGGATGGACAATGAGGAGGATGATGAAAGGTTTTGGAAGTGTATTCCAAGGTTTATTGAGGATAGTGATAATGAAAATTTGGAGTCATTTCCAACTGAGGAGGAAATCAATGAAGCTGTGTTTAGCATGAAAGAAAATAGTACACCGGGAGAAGATATATTTCCTAGATATTTTTTGTCAATTAATTGGAGATCATTGGTTCTCAAGTGAATGAATAAGTGTGTGATTTCATCAGGGGGTCACTTCCGAGGGATGCCTATTGCTCGAGAGTGGTTCTAGTTTCTAAATTTAAGCATCCTAGATAAATCATCCAAAATCATCTAATATTATTATGCAACTTTGTGTATAAAATTCTTTCTAGTATTATAACTAAGAGGCTATAAATATTTGTATTGATAATTGTGTCTGATGAATAGCATGGTTTCCTTTTAAAAATGGGAATTCAAGGGGAGGTGGGGATAACTCAAGGAATGATTGAGGATATCAATAAAAATACTTTAGGATCAAATATCATAATCAAAGTGGACGTGGATAAAGAGTATGATAGGCTTGAGTGGGGACACATTATTAAAATTATGATAAACTTTTGTTTTTGGGCTTGGGATTACGATCTGTTCTTCAAGTGCTTTTCTTCTCTATGGCTGTCAATTTTCATCATGGAGAAAAATTTTGGTTTCTTAAAAAGGGATTATGGTTTGTAGTAGGGTGATCCATTATCACCTAACCTATTTATCATGGCCTAGGACACCCTATCTAGGAATATGAAGTATCATTTAGAGTAGGGGTCCATTATACCGTATAATAATTGGGAGGGTGACAGTATCATTTCTCCTTTGATGTTGGCCAATGAAATTCTATTTTTCAGTAATGGAAATGAATGATATATTAATGGTTGGAAGAAAATGATGGGATTATATAGAAATCAATGTGAAAATAGGTGAACTTATAAAAGAGTAAAGTTTACAACTCCAATATGTGTGCCGACCGCCATGCCAGGGACATCCAATATAGATTTTGTATGGATGAGAAGTATCTACCTATGATTTATCTAGGGGTGACCATTTAAAATGTTGAAATAAATGAGATATTAATTGGTGATATTTTTGGGAAAACTATAGGTCACATCAACAACTGGAAAAGAATTTTCTTAACTTTTGGTGGTTATATCATACTGATAAATAGTATTTTGTCCTCCATGACGATGCATGTGGTCCTATTCATAAAGGCTCCAAAAGGTACCGTAGACCGAATTAAAAAAATCTTATCAAAGTTTATTTGGGATTCTAATGGAACTGGTAGATGTCACTGGGTAGGTTGGATGAAATTGGAAAGACCGTTTGAATAAGGGGGAGTTAATATATGTGATATTTTGGAAACCATGATGTCCATCCAAGTGAATCTATCAAAGGAAATCATTGAAGGGAAGTCTCTTTGGGAGAAATTCATGAAACATGGGTATGGGGAGAGATATAATGAGTGGTATTCTCGAATGAAGAAGCCATAAAAGTTGGAAATAATCATGATTGAACTTAGTTAGGTTCTTGAAGATAATTTCTGTTTGGTGGTGGGGTGTGGTATGATTAGATACTGGAGAGATAATTGGATTTGTAACCATCTATTCTTCCTAGTATATCTAACTTTGGATATAATATTCAAATAAAAATCTTGTTTCCCGAACCTTATCCAAAAGACACTCGATTATCATAAAAAATGATATGTTCAAAAGCATTCTATTTTTAGATGATCAATATAGACATGTTCTATCCTTTTTGAAATTAGGGTGTTTCAACGGTAATGAACTATGAGAATTTCTACATGTTTGATCAGGAAATGATGAATGGGATTCAAACCTCGGGTAAAATGGCTCCTGAAAAAGTTGAATTCCCTTATATGGTGTTTGTGAAAAAAGGAACTCCCGATGGAGGATAACATTCCCAACAAAGGGATTTCTCCAGCATCTAGATGGTGGTATTGTTCCACACCATGTCAGGAATCATGTTGGTATATGTTTTTCAGGAGTTATATAGTGACATTAATATGGAACCTTATAGAAAAATGCATAGGGGTGGAAGGAGGTGGGGAATTAGTAACAGAGTTATTATCCAACTAGTTACAATGGACTAAACCTTTCTGGGAGGAGATAAATGCGGGCAACATGGGTTTTTCTTCAACATGTTGGGTCATTTGGAAGGATTGTTATAAATCATGATAAATAAGTGCTTATTCATACTCCTTTATTCAAGTATGGAAATGATATCTGGTGGATAAGCTAGGGGGTATCCATACATGGTGGTACACTTCCTCTTCCCTCAGGAAAATTATTCCAAGAGTGATTCTATTAGAAAAATGCAATTTAAGAAGCAACATGGGGACATGGGTACATTTGAACCATCCTTCTACTAGGATAATACTTAATGTGGATAG
Source organism: Viscum album (assembly GCA_963277665.1). Taxonomy (NCBI): domain Eukaryota; kingdom Viridiplantae; phylum Streptophyta; class Magnoliopsida; order Santalales; family Viscaceae; genus Viscum; species Viscum album. Next base: position 507,589,453 of record OY728131.1, on the reverse strand, counting down.
GTCAAGTAAAGCAGGTTACATGATAGGTGGAGGGTTGGTAAAGTATGGAAAATGCTCAATTATTTTGGGTTTCAACACATACGATGGAATAGGTAACTCTCTCGGAGAGGAGGTAAGGGTGTTGATCAGTTTCATCCAATTGTTCAAATTATATAACATTGGCCTCAAGGAAGTGAAAACCGATTCCAAAGTTATTGTTGGGATGATGAAAGGAAGGGAGTAGTCCCCATGGGGGTTGGTATATCTAATTATTAAGGGGAGGGGATTATTGGATCCTAGAGAAAAGGTTGGGCACACATGGAGAGAAGGAAACTTTTTAGTTGATGCTTTAGAAAGTAAATATGGTCCTCGTGATACTTTCATATTATTTTTTGTATGGTATTGATTCCGAATGAGTGTAATGTAATTTTTAGAGGTGATTTCCTATGCCTAAAATATTTTCACCTCCCTTGAAATGTAATCCATTTTACTTTAATATAATAAAAATTCTAAATTTCCGTCAAACCAACAATAATAAATGAAACATAACTGAATAATCATAACCAAATGAGAAACAAAAAAAATCAGATTCAAGATTTCCAACATTAAACAATACTAAAATGGAGCAATAATGAAAGGGAAACCATAAAATTTCACAATAACATCCATGAAACATGAGGATCACCACCCTCAATTTACCACCACCAACACCTACAACAAGTATAACACTAGAAATATGAACCAATAACATATGAAACAAGTGGAACAATAGAAATATGAACCACCAACATCTCCATGACACATCTTTCCTTTAACTAGTTCATACATAAAAAAGTCAACATACACCCAAAGGTGTATATAGGGTGTGATCAAAATCCTAGTAGGATTCCACCCAAAAAAAAGATTCCATGCTATAACATTAGAAAAAAAATTAACATGCATGATTTATAAAGGTCTATAAACATTTTTATAGTGATCATTTTAAAAGTAAAACATTTCAAAGGAAGAAATTATTTAATGTAAGAACATTATTTTCTTATAAAATGAGACCCTAAGTTCACCATATGTAAATGTTAAGTACAATATCACAAGAGAGAACTATGTCACGGGAAGTCCCTATAGACACTAGTAATAGTGAAACACTAGGTACCTCGTATCTCGGTGAAATGTGGTATAACAATTACACTGATCACCATCCTCATGCACAAGCCACAATAGAGGCATCTATCCAAGATTATAGTGGTCTCAAATAATCATAGTTTATTTAGTGTTGTCTTTTCAATCCCACTATAAATAACAGGGTCTCGAACCAACTGATCCAACTATCTTACTAGTCCTAGTCCGCCCAACTAGTCTCCTAAGATCCCCTTTGTGCTCAATTTCACATTTCACATGTCATAAAATTAATCACTTTCATATACACATTCCAAAAATTGTGAAAACAATAGAAAATATCCACTTTTATAAACCAAAACATGTAGTCTACCCCTTTACAAAAAAACCACTTTCCATTTTAAACACAGCAAAACTATTTGAAAACAAAATTTACACCACATTTAAAATTATTTATACCCAGTTAGAAACATCAATAGAAAATGACATAATCAACTTGACCATTACCATGGGGAAACCCCATTTAAAATCCACACATAAAAAAATTTCACTTTAAAACATGATTCCCAACATCTATACAAATCACAAGTCAAATTAAAATATCACAATAAGGAATCATTCATTCCATAAAAATCCATTTATTTTGAAATAATAGCTTTCAATACATTCTCACCTCAAGTTACCTTGAAAACACATTTCACGCCTTTCAAGAAACCCAAGAAACACTTTCTTGAAGCACCATAATAAGGTACACAGAAAAACATAGATATTGTCCTTTATAAAATCCAATTCCATCACATAATCATTTCAAAACCTTACAAAAAAATTTTTTCACCCCACAAATAAATCATAAAAAACATATAATTAAACAAGAAATAATATCAAAAGCATCTAAAAATGATAGATCATGGAACCAACTAACTCACACTTGGAACTTCCAAAAATTAGTGCGAAACTGCAACTGCACCACCAAAAGACCCTATAAAATAAATATTAGACAACCACTATAAATATATCCCATAAAAACACAATATCAAACCATAATTAGGTAATTATACCTATTGGAAAATGGGAACTCATGAAAGAATAAGAGAAACCTTATAAAAGAGAATGAAATCAAAGAACGGGGGACTTGGAGTTTCTTAGATATTTTTCACCAAATCCTCCACCAAAATGGATGTCCAAGGGAGAAATGTGGGAGGGAGGATGTGCATAGGTCTAAAAATCCCTAGTGGGGGAAGAAAAGGTGGAAATGGGGTTAAATTTGAAAAGGAGAAAATGGTAATTTCTAAAATTTTATTGACCAGGACACGACAAACATTTTTCCTATATGATTTTCTGAATCATATTGTAATCATGAACCCCTATCTTCCTACAATGATCAAGTCACATAGTTACCTGCACTATTTGAAAAACTATGCGATAACCATGCGGTTTAACACTTTCCAAAAATGACACTTTCCTACACAATTTTCTAGGATAGGTTCACAATTTCCCCTAATAATGTAAAAATCATGCACCACTTACTTCCATGTAAAACTTTTCCATTTTAATCAAAAATACTTGGGGAAACTAAGTAATAACCAATGTATAGAATTTAAACAAAGGAATACTTCAAAAATAAAGTTATAGATGTTAAACTAACCATTCATACTCCAAAGTGAATCAATTTTGTCTGGAATATTTAATGTGAGGAAAAAATTAAAGAGCTAAAGAAGAGGGTAATAACTAAACCTCTTATCTCATTACCCAAAAGAGGGGAAGGATTTGTGGTCTACAGTGATACATCAAAAAAGGGTCTTGGGTTGTGTACTCATGAAAGATGATAAAGTGATAGACTATTACTTCTGTCAAATAAAGATCCATGAGAAGAACTACCAGAACCATGATCTAGAACTAGCTGCAGTGGTCTTTATAGTGATGATATCATGACATTATCACGAAGGAAAAAATTGTGAAATATATACAGATTATTAAATACTCAATTATTTTTTCATTCAAATGGATATTAATACATTCCAACAATAGTTGTAAGAGATAATAAAGAATTATGTTGATTCAATTAATTACCACATCTAGAATGAAAACAAAATGGTAGATGTTATGAGTAGAAAGGATCTCTTTTACTATATCCATGATGAGGATTGAAATATATTGAATCTTATTGGACTTTTAAAGGAATAATATGGGAATAATAAAAGGATCATCATGATACCTATATAAAATAACTTCTCAACCATCCATTCTTGAGAGGATCAAGGAGGCATAGAAAGACGATGAGTTGCTAGAGAATAAGGTTGAAAATATTCGGGATTTTAACTTTCCTGAATATGGATTTATATTATTTTGATCCTAGATATGAGTTCCATCAATACTAAAAATTAATAGGGAACTTATGGATGATTCACATAGCTCATTGTTATCTATTAATCAAGAAATCACTAAGATGTATAGATATTTGATGAAAAACTTCTTGTGGGATAACATGAAGAGGGAGATTGCAGAGTTTGTATCTAAATTATTAGTATACCATCATACCAATGAATTATGATATAAGTATAAGGGTATCATGCAACCATTTCCCAGAACATGTTGGAAATGGGAAAAACATCCACGGATTTTGTTATAGGACTTATTAGGACACCAAAAGTAAATAATTCCATATAGGTGGTAGTTAATCACCTTACTAAGTCAGCTCATTTAATTACTTCCAAGAAAGATTTATCACTTGAATAAATCACCAAGATATACATAAGTGAAGTGGTAATACTTAATTGAGTTACAATCTATATTTTATATTATCGTGATCAAAATTTTACCTTAAGGTTTTGGAGAAGTCATCAATAACCATTGGTTACAAAATTGAACTTCAACACTTCTTATCACCCTTATAAGGATGTTCAATCTTAAAAGACCATTCAAACATTGGAGGATATATTGAGATCATGTTTAATAGATTTACAAGGATATTTGGACCAAAAACTTCTCCTAGTGTAGTTATCAAATAACAACAATTTCTATTATAGCTTTCAAATGGAACCTTATGGGGATCTCTATGGGAACGGGTGCTAGACTCTAACATGTTGGGATAAATATGGAGAGAGGAAGATAATGGGACCTAATATTATCCAATAAATTATAGACAAGGTTCAAACCATTAAAAATCATATGAAATCCACACATAGTAGAAAGAAAACCTATGAATACAATCATCAATGTGATATAGAGTTTGATGTTAGAGATAATGTTTTCCTTCATATATCACCATGAAAGAAATTCATGATGTTTGGTAAGAAGGAATATCTTAGTCATAGATACATCATCCCCTTTGAGATCCTTGATCATATCAAACTAGTGGCCTATCTAATAGCACAACCACCTAACCTCTCTCAAGTACATAATGTTCTCTATGTATCCCTATTTAAAAGTACATACTAGACCCCACACATGTACTGAATCCAAATGTGGTACCATTGGAAAATGATTTTTTATATAAGGATAAGCTAGTGAAGATATTAGATTGTAGAAACAATGTTCTATAAAATAAGAAAACTCACCTGGTCAATGTATTATGGGGAAAACACAAGTTTAAAGGAGAAACATGGGTACTAAAGAGGCAATTAAATAGAATCTCCCCCATCTTTTTTAGTGTATGAAATGAAAATTTTGAGGGTGAAATTTTAAAATGGTTTAATAATGTAATTAACCATTATTTTAAAAATTAATTTCCATATTTTTGAATAAATAAATTCATTATTAAGTAATGACATTATATAAAAAACATGCACTAATTTTGATATTTAGAATAGCTATATGGTGTGTATAAATAAAAAGTTCGTTATGAATCATAAAAATGTTTAATATAGTTTTTTTATAGTGACTATTGAGATTATTATATTAAGTTTTATGATAAAATCCAATTGACACAGACAAAGGAAGTGTTTTCCTCAACCCATAGGATTGTACCCTATGAACCCAATTTATCAGAGCTTTTGAGGGAGATACCATCATTTGGATTTTCCCTTGATCTAACCCAAAAAGATATTCGACAACAAAATCATGATATAAACCATTTACAATATATGTTCAAGCTAATCGAGATCATGACACAAACAATGTATGTCGAACCACCATAAGAAAATGTCACCATTACACACCTTACCCTTAGTGCATTCATTGGTGTAATAAAGGGATATGCATCTTGTAATGACCCAAACTTTTATCAATGAAAATTCCTCTTGATATAATTAAATGAATTATTATGTAAAATGGTTATATAAAACATATCCAATTCCTTTGTTTTATGTTTTTCGATTTTAAAATACCATTAAGAAGTGTTATCGTTGCTAATATATCCATTGAATAGTGATCACATGATTATTATAAATACAGGGTTTTAACAAATCCAGTTAACTTAGACAAAGGAAGAGATAGCCTAATCCAAGAGAATTTCTCCATACGAAGACCATTTATTTGAGCTCAGAAAATATGTAGCATCATTGGTATTTTCTCTTGACCAAGCCCAAGCTGAGCTTCAACACGTTAAGCTCAAACGAAACTGCCTATGAGAGAAGTGGAAGTTAATAGAGATTACCACTCAAGAGATGTTTTCCGAGCCACCCAAGAGTTTGTCACCATCATAGAACATACCATTTGGTCTTATAAATGTGTTATAATGAATTATGTAACAATACCCTAGCACTATGATTATGTGCATTATTTTTTTATAGAATTAATAGTATATATTCATTTAATAATTGTTACTTTGTAAACAGTTTTTAAATCACAAATAGTATTTTTAGTTAATGTTCAATTAAGAAATATATTTTGATCAATTAATGGATTTTTTAATTAAATAATATTTTATAAAAATATTATTAATAAATCACTTTTGATTAAATATAAATGATCATATATTTTTTATGAAAAAAATTGTAATTTTTATTAAGGTTTGAAACCCGTTTTTTCCAAAACCCATGAATTTGTGATAAATGTCAGTTTTTATTTTAAGAGTAAAAATTCAAATATTTAAAAAATTATTTATATAAAATAGATATTATTTTTGGAATTAGGATGTTGAAATTATCCAATGGTGAATTTTTCATAATTTTCTGTGACAGTTAAACTTTTGGCAAAAAATTAAATACTGTTTAAATATATAAGGTGTTTTATGACATCATAATGACCCAATAGTGATGTAATAAAATAATATAAATAATATTTTTGGAAAATATATTTTTTATATTTAAAATAATGTGATTTTTTCTTTCTTTGATTAATTTTATGGTGCCTTATTGGATGCTCAAAAACTTATAAAACATTTTAACTTTTTAAATTTATTTCCTTGAGAGTGTGACTCACCTTCACATAAGAAAGCCTAATATTTTAATAAGTTAGGTTGATGGACATATAAAATAATTTTTTACACAAAAATATTGATAAAACCATGGGATAAAAACATGGTATGGTTTGTGGTTTTGATTAGTTTAATGTGTAGTGTCCAAAACCTAAATAATAACAAATTCCCTCTCTTTTCCTATATAAAACCACCCAAGATCCCAATTACTCATCACTAAAAGCATTTGGAGCTAGAAAAAACTATTCCATACCCTCTATAGAATCCTCTAAGGGTGCCCCAATCTCCCAAAAAGCCTCTCCCAAGATTTGGGATCATACTTCCAAGTAAGGGATTTCTTCCTTTCTCATTTTTGTCCAAATTCCATTATGTTGTTATGCCATTTTATTTTAAATTAAAATTGTTGGGGTTTGATTTAGAACCTCAAATATAATTAAATACTTATGTTTTCATAATTATATACCATTTTCTCTCTCATTAATTCCTCCTATGAACACCCATTACCATGCCGAAATTCTGTATGAGATTTCTCTCTCCTCATCCACATTCAATAAATTTCTTTGTATTATGAATATAAATTACATTAAACATGCTGGGACTTGTATATATATAAGCCCTTAATATTAATTTCATGTAAATATGACGAGACACCCATTTATCTCTCACCAAACATTTTTATGAATTCTTATGACACGCCATTATTCTGCCGAAATTACACCATGATTTTCCAAGCCAAAGTCATAGTGTAGTGAATACCATGCCCATTTCTCTGTCAAGGGTATTCACCTTTATGAACATTTACTTATTAATTATATAGATTCATGTATTAATTACACATTCCTTTATCATTTAATAAATTATTATTTTTAATGAATCCATGTTATATGATCCATGTGACAAACTTATGCATGAAATGAAATGATTAAGAAGGGTGTGCCCTGATAGCGCTCCAATGCATTGGTTAAAGATTAGTATCATGATAAATCAAGTGAAATGAGGTTTTACTCATTCTAATTCAATTTCAATGAGGTTTTACTCATGTTCCATGTGCAATGAGCCTTGACTCATTCTAAGATCATGTTAAATGTTGATTCCACATTTCTAAGTTATGATAATCATGCTATATCATGCCGTTATATTCATGTTTCTATTATGATCCATTGATATTATTATTTCCTAACATGTGTTTTATTATTCATTTTATGAGTTTTTTACTCCCTTACTGGGTTTTATATATCACCCTTTTCTTATTCATGTCCTCAGGTTATCCCATGTAATGATAAGTACGAAGAAATGTGTCTGGTCAAGTAAAATAAGTTTTCAATAAAGATTTGTATTTCATATTTTAAGTTGTTATTTATTGTTCCTAAGCCCCAAAGATACCAGACTTATCAATCATCAATTTTGTATCAAGTGAACATTTTATGTATCAAATCATGTTTAAGTGTGTAATAAAGAGCAGAGTTGTTATAGTTGGTATCAGAGGATAGGTTTAATTATTTTTGGTATTAGGATTAGAAAAACCGAGTGAAATACTTAGAGACAATACTATGTATAATAAAAACATCCCTAAATTTTGGTGAGTATTGAGTAAGTGGTTTATCAAGAAAATACATCCCTCTATGGATATGAGTAGGTAGAGGCATCTCTCGCATAGATGTATCTAGGGGTAAAACCCGAACACACCAATTTAGCAAGAATCGAACAGGAACTGGTACACGAAAATAGGCCTTGCTACACTCTTGGTTATGATACTCTCATGGTATATGATTTAGTAAATTCATAAGCTTAGTACAAACCATTATTAATGGAATAAAAAATTCCCCCTAAAAATATATTTTGGGAAGTAGATTATGGATAACGTAGATTGAATCCTATAAATTCACAAGTCAAAGAAATAAATGTAATTTATAAGTCATCTGTTTTTGTCTTCAGATTACCCTTAATGTTTTACCCATATCTTTCCTTTTATTCTAGCCAATGGCCAGTAATAGGAGGACTCGGGCTAGCAACTGAAGAAAAGCTCAATGTGATGATTGTTCTAATGAGATTCCCAATCTGATGGGAGAGGGTGTCGTAAAATTTTTCACAATACTCTTTCAGTTAACACATGTTTTGAATAGAAACATGGGTCAAGAGGAATGTTGAACCCCCCTAAGAAATAACAAGTCACAATCTAGAGATTCATGAGACAAAGGCCTCCTACTATTATTGGATCATCCAATCCCTCAATTGCCAAAAAATGGATCAACTCCATCAAAAATATATTCTCCACCCTTAAATGTTCTGAACAAGAGAAGGTTATTATAGATACTTATTGTATGGATGGTGAAGCTGATAAATGGTTGACATTGATAAAAAAATACGAAGCCTAAGGAGGATATCGAGGTTTCAGAATGAAAGGATTTCCATAAAATGTTTTTCGATAAATATTTTTCTCGCACCCAATGACTTATGATGGAAAGGGACTTATTTTACCCCAAGAAAAAAGAAAATTAATCCATTGGAGCATACGAGGAAAAATTCACAAGGCTTGCACGATATGCCTCCGGCTTTGTCATTACTCCCGATTGGAAGGTTGATCGCTTCTTTGGTGGGATAAATCCTAGCCTACAGAAACCTCTGGCGATCTACAACTTTGATATCTGTGAGGAAATTTTACGGCGTGCCCTCAAAGTTGAAATAGAGATCGGTGAATATCAAGGGTATCATGGGGATAAGAAGCATAAGGTAGAATTTAATTCTGGTAGTTTGATGGATAAATCCAATTGTGATAAGAAAATCTTGAACCCCACCTGCCAAAAGTGTGGAAAGAAGCACCCAAAAAATTTCTTGAAGGGTATGAGGAAATGATTTAGGTGTGGAAGAGAAGGATACCACTCCATTTACTATTGATAAGAAAAACCAGAAGCTATGACATAGGAGAGGAATGATCTATTCGACCCTCAATGCATTATTCATTGCTTCAACTACAAATAACCATGGAACTTTTCAAACCAGTTTCCTATGCCAAGGGTTTTTGAAGGCAACCAACAACCGCCAAGACAACAAGGTAGATATTTTTCCATCACTACCACTGAAGTGAACCCAACAATGATGTGGTTATATGTACTCTAGTTATTCATTCAATAATATAGAACTTACTTTTTGATTATGGTTCTATGCATTATTTTATATCCAGAATGTTTATTAGAACAATACCAACACTACCGCAAGTTGTGGAAGTAAAAGTTTCAGTGAGAACGGAAAATGGGGAAATAATTTCATCCCATGAATATAACTCCTCCCCTATCATAATTTCTATATTGAACTTCCCAGAGAACCTCTTCATACTTCCCCTAGTGGGATTTTAAACAATTCTTGGCATGGATTGGATTTACCTTTATAAAGCCAACATAAATTGTCGTGAGAGGGAAATCACTCTCCATATGGAGAATCGACCCCCGATACTATACAAGTGCAAGGAGGAGGATGAATCTTCTTTAGAACAATCATATTAAGCATGGATATTACTACCATATGATCACACATATCTTTATTAGATGATTGAGTCTAAAGAAGCAACTATACTTGAAGACATTCCTAATGTGAGGGAATTCAATGAAGTGTTTCCCAAGGAATTTCCCAGTCTCTCTCCTAGAAGATATGTTGAATTCTATATTGATCTTATACATGAGGAATTTCCAATATCCAAGACTCCGTATAGAGTGGATATTTTAGAGCTTTAGGAGGTAAAGAAACAACTACAGGAGAATATGGATAAAGTGTTTATACGCCCAAGTACTTCCCCATGGGGTGAACTAGTCCTCTTCGTCAAGAAGAAGGATGTGTCAATGTACCTTTTCATTGATTATTTTGAGCTCAATAAAATAACAATAAAGAAAAAGTATCCCCTACCATGAATTAATGACTTGTTAGACCACCTACGTGGAGTAGAGCACTTCTCCAAGGTGGACATCCGTTCAAGATATTATCAAGTAAGGGTGAATAAAGAGGATATCTCCAAGGATTATTTTCGTACATGATATAGGAACTATGAATTCATAGTAATGCCTATTAGACTCACTAATGATATGAAAATATTCATGGAAATGATGAATATATTTTTTATATATTACCTCGAAATTGTTTTGGTAGTTTTTATAGATGATATTCTAATATACTCCAAATCATAGGAGGAGCATGAGGAGCATCTAAGCACTATACTAGAGACCATGCAAAATAAGAATCTCTATGAAAATTAAAACAAGTGTGAGTTCTAGTTGAAGGTGGTCTCACTCATGTGTCATATCATCACAAGAAATGGGATATCTATGGATCCCTCCAAGACAGATGTAATTGAGGGATGGTTGAGGCCAACATCAGTGATGGATATCCATAGCTTCTTGGGGTTAGCTGGATATTATCGCTGATTTGTGAGAAATTTCTCAACACTATCAAACCCTCTTACTAAGCTAACTAGAAATGGAGTCAAGTTTTATTGGACTAATTAATGGGAAGATATCTTCAAGGAGATGAAAAGGAGGCTTATCACTATGCCCATGATCACACTACCCACAGGTGGAGAAATATTTTTGGTATTTTGTGATGCTTCGAAGAAGGGCCTGGGATATGTGTTAATGCAAAATGAAAATGTAATTTCCTATGCTTCAAGGAAATTGAAAGTTCATGAGAACTATCCAACACATGATCTAGCGTTAGATGAAGTAATATTCATGTTGAAAATTTGGAGGCATTACCTCCTTGGGGAGATGTGTGAAATATATACAGATCACAAAATCCTCAAGTATATATTTACAAAGAAAGAGTTGAACATACACCAAAAAAGATGGTTAGAGTAGATAAAATACTATGAATGCTCAATCCATTACCACCCTGGGGAAACGAGCAAGGTGGTGGATGCCCTAAGTAGAAAGGACCCAACTATTCTATCATTGATGAGAATCGAAAAGTATCCAATCTTCTTAGATTTGATGAAGATGGACACGAGAATCATAAATAAGGGAACATCATCAATCATTTCACAAATTATTTCTCAACCATCTCTTTTGGAAAGGTTAAAGGATGCTCAAAAGGATGATGTTGGAATTCAAAAGAAAGTGGAAACTATAAGTGATGGGAAATCGTTGAAGTTCAATGTTAATGAATAAAGAATTTTGATATTTGGGAGAATACCATGTCTTCCATCAAATACGAAGTTAAAGAATGAAATTTTGGATGATTCATATAATTAAAATTTCTACATTCACCTAGTAAACACAAAGATGTATCGAGATATCTGACGGCATTATTGGTGGGATAACATGAAGAATGAGATCGCTGAGTATACAACTAAGTTCCTGGTATGAAAGCAAGTGTAGGTTGAGAGGAAGAAGTCTTATGGGATGATGCAACTATTACCTATACCAACATGGAAATGGGAGAACATCACTGTGGAATTTATCACCAGACTTCTGAAGACATCCAAAGGAAACAACTCTATCTGGGTTGTTGTGGATCATCGTACAAAGACCGCACACTTTATTCCAATTCGAGAGGACTTTTCATTGGGTCAAGTGGAATGAATATATATCATAGAAGTGGAAAGTATGCATGTAGTACCAATATCTATTATATCCAATCAAGATCCAAGATCCACCTCTATGTTTTGTAATAGTATTCAATGTGATATGAAAATTGAGCTGAAATTTAGTATGACTTATCATCCTCAAACTGATGGCCAATATGAATAGACTATCCAAACACTTAAAGGATATGTTGAGATCATGATTAATGAACTTCAAAGGAGGATGAGATCAACATCTTCTTCTGGTTGAGTTCCCTTAAAATAACAGTTTCCACTCAATCATCCAAATGGATCATTATGAATCCCTTTATGGGAAGAGGTGTAGAACACTGACATGCCGGGATGAAGTTGGGGATCCAAAACTCCTAGGTCATGAAATGTTCAAGGAAATGGTGAGAAGGTTAAGACCATACAACATAACATTAAGTCTACTCAGAGTTGACAAAAGATATATGTTGATAATCATCTATGAGACCTAGAGTTTGATGTTAGAGACATGGTATTCCTCCACATATCACCATAGAAGAGGTTTATTAGCTTTTTGAAGAAGGGAAAGCTTATTCCAATGTTCATCCGCCCTTTTGAGATCCTTGATCACATTAGAGAAATGACATATTGACTAGAACTCCCACCGAACCTATCTCAAGTACATGATGTATTCCACATATCAATCTTTAGGAAGTACATACTTGACCCATTTCATGTACTCAATCCATAGGTGGTACCATTAGAGAATGAATTCTTATATGAAGAGAAGATGGTAAAGATCTTAGATCATAGGGAAAATGTTCTACGAAATAAGACAATACCCCTCTTCAAGGTGTTGTGGAGAAACCACAATATTGAGGAAGAAATTTGGGAATTAGAGGAAGTGATAAAGTGGAGTTAACCTCATCTATTTTAGTGTGGGAAAAGAAAATTTTGAGGGAGAAATTTCTTAAGGGGGGAAGCTTGTAAGGACCCAAACTTTTATCAATGAATATTCCTATTGATCTAATTAAATGTCTTATTATGTAAAAAGGTTATATAAAACATATAATATTCCTTGGTTTTATGTTTTTGGATTTTAAAACACCTTTAAGAAATGTTACCATTTCCAATATAGACATTGAACAATGATCACATTATTAGTATAAATATAGGGCATTAACAAATCCAATTTACTCAAACAAAGGATGAGATTTCCTCATCCAGTAGAATTTTTCCATACGAAGCCCATTTATCAGAGCTCAGAAAGGAGGTAGTCATTGGGCTTTGCTTTTGAAAAATCCCAAGACGAGATTAATATTTTAATCTCGAACAGAACTGCCTACAGGAGAAGTGGAAGTTAATAGATATTACCACCTGAGCGATGTTATCCGAGCCACCACAAGAGTCTGTCACCATCGCACACCTTAACCTTCAGTCTTATGCAGTTTTTATAAGGGGTTATGTAAAAATACCCTAGCACTATGATTATGTGTATTATTTTTTTATAGAGTAAATAATATACATACATTTTTTATTTTTACTTTGTAAATAGTTTTTAAAGCACAAATATTATTTTTAGATAATATTCAATTAATGAATATATTTTTATGAATTAATTGTTTTTTGAGTTAAATAATATATTAATAAAATATTATTAATAAATTAATTTCTATTAAATATAAAATATCATATAATTTTTATTAATACACTTGTAATTTTTATTAAGGTTTGAAACCCATTTTTGCCAAAACCCATAAATTTTTGATAAATGTTGATATTTATTTTAAAAGTAAAAATTCACATATTTAAATTTTTTTGATAAAATTTATATTAATTTTGTAATAATGAATTCAAAATTATCTAACGGTGAATTTTTCATAATGTTTTTAAGACAATCAAATTTTTGGGCAAAAATTAAATACTGTTTAAATTTATAAGGTGTTTTATGACATTATAATGATCCAATACTGTTGTAATAAAATACTATAAATTATATTTTCAGCCAATATATGTTTTATCTTAAAAAAATATGATTTTATATTTCATTTATTAATTTTATGGTGCTTTAGTGGACCCTTCAAGACTTATAAAACATTTAAACTTTTTAAATTGATTTCCTTGAGAGTGTGAATCACCTCCACTAAGAAAGTCTAATATTTTAATAAGTTCTACCATTTTCCTTATAAAATAATTTTTTATACTCCCATTTGGAAAAAACCAAGGTCAAAAACTATGGGATGGTTTGAGGTTTTAATTAGTTTAATGTGTAGTGTCCAAAACCTAAATAATAATGAATTCCCTCTCTTTTACTAAATAAACCCACCCAAGCTCCCACTTCCTCTTCACTAAAAGCCTTTTGAGCACGAAGAAACTCTAAACTACTCTCTATAAAATCCTCCCAAGGTGCCCTAATCTCCCAAGAAGCGTCTCTCTAGCCTCTCTTAAGCATTTGGGATCACAGTTCCAAGTAAGGTATTTCTTCCATTCTCATTTTTTTTCAAATTTCATTATATTGTTGTGCCTTTTATTTTCAATTAAAAATGTTGGGGTATGATTTAAACCTCTCATATACTTACCTCCTTATGTTTGAATGATTAGAAAACCCTTTCTCTCTCATTAATTCCTCCCATCAACACTTGTTACCATGCCGAAATTCAGTAAGGGATTTCTATCTCCTCATTCACAGTCAAGCAATTCCTTTGTATTATGAATCTAATTTCCATTAAATATGTTGATACATGTATATATGTGACCCCATTAATGTAAATTTAATTTAAATATGATGAGATTACCCTTTCTCTCTGATCAACCATTTTTATGAATTCTTCTGCCCTGCTATTTTACTACCGAAATTGCACCATGATTTTCCAAGCCAATGTCATTGTGTAGTGAATACCCTGCCCATTTCTCTATCAACGGTATTCATCATTATGAAAATTTACTTATTTATTATATAGTTTCATGTATTAATTCCAAATTATTTTATTGTGTAATAAATGATGATGTTTAATGAATCCATGTTATATGATCCATGTGGCACACTTATGCATGAAATGAAATGATTAAGAAGGGTGCACCCTGATAATGCTCCAATGCATTGGGTAAAGGTTAGTATCATGATATGTCAAGTTCAATGAGTATTTACTCATGCTAATTCTAGTTCAATGAGGGTTTACTCATGATCCATGTGAAATGAGTCCTGGCTCATTCTAAGATAATGTTAAATGTTGATGCCACATTTCTAAGTTATGATAATCATTCTATATCATGTCTTTATGTTAATGTTTCTCTTATGCTCCATTGATATTATTATTTCCTAAAATGTATTTTATTATTAATTTTATGACTTGTTTACTCCATTACTAGGGTTTATAACTCCCACTTTTCTTATGCATGTCCTTAGGTTATCCAATGCAATGCTTAGTACCAAGGAATGTGTGTGGTCATGTCAAATAAGATTTCAATAAAGATGTATATTTCATGTTCTAAGTTGTTATGTAATGTTCTTATTCCCCAAATACACTAGTCCTCTCAACCTTATATTTTTTTATCAAGTGAAGAGTTTATGTATTAAATCTTGTTTAAGTGTGTAATAAAGAGAAGGGTTGTTATACATCTATCCCCTAATAGTATGTATTTTTAAATTTTATTTTTATGGAATTTTTTTATATTAATCCGTTTTAATGTAACTTTTTATATTACTAGATAATGAGTTTGTTATAAATTATATTTTGATATGGTGGAACACAAATTATATTCATAAAAATGTATAGATTTAATTATGAAAATATATTTTAATGAATTAAATAATTTTTAAAAATAATTTATATTTTAATATTAATGTTAAATAATTTTTATTAAATATAAATGATAATATAATTTTAATAAGTCAAAAATAATTGTATAAGAGTCAGATAACTGTTATTTCAAAAAACAAGTATTTTTCAATAAATATTGATTCTTTATTTAAAAGTGGAAATTAAAATAATTAGATAATTATTTGGATAAAATAAATATTATTTTTTAAATTATAACATTGAAATTATATAATGGTGTTTTTTTCATAATTTTTAGAGATAGATGAATTTTTGGGTCAAAATTAAATATGGTATAAATATACGATGTGTATTATGGCATCATAATGACACAAAAGTGATGTAATATATCCCATTAAATTTTTACAGGAACAAATAAATATTTAACCTTTAAAATTATTTTTTTATAGGTTATTTAAAAATTTTATAAACCCGTAATGAATCCTCCAAAACCTATATTTTATTTTATGTCTTTGGAAATCAATTATTTATAAACATGAATCACTTTCAAATTAACAAGGGTGTTATTTTGATGATATTGGTTCTTAAACATGTAAAATAATTAAATCCAATCAACCTTGTTAGAAACCATTGTAAAAAATCATGGGATGGATTGTAGTATTGATTACTTTATCATATAGAGACCAAAACCTAAGTTTGAAAATTAATAAATAACTCTCCTCCCTTTTTCTATATAAATCCACCCAACCTCATTTTTAGCTTCACCAAAAACCCTTGTATTATGATATTACTATTACCTTAATTCTATAAATACCTATAAAGGTGTCACCATACTCTTAATAATCTTTTACAAAGATTTTGGAAACACCATATTATGGTAAGGGATCCTATTCTTCTCCTCTTTATTAAAGAACATCCTTTATATCATTCCCTTTTTTCCAATTTTTCATGTTGGTATATGATTTCACACATCCCTGTTATTAACCTTATCATTTAAAAGTGATAGAAGACCCATTTAATCCTCATTAATTCCTCTCAAAAACCTTCGCATACCCCTATTTTGTCACTAGAATTGTCCTGCGATTTTTCCATGACATATATTTTTATTGTGAATACCCATCATTTTTTACACTAAAGAGTATTCACCTAGAAATTTTTATAATTCACTGATTTGGTAATTCTATGTATATAACCCACACTCCATGATCATGGTATTAAAATTTATGGAAGTAATCTTCATGTTATATGATTCATGGGGAACACTAATGCATGTATATGAAATTAAAATGATGGGTGGGCCTAGATAGAGATTCATTGCATTGGGTAATGTTTTAGTCATATTAAATGTAATGTATGGGATTTGGGAGTGAACGTAATCCATTATGGGATTTTTCCACCATTTTATAACTTCTTTGTGTTTATCTTTTTTCTATGTTTATGAAGTCATGTTTTATGTCACCGTCACATTCCCAGGTCACCTTTCTGCTATCATTTTATATCATGCCTTATTGTTCAAGATTATGATTCCCCTCCCTCTAATGTTACCTTGACAAGAACCCTGGATCACATGTACTTATTTAACTTACACTGTGATTTTTTATTCCTTTATAGGGATTTATAACACACCCCTTTATTAGGAAAGTTCCCAAGTTATCCGATGTTGTTTTAGAAGAACAATGGAATTTTAGGAGCATATTAATGAAGTTTTCAATAATGAAATCGTATTTTTAATTAAAGTTGATGTTCAATGCACCTAATTTCCCTCATACACTGTAAATCATGATATTTTTGGATTTTATAATGCATACCTTTATGTAATAAATCATGAAATAAAGTGTATTAAATACATGGGTTGTCATATATTCATTCCCACTAATTCAATGGATAGGTTTTAACAATATGAACATATATTTATTTCTTTTTAATTTGGTGTTACATGTAGAGTAAGATATCAAAAACATTGACTTGTTTATAGGTAATCATATATTAAAATTTCTTGGAGATACACATCCACTTTTCTATTTGAGCTAAAAATCCTTTGGACATTCAACACCACACTCCCCTTTAATTCCTCAGAATTTGGAACCACTTATTGAATTGATATTCATTACGTTGGGCATCCTTGAATTATTATTTTTCTCCATATGTAATTATGGATTAAAAAACATTCATTATATTTGATTCTTTTATCCACTTCAAATATGGCCCGATATCACTTTTTGAACTAGTTATTTTATATTTTCCTCCATATCACTTAAATTTCATCATCAACACTTGTAATTACAATTATATAAAGATATAAATTCAATTTCTTTAACCTTAGTTGATATATTATTTTATGACTTGATACCACTGGTTTTTTTCTAACACCACATTTTATGACTTCCATATCGTAATTTGAAACTACCTTTGGCTACTTTGACATCACCTTTTTAATTATATCTTTTCAATGAAAGCTTACCTTATTAATACCTTCCTCTTATTTCACCAAACACACCCCATATATAATATTATCCCTTTAATCCTAAATAACTCCCAAAATCAGATATAACAATTATGTACATGGGGAGAGGGGTACTTCTTAAATACCCTCATGTAGTGGGACATTCTTCATATTATTGACCGAAAACTTTTCTTATAACTTAAATACAATCCTTCTTAACATATCTCCTTGAAACAACACATATATAACTTGATTCTAGATATTTTCTTATTAATTATCCAACTTACTTACCTTATCTTTTAACATCGATGTGTGACTAATCCCACTTACACACACTTTCTCATTTGATGAATTATTATTTAATCCTCCAACATGATTCCACCATTATTAGAGGAATATTTTCCCAATTATATCCCATTTCCTTATAGTAGTATAAGTGATACCAATTAGTCATTCCACAAGATTCTCTTCATTGATTTCCATTACGACTAGTTTAGACTTATTGATCCCTAGTGATTATTCCATGATCTGTGCATCGATCTTTCTCACTGGTTAAGCTTCATTTTTGTTAATATAAATTTTATTTCACAATATCTATGAAAGATACTATGAATATTCCATCATTCCTTTTCGATTCACCCTTTGTTTCCTTTACGCACAATTTTTTCATATGTTTTGTGAATTCATTTTTAAATACAACAACTCATTTTATCTATTGTTAATTCCTCCCACTCCACATATGAAGGGGGAATTTATTATTGGAATATACATTACATCTATTATTAAAATTAAATACTAAATTTCCATGATTATAATATATAAAACCTCTCTAGGTAAATTCATACCACATTTTTCAATGTCCCAATTAATATGGTGCAATATATTATCTTACACAATTAATCAATTTGTCTTCTAGACAAAAAGAATGGTGTTATCTATAACTCCATTATAATATCACATTGTAGCCACCTTATTTTAAGAGCCTTAACTTCCATATTTGGTTATAATAATCCTTCTATTAATCATTCCTAGATTTACACATTTATAGACTCTACTTGTTGAGGTTACATTATAATGGATATATATTTTTTCATTTAAGGTCTCAAACCTCATAGACATGTCTTATAACCTTAAGTATGATTCCCTTTCAGATTATATCTTTTTTATCAGGCCGTGATAAAAAGGGATGAAATTATCTTTATGTTCTTTCTCCATGTATAATTATTTTTCTAATTCATGTGAATGTTATTTGAGTAATTTTATTTGATCATTAATTTTTCAACCATTCTCCTAGTGGATTTTTTTTAGTCAAAATATTATTTTTTCAACTATTTATTCTCCAACATAAATTATTCTATGTAAATAAATCTACTAGATTAATAATAATTAGTTGATCCCCCTTCTTATTTAATGATTTGATCTTAACTTAATGGATGAAAAAACAATCACCATATTGGTGACTTGATTTTATTATCACTTCTTCCATGAAGTTACCATCCACTTCTATCTCCATGGAGTATTATGAATTTATTTATTTTAAATAATCCTACAAAATAATTTTAATAATATATTTATCACTGAAACCATTAAAATTCACCTTAACAGGTGTGTAATTATTATTGAGAGTCTCCTTTTTATTTCTAATTTAATTATTTCCTATTGATATAATGAAATCTTATCTATATTTTCACACTGATATCCCATTGCCCCCATGTTTGAAATTTTATCTTGAGCTATACTCCACAATGACCTTTTCTTCAAGTAATTTCTCCTAGAATTATTCCAAGAGTTTACATATATAAAAAACACTATAAAAATAAAATATATTCCTGAATACCTTGAACGATAAACCACTATTCAATGTTTTCTGTGCCTCTGTAACAAAAAATTATCCATTTAACTTTATCAAATTCATATCTCAATGTAAATATTCCATAACCTCATCACTATAATGTCATAAAAAACAATACATATAATTTTTCCATCCATTGAAGTTATTACCATTTAAAACAAAAGTCTTCATCTTTAAATCCATACATGCAACAAATAGAAAATAATATTTTAATGATTTAAATTAAAATAAGAACTTATTACCTATTATACAACTTATAGGGACCAATTTGAATGAATACACCATAATAGGTGGATGGATCCGGGTGTTTCTCAATTAATAAATTTATTTTTTAAAACTTATCACCCATCATATATTATTACATCATTAGAATTAAAAATATTCACTCTCTATTCCCTCACCTTATCTTACCCTAAATATAGAATAAAAATAATTAAATGACAGAACACAAGGAAATATTGATTTTATGTGGTTCAAATACATTTGATTATGTCCAATTATCATGAAAATATAGTGTACCAAAGTACCAAAATTGTAACATCTAGTTACTCTTCTAACATGTACATTCTAAAAAATTTCATGGTTTTCTTTTTTCGTTGTCTGGGTAGGGATGAGAGGGAATTAAGAGGATACCTATAATGGTGAAGTTAGAGATTTTTTGGATTCTCAGAAAAATCAATCATTTCTACAACCTATTAAATATTTACATGCAATTTAATATGGTAACATGCCGTGTAAATCATAAAATTATTATAAACGTTTTGACAATAGGTGGTATGTTTTTCGGTGATTATAAGAATTTTCAATTTAATGTTGTGTAATTGGGTTACATGCCGTGTAAAACCTTGATCTTTTTTTAAACAGGAAACCTGGCTCAAATTATTATTTCATCTTATCCATAATTTCTTTCTCTTTAACTAAGATCCATTCCTAAGTGATTATGGAGCCCTAAAACCCTTTCAAGTCCCCTGAAATTGTGATTGATCGTTGTTGCGATTGTAGTGTGACTTTATGGGTAAAAATTCTCCATATATGATTCTCCCATTCTCTTTTTCTCCTTTTAAGTTTGATAGATAATATTAGGATGAATGTATCTACACACCATGTTATAGAATCTCATTTCTAGGTTGAGTTTCTAGATCTTCTGCACCTTCTTTCTAGTCAGCAATTTCCGTTACGGGCATTGTGTTTTGGTGAAAGGTAGGTGGTTCTATTATGATGGAAAAATTTAATTTAACCTGAATTGGTTGATTTAATTTCATTTTTTGGATTTGAATTAATTTAATTGAAATTGTTTTCAATTGTTTTATTTAAAAAATCAATTCCACTAAATTGTTGCATTTGGTTTTGGCACTAAATTGAAAAAAACCCCTAATTCCAATGAATTGGGGTGCATTTGATAAATTTATAGAAACTAGTGATATTAAAATTTTTGAATTTAAATTTCAAAATTTTATTGATGGGAAATTGTGGAAATTAATTTAATGATATTGATTTCAAATTTTATTTCATAAAAATGGATAAAAATGGTTTTGATAGGAACCTTTGGGTTTTATCTTGGAAAAAGGCATGTTTTTTTATTAAAACCCCATGTTATTATTTTTGAATGGAAATGAGAATATTTGAAATGGATAATGGGATTAATTGTATTTTATATTGTTTTATAATAAATTACCCATCATTGTTTTTATACTGGAGCACATGAAGGCCTTATGTAGTTAGTGAGTTTTTTGTATGACAATTTATGATTTTAAATGTTCACAAACATAAATGAAGCACCTCACATCCCTTAAGTTATGATGAAGAGGCCTATTTGGATTGAGTTAAAAGGGGATTATATATATTTTTCCATGTCACCTTGAGTTTGGGGTCCCTATATCTTATAATTATCGTACCTTCTTATGTGTATGGCCATATTCCTCACCTTTTTTATTTCAAATGAAAATATACCATGGTTGTGAACTAGTTTACATGACTTCAGATATATATAAACTATTTTATATAAAATATTTTTATTTAATAAATTATTTATAGTATTTATATCATTTGAAATGTATTCCACCTTTTGAATCGTAAAGCATGATTTGTTTAAATATTCTTTAGAAAATAAAAAAAACTATTTTTTTTTGAAATTGAATGAAATTTATTTAGTTAATTAAATATTTTGGAATCTATTATGGAATCCTTGGTGGTACCCAAATGGTATTTTAGATCACACCCTACCTATGTCTTTGATTGTCTGTAGATTATCTCCATCCATGTTTGAGAAAGGGTAAAGCACCACTTGGAGGTTGTTCTAGATATTGATTCATGGACTTGGAGAGTTGTTTTCATTGTGACTTGGGCTATTTTATTTTAGTTTTCTAGTTATTTTCATTAGTAATTTGGGGTTTTTATTTCCTTTTTGATTTATGGTACACTACTCTCAAGGGATTTTATTTGATTTTCATTATATATTGTAATCTTTCTTCCACAATGTTTGTGGAAAAATCATTCCCACTTTCATTTTGTATGATGTTGGGTTCCGATCACAGACATATAGGGATCTGGAATCCCTTTGGGCTATGTCAGGACCAAATTAGTTATCGGGTTACCAGGGTACCTGGGTTGGTTCATGAAAAGGTGGTATCAATGGTCCAGGTTGTGCTTTTTTCATGAATTCATTATGAATTTGTGAAATCGTTTTGGGACTTATGAGGTAGTTGTGATTGAGTGACATGTCATCTCTCACCTAAATGAACCATAGGTCACCATAGGTGATTATGGAAAGAATTTTTGAGTATTAATTTTCGTATTTTCCTTACATTTTATTTGGGTATATTGAAATCCAAACCCTTTTTATCTATCTGTTGGGATTAATTTCCATGTTGATCTATTTGAGTGTTAATATGATGTATTTTGTGTTGTATGAGGATGTTCTGTAGCAACATGCCTCTTAGAAGATGCATAAATCACATCTTGGAGGAAGATACTAATGAAACTTAGTAAGAAAACCTTTTTCCAGACCCGAATCTGGTTGAGGTGATTTGGAATACTATCCAAGCTTTGGGACATGCACCACCATCGATTCCCATTCAAGTTCCAATTATGGAACCTCAAGGGGTGATCTTCAGAACTATTCCCCATAGTTCCTTTGAAAGAAGCCATAATCATTCAAGGGTTCAAATGACCATCAAGAGTATGAATAGTGGTTGAGTATAATAGAGCATTTTTTTGGGTTCTTGGAGACACCTGAAAAAATCAAGGTGAAGCGTGCCACCTACATGCTGGGAGAACCGAGTAGGAGATGGTGGGAAACAATGGTGACAATGAAGAAACACAAGGTCTTAGAATAGAAATATTTAAAATATATTTACTTACCAGTTCTATCTAGAGTTGATGATTTTTGAAAACTAAATAGAGTTTTTTAAATTTGAGCAGGCTGATAGGACAATTACAGAGTATGAAAATCCTTTTGTAAAGATAGTGAAATTTCACCTGAGATAGTATCAAATGAGAAGATGAAGACTCAATGTTTCAAGTTGGGAATTCAACATGATATTTATTCTTAGGGTTTATTATTGAAGAAACCTTCTTATGATGATGTGATGGATAATGCACTAATGGTCGAAATGGATTTGACTAGAATATCAGGGTCATCATGATTTTCATTCTCTCCTTGTTTTAGTATGGATTATTTTAAAAGAAGGATAAAGTGTGACAATTATCATGGTGCTTCATAATATAAGGGTCATTTGAATCCTCATATAGTTCCTAGAATAGGTCCTATGATTTGTTACTACTATGGAAAGATAGGGAATTCAAATAGGGTTTTAACTAAGGTACCTAGAAATTGTAGCTCCTGCAGACGTTAAAGTCACTTATAGATGTTCTTTAACTGTATTTTTCACTCCTCATAGTGTCATGGGATCATAAGCTCCATCTTAAAACATGATGAAATCATATTTTTTCATGTACAAAAGGGTTCTAGCCACATTCATCTAGAATAAAGCTTCTCCACACAATGGAAGAGTCTCCAGAAAAAGTGGATATGAGCCCAAAAACTATGAGAGGTACCATTACTGTATATTTTTTACTAGATAATGCTTTATTTAATATTATTGCGTCTCATTTATTTATTTCAAATAATTTTTTTAATCTTATAAATCTTCAAATGCAGCTTTTATCTTTTGCAATGGATATTACTACTCCCCTTGGTATGAAGAGAAAGAAGGGTCTCTATAGAACCTCTTGTGTTTTCTCCTTATCATATGGTGAGGTTTCTTGGAGTTTTATGGGTATTGAAATGAAACCACTTGAAATCATATTCAGGAAGATTGGATCATTGGAAATAAATCCTAGACTGTTTATTATCTCCGACAGGTCTCCTTTACTACACCTAGAGGTGTGTGTCATGTATTCCAAGGAGAGTGGGACCCAAGGTTGATCAGAGTTGTAAATTCTTATCTAGAATTAGGGAATGTGATACCTATGTTTTCCTTTGATATCGATATGGAATATTTGAGTGGTTATCTCCATCCAGTGGTCATTGAGTTTCCCAACGCATTTCCTTATGACTTATCTGGTTCTCCACCGATAAGGGAGGTTGCATTTTATATTGACTTAATGCCTATTACTCAACTATTATCTATTCCTTTATACTATATAGCACCATATAAATTGAAAAAGTTCAATTCCTAGTTGAGAGATCTTCTTGAGAAAGGCTTCATACACCTGATCCTTTTACGTTGGGCAATGCCGGTTCTCTTTTCTCATAAGGTTAATGGTTCACCTCACCTATGCATTGAATAATTAAATCTCAATCAATTTAGAGTGAATAAAAATTATCCATTACCATGGATTGATGATCTATTTTATCAATTTAAAGGGGTGAAGTGGTTCTTAGATATTCATCACCACTCTGGTTACCATCAGTTGAGGATAAAAGATTCTGACATTCAGAAAACCGCCTTTTAGAGTAAGTATATACATTATGATAACCTTGTTATTCCATTTGGTCTAAAGAATACTCCTATAGTATTTATAGATTTTATGAACAATATTTTACATGAGTATCTCATTACCAAAATGGTGGTCTTTTTGGATGACATCCTCATTTAATATAGGTCCGAGGAGGATCATGCACATCATCTGAAAATAGTTATGAGTTTTTGAGATATTACTAACATTATACTATGCTTTCAAAATGTGATTTATGGATTTAGGAAGTGAAGTTCATTGGACATGTGGTGTTGGAACAAAGAATATTAGGTGATCCTAAGAAGGTTAAGGTTGTTATGACTTGGGAGAAACCACAAAATGTCTTCAGGATTTGGAGATTCTTGGTCTTAGCTATATATTATCACCAGTTTAGGAAGGAATTCTCAAAGTTGGATTCCCTGATGACTAAAATAACTCTGAAGGGAGTAATGTTTTAATGGGATAGTATTTTTTGGAATTATTTTGTTAACTTGAAACATATTTTTACTTATTCATCAGTGTTGATTCTTCTAGAGGTTGGGTAGGGATATGTGGTATTTTTTGATGCATCAGGTTTAGGCTTGGGTTGCGTCCTCATGCAGGGTACCCATGTTGTTACTTATGGATCTCATCATCTTAGGACACATGAGAAGAATTATCCGAGCCAAAAACATGAACTATCAGTTGTGATGCACATGATTAAAAGTTGGTGGAATTACATTTTTGGAGAAAGGTTTACCGTGTTTTCAGACCAGAAGAGTTTGAGTTATATGTTCTCTAAAAAATATTTAAATATCCACCATAGGAATTGGGTTGAACACCTAAATTATTTTTCTTTTTGACATAACCTATAACAAAAAGAATGGTAATGTCCTTCCAGATGCTATGATCTAGAAACTTCTAACTCATGTAGTGAAAGAATCATCAAAGTGTGGAACTTGATAGATCTCTATGAACAGTTGCATATCAGAGTCCAGGAATCAGGGGATGAGGTTTTCTTTTCCACTGTTCAGTTGACATCCACTCTTATTGAATTAATTCTTCACAAAAAATAACTTGATGATGAGTTCCACAACATTAGAGAATCTCTTAATGGTGCAGAGATAGTTCTTGATTGGTCATTCTCCAAAGAGTGAATTCTATGATTTTTGGAACCATTTTGTTGTGCTATCTTTGGTAAAAAAAGATGTAATGGGAGATTTTCATGGTTCTGAGTGGACATTACACCTATGATCCAAGAATATGTTCTATGAAATGCTGTGATAGTTCTTCTTGCTAAGTATGAGATGAGGCATTGCTGAATTTTTCCCTCATTGTTATACGTGCTTACAGGTCAAGGATGAGGATGAGAAAACTTTGGATTTTCTTTAGCCACTTTCAGTAACTACTTGGAAGTGGGATGAAATATCTATGGAATTTGTGGTTGGGTTTACATGTACCCAAATAAAGAATAACGTGATATAGGTTGTGATCGATCGGTGGACCAAATTGGAACACTTTATACCTATACATGATACAACCAAATTTGAGGAGTTAGGAAATATCTATATGAAATAGATTCTTCATCTACATGGAGTTCCATCAGATATAGTTTCTAACAGAGATCCTTGATTTACTTCCCATTTTTGGAAATTAATTTACAAGGCACCAAGATATCATGTTTTTTTAGCATGACATAGCATCCGTAGTCGGATGGTTAGATAGAAAGAGATATATATATTCTTGAGGATATGCTTCATGCTTGTGTTCTTGACTTTGGTGGGGCTTGGGATTACCATTTGAGGCTGGTTGAGTTTCATTATTACATTAGTTACCAGTCTACAATAACAAAGGATCCTTTTGAGGCCTTATATGGTTGACCTTGAAAATCTTCATTGTGTTAGTTGAAGATTGGTGAAGGTTCCTTGGTTGGACCAAGCTTGGTTCATGATACGACATCAAATATTTAGTTGATTTGTCATAGAATGTTACCGGTTATGAGTAGGTATAAGTATTATGTTAACCATCACTATATACCATTGTAATTATTTGTTGGTGACCATGTATTCTTGAAAGTTTCACCTTGGATGGGTTACCAAAGACTTGGGAGGAAAATGATGTTTTCTCCTAATTTTATTAGACCATTTGAGGTTTTTGAGAATGTGAGGAAATATTATTATCCTTTATCACTTACTTCGAAGCTGATTTCAAACATACACTACTGAAAATTGGAACTTTAAAATATCTAGTAAAATGGATTTATCAGTGCCATAGAAACACTAATAATGTAAACGATGATAAATGGTTAGATTTAACAGCACTTGTAAAATGGATTGATAAAGGCCCCCTTTAATAATGATTTAAAAAAGAACTGATAAAAGTGTCATTTATCAGCAATTTTTAGCACTGATAAAGGGTGCCTTTATCAGTTCTTTTTTAGCACTATTAAAGGTTGCCTTTAATAGTGCTAAAAAATCACTTATAAAGGCCATGCTGATAAAGGGTATAATTTTTTTTTTCACGGCCCACCCCCAACCTTTAGCAGCACTTCACCCACTCCCCTTTTATTAGTGCCTCCCAACACCTTTATCAGAACATTAGATAAACCCACCCCTATAACATGCCCCTACCTCCAGTGAGTTTTGAACCTGAGACCTCCAACTTATACACTAATGACTTTTCCACTCCACTATACTTTTTTATTTACATTTTATGATATATCTATATATTAATATATATTTCATTATATTTTTTATCCATATATTTATATATTTATATATATGTTTATATACAAAGTCATATATATATATATTTTAATTACATATTTAATTATATATATTTTCAAAATGGATATTAAATCTAAAAACCCTTCAAACACATAACAATGTTAAGAATTTATGAAAACTCTACACCCCTAAAAACCATTAAAGAACCATAACTTTTAATCTGAGAGTCCATTTCAGCTCAAAAACTAGTCAAATCCAATATAATGAAACAATATTTGATATGATATTTGGTATAGGATGAACAGACACCCAGATCAAATGATATAGGCATTTGAATTTTAAGAAATTGGGGTCCGTGAAAAAAAAACCCAGTTTTGGAGGTCTTTTGGGAATTTATGGAATTCAAAAACAAGACAACATTCTTTGAAATTATTCTAAGACCATGTCTATCATAGATCTCATTGTAAGATTCTATTTGATATGTGGTAGTTCCCAAACTGACACTCGGATCTAAAGTTATACCCGTTTGAAGTTTGAGTTCGGTTTTTAATTTTTTAAAACTATAATATATTTTATTCTTTTTATTATCAAATGATTTAAATCTCATGTGGTTTTATCTCATTCCATGAGATTTTATTTTACTAGTTGTGGAGATAAAATGAACTCCCAGATTGAATGTTATGATCTTTTTAGTGCTTTTAGGATTTTTAGGGGTTTCAAGGGGTTTTCACATTCAGCAGCCTTTAAAATGACCACAATATCTAATCTGAGTGTCTTTTTTTCCTCTACCACATATCAAATAAAATCTTGTGACAATATCCATACCTTAGAGACCTACAGGAACCCTTAATCACCTCTATTGAGGCCAAAAATGGCCTAAAAGTCCTCCAAATGATTATAACTTCTGATACGAGTGTCGATTAATTATATATATATATATATATAATTAAATTTTACCTTTTACCATTGATTTTTTAGAAGCACTAATAACGATACCCCTTTATCATCAATTTTCCAATGTGATGATAAATACCCATTCTATCAGTTCTTTTTTAGCACTATTAAAGATCCCCTTTAACTGTGCTAAAAAAGGCACTATTAAAGACACCTTTTAACAGTTCTTTTTCTAGGGATAAGAAATGAAGTTTCTAATAGTACTTCTATCAAGCATTTTTAAAACCCTATCACTAGATAAAACCATTTTATAGTAGTTATAACATGTTCCATGTATCTCAGTTATGTATGTATCAATCTAATCCATCTCATGTTCTAAGATGGAGTGATCTTGAGGTTGAGCATGATTTATCCATGACTGAATGACTAGTCATGATAGTTGATTCTAAAACCAAGGTTCCTCATGATAGGGAGATAAATTTTGTTCATGTGATATGATTTCACAGTTCTGATTCTCATGAGATACAGGAACATGAGGCTCTGATGAGAGAGTAGTGGCCTCACCTTTTTAATAGGGAAGCTTCTTTATAGGCTCTCTTAGGTCAAAAAGGTTTTTATGGTGGGGATGGTGTAACATACCATTACTCCTATGATAGTTACATTTTAATTTTTATCATGGTTTTCCTTTTGTGTTGTTTGGGTAGGGCCGAGAAGAAATTGAGAGGATACCTATAATGGTGAAGTTAGAGATTTGTTGGATTCTCAGCAAAAAATCAGTAATTTCTACAACCTGCTAAAGATGTAAACACCATGTAATATGGTTACATGGCATGTAAATAATAAAATTATAATAATTTTTTTATCAGGAGAAGATTTTTTTGGAGATTATGATAATTATTAACTCCATGATGTGTAATTGGGTTACAAGTCATCAAAAACCCTAAGCATTATTTTTAAGCAGGAAAAATGGATGAATGTCTTATTTCCTCCTCTCCATAATTTCTTTATCTCAACCCAAGAGGCTATCCTAGGTGATTTTGGAACCCTCAAACCCTTCCGATTCATCTTGATATGTGGTTGGTCATTGTTACGATTGCGGTGCGACTTTTGGTGTAAGAATTATCCATGTCTCTTCATATCTTTCTCTTTATCTCATTGGATGTTTCATGGATCATCTTGGGATTTATGTTTCTATACCACATTTTGTTGAATATTTTTTCTAGGTTGAGTTTCTTCTTCTTCTACGCCTTTTTTCTAGTCTATGGTTTATGTTTAAGTCATTGTGTTTCCATGAAAGGTTGGTGGTTCTTTTATGATGACCAAATTTTATTTAACCTGATTTTATTTATTTAGTTTCCATTGTGTGATTTAAATTAATTTTCTTAAAGAAGCTTTCATATGATTTATTTAAAAAATTAATTCAATTTAATTAGGGAATTTTGTTTTGGAAATTTGGTTTTGGTATGAAATTGAGGAGAACCCCCAATTCTAGGGAATTTGGGAGCATTTGAGAAATTGATGGAAACTCGTGAAATTTAATTTTCAAAATTGTTTTGATGGAAAATTATGGAAATTAATTTGATGAAGTTTATTTCAAATTATATTTGATAAATATGGCTTAAAATGATTTAAATAGGATCCTTTGAGTTCTATATTAGAAAAAGGAAAGTTTTTGATTAAAAACCCATGTTATGGTATTTGAATAGAAATTGGAATATTTGAAATGGAGAATGGGATGAATTGTATTTTAAATAGCTTTAAAATAAATTTTCCATCATTTTTTTCTATACAGAAGCATATTCAAGTATTAGGTAGTTAGTGAGTTTTTTGGACAACACTTTATGATTTAAAATGTTCCAAAACATAAATTAAGTATGTCACATCCCTTTAGAGATGGTAATGAGTACTCTGTAGCATAAGTTCAATGGATTGTATGTACATATTGTTGTTTCAACTTTAGTGTTGCACTGATATTTTAAAAATCCCCTCTTATAATGAAAATCAATTCTTCATGGTGAAACCATATGTGTTTTGGTTTGAACCTTCCTTCATGATATTTTGGTCTCACATAGTTTTTGTGTGGAATAATTAATTTGGAATGATTCAAATAATTATCCCAGACTGATGTTGCTCCTAAATTTATATGGGTCTTTATTATGGAATAACATTCACCTACATCGGTAATTGACATACTTATAGTGTGGCCTTGTATTGTTTTTTAATAAAACCGAATTCAACCTTCTCAAAACATTCTATTCATACACACCTCTTTTTAATACATAATAATACAAATTTAATCATGATCCTTAAACACTTAATCTTAAAATTTTCAATTTATTTTCATCAAGACCATTATGTCATGGTGATATTACTCTTCTAGATCCAGATTCAATTATTAACCCATAAACACACTTAAAACCTGAACCAAACTCTTGTGGAATTGTGTTATCTTCCTTAATTATGAAAACAATATTTTTATTTTAATTCCTCTATACATGTTCATACTCCTTCAACTACCCAAAGATAGAATAAGTGATACTGACCTTATCTAAAGTTAATTTATCATTAAACGCAAAATCTTGAACCCATAGTCAATTCCACATATTCCAAAGATATATAATTGATATATAGAGATACCACGATAGATCTTCCTTCATAAATGCCTCTGTATAGGCATTTTACCCAAGTCTTATATTCTAATTCTCAATATCCAAAGCCAATGACATGAATTTTTATATCAACATTCATGGTTCCCATGTATTGGTAAACACAAAAAATAACCTCTATGAATCTTTATATCTATAATGAATTTATCTATTGATTGAATAAAAACCCACCATTGATTGAAAAAAATCCAACTCATAACCCCTGGTTACAAAATTCCCTCTTTGGGATTTTATTTTCAGTCATAACATAAACTATCTCCATAATAAAGATCTAAATAATTTATATAAATGTAAATATTTATGTGGTATTCCTTCCTTTACCATTGATAATAAAACACAAGGGGTACCTTATCATGATTTTATTTTAATACCCCCCTTTATCTTTGAAACACATTAGTGTATGTTCATCAACCATACAACACATTTATCGATGAAAAGTACAGGGATATCTTCACAAGATAATTTTATTTGTTTTTTATAAATTTTCCTTTAGTGAAAACCCCCATTTCTCACTGAAATTAATAGGGGTACCTTCATAAAACCTTCCCCTCATTTCTTGGTATGATCCTTTGTGCTGCATTTTTCAACAAAAGTACTCCAAATTCATATTTTCTTCATACTTAAATTTGAAATATCCAACCTATTAGGATTATATGAAACCCCATATTTATAGAAAATATTATTTCATTTTGAAATATACTCTAAATCTATATAAATTTCCATCTCAATCACAACTTTTATGAAATCCATATGTATAGAGTAATTACGCCATCTTTGTTATACAACACCACCAAAACCCTTTTCAATTCCAAATTTTGATATCCAAATCTCTTGGCTCTTTCAATATCATGTAATTTATTTTCAAAACCATAAAAATATTTCAACTAGTTTTATAGATAATATAGATTTAGATAGTTTAGAACTATCCCTTATTTATGTATATCCTTTACAAACATTAGGTCTGCATACTACTTCAAAAATTTATGAAACATTATTGATACCTTCTTTATCTCTATTCTCCATTTGAACTCTAAAACTTTAGATATATATTTTCATAAT
Organism: Viscum album; assembly: GCA_963277665.1. Taxonomy (NCBI): domain Eukaryota; kingdom Viridiplantae; phylum Streptophyta; class Magnoliopsida; order Santalales; family Viscaceae; genus Viscum; species Viscum album. Next base: position 507,557,115 of record OY728131.1, on the reverse strand, counting down.
ATAAATTTATCCTTTATATTGAATTATCAAAAACCACTTATTGAAAAAAGTTTCTATATATTCTTTTAAGATCAAAATCAATTTCACATAAATGTTCACACTAAAGAATTTCAATGTGTAAATTTACCACTTTGCAATGAGTTATAAAGAAATACTCTAAGAAAATAACTTGGAACTCAATATAGGAAACAAGATTCTAATTTAATAACTTTGGTTCTATCGATGTTACTCATCTATTTACATAAGCACATGAAACTAATGATTTCACTTTCTCCACCATTTCTCTTGATATCTCAAACAAACTTTATAAAAAATATTAGTAACTAATTAATAAAGTAAAAGGTGTGCGAGTAATAAACCATGTTGAAAAAAATGATAACCCTTTTTTATGATAAAATTGTGGCACCCATTTAATACCAAGTTATTTATTCTTTTATAGGGTGCTTCCTCTTTTCTATATGAATAAAAAATCCTGTGAATATTCAATACCAAAATACCCCAAAATTCCTTCATATTTGAAACCAATTATCGAGTTGATATTCATCTGAGGGGGTCTCCATTAATTCCATTTGGCTCTATCTCTACTTATTGATAAAAAAATTCCTTTTAGAAACTTTTATTATCCACTTGGAATATGGACTGATATCACTTTTTGAGCACCCTATTTGGCTTGATATTTCTAGTTATTTCGAGTTTGGATTGATATTAGTTGAATTTATTCACCATCACTTTTAATTCTTTATTTTTAAAGATATAACATCAATTGATATAACCTAACATAATATTTCATATTTGTAATTGGTAACATTGGTGTTTATTCTTACACCACTTGTTTTTTAGTTTTATATAACACATTGAAACAACATGTGGATGTCAAGACATCACTTGCTGTATTTGTCAATTTTCATTATAATCATACATTCTTAATTACTTCATCTTATTTCAGTACATAAAAACCATGGATTGTGTCTTCCCTTTAAACTTGTATCACTCTAAAAATCATATTTAATAATTAAGTACACAGGGAGAGGGTTACTTCCCGAACATATTCAAGTGGAGTAATTTGGTTGGTCATAGTGAGCTGACCATTTTATTCTTACTTACTTATAAGGGTTCTTATTTTATCTACATAAAACACCACTATTCAAACGTTATTCCATATATTATATTCATAATTCTCCATCCTCCTTGGATTGGTATTTAAATATGGTGAGAATAATCCAACATGTACATGATTTTTCATTTAATTCATTGAATTTATATCCTCTAACAATCTTCCTTCACCACAAGAGTTCTCTTGTTGTACCCCAAGACATCATTAGAAGATGGGTGAATTCGCATGATGGTCAAATTAAACTTTTCAATTTAATATATTAAAAAAAATTGGATATTGTTCCCACATTAGTAGAAACTATTTTTAACCGATCACTTTTAATGGTGAAATCAATGAAACAAAATCAAATATAAAGGAAAGTAAATTGCACATAGAATAAAATTATTTTACTTGGTTCAACATAAATGTCTAGTTGAAAGAGCATAAAATGATTTTTTTTAGTCAGAGCATAATGCATTATACTTCACTAGTTTGTTGGATTATAACTATTTTTACTAGAGTCACTCTGTACCAGGATCACTACCTTTACATGAGTTTGGGTTTAGTCACTTCTCACTCAAGGTAAACTACCTCTTCTCCACTCCCACACACGATATCAGTGAAGGATTTTCCACATTTGACAAAATTATACTTCACTTTAATAGATAATGGATGATATGATCTATTTCTGATCACCATGAGACATATCTTAGGTCATAGCTCCTGATTTGATGCTCTATTGTTCTTATTTATTATATTCTCTCCTTCTTAAGATCAAATATGAAATGTGAGAGTGGAGTCCTTATATTCTACATTGTTATAGAACTAAAAATACTTCTCTAGATGAGTAAAATTATATACTAAAATTGTCTTATTTCAATAAATATCCTTTTATGGATATATATTTGTAATGGTCTATGCCCTCCTGATCCGTTAATTTTCCAATTTTTGATTTTGGAGGTGTTCAGAGGAGGTTCTAAGAGTTTTCATGGGATTTGGAGGTGTAATAGAATTGCTTCAGGAAATAAAAAACATGAAAGTTGGTTTTATGAATTTTCTAGGGCTGGTCATAATGTGTTGTTTCATGGAGTTTAATAATAAAAAGGTGAAACTTTTTTCGTTGGAACTTGGAATCCTGTGATTAAAATACATGAAAGGGGATTATACATCATGTAATTCCCCAATTTTGTACATTTTCGAGGGTTTAATCCACTCAGGTTATATCTAAAACCCTATGATAGAGGCTCTCTTCTCATTCCATGTTCTTTAAAACCTTCTCCTTCAACATTTTAATATTTACTATGTTGAGGATTTATCCTTGGGCCCCCGTCTTCGATCCATGGTGAATTCTCCTCTCATTATCACCAGTTTCCTTCCATTATTCTTTTAGTATTCACCGTATTTATGTTTCTTTAGTTTAGAGGTTTATTTGGGTTTCGTTTTGATGGATCCTCAGTGTGGTATTGGTTGATCTGTTGTTCTCATAGTGAAGTTGAAGTTCATGGGCATTCTTCTTCTCCCTACAGTGTGCAGTGAGTTGAGAATCTTGTTTGAGGTCAGATTTCCCTCGTTTCTCTTTATTGTGTATCAGGAGGGAGGTATTTTCTCTTGCCTACCTATGGGTTATGGTTGTGATGGATTTATTAAAGGTAATGAATTGGTTGATTTGAATTTGGAGGGTAAATGTATTTGTTTCGCATACTTCTATAACTTTATTGTTATTATGATATTATGGATTATATGGGCCTGATGTCCTACTAAAAATTATGGCTATTGGGTGTTTGTTTAAGTTGGATATATGTATAGTGAATATTTTTATTTTTGTGATATTATCCAAAATGGAAATTGGTTATTTACTTATATTTGGAAAATAAAATGTTTTCCAAAGGATTTTGACTTGTGTGATAACACCTAAAAGAAATAAAGTGGAATTTGATAAAATACCATTTATAAATATATAAAATAATCATGATGTGTTTTGATGTTTGATTGGGGAATATGATTATGACGGTTTTTGTTTCATGATTTTGGGGCAATGAGGTGATGGTTTGTGTATCATGCTCTTGGGGTGGTGAGGTGGTGGTTGTTTTGTAATTCTTTTGGAGTATCGAGGTGATATTGTTGGCGATGAATGGTTTCTTGTGATATATGGATGCTTTTTACTGGATTCCTGAGTAGTTATGGAATAAATGAATGTTTAATAATGTCTGAAATGGAATGGGTTGGATTGGTTAAGGGGATGGAAATTTACCAAAGGGAAATTTAATGATTGGTTGTGTGATTAAATGTGGTTGATGCTAAATAATAAAATGAACGAGTGTTAAACATGGAGGAAATGTGAATCCACATTATATTATTAGGGATCTTCACCATTTGAAATGATTATTGAAGATAATAATAAATGTATTTAGTGATGGTAGAAAAAGTGACAGTGTTGTGAGTTAGATGTTTGTTTGATGACCCATTGGTTGGGATTGAGTGTTTGATACTATATATATATACTTGTATTTTACTTGTGATTTATATATATATCTCACCCAGACTAATCACTATTTGATGAAAACCTTCATAGTATTGCACATGATGTCTTTCCCAAAATCTCGATGGGAGCATGGATGGATGGCCACCCTCTTTTCCTGGATCCCTCTTCTAGGTGATGACACCCCATGCTTCTTCAAGAAAGATGTGATGAGATGTGGTATCCCATGTGTATTCAGGATGAGTTGTGATGAGGTGTCCCAGGTGTCTTTATGATTAGTTGTGATGTTCTTTCCCAAGTGTCTTCGTAATGAGATGTGACCTATTGGGAGGCCCAAGTGTGTGTAGGCCAGGTGTATTGTGGGCCTAGGTGTGTGCAGGAAGGATGTATTGTGAGGCCCCGGTGTGTGTGGGAGGGATGTGTTGTGAGTCTGAGGTGTGTGTGGGAGGTATGTATTATGATATCCAAGTGTGTTCTAATGGTATGTGATGTGGTATATTCAAAAGAGGTGGGAGTGTAATGAATTTTTCCAGTGGGGTGTGAGAGCATCTAATCAGTGGGAAAGTTGTGCAGGGTACCCTATCATCGATGTGATTTACTTTATATTATATTACTTGACATTCATTATTTGGTGAGCATGTCTTGATGAGGTTGGGATGGATAGTATGCTAGTTTAGGTGCGCTTTGGTTCTACGGTTTTCTCACAGGTGTATTAGTATGATGGTTTCACAAGTGCACAAGAGACTTTGGTTTTTATATTGAGTATACTTGTATGCTGATCCTATTTATATAAAATCGTTTTTAGGTTTCTGGAAGGATTTTTTGGACCGTGCTGAACATTATTAGTTCAGACCCTTGATAGTTGATGTGTCACTGCTTTAGATTTACTTTTGGGTATTTACTTTTGAGACTTTATCGGTATCAATTCTATTTATACATGCATGTGGGATGGTTTGGGTTTATTATTTATATCATGTCTTGGATTTATTGTTGATGATTAAATATATCTCATGATATTATTTTCTTATAAAGGGTAATGCCTCTAATATTGTGATATTTTTACACCCATGTTTCTAGTCTCCATCCTGGGACCTACTGGTGGAAGGACTCAAGGGGTCACTATCTCCCTCCCCTCAATGCGGTATCTTTGGAGGGCGGGGGTCATGAAAACATGGTATCATAGGTATAATTGTGAGATATCATGGAGTTTGGTGTTAATCATAGTGATGATTGCATGAACTGGTATGGAAAAGTGTCAGTTGGCCTTGGTATGTGAAATAGGCTAGGGAGACAGGCTAGTACATATGATTTTAGGGACACCCATTGTCCAATACATGGGTTCTAAGATTATCAAATAACTAAGAGATATGGACTAGTTTTCATGGTAGAGACCTATCAGAGGTACATGTATCATAATTAATTGTCTTACTATTTTAATAAGTTTTTTGGGATGGTTAAAAATGGATGAAATAAATAAAATGATTTAAAATTAATGTTAATAATAATCCACACTAATGAGCTTAAGAAATATTTCTTTTCCTTTCTGATATGTATATTGTTCATTGTGCATGCATGGATTATTTATTTTAGGTTCATCAGGATGATCTGGTTCATCATTGTAGGGTGGATCCATTTGAGGTTTATGGTCAATGGCAGAAGATGTTGTGTACTTTCTAGAGGCAGGATTTTGGGAAGTATGAGAGAAATCTTTCAGATGTAGAGACAAAAAAATGGATAGAATAGATCAGGATTGCATTCAGTTTAATCCATGACCCGATGGAGTATCTGGTCCCTTTGATAGTTAGTCATATGTGGGGAGTTTCTCATCAGTGGTGGATACTTTATCTGGGAGAGCAGAAGGAGATATATTTTTTGAGGGTCAACTTCCAGAAGGAGTTTTGGGTAGAGTTCATTTCATCAGCCATGATGATAGTAAAGAGGCAGGAGCTTCTTTATCTTTAACATGGGAGCATGTCAGATTGAGAGCATTAAATCATGTTCAAAGAAATTTTTGTGTTTTTCCCAGATCATTCATCAGATGAGGAGTCTCACACGATACATCTGGATTGTTAGAGTTGGTGTCCTAGTACCAATTGTATGTACTTTTATTTTATGAATATTTGATGTATTAAATATTAAATTAAATATATTATTACATATTGTTCATTGTTCTACATGAATTTAATATAATAATTTCCCAGATTATTTGTTGCATTGACAAAGTCATAGTAGTTTCCCAATATGATGGGAACCATGAAGTGCTGTGATAATATTCTTAATATAGTTCTGGGGTGGGATAACATACTATGATGAGACACATAGTATATATATTGTTAGGTGTGAGCACTCTTAAGAAGATTATACTTCTTCTTAGGAAGTTATCCCTTAGTAATCTCTAAATGGGAGATTATGAGAACATGGCCAGTGGTAAGAATACCACATGTTTTGGCGTCCACATATATTCTTATCTTCAAGTGTGTGTAATGGTCTTTAGAGTTTAATATTATCATTAATGCATGTTAAGACTCGCAATCTTATATTTTCTGATGAAAACCGACATTCCATATGTTGGCGGGAAGTAGGGTATGTTGGGTGCTTCAGAAATGAAATTTTGTTAATAGATAATCCATAGAAGTATTTGTGCCTTCCTTATTTGTGAAATTTTATATATCAGCCCTTTGATTGAAACAGAAGCATTTCCCTAAATTCCATAGCCATGGCGTAACAAAGAGTAAATTTTAGGTAGTCAAATAATGATGTATCTAGAATATATATTGATGAAACCTTCATGAAACCTACTGGATGAGATATTTTGATAAAGTGATTATATTACATAGTGATAGTTCATATGTGGTTTTCATTGTTGCGAATTTAAGTTCTCTCTCTCAGGAGCCTTGACCCATTGCTAGATAGAAATCTTGGACTTTTGGAAATAATCCCAAATGCCAATGAGAAATAATTATATAGGGTCACACAATAAGTGTTTCTTTTAGTCCTGATTAAATTTAATTTTAATTTAATTAATGTAATGACTATTATTATCAAGACCGATGAACAATTTTATTCAAGTTATATTGATCGCATAAATTAAATAAACATTTTTTCAACAGATTGTGAATAAAATATATTTTTTTATTTTATTGAATATTTAATAAATATTTTTTAGTATTTTCTGAATAAAATATTTATTTAATATAATAAAATATATATTCAGGTGTTTAATAAATAAAAGAGGAGTTCAAACGGAACAAGACCATGTTCGATGATAAAATAATTATTTATGAGATAATAAATATTATTTATCCATTTTGTGCAAGTTGGAACACCAAAAAATAATAATAATAAAATTATTATTATTATTACGTTCCATGTGATTTCATTAATGGTTATAATTATTTTTAATGGATGTTATGCAATTACATTTTTTAACCAAAATCCCAGCTCTATAAATAGACAACTATGTCTTTCATGTAAAGAATTCGAAACCAATTCCTTGTTTGGGAATTGAGAATTTTTTTGCACAATGAATTATTTATTAACACCTCCTCCTATATCCCTATCAAGAATGAGAAACCCAAGAGATAATTTATTCAAGACTAAAGAAAAATCGATCAATAACAAACAACAAAACACATTCGATTCACCGGACTAGCACCCAAAGAATGAGTGACCTTTCTTAAAGACCATTGGAGAATGTGTTGATCACCTCTATAGAGATTCTACCCTTGGATCCTCATATTAATAATAAAATATATTTGGAAGGTCCTTTTTGTATGATCAATAATCATCAAGAAAATTTTTTTGAAGCCCATGTATTTATTTATTCAGAAATTAAATTAATTAATTATATATTTGATGTGCAAGATCCTCACCCTTTCTTTCAGGAAAGGATTATTAAAATAAATTTTAATATATCACCCTCCAATGTAACTATTCCACTACACCCATAACTAACAAGTGGTATAATAGCGTCCATGTTTAAATTTATAAATACATATTTTATAATTGATCTATGAGAAATAATGGTTATTTTTTCATTTCATGTTATTTTTTATTTAATATGATTGGAAATAACATGTTATCGACATATTAATCATGTTCGTTCAGTGTTTCAATTTCTTATAAATTTAAGAACAATTGAAGAACTAGAGATTCCATCAAGAAGTTTCAAATATTTGGCCAGTAAAGCAAGGTTACATGTTATGAGGCTGGAGGACACACCATATACCCATGTGAATTATATCTAGATGCATTGAGCAACTAGAAATACCCACTGCTTTTATTGTACAGTGCGTGTTGACAACGCCTACTTAGAACACACCAAGAGGATATAGGGTGTGTAGCTGGCATGTACAAACCGTGTAGCCATACCAAGTTAACACGTTGAACCCCCAGGCATATGAATTGGATATACGATAACCGAGGTATATGGCATGTAGCTGGATGTATACACCATGTAGTCTCCCATTAATGGATAAAATTAAAATTATATTAAATTTTAAAAAATACGGCATTAAAACCTTATTTTATTGATTGGAACACAATTGTGTGTTTGAAAATTTAATAAAGGTTTTTAAAAAATTTAAATGATTAATTAACTTAATGTAATAAATATTTCATTAATGGTTATATAATTTATTTTCCATTAATTCCAAAGTTATGGGTATCTCTAATTAAGTTCTGATGATCATTAAGAGGAAAGGGAATTAATTAATTAATTTATTAAGTAATAAACCACACTCATCATAATAATAAAGAATGAATAACGAAATGAATGATATCAACTTACTTTTTCATATTAATTACATGTACGACCAATCATGAGCTTGACCAAGACCTATATATGTGTTGGAATTTATTTAATTAAATTTATCACAAGTTTTTTCAATTATTTAATATTAAATTAAAATATGTCATGTGAGTCATCCCTCCCCCCATTATTATGTAATACCTATCTGTCTAAGGAAATATATGTAATTACCTTTAACCAATCCTTTGGTTCCCATCACATACGTGTGAGCAATAAATATTTGTAATTAATGGAGCATCCTAAGAAATGTGGAGATGGTTCAAGACGGAACCATAATGGAATCAACTTTATGATACATAGGTGGACATGTGGAATGTTTTAGATCATGACAAGTCTAACATAAATTGTTTTTCCTTATTCATAGGTTGATTTAATGTCCGCTCATTAAATCAACTGTTGGATAAGCTCACAATCTATTTATTTATTTATTTTATGTTCAATGCATTAAATTTATATTTATTGATGAAAGACCATGATCACCAAAATGAATTAATATGCAAAGATGGAGTTTAAATAAAATTGATTATGGATAATTTTTTTATCCAAACATGGTAAATTAATTAGGTAAACATCAACTTAAATATTAACAAGACATGTAATGGATAAAACAAAATAAGAATTTATTGATAATAAAATAAAATCCCTTAATCTAATATTAAGTTAGACTTAGCCTTCCATTACTTAATTAAAAACAAAAATCAATAGAACAATGTGTTTGAACAACCCTTGTTGGGATACTTACTTTTATAAGGGGATTTATTATAAATGTTTTAGTCAAACATAACCATTTTACATCAATATGAATAACCCATTCTAGACATAGTGTAATTATAACAAAAGTGTTGATGAAATACAAGTCAATATTTCTATATTGGGGAGTCCACTCAACAGATCAAGGAGATGATATCCCATACTTGGAAAATATTGACCTACCTAAATACCTTCAAAATATATTGACCAACACTTTTTGGGGTTATGAGAAGGGGAATATGGATCCATTCCATTAGAATGACCTAGTAACTAGATATTCAACGTTCAATGGTGATGGATATTGGGACATGATAAAATAGTGGGAGATTTACTAAAATCAATTAATTTATTATTTCTCAAAAAAATGTAATCTAGAAAATTACTAATAATATTCTCTTTTAATTGTAGAATAAAATGAAAATCTCTTAATCAACACTATCCCAATTATCAATATTATATAAATAAAATAACCACACTGGATGTAACTTATAGGAGTGGTTTAGACTACTTCGGGTAGTTCTACGCCATGAATGGAAATCTTATATGCTAGAATCCTCAATGACTGATCCACCTACTCTATAGGAAAGTAATGAAGAGTTACTAGTATATAAAAAACATATGAACAACGTGGTCTACATTCAATGTTTGATGACTGCATCTTTTTCTAGTGAACTCATAGAGTCTCACAATAACATTGATGTGTATAGCATGATCGATCACCAACATGGTCTTTACTAGGAGATAGATAGAAATGAATAGTTAAAGATTTCAAAGGTGCTCTTTCTATGTAATATTAGGGAGGGTTCCCCAGCTGTGCCCCACATAGTCATGATCATTGGCTACATTGAGCACAAAGAGGTTCTAGGGTTTAAACTCCCTGAATAACTAGGAAACAATCTCATTATAGAATTACTACCTTAGAGATTCTCTAGTTTTATTGTGAAGTTTAATATGAACAACATTGAGAAGTATCTTGCATATCTTCTTATCATCCTTCACCAAGTAGACAAAGATATGAAGCGTGAAAAACCTTTTGTACTTAGGGTGAAAAAATGGAAAGGGAAAGCAAAGATACTTAATAAAAAAAATATTCACACCCTTATAAGAAGAAGAATATCAAAGGGGAAGAAAGACAATGTGAGGCTATCTATTTATCATGTGGGAGGAAGGAACACTGGAAGAAAAACTACACCCCGATAAATTAGCATGGAAATTCTTTTGGTGAATTTTTTATCAAGTGCAATTTATCTATTTCTACAGACCGGGTATTAGATATAGCTTGTGGTTCTTAAATATGTTTCCAAATATAGGAACCATGTATATTTAGAAAAATTATCCATGGGGAGGAAGATCTACGATAATCCAACATAGATAAACATCCTACTATACCTATCAGAGACTACCACTTCCATTGCTGACTGGAATGATCATGGATTTAAAGGGTTATTATTATGTGACTTCAGTTACCAAGAACATTATTTATAAATATAGACTAGATACAGATGTATTAATTTTCAAATTTGGAAATAAATGATTCATATTTTATGAAGATATCATTTGTTATGGTAAGACACATTTACATAATGGTATTTATGTGTTGGATTACATGAAATAAGTAATAGAAATTAGTAACGAAGTTACTTTACATGACTCATACAACACCAAGATTTGGCCTCACCAGCTTGGTCATGTAAATGAAAAATTCTTGAATAACTTGCATCAAGATGTATATTTATATTCTTTTTAAATAATAACACTTGGTTTATGTCACACATGATTACATGGAAAATGACCAAAGCCCAATTTAGTGGGAAAGGTGAAAGGGATAATGAGATTCTTAAATTAGTTCATACCGATGTGTGTAGACCATTTCCTATTGAATCAAGGGGTGGGTACTCATAATTCATATTTTTTACTGATTATTTTAGTATATATGGATATATTTTATGAATGAGGTATAAGTATGGTTCTTTTGATAAATTCAAGGAATAAAAGAATGAAGTAGAGAACCATATTGTAAGTTATATTAAGAAACTACTCTCATAACTTAGTGGAGAATATCATAATCAAGACTTCATTGATTACTTAAAGGAGTTTGGTATCCTATCCAAACTCACTCCTCCTTACACGCCTCAGTGGAATGGTGGAAGTGAAAGGAGGATCCACAACTTGTTAGACATGGTGAGATCAACAATGAGTCATGCAAGTTTTCCATTATCCTTTTGTGGATATGTGTTACAAATGGTGATTCACATACTAAACCAAGTTCCAAATAAATCAATAAATGGTATTTTATATGATTTTTTGAGTGGAAGAAAAACCATGTTATTGAATTTACTTGTGCAGGGAAGTAAAGAATTTGTTAAGGCCACTTCTGGTAACAAACTAGCACCCCAAGGCACAAAGTTTACCTTTATAGGATACCCCCAGGAAAAAGGTTATATTACCTATACAACCCCTTATACAAAAATGTTATAGTGGAAAGACACTCCATATTCCATGAGAGGGAAAACATCTTCAAAAGAGATAGTGAGAGTGTGATAAACTTTGATGAAGTTGAGGCTCAAGGCACAAAATAGGTGGTACATGATTAGATTACACAAATCCCCATGGAAGAAGAAATTGTTCTAGAGATAAAAGTACTATGTAGGAGTACAAGATAGGATCGAGAACCATAGTGGAATGGTTTTCATGTTACTGGGGATGGTGACTCATTATTAGTTAATAATAAAGATCCTCTAACATACAAGGATGTAGTAAGTGACACAGATTTTGCCAAGTGGCAAGAAGCCATGAATTATAAAATGAATTCCATGTACAAAAACCTAATATATAATTGGGTAAATCCTCCAGTGGATGTAAATACCATTGTTTTCAAATGGGTATTCAATAAGAAATAGGACATGGAAGGACATGTCAGAACCTATAAGGCATGATTGTTTGCAAAAGGGTTTAAATAGTGCCAAGGAATTTACTACAATGAAACCTTTTCACCATTTTCAATACTGAATACGTCATAATTCTACTTTCCATTATAGATTACCATGACAATGAGATTTGAAAAATGGATGTCAAAACAACCTTCTCTAATGGGATACTTCGTGAAGATTAATACATGACACCACTTGAAGTGTTCGCGACACAAAAATATTCCAATAAGATATACAAGTTGAAAAAACAAATTTATAGATTAATGAAAGCATCCAGGTCATAGAAAATTTGTTTTTATAAAGACATAACAGAATTTGGTTTTATAAAGTATAAATTTTATGCTAGTTTCTAAAAATAGTTTTGTGTGAGTGAAATCATTTTCTTAATAGTATATAATTATGACATATTACCTATTGAAAATGAAATACGAGTCTTATAGTCTGTTAAGGTGTGGATGAATAAATGATTTTCCATGAAATACATGGGTGAGGTAGAATATATTCTTGGGATTTAGATCCATCATGATATATCCAAGTCGTTTCTTGACCTAATTCAAAGTAAATACAATGATAAAATACTGAATAGATTTAGTTTTGAACAATTAAAGTGGGGATTATTGACATTGTCACATGGCATTCATATTTCCAAGAAAATGTGTCCTCAAACCCATGAGGAAAAAAATATAATGGAAATTATTCCATACACATCAGATATTGGGTTAGTAATGTATGATATGCTTTGTACTATTATAGATGTTGTCTACGAATTAGGTGAGGTATTCATACATTAATATAATCCAGGTGACCACCATTAGAGGTCAGTTAAGATGATACTTATGTTTTTGAGGAATAATAAGGATATGTTCCTGGTTTATGGAGGCTATGAGGAACTAGTAATCAAAGGATATGAATATTCTAGTTTTAAAACTGATCAAGATGACATGATGTAACAAATGTGATACATCTTCAATTTGAATGGAGTTGATGTAAGCTGGAAGATCTCAAAGTAGGTTGTGGTTGCATATTTTATAGTAGAGTCTGAGTATATTTCAACTTCTAAGGTAGCTAAAGGAGTAGTTTAGATGTGTAATTTCATCTAAGATCTTGACGTGAGAAGTAAATATCCCATCATACTATTGTGATAATATTTCAACAGTGGTCCTCACAATATATCCAAGGGAACATCAGTGGACAAAGAAAATAATTTAAAAGTATCAACTCCTATGGGATTTTTCTCTAAGAGGTGAGGTTTTAGTGAGTAGTATTTCTATGGAATAAAATGTAGCGAACCCCTTTAATAAATCCTTGACTTAGTGAAAACATGGTTATCATGTGAGGTCTAGTATACTGAAAGATAGAGGTAGTTGGCTCTAGTCCATATTAGAGTTTTTAGAGTTGGTGTCCTAGAACCAACTATTTATAATTTAATTACATAAATATTTGATGTATTAAATATTAAATAAAACATATTATTATATATTGTTAATTTTTTTTCATGAATTTAATGTAATAATGTCCTAGAGTATTTTTTTAATTGATAATGTCATAGTAGTTCCCTGTTATGATGAGAACCTTGAAGTCATATGATAATATTCTTAATATAGTTATGCAGTTGGATAACATACTATGATGAGACACATAGTAGATAGACCATAGGGTGGAAGTACTCTTAATAAGATGAGATTTCTTCTCATGAAGTTCACACTTGGTAATCTCTAAGACATGTTATTATGATAACAAACCCTCCAGTAGGAATTCCACATGTTTTGGTTTAATCAGAAATTACTTTCTTCGAGCATGTGTAATGGTCCTTAGACATTAAGATTATAATTAATGAATGTCATGACTCACGTACTTTGATTTTATGACTAAAAACATCATGTTATGTGTTGTAAATAAGTAGGATACATTGGTTACATCATGAATGACATTCTATTAATCAATAAGTCAAGGAAGGAATTGTCAATTCCATATTTCTGGAAGTTTATATCTCAAACCTTTTATTGAAATTGAAATATCACCCTAAATTCCATGGACATGGTGTAACAATGACTTTATTTATAATAATCAAATAATGATGTATTAAGAATATAGGTTGATGAAACAATTATGAAAACTTCTTTATTATATATTGTGATTAAGTGATTATATTACACAATGAGCATGTATATGTGGTTGTCGTTGTTGTGAAATTATGTTCTTTATCTTGGGTGCCTTGACCTATTCCTAGATAGTAATCTTGGACTTTAGGCAAGCCTTCCTAATTCCAATGAGAAACAATCATAAAGGGTCACACACTATGTGTTTTGTTGGTATCGATTAAATTTTATTTGAATTTAATTAATAGAATAAATATTATTTTCAAGACTATGGAATAATTTTATTCAAGTTATATTTATCCCATAAATTAAATAAATATTTATTCACCAGATTGTGAATAAAATTTATTTATTTATTTTAATGAATATTTAATAAATATTTGTTTACTAGTTTTTTGAATATAATATTTATTTAATGGAATAAAATATTTATTCGGGTGTTCAATAAATGTAAGAGGAGTTAAAATGGACCATGACCGTGTTCGGTGATAAAATAATTATTTAAAAGCTGATAAATATTATTTATCCATTTTATGAAAGTTGGCGCAGCAAAAATAATAATAATATTACGTGGAATGAGATTTCATTAATCATTATAATTATATTTAATGGTTGTTATGAAATTAAATTTTGTAACCAGAATCCCCGCTCTATAAAAAGATGACTATGTCTATTATGTAAACAATTGAAAACCAATTCAAAGTTTTGAAATAGAGAGTTTTTGTGGACAACAAATAATCTATTGACTCCCACTCCCCTCTCTCTATCAAGAATGAGAAACCCATGAGATGGTTTCTTTATTACTGAAGAACATGTGATCAAGAATTAACAATGAAAGACATTAAATTCGTTGTGATAGAACCTAGATAATGAGTGACATTTCTCAGAGACCATTGCAACATGCATGGATCGCCGCTAGAGGGATTCTACCCTTTGATCCTCACAATGTAAATGAAGGGAATCTTCAAGAGCCTTTTCGGAGGATCAAAAATCATTAATTAAGAATGTTCTGAAGCCCAAGTATTTATTTCTTTGAATATTAAATATACTAATTAAAAATTTGACATGCAAGATCCTTGATCTTGGTTTCAAGAAATGATTATTAAAAGAAAATTGAATATATCTCCCTCCAATTAAATGCTTCTGCTACAACTGAGACTAACATTGAGGAGTCACTCTATCCTTCTATCTAGTATGAAGTATCTCCTTTTAATTTTCCAATATATCTAAAAAATTAGAAGAATGTGGATTTGATTGGGTCGATGATATCAAAAGGAGGTTTTCCATGAGATGGGAACTAGTAGGGTTCCTCAAGGGACAGAGTTGTTGGTGGTAGGTATCAGGAATTAGGGCCATCGAGGTTTCGACTGACAGAGAGTCGACCTCAGCAGCTTCCTTTCTAGACTTCTGGGGAAATTGGTTTCTATGATATTCCTTGGAGTTTGTGAGAGTGTGTTTTAGTTGTGGGGATCGTGGCCATCACCAGAATTATAGCCTAGTTGTTCTCAAAGCTCATTTCAGTGGATGTGGACAGGCTAAACCCCATCCTTAGCAATAGTTTTCAATGAGGTCATTTTAGTAGTAGGGGTTGTAGGTTTTTTCTTCATCTAGGGGAGATGGAGAATGTAGAGGCCAACCTCAAGATTTTTCTCATGTTTAGGTTCCAAAACCCAAGATTGTATGTGGAGGTGGTCATTAGTAGATAGGTAGAAGAGCTCGGTGTGGTTAATTTCACGCAGTGGATGCAGTTGTTACAGAGGGCCATATATCATCAGAGGTACAAGCAGTCTGTTTAGTACCCATTTTTGTGCCTTTTTTTATTCAAGAAATTTTCAGTCCTTTGTTGTACATGATCTAGCCTATTCTGTGGGACTAGACTTAGAGAGGCTCCCATACCCTTAGTGTTGAATATGCCAATCGGAGGCTAGGAAAACTTTTTTGATGTGTTTTGGGGGTGTATAATGATGATTGGTCCACAACAGTACCATGGGGGTATTTTCTTGCTGTTGATTTAGCCATATAATGTCATAATCAGAATTGAATGGGTGTATTTCATACATGTTGTTATCAACTAATTCTAAAGTAGGGTTTAATTTTTATATGTGGAGGACCAATGAGTGATTTCCATTAGTGAGCAGGGGTTGTCAGGTTGGTAGTTGGTGTATGGATCCCCTTCATTCCTTATTGGATGAGTTGTCAGCAAAATCATTGGATGATGAGATGATAGAGGTTCTTAGGGTTGTTGGGGTATTCTTATTTGTTTTCCTCAAGGAGGTTGTGTTGCTACCCCCTCCACATGATGTTGGGTTCTGGATAGACTTGCAGCCCAGTTCTTCTCCAATTTCGATGGATCCTAATCAGATGACACCTTTGAATATACTGTAGGTGGGGGTTCAGGTAGATGATCTATTGCAGAATGGTTTTATCAAGCCCATTCTATCTCTATGGGGTGATCTAATGTTGTTCTCAATGATAGAGGATGGTATTATGAAGCTGTGTATAGACTAACAGAGGTTGAATCAAGTGATAACCAAAAACCGTTACCCTCTTTCGAGGATAGATGATATTTTCGAATAGTTGAGATGGGCGAGTTGTTTTTTTAAGATCGATCTATGGATTGGATATCACCAGTTGAGGTTGAAAGATAGAGATATCCCAAAGACTACCTTCATATGAAGGTATAGGCACTTCGAGTTTGTAGTCATACATTTCTGTTTTATGAACGTACCATCCATGTTAAAGTGGTTTATGAACTCTGAGTTCTATGATTTATTGGATCTGTTTATCATCATATTCATCAATGTTATCTTAATCTACCCTAAGTCAAAAGAGGAGCATACCGAGCATCTTAAAACTATCTTGCATGTTCTTAGATACCATCAGCTCTATGGAAAGTTGTCCAAGCATAAGTTCTGGACATGAGAGGTGAATTCACTTAGGCATGTGGTGTGTCATCAAGGTGTGTTAGTAGAACCATTAAAGATTGATGTATTTTTTTCATGGGAAGCACACAAGAATGTAGCAGAGGTTCATAGTTCCCTTGGTTTTGTAGGATATTATCAGAGGTTTGTACATGGTTTTTCTCATGTTGCAACCCCATTGATAGATTTGAACATAAAAAACCAAGATTTTGTGTGGAGTGATCCTTTCTAGGTAGAATTCAGTTACCTAAAGGGGAACTTGGTTAGTGTTATAATGCTTTGATTTCCAAAGGAAGGGGTGATGTTTGAGGCGTTTTTTGAAAATTCCTGTATGGTATTGGGATGGATGATGATATAGAATCAGACAGTGATCTATTATGGGTCAAGATAGTTGCGTCCCCATAATCATAACTATGCCACCCATGATCTGGAGCTAGTAGTGGTTGTCTTTGCACAGATGTTGTGGAGACATTACCTCATTGGGGAGCACTTTGTGGTCTATACAGATCAAAATATCTTGAGGTATATTTCTTCCCAGTGTGATTTGAACTTGCGGAAATAAAGGTGTATAGAGTATCATTAGGATTATGAATTTGAGATCTCTTAAACCTCAAGAAAAGGGAATGTTGTGTCTGATGCTTTGAGTCGGAAGTCATGGAATGGTGTTGTTTGGGAGTTTGGGGATACTTGATGAGAAATGGAGGAGTTAGAATCATTCCACTTAGATTCAGTGGTGGACGGTGTTAGGGGTTATTTTTTTAGATGACAGTGCAATCTTATATGATGTAGTAGGTGGATGTGTCTAAGTGGGGTGTCTTAGAGGTATAGGGGATGCACGATCGTGTGGGCAATGGCGATGCTCCTGAGGTATGGTCAGAGGATAGATAGAACTAGATGTTGTTTTGTGAAAGGTTTTTCCTTCTAATAGAAATGTGCAAGGGATTTCTTCATGATTTCCAGAGCTATCCCTTGGAGGTACACCTTGGAATTTCTAAGATGCATCGTGGCTTGAAGCTTCAATTTTGGTCACCCGAGATGAAATGGGAAGTGGTAGATATTGTAGTGAATTTATGGTTTTTCTAGTAGGTAAAGGATCAGAATCAGGTTCCTGGTGGTTTATTGTAGTCCTTTGATGTTATCAAGTGGAAGTTGGTGGCATCTTGATGGATTTATTCACAAGATTACCCAGAACCCAAGGAGATTGTGATGCTATCTAGGTGGTTTTGGATCAGTTGAAAAAGTAAGATCACTTCATAGAGATCAAGGTGTCGAGCATAGTGAATTCCTTTACTAAGATTTACATGGATGAGGTTGTGAAGTTTTTTAATGTTATGAGGTACATTGTAATGGTCTGGAAACAATTTATACCTCATGAGTTTGGAGGGGATTTCAACATGCTTTTGGAAGTCCGTTACACCTTAATACTTTTTCCCACCCTCAGACAGATGGGTAGATAAAACAAACTATCTAGATAATAGAGGATATTCTAAGATAATTCATCATAAAATTTGGTGGATATTTGGTATTTCACTTTCCCTTGGTATATTTTTCTTATAATAATAGCTATCATACTTCCATAGGAATCAAACCATTTTATGGAGGTTAGTGATACACTAGTTTTTTGTCTCAATGTGATGTATAGAATGACAGAGAAAGTTTAGCTTGTTCATGAGAGGATAAAAGCAATTAATGAATAGTATAAGTCTTATGATGATCACATAAATAGTACCTTATAGTTTGAGGTTGGGGAACACGTGTTCTTTAATTCCTCCGCTCGATGTGGGAAGTGGAGGTTTGGAAGAGGGAGTAATCTTTCTCTTAGGTTTTTTGGATCTTTATGGCACTGGGATGAGTTAGAGAGGTGGTGTATCAATTGGAATTACCATCGATGTTGGAGAGGATCCATGAAATCTTACATGTATCTTAGATTTGATGGTATATTCATGAAGATTACCATGTCATTGACTAGGGAGAGTTGGATATTTATGATGACACAATGTTCGTGGAGGGGCCAACAGAGATCCGAGATCATCAAAAAAAGGCATTGTGTGGACAGAGCATTTCGTTGCTTTAGGTGTTCTGGAAGCATGTTTTCCTAGAGTAGAGTACTTAGGACTAGGAAATTAAAATTCTTTCATAGTAACTAGAGTGATTTTGAGTTTTACTTTTCTATGTTCTTCTTTGTGATGCGATGTTTCAAACCTTGTTGTTTAATGAGTTGTGGAGTTTTCCTTGATTTGTGATGTGTGTGGGGTGATGTGTGATAAATTCCTAACAAATGAAAAGGGGAAGAACCAATTCATAATCAAGATGCATTAAATGTGATACAATTGAACCCATACAAGTGATTCAGTACTATGTTGATCGGATAGTATCTTGATATGTAATACATAATTCCTTGATTTGTGTGTTTGGGATGGTGCAATTTATTAATTGTATATGTTTTTGGGTTGGGATACATGGAGGTTAAGATAGTTTTATGGTGGTTGTGTGGTTGTTTGAGAGGAGACATTTTTTAGTTATTGTTTCATGGTGATGAGGTTGTGAAATATCTTTGGGTTCATTTGGTTTGGCGTGTTTGAATGGTGGTAGTGTTTTAGGTATGAAAGATCATTGAGAGTTATCTCACGGAGTGGTTGTTCAAACCCATTATTCCTATGGGATTGGGTTTGGATTCTCAAGTGAAGTAATTGTTTTAGAGGTATCTGATGTAATGGTTTTTTCCCTCTTGGTTTGTTAAATTTATTGTTTTTGTCGTTGAAGGTGTTCATGGGTGGTTTCGAGAGTTTTCATTGGAGTTGGACGTGAAACAGAACTGCCGCAGGAAGTACACATTCTGTAAGTGTATCACACCATATGAAAATTGGTTTCATGGATTTTATAGTACTGTTCACTACATGTAGTTTCATTGTATGAAATAATAAAAAGGTGATGTGTTTTCAATGGAACATGGACTCTTGGGATTACAAGACGTGAATGGGTATTACATGTCGTGTAATTACCTAATTATGTACAGTTTCAAAGGATTCAGTTTCTTGGGTTATTTCTCAAACCCTATGTAAGAAACTCTCCTCTCATTCTAGGTGTCTGAAGACCTTCTCATTAAGTATTTAGAGATTTTATTCGATGAGGATCGATCCTTAGGGCCATGTCTTCCATCTATGGTGAGTTATCCTCTCATTATCACCATTTTCCTTACATTCCTCTTAGGGGATCCTCTATGGTGGAGTTTCTTGTTTTTTGGGGGTGTGCTTGGGTTTTGTTTTGATGGATACTTGGTGTGGTATAGGTTTATCCATAGTTATCCTGGTTTTGTTGTAGTTCACGTGCATTTTTCATCACCCTACGGTGCGTAATGAGTTGAAAACTTTCTTTTAAGGTAGTATTTCCATCATTTCTCTTTATTATGTATCATTTGGGAGGGGTTTTCATTTTTTATATAGGGTTTATGGATGTTCTAGCTAAATTAAAGATAAATAATTTGTTTATTTCAAATTGAAGGGTAAAGGGGGTTGTTTCACATGATTTTTCATATTTATTATTGTTGTAATATTATGGATTGTACGAGCCCAAGGCGACACTGAATGTTTTTCTCATTGGGTGTTTTGTTTTCCTTTGATATATTTATTGTGACTATTTTGATATCAACCTAAACGAAAATTGGTTAACTACATAGTTTTTTCTAATAAAACAGTTTCCCTAGGATTTTGAATTGTGTGATAACACCCCAAAGAGATAAAGTGGAATATATAAAAGCACCATTATAAATATCTAAAATAATCTTGATGTGTTGTGATGTGTGGTTGGGGAATGTGGGTGTGATGGTTTGTGTGTCATGATTTTGGGAT
This sequence comes from Viscum album, assembly GCA_963277665.1. Taxonomy (NCBI): domain Eukaryota; kingdom Viridiplantae; phylum Streptophyta; class Magnoliopsida; order Santalales; family Viscaceae; genus Viscum; species Viscum album. The sequence continues at coordinate 507,536,185 of OY728131.1, read as the reverse complement.
GACGGGGTGATGGTTTGTGTGATGTGCTCTTAGGGAGGTGAGGTTGTAGTTGTTTATCCGTGCTTGTGGGGCGGCAAGGTGAGATTGTTGGGGATGATAGGTTACTTGTGATATATGTTTAATTTTGTCTAGATTGTTATGTTTTGAGGGAATAAATAAATTTTTAATAATGATTTAAATGGTATGTGTTGGATTGATTAATGGGATGGAAATTTTCTAATGTAATATTTAATGATGGGTTGTGTGATTAAATGTGGTTGATGATAAATAATAAAATGAATGGGTGTTAAAGTTTTAGTAAATTTGAAGAAAAATTAGATTATTATGGCTCTTCAACTTCTGAAAATTTCTATTGAAGATACTAATAAATGTATTTAGAGGTATTAGAAAAAGTGACGATGTTGTGAGTTAGTTATTTTTTTGAGTAACCATAGGTTGGGCATGAGTGTTTTATACTATATAAACACTTTTATTTTCTTTATGATTTATATACACACCCTAACCACATTGAGAACTATGTGCTGAACATTCAAATAGTCACATAGGGGGTGTATTTTCCAACATCCCTATAGTGGGTGGATGGTTGGACACCCACTCTTCCCTACCTCTTCTTCCAGGAGATGACGACCCAAGCTTCTTCGAGTAGGATGTGATGAGATGTGGTATCCCAGGTTTCTTCGAGATGAGTTGTGATGTGGTGTCCCAGGTGTCTTCGGGATGAGTTGTGATGTGCTTTACTATGTGTATTTGGGATGATACATGATGTGTTGTGAGGCCCAGGTATGCATGCATGGGATTTGTGGTGATCCCCAGGTGTGTACGGATGGGAGGTGTAGTGATGCCTTGGTGTGTCCAGGTAGGATGTGTTGTGAGGACTAGGTGTGTGTGGGAGGGATGTGATGTGGTATATTCAAAAGAGGTGGGATTGCTAGGATGTTTTCTATTGGGGTTTATGAGATAAGCTAATAAGTGGGAAAGTGGTGCGAGGTACCCCATCATTGATGTAATTTACTATATATTCTATTAATTGACATGCATTATTTGGTGATCATGCCTTGGTGAGTTTGGAATGGTTAGTTTGCCTACTTAGGTGCAGTTTGGTTCTGATGTTTTCTCATAGGTGCATTAGTATGCTTGTTTGACATGTTGGGAATCAAATTTTATTTTCCTTCTGAGTATACTTGTATGTTCACCCTACATATGTAAAACTATTTTTAGGTTTTTATGAGGATTTCATGGACTATACTAGATATTACTAGTTCCAACCCTTGATAGTTTTTGTGTCATTGCTTTAGCTTTACTTTTGTGTATCTACTTTGGAGACTTTTATCAGTATAAATTCAATTTATACTTGCATGTGGGATGGTTTGGGTTTATATTTTATATTATGTCTTGGAGTTGTTGTGGATTATTCATTATATCTCACGATCTTATTTTCTTATAAATTGTAATGCCTCCCATATTGTGAAATTTTTACACCCTTGGTGCTAGTCACCAACCCGAGTCTACTAGAGGCGGGACTCAGGGGTCATTATCCATCCCCCCTCATTGAGGTATCTTATGAGGGAGGGGGTCAGGATAATATCAAATGATACACTTTTATATTCTATTGATCCTTTACTTCCTGAACAGAACTATAAAAATCAATTAAATCCTATTGCCTCTCGTATTATTCTTTTGGATCTCTCATGAACCCTAGATGTACTCTTTGATCTCTAAATTACCGTGATGAGATCTTCATATGAAAATTCCTACCTAAATTTGATTCACACTATGAAACCAAATCGTGCATTTTTCATCATGTACTCACCTCATGTACTATATACTAAAACTCATGAACCATGAACTCCACTTAGTAGAGCTACCATGTGCACTACCTCTATCGACGATGTACTTAAATCCATGAAATACATTCTATACCTCAAATTATTCTCCATATGTTTACATACTAACCCTATAGACTATGAAATCCTTATCATGGGACTGGAGCCACAAAATTTTCCTTGTATAATTGACCTCACAACACCCTCCATTATGTACTTGATCTCACAGAACCAAGTTTATAGAATGAGTCCCCATGTACTCCCTACCTGATGGAAATTTTTTTCATTGATCATTATATAGATATTATATTATCTTTTATCAATCCTTAGTTAATTTATAAGACATGTATTTATTGAAAAATCCTTTCGATAAACATACTAAGGATTTGGAATTACTTTTCAACCCTTAGAAATTACATTTCATAAAACAATAGAAACATTATACCATATGACAATGTACTCCCTTTATAGACCGTACACTTGACTTCATGTTCATTCCAAAATTATCAATCTTACAAATGTACTCCAAATTTTTAGTGACTCAAAAATTACTACCTTACAACTGTGTGGTTCATCAATGAACAACTAACTCTCTTACACTAGACTCAGGCATGACTACATGAGCCACATATTCAATTACACATGCTACCTTACTATCTTTTCTAGAAATAAATATTCTAAATATGGAATTAACCATATAGAATTAATAATTTACCACACATTTCATGGGATTGACCATGCATTTTTCCTTCATTTTCCTCAAATACTTCATGGAAATACACTATAACTTCTTGTTTTTCACACCTAAAAATTTAGAAAACACTATAATTCAATGAAATTCTTTAAAATTTTATAATTCCACATACATTATTCCATAATATCTGTAATAAACTTTTAATATCAAATAAATAAACTTCCTTATACTATAATAGGGTCTTTTTATGAATTCCTTAAACTTATCTCACATATGAGGCTCATTAAATTAGGTTCTTTCATTTTTATGTTCATCAAAAAATCATGGTCAAGAATTTTGTTTATTAAACTAGGTCTAAACTACCTTTAAAAAACTCAACATCTTCTTCTCTTATAGACTCGAGGAAACTAAATCACCCCTTAAACCATCCAAACTATCCAAATATACAATCCGATCCTCAATCCACAAACTTGGTTTTTGATATTGAGATATCAATATATATCTTTTCATTTTATCTATAAACACTAAAATATTCATTAGATGTTCAATGAACATCCAAAAATCACCAAGACTTCAATGGAAATAACTATTCTAGTTACATTACTAAAAAATACAACACATGACCTCTTAGTTACAATATTACTCCCCTTTGGATTTTGTTAACAATACAACCATAAAACCACTCCAAATTTTGATTTAAAAAACACAAAAAAAATTGAATATAATTCCATGAACCCATAATCTCAGATCTGATTCATTATTTTGGTACATTTTCATGATTACAAGGAATAAAATCCCAAAGGAATTATTAGTCTAACAGTCTAAGTGAATATATTACATACATGAACCATACATTATAATTCGAAACATAAAATATAACATAGATAATACTTTTCGAACACCATTATTCTCCTAGATTAACCCTACATATCAATCATAATACACATCTTTGTATCAATGGAAAATAAAATATAAGAAATGTGTGAGATCATATTCTCAGTAAGGTTATATAATACAACAGAAGCTATCAAAAATAATCATGAACTTTTAAGTCAAGGTATAAAAAAAATAATATAAGCCTTTTAAGAATAATTTTGAGTATAATATGGAAACAATAAATCAAATAATGTCATTTAAAAAATCACATGAATATCCTACTAGTTGTATAATCACATGTAAAATCAATAACTAATCCCATAATGAGGGAATGCATAACTCCATACATCATAACCATAACATCAAGGCCTTGACCAAAAAACCACATCGAAACGAGTAAAAACCCAAACTAGTTTGTCTCTTGAGACCTAATGATGCATCCATGGGCTATAGCGGGCCCACCCTTCACTTAATAATTCCAATTTATTCATCATATGAAAAGGGTGAAACGTAGAAATATAAACATTCATATTAAAACTAGCATACAATATGTTAATTCATTAACCATAAACCATGAATGGTATCAAAATAGAACAACCACAATCAAAAATAGAATAAACCATTCAATACAATATAGAAGATTTTATCATAAACAACCAACCTCAATTTGGTATAAAATTCCACAAAGTATATTAACATATATGAAAATAATTTAATAAACTCCTTAAAATATCTTGAGAAAAAATACCATTTTTTCATTGAAATCATTTATTAAAAAGAAGAAAATTTATAATAGAATAAATTTAAAAATAGATTTTTGAATAAATGTGTCCTATAACACTTTGAAACATTTGAGATAAATTCAGAAATCATCATTTAAAAATATTCATTTCCTTATAAATAAATCCATAAAACCTATTTTAAAAACATAGACATGAATGAGAAAGATTAAAAATAAGAAATATTAGAAAATTTTAAAATGACGTCTTAGTTAAATAATACCTTACATAAAACCTTTAAAATATTCCTTTTTAAAATATTTTTATGAATAATGGACATGGATGATAAGTATGTCCCAATAAATACTTACATATAAAAAATATTGGATAATAATAATATTGCTAAATTAACCCTTACCTTAGGTATGATTCCTTCTAAACATGTCCTAAAATATTGTATAGTAGTTTTAAAAATATTACTAACTTGTACCAGAATAATAATAATATTTATGATATCATATATGATTAATTTATGACTTTATATTAACCGTTCATTCAACTATTCCAAGTTAGAGCTATGTTTTGGGTAATAATCGCTTTGTTTATCGTACATGTTTTTACTTGTTATTCATGATTCTATTACATAGATCATGATTTTTCATACATCCAGAATGTAAAAAATGATTTATATATCAAATATATTCAGTATATTTATATGCATATATAAAATATATGGAATGGAATACACCGTTCAAGGAGATGGTAGGCCGTACGTATGCATGAACGTTGTTTCAGTTTTCTTATCATATTGAATGGAAGAAAATAAATGACATATATATAGATTATAATAGATTTATTATGTCATATATTTCATACTTATTCATTATATATATATATATATATTAATCATTCTTTAATGGAATGTGGAGGATGAATCTCATCACCTTGTGGAGACGGTAAGCCATATGCACACACGATCGACAATATCATTCCCTTAATTGATAATTAAAATAGAATTATATGGTATAGAAATTATAAAGAATAATTACCATTTCATATTCATTATATATATTTATTATATTTACCATTATACACATCCACATAAATAAGTGATGAAAAAAATTACACAATAGCGTGGAGACGGTAAGCCATACATACGCCCACGTGGTGATATTGTTATTCATAGGATGTATAATAGAAAAATATGGTTATAACATAATCATAATAAATTATTTACATATATATGATAATGTATTTATTAATTTATTATGAAAATGACATAGGAAGAGAAAGAATAAAAATAAAATAAATTGAATTGAATTAGAAAAAATAATTACCTATTCATCAAGTATCTCCTTTTTATTTGCACAAAAGGACTTTTTAGGGTGGATTTATACCTCAAGTATGGAATAGAGGATGAAGTGAGAGAATTTTTAAGGATACATGGGTTTATTTTGGCTGAAATAAATGGATTTAGTGGTGTTAATAAAAGAGAACGATAAGTACCCTTTTATAAGAGAGAGGATGTGCACTTTGAAAATTCCAAAAATATTAATTTAATATAAATTCATTTTCGATTTCAAATAGTTAAAATGAAAATTATTTCAACTATAAGATTATTATTTTTCTAAATCCACTTAACCAATTAATTTTATACATGTTTAGGTCTCAAAAGTAATGTTATCTTTGGGTTTTAACCCCTAGATAAACAATTTAACTCTTATCACGACAACATTACTTTTTTACACTATATGGATAATATAGTCTCTATAAAATTCCAAATGAACCACAATTTGATCATTTATAACATAGTTAACATTATAGTAGTTAGTTTGATAAATTATATATTTTTATAAATTTTATATCATTTAATAAAATCTTATTCATTTTAAAATCTCATTTATGTAAAATTTGACACTATTTGTTAATTTAATTTTCAAAAACATCATAAAAAATTGATTCCTTTGAAAAAAGAATGTTAAATAATCCCTAAAATTTCATATTCATTCAGAAAATTCGTATATGTCACCAAATATTTGAAATTATATTTATTTTAATAATATTAATATCATTTAATTGATTCTTGCTTTAATAAATCAATTAATAAATCAATTAATAAATCATCATTATGTCACCAATTAATTTTATTATTTATTTTATAAAACTATAAATAAATTAATATGATGTAGATTAATATTTTATCTTTCTAAATACTATTTATAGTCAACCATATAACCTATATAAACTTATATTAAAAATGATATAGTTATTTAAATTTGAATATGACATTTTAACTCTTCTTGAAATAAAATATAATAAATGTCATAATCTTAAAAAAGTGGCTTAAAAAGGATCATATTTTTGTAATAAGGTTTATTTTGGTAGAAAAACACTCATAAAATTTAATTAGGACTAGTTTTAAGGAAATTTAATAATACTTATAATATAATATTTACCCTTAATTACCCAACTGACCCTTAATTGTGGTAAAAAATACAAATGTTACTATTCACCAAAAATTAAGTTGTCTATTTTAGAAAAAAAAATTAATACTAATTAGAAATATGTTTTTGAAAAAAATCAATTAACATAAGTTATAAAATTACGTTTAATGTTAATCTCGTAGATGTGGCTAGAAGGCTGGTAAAAGAGGCATTTAAAAGATCAATAAATTTTTATATCTAATTCTGTTATAAAAAGATTCCAATGAAATAGATTGGATTAATATATATATATATTATTTATCTATTGTCAATTTAAAATGAATTTAATGTTAAATAATTATTTAAATGAAGAATTCGGTTTTTTAACAACAATGTAGTATTATTAACTATTCATAAAAAACTGAAACTTTTTAGAAAAATACCAAAAATTCACCCTAATTAAATTACGATATTAAAAATTAAAAAATTAAGTCTAATTTACCTAATTAAATTATTAATAGTGTCTAAGATTAATTTTATTATTGTTCACAAAGGGACATAAAAATTAGTTCCTTTATAAATAGTATTTCTGAATATATAATTATTTTAATGACACTTATACAATCCACTATAAATTTATTTTATTGTTGTGAAAAAAATATAATTAACATTTAAAAATTATTTATTACTATTTATATTACTATATTTAATGGATATTTTTAAAAAATACCATTTAAATAATTATAATACAAATGTGTTGTTTCACAGAAACTAAATGTTGCATGTAATGCCGCAAAGTCGGTGTTACGTGAAATATAAGCTATTGAATTTATTTAAAAAGAAAATATAATGTAAAATATAGGGATGTTAAATTTCAAATATTTATTTTGAATTATACTCACTCCCCCTTTATTAATATAGTGAAAAGGTTCCCTTGTATATATAATTTACATTCCAGATTTTACCCCCAAAATGACTTCTTTAATTCCACCATAACTCCTCCTTTATCAAAAATTTCCTTGAAAATGATACCCAATAAGTTTCAAAGAAACGAGATTTACTATTTTAGAAAATAATATATTACTATTTTCCTTTCTTCTTTACTGCTCCCTAATGAGAGATCTTAGTAAAGACCCCACTTGTTAGGAAACATAGATCTTTTTTCCCTTTTGGCAGCTAATGTTACCACATGAATATTATAAATTGAACATCACTAAGTCACTCTTACATTTTTTCCGCACTTAAATTCAATAAAATTTTCAACTATCCATAAAAGTTGAACAATTAATCTCTATTTTTATCACCATATCATTTGGTTCTCCCAATAATTTTTTAGCAGATACAATCCATTATTTCAATCATTTAATACCTTTAGCTATATTTTCCTTCCAAAAAAGATTATAAATGAGTTAATATACCAATTGGAATTTTATTTATCAACATATCCTCTATGTTTAAAAATCCAAAACATGGTATAGGAAGTAAGAGTTAATGTTAAAAATATCAAAGTTATCTTCTTCACTCACATACTTCTATAGATATTAGTAGCATGAAAATATTATTATTATCCATCAGATCTTATGATAAAAAACATATAGTAAGAAATTAGTGAATAAGGAATACATAAAAAGTGTGTGAGACATACCAAATAAGGGATCAATTTATACCACTCAGTTTTTATATATTCAGGATACCACATTATGAACATATAACTTCTATATAGGGAAACATTTTTTTTAAATAAGGCCAAACACCAATTTAGAACATAGTGTCAACACCTAAAAAATGTATTCAACTCTTACAATAATACTTTGAGAAAATTTTAATCATGTAAATCCCCTAGAAAAAAATACAATTTTCTTATACTAGCTTCTAGGTATCCTAAAAATAATTATCAACGTTTTCTTTTATTAAGGATTTGAAAACACTTTACTTCATATCAGAATTTAAATCATTTAAACTTGTTCCTATCAATATAAGAAATTTAGATTTGGGTTTTTAAAAATAAGTTGTTGTTCAACATATATTATTCCAATTCTTTCTTTTTTAAATTCTTGATATCAATTAATAACTTCACTCTATTTGAATCTAATGTTTGATTATATTTATTTTTAGATCCATGAAATATACATTACCCAACACATCCACACCTTCCAATTCATACATCAATTATTTCATCTATAATATACCCTATGGATTGTATCTCCCCCTTAATCCTATACTACTTCAAATATATATACAAAAAATCAATACATGGGGAGATGGGTACCTCTAAAATCATCAAGCAGAGTATTGTAATCAGGCATGGTAAACTAACTCTTGACTTCTAGTTACCTTCTAAGAATTCACTATGATTATTCTTTATAAGTCACCACTTGTTTCTTTTTGAAAGTACTCTTTGAAATTATCATTTCCTAGATTAGGATTCTTTAAAATTTATTTTTTTTGTTTACTCTACTCTACATCATGAAGAATCTATTCAATATACACCTTTCCAGAAACCCATAGGAGAAAAATTAATACTCCTTCCAAGAAAAAAATTACACTAAAAACAAGAGGCTTAATCCTTAAATACATTATCATATAAATTCCATTACATATTTTAGGTTAAAAACCATGAAAAAACCTTTAGGATCCGATACAAATTATTATACCCACGGGAACCTTGAGAGGGGATTGAATCAGAGTAATGGTAAAATTAAACTATTCTATTTAATCGATTAAAATTTATTTAGGACTATTTTACCATATTTTTAGACACTATGTTAAACCTATCACTCTTAATGGGGAAATCTGGGGAAAAAAATCAAATATATAGGAAAGTAAACCATACACAAAACACACTGATTTTCCTTGGTTAGATATAAAGGGATAATCTAAGGATCATATTTAAATGATGTATTGGTCGTTACAAAATCCACTATGGTTTACTAGTTTAGTGAATTACAATAATTTTAGACATGGTCACTCTAGGCTAGGCTCACTTCCTTTACTATATTTTGGGTTCAGTTTATCCATACCCAAGGTGCATTAACTCTTCTATACTCAAAAACACTAATATAGTAAAAGTTCTTCCACATTTTATAGACTTTTGGGTCTCTTTAACAAATAGTGTATGATTTGGTTTGTCTCTGAATAGAATGATAATTTTATTGAATCATAGATTCTGATTTGATGCTCCATTTCTATTTTTTCTACTATTCCCTCCCTCAAACCTAGATAAGGTCAACTTTGAAATCTTAGAGTTGAATATTTTTCTACCATACTATTATAGTACTAGAGTTACCTCTCAGGATATAGATAATTTTACATTAGAATTTTCCTATTTGTCTTTATCCTTTTCCACAACCAAATATTTCCTAGTATACTCTTTATTCTTCCTTAAATCCATTACTGCTTGAACCAAATTAGAGAATTCAATGGAATCCTATATGGCTATGATATTCTTCTTTTAGATCACTCATGATACCAATATATAACATTTTTTCTATAGAATATTCATATGATATAGTTAGGTGAAAATAACTACCCAAATCTAATTTACATGAAGAAAAAATGCAGTAAACTATTTATAATTTACTCAGCTATGAAGTATGTACTACATATCATAGACTATTAATTCTACTTCACAAAGATCCCATTAAAGATGCCTTTGTCTAAAATTTAATACCCTCTATGGACAACATGATCCAACTCATAGAATTATCCTGATCACCATATACCATCTCTATAGCCCACAAAATCCTCTTTTTAAGACCGTCCTTGTATAATCATCCTCACAAAATCAACTTCAGGGACTCCACATTTGCATTCTTGACCTTGTGAAATATACTTCATACTCTATGCCACGTGGATGGTTTTCATTCATAAATATTTAAGTCTTATATTTAATCTAATTGAGATTTAATGAATTGGTAATCTTGGTATTCATAGTAAATCTTGTCAGAGAAACATTTCATGCCTTTGGAATTACTATTCATACAATATAGAGTTACAAATCACAGTACACATAATTGTTTTACCATATAATTATGTAATCTCTTTGTGGACATTGAACTTGACTTCATAGTCATTCTAAAATAAATTTACTGACACCATACACTCCAAATTCATGGTGACCTTATAATTACCACGTTAGAACTTTTTTCTCATCTATGAACCATGAATTGGCTTAAACTTTCTACATGTATGCCAACATTGTCCACATGATCAATTATGTTATCCACCTTCCTATCATTACATGAAATCTCTCTTAAAATTTCAAAATTATATATATAGACAACATGCTTTATCATATGGCACACATGCTTAACCAAACTGTTTTCCTTCCTTTTTATTCAATACTTCATGTAACTTATATATAACCTCTAGTTCTTCACACCAAAAAATTTATCAAACACTAGAAAAAACACAATTTTTCAAACTTATCCAATTTCTCATACGATCTTCCATTTTATCTATACATAACTTATGATCTCTAATCGATAAACTTATTTCTTTTATGATTGGATATCCTAATTAATTCCATAACCTTCTCTCACCCACCAAGATTATTTCTCTAGGTTATTTCATTATCAAATTGAAGCACAAATCCTGGTCAAGAACTCTTCATATGACACTAGTTATATACCACCTTTCAAAAATTTAATACTTTTTTCTCCCGCAGACTTAGGGAAACCAAATCCACCCATGAACCATCCACACCATTCAGATATACAATCACTGCTTCAAGATGTAAAATTGATCCTTGATATAGAAATATCATAGTTTATCCTTAATTTTTATATACCGACACTAAACTCTTATTGGAATCATCAATGAATATCATCACATCAACAGGTCTTCAATGTACATACCTACTTCAACTACATTATCAAAAAAAATATATCAAACAATCTTTTGGTTGAAATAACTCTTCAATCAATTTTCTCCTATTGCCTTATAGTGGTATATGTGAGTTCACATTGGAATGCCTCATTATTCTTATAATTTACTATACATTTATAGCCCAAATAAATCAAAGTTAAAGAGTGAAACATGACCTCAAACTCACACCCTAAAATAGTATAGGATCCCGACTAGAAGTTAGGGTCTAATAAAACATGTAGGGAGACTATACCCTATAGTATATCTCAAACAATAATAACTAATAGTAAAAAAATACAACAAGATATCATTTTATAATGTAGAATATATAGAGTTATAAGGAAAATAAGACCATAACAACAACATTTTCATGTTTTAATAAAATATAACTCGTGAAGGTTATATAGTCATACAAAAGATGTATGATTTCATACTAACGAACCATAAAAGTATATGTTTAGCTAAAATAAAATACATTGAGACTTGAAAATTTTATTTGATATTTCATTAGACTTATCTATATAACCACACTGATATACCTAACATTCAAACTGTATCCAAGTTATTTTTTAATACCATATTCCAAACATGAGGTCTTGACGTGCACCAAAGATCCCATATATGGTGTGATCATAAAACATAGTAGAACACCACCAATAGTGTCCCTATTTATAATTTGTATATATCTGAATGCATGTATTGAATGAAAAGTAAGCTATAAAACTCACATGGACACAACTATTACACCATGGGGTACTCAAGAAGTCACATCAATGGTTGAATCATACATGCTTTAGCCAATTACTAAATTAGATGATGCTACTATAATTTGAAATTAAATAAGGGTTAATGATCCATCACCACTCGTATCAATAGATATGTGAATGATCTATAACTATAAAATGGTATAGGGTGAACAAGGAACCACTAACTCACTATACAAGGTGAATTATATATCCCCATCCTCATCAACAATGGGGGATCATGAACCACCAAACCATTATAGATAATGAATCATCACTTGGTGAATGATGTATCATTGTATTGGAAATATGGAGAATTATGTTTCACTCTGTGAATGTGGTATCACCATACAATAGTAGGGTGAATGGTATTTATCTAGTTTAATAATGCATTTCGACATATCAAAAGGAAAATGATGTATCATTAGATCACTAATGTATCAATGCCATTAATAGGGTGAACAATGTATCAATAGGTGAACAATGTATCACTAGATTCAATAGGGAGAATGATGTATCACCAAGTGAATGATGTATCACAAACATCACTGTACTAGGATGATGATATACCATACAGACACAAATCAATAAATTCTACCACAATTGGATGTCTTTTCACTATATAGATAAAAGTAACGTGAATAGGCTATCATCATAAGCAATATAATAATAAGGATGAATGAATTATAACTATAAACATAATTATCAATATAAAAACCTTACTATCTTGGTGAATGAGTTAACACGCTAATGTTGGTTCAACCATACCCATGGTAATCACTAGTAAACCCACTTCCATGATGCCATACACATCGGATTCACACATAAAGTCCAACCTCCCTTGACATGGATTATGATCCCATACAGCTACCTACCTCTCAAGAGTTATAGTATCGTGGAAAGTAATCACCCTAAGGTACCATATCAAGGTTACATCACGACTTAACATACTAAAATAAGATTTTACCTTATTGAGATACTCTAAAATATTACCTAAAGGCTCACGAATCATGTTAAGGATAATAACACATCTCACAATTATATTCCTTATATATCAAGCCACTTACTAAAGAGACGTGACCATTACAGGACACATGATAACCCAAAAAAAATAGAAGGACCTATCATGATATATACAGACCATAATCATTTATCATCAAGAAAAAGTATCCAATTTGGTCCTATATTGGGTTACTCTCATATACACACTAGTACATGTACCCTGTATAACCATACTCATGACATCTCATAGGCTTAATCTTAATAATATCTCTAGGTTAGTGTTATATATCTATAATGATACCCCCATTGGTAATAAGATCCATATAATGGTTTTGGAAACCCTCTTAGGGTTCCAATTACTCTTGATTTAATCCCTTTCACATGGTCTATATATCCATCAACAACTAATTAATCAATGAACAATACTAAAGTTCCTAATATGATCCCAATACAACTACCTTTCCTTTTACATCATAAGGAAAACCAATCAAGACAAATATTTAGTCCACACACCTAATTAAATATAATGACCCACACTTTTAGTAAAGATTCCTCATAAAAAGCATCATGTAAATAAGATTTTTTCTAAAACAACACTAAACCAAAATGAACCGTAACACATTTTATTAACATAAAAACTAAAACTGTAAAGTAACCATTGAATTGGTGAGTATAAATAGAGGACAAAACAAATATAAATATATGTATAATTAAAAATAAATGTCACTTTTAATACTAATTCACATTTAAAATTCCATTAGTAGAACAAAATAACCAATAAAATCATTTTTTCTTAAAAATATTTTATTCTTTATAAAATTGTCTTTTTTATGTGATATGTATTTTTTATTTTAATGAATTATTTATAATTGGTTAAATTTTGATAAAATATAGTGTTTATATGTATAATATATTAACACCAATTTAATTATAATTTGATAATAAATAAGAATAAGAAAAAGTAATATTTGAAAAATTCATTTTTCCTATAAAATCTATTTTCATTATATTTTTTGGTTTTTATTTGAATTTAAAATTACTCAATTTTAAAAATTTAATTGGAAAAAATAAACTCCATTCATGAATTAAATATAATTTTTTTTATCATAAATTTTTTGTTTTTTTTGAAAAGATTTATTTTTATGTGGATTATACAAAATATCGTTTTTACAAATATTGTAACTATTATTAACTCATTAGGTTATAAACATGGATTAAAAATTTATGAACCTTTTTTACTATTTAAATATTTATTTAATAATTTAAACTAGTCATTTAAAATATTAGGTTTAATTTAGAAATCATAATTGACATTTTAGAATCTAAGTAATATTTTTTTTAAAACTGTTTTTGCATTATATATTTATTATTTTAAAATTAAAATTTATCACTTTTAAAAATTTAATATTTTAAAATGGATTTAATATTTGGAATTAGAATATTACAATTATTGAATAATTATAATTTCATTTTTTTCATCAAAATATGTTACTGAGGATGAAAAATTAGTTACCATGATAAAAGTAAATTATGGTATAAAGTTAAATTAAGGTAAAATGACCAAATATATTATAAAATTATCCATTATTTGTGTGTATGATAGGTTTATCAACCAATAATCATCCCCTATCTATTATTTTTTCACATTACGATCCATCTTTATTTGAAGATGACATGCTTTCAGTAAAAAGTTATGAATATTTACAAAAATGCCGTTATCTTCACTTACAAAAAGAGATTCTGAAAACCCCTTCAAAGATACACCAATGATTTTAATTATCCCCAATACTATGCCCAATTTACTTACAAAAAAATCCTCTCACATAATACCAATATTCTACTCCATAGATATTTTCTAAATCCTTACTCAATAAATAAGGCTTCTAGGGAAAAATCGAATTCTTCTACATGAGTATTTTATCATCTATAATAATTTTCCAATTTATTATCCTTATACCTATTATTAAATATATTTCACTCATTTTAATATAATTAAATCAGTTTTATTGGTATACTATAATGTTTTTATGCGAATATAATAACCATTTTTTTAGAAAAATGAAGACGTCGTTCGTGTTACATGAAAACAACAACCTCTATGAATGATATGTTTTATTTATCATAATCACATTACATGGTGGGTAAAAAAAAATTTATTTAATGAATAATTATGATATTTCTAAAATTATTAATATTTTAAAAACATGAATAAATTTCCACATTCTTTCCATCCTATGGAAACCAATAGCATCCTCTATGTGTACATGCAGACAACCATCTCCATGGAATGATGTATTTAATTTTTCATCAACACCCTAATTGCATGATAATAAGTATGTATTTAATAAATTAAAGTGGTTTTTATTTAAATATTAGAGGTATGGAAATTTTATATCAATATTTAACTCATTATTAACATACCTTCTTTTTTTCATTGAAAATTACCGAAACAAGATCGTTATCGATTCCTTATTCACATATTGTGACTAAAAATTATCATGGAATGAAATTATAAATATTTAAATAATTTAAAATTATATATTCTAGTATATTTGATAATTTATTAATTATTTACTTGGTATCAAATAATGAGTGTTCACATAGAAATTTTTAAAGCATGCATGAAACAATCAAAATATCTTACATTCCAAGATGAAAATAAATTATAACTAACTAATAAATGTACAATAAATTATTATTTGTCATGAATCAACCCAATTTTCCCATTATGTGACTTCCCATTCCCACCTCTAATAGTCCAGGGGATAGATTCTAGCACCGAGACGGCATATCACTGACAAGGGAGGCCTTAGACAAAGTACATGTACACATGAACACATCTCCAAGCCTATAAAATGCTAAAATGAAAAAAACTAAAAAAAACAAGAATGCGTACATATAATCCCATAACTAGAGTAAAAAATTAATTGAATGAAAGTAAACATGGACAAATAAAATCCCACCACATAGAGTCTAAAAAGTCAAGTCAAACTTGATAGGAATTACTAGGACTACTGTTAAAAAGCTGTAGGAACAAACCTCAGTCTTTACTGTCTCGTTAAGAACAATCTGGTCCTGGTCCACCTTGAAATATTTTAAATGTTTTATCATATTCACAAGACACATCATGTATTGGGAAATCCCATGCATGGGTGAGTATAAAAATAATCATTAGGAAACTATGAAACCAAAAAGTATAAAACATTAGAAATACAATCGTCTCTAGATAAGTATAAGTCTATAACACAGATAACAATAATATCCAAATATACTCAAAAAATATATAAAGTATAGAGGTAATTAATAACCATAGTATTCCAGCATAGGATTCTTGCTCGAATATTCCTTAATGAACTCATCCGGGAGAACACACTCTTGAGTTCGATAACACTGATGACGTCTGTTTGAGAGGTACTCCTCATTGGGTCTCATCATGAGATGAACATGATGATAGTCCAAAGGGAATATAGTACATAGAGAAGGATCACTGCAATGACAATGGGGTTATACAAAAAACTCAATCTCAATTAACCCACTAAGTAGAGGATTGAATCCTAAAAAGTGTTTGTAACCAAGATACCAATAACTCCACCAAGGGAATGAAGATGAATAGAGGATATCACTATGGGCTTCTCAAAGGGATTAAAAAAATCTATCCAAGAATTCATTTTGATGGGATCATAGTCCAAGGAGTAGGATATGATATATACCAACCTTCAGGTAAAGGATAAGAGGAATGTACCATCATGAAAAATTTCCACGATATAGAGGAAAAGGTCTCCAAGCAATGTATAAAAGAGTACATGACGTGTAATAGGGTTCACACATCGTGTCCTTTGACCCCAGTTCATGCCCATGTAAACAACCCATGTCATCAATCAATGTCTATGTAGTATTACACATCGTGTAGGCATCCTATTTAATCAACCCACATGCCAGTACACGGATCCAACCCATGTACATCTTCTAGTGTACCAGTACACGACTTAGTTAGTGTACTTGGTCCATGATGTTTTCATGTGGGGGATTACATGTTGTGTAGTATGTTAGTATACTCCATCCCATGTAAATTTTCTTTCCCAATTACACTTAGAGTTTACTTTAGATAGACCACACACCATGTGATAGGGGTTATAGGCCGTCTGATATTTAACTTCCTCCAAAAACCATAACTTCAACTTAGGGGTCAACAGTTTGTGTAATCTTAGATTACAATTCGTGTTTATCGAGATTTTCCAAAAACACTCGTTCTTACATCTATGCGTGCTCAAGACACTTCCACCTCAGATATCAGATCTAACCATGCCGGTAATTGAGGATCATCTCGATCATGCCACACCACCACTCACAAAATATGTTCTATTGTAAAATCAATTCACAACAGGAATCTATAGGTCATTATTCATTACTCCATGATGAAAGCGAAATCGAGAATCCATCAATATCTAAATAGATTCATCTCTATAATAGTATCTATATCAATTCAATTTGATTCTTGATCTATGATTTCATATCGTTGTTCCAAGAAACATGTTCACAATGATCGATTGATATGGATTTGTCGAGTTGCAGGCCAAATGATGAACACCCAGATGAACACATAACTAAGGGAGCAAAGAAAAAGAACATATATGAGGAATAGACCATTATTGATATTCATGAAGATCTTGGTTCGCTGATATTAGAAATAAAATCTAAATAAATCAAAACACAAAGATATTCTCTCATCGAAACCCTTTAAATAATCCCATCTCGTAAGATGATCGAACCATAGATCAATCTATTTGTTGATTGATTCATGTACATATTATAAATAGAAAATGAGGAATAATAATATCAAAACACATACCCTAAATCAATTTAGATTGATCCATGATAAAGAATGGGGTTGTTTCATTTTTTTATGAGATCCTTTGAATCTGAGGTGTGTCGATCATCAATGCACAATCCTGTCACTGATCCCCTATGATAATTCTACAATGGTCTCTCCAAGGGCTCTCTAAAGTCACAAGGGTTATGTAGATAACCATGTACTTAACGTAATATTATTGTTGAATACTAAAAATTCTTTTTGCTAAGAATTATAAATAAAATATTATATTAAATTATTTTATTCATTTATTCACCTGTGATAAATTTTCCACAAACGAACTGCGTTGACTATTGTTAAGTTGATACTAGGGTAAAAAGCACATTCTGAACTCAACAATACATTCATATTTCTGATTGAGGCATGTAACACCCCAAGCTTCCACGGTATGTTTTCCCTTTGAATAATGCAATAGCTTGCGTTGTATGCAACTTGGAGTTTTAAAACACCACGACCAATCAGACTAGCCATTATGAATTTTAATACCCACTTTTTAAAATTTTATAAATTTTATTTTTCAAAATGGACTTCATTTTTGAATTCAGAATATCGAAATTATCTTAGGGTGAATTTTTGGTATTTTTCTAAAAACATTCAATAATTGATAAATAGTGAAAAAAATTGAGTTATTATTTATAACTAAATTTTTATTTAAATAATTAAATATTTTATTTAAATTTATTTTAGGTAATAATAGATACATAATACCTATATATTTTCAATGTAAATTTTTGGAGTCATTTTATGATAATATTAGATATATAAAATTTTATTGGACTTTTTACTGTCTTTTACCCACCTCCTAGGAGCATTTGCAAATTTTCATAAAACTTAATTTTACCACTTATGTGAATTGAATTTCAAAAATCTGAGAGACATGGTTGAAATCAGTATGTAAAATTTGTTAAAATGAGATGAAAATAATTTTTGGTGAATAATAAATTTTGACTTTTATTTACCACGGTTGAAAGTAAATAGGGTAATTAAAGGTAAAAATGATATTATTATTACCGCAACACATGTCCTAATTCTATTGTATAAGTTTATTTTGACAAAAAACAACCTTAGGGATAAAATATGATTTTTTAGGTCCACTTGGATTAGATTAGGACATTTAATATTGTTTTATTTAAAGAAGAGTTAAAAGTGTTAAATTCAAAGTTTAATAAATAAAACATGATTAATATAAGGTTATACATAATATAAATTAGATTAAAAATATTTATTAGAAATATAAAAAATTTTACTACATAATGGTATTTTATTTATAATTTTTAGACTTTAAATATTTTAATTTATTTATGACACAATGATGACGCAATAATTACCTTATTAATGAAATATTAAAATAATTGATATTATAAATATAGAAATAAATTTCATTAGAGACTTTTGATGAATTAAACTAATTTTATAGGTCAATATGACATAATATTATTTATTATATTAATTTATTTCTATGTAATAATGTTTTTATAACTTTAAGAAAAATCAATTATTAAAAAATGTCAAATTTGACATAATTGAGTTTTTAGAAAAAATACTATATTATTATTTGATATAATATTCCTAAAAATATAATGTTTAGAAAAAGGGTCTAAATAATATTATATATGTCATTAATAAATCTCTTGGGGTTCCCTTGGAAGTTTATAGAATGTTTATTAACGATATAATATAAAAATACATAGAGACATGGTAAATGCCAAACTATTTAACTAAGAGTTAAATCTAAAATATATGGATAATATGGTGACCCAAACCTGTCTAAAACCTATTGGTTGAGTGTTTTTCTACCCATCCCCACCATATCTTAGAAATAAATCATTTTTGAGACATTAGAAACTAAAAATGATTTTATTATAAAATAATATTTCAATCTTTTCATAAGGTTCCCCTCACCCCTCTTATAAAAGGGAACTTACCCTTCTCTCAAATTCACAATATCAAAGACTTTTGGCTAAGCCAAAACCTGCACAAATATCATCTCAACCATTCTACCTTCATTCTAGAGGCATTCCATTGGTCCAAAAGATAACCTAAGGACCCCTTTTGATCAAATCAAAAGGAAGAACCCGAAGAAGAGGTAAATATTTCATCACCTCTTTCAAGTTCATTTCTTCATACACTTCATCTTTCTTTATTGTTTACATTATAAAATAATAACTCCAATATATTCTATATACTGGGATGTTATTATAAAACTGATACAACCATATTCATTATTCTATCCATCATACGAATGACAAAGTCACCATACATGTGTACGTATGGCTTACCGTCTCCACATCATGGTGTAGTTGTTATTCAATATATTATTATTTGGATGGGTAAATAATGAAGTATAATTGATGTAAATAATAAATATAACATTTTAAGGATTCTTTATAAATGTTATACAATCTATTTATATACAATTTTAATATCAAAAAAATTATATTGTCGCTCATGCGTACATACAGATTACCGTCTCCATGAACGCGATGGGATTCATTTCCCCATCGTAACCATTCAAGAATAATTTTCATTTTATGATTAAAAATAATGTTTAAAAAACCTAATATAATTATGGATATGAATTAAATACAACATATCCATAACAAACATCACTAACATAACAAAACATATAAAGGAATACGAATCAGTTAACACCCGAAACAACGATAATACTAAAATATTATTAAAAAAGAAATATTAGAAGATCATATATGATATAATATTTATGTATATTGGTTACTGAATAATTTAATAACATTTATTTAACTATTATATAGGATTTTAACATACCATCAACCAAGGAAAAGTAAAAGGTAAGGGTTATTTTCACAATCTCATTATTATCTGAGATTGTTTATGTGTAAGTATTTATTGGGACATACTCATCATCGATACCCATATTTCATACAAATGTTTTAAAAAGGAATATTTTGAGGTTTTATGGGAGGTTCTATTTAACTATATCATCATTTTAAATGTTTTAAATACTTATCTTTCTAAAGACTTTTAATTAATGTCCATGTTTTTAAAATGATTTTAAGGATTTATTTATATGGAAATGAATGTTTTGAAATGATAAATATTTTCAAAATTTTCAAATTGGTATGTGAAACTTTGATTAAAAAATATCTTTAAACAACTTACTTTATAAATTTTGATACTTTTAAACGATTTCATGAAAAGAGTTATTTCCCTCAAAGCATTTTACCGATCATTTTCATATATGTCAACATCCTTTGACAGATTTTAAACTTGTTTGAAGTTGATTTATTATAATACAAATATTCCATATTGAATTAAAGGTTTTGTGATAAGTTTAACTGCGGATGTGTTATTGTTTTTACCATTCATGGAATATGGATAATGTATTGACATTTCGAATGCTAGTTTTAATACGAAGGTTTATGTTATGTTTAAACCTTTTCATTTGAGGAATGGATTGACATTATTAAGTTTCGGGTGGAGCCCACTATAGATCCTCGATGCATCAATTGGTCTCAGGAGACAAACTAGTGTCTTGGAACATGGCCTTGAAAAAATCTTATTTGTAGTCGTGGCACAAGGCCTAGACTATGTGGTCATGAAATCTTGAATTATGCATTCCATCATTACGAAATTGGCTATTGATATTGCATGTGATTTTTTGACCAGTAGAATATCCATGTGAAGAAGTAAATGGAAATATTGATTTATATTTACCATATAATGCCGAAGTTTATGTTTCAAAGGCTTGTGTTATAGTCTTATACATTGAATTAAATATTTATTCTTACTTATGAAATTTTCCGCTATATTGTTATCCTTACTGAGAATCTGAGATTACTCCTTCCTATGTTTTATTTTTCCCAAGATGTGAAGAACTATTTTATGGTTGTCCTACATGGATAGGATATGGGATAAGTGTGTTCAAAGGGGACGAGATGCTGTTGTTTTTTTATTTCATGATGTAATGTAAAACTTATGAATGCATCTAGTACTTACAAGGATACTAAACTGATCTGTCTTTCAGGATTTGGTCCCTTGTAATCATGCCAGTGTTATGTAATAATGCACTGAATTTGGGTAACTGGGGTCAGGGTGTTACAATTGGCATCAGAGGAAGTTTAGTACAAAGATTGTAAAATAGAATTAGAAAAACTCTGATCAGAGAATGTTTCCCTAAGATAGAATTTGAGGATTATAATAGAACAACTTTCTAAATTTTTGTTAATGTATAGATTTTGTGAGTTTTCCAAGAAATAAATCCCTATCTAGATACGATCAGGTAGAGGTGGATTTGGCATAGATGTATCCAGGGGTAAAACCTAAAAACACCGCTTTGATCTCAACTCAAACGGGAACTAGTGTACGACAATAGGCCGTGCTCCACTCTTGGTTACGACACTCCCGATGGATATTCTTAGTATAATTCACGTCTTATTTACAAAACATTATGAGGGATTTATGAGTATATACATACTCAAATAATACATTTTTTATGATTATATTTTATATCGATAAACTGTTCAATTTATGTTTGGTGTTTAAAAAGTTTGGAATTATGTATTTCGATTAATAAACTAATATAGTGTATGCCATTGTTTAGAAATGTCACCAAGTGGAAGGAATGGAAACTGTATCAACGCACATAATCCATGTAGGTATTTCCCTCCTACTAAAGATAATTATAGTGGGGCTGGTGATGAAACTTGTGCTAATCAGCTTATCACTATACCGGGACAACTCACTGAGGTAATGAATAATAACCTTACACGTATGGACCACCCTAATCCACCATGCGGAGGATCAATGTTATAATTCTTCATGAAGAAACAACCACCAACATACAATTTGAGTAAAAATACATTGGTAGTTGAGCAATGGATAAGTTCCTTAGAAAAAATATTTCAGGCTCTGGGGAGTAGTGAAAGGTAAGAAGTTGTCATGGAAGTTTATCACCTCACAGGAGATGCAGATCAATGATGGTCAGTGATTGAAAACATAAAGGATTATGAAGAAGTATCAAGTATGGAATTAATGGAGTTTAAATACATTTTATTAGAAAAATACTTTCTTCATGACCATCGAGTAGATATGGAAAGACAATTTATGAGTTGAGGCAATATGAGGATAAGAATGTCGCAAAGTATGATGCTAACTTTACAAGGATTGAAAGGAATGCAGTAGATTATATACGTAACCCAAAAAGTAATATTGAACGATTATTTTATGGGTTACAAACATTTCTCTATCGAGCATTAGTCTCACAATCCTTCTCATCATCTGAAGATATTGTCTCATGTGCAATCAAGAAAGAAAAGGAATTATCCAAGTCTTATGACTTTAAAGCAAAAAAAGTGAAGAAGAGATCTGCTGAACACTATGGAAATGGAAAGAAGGGTAAGAAGGGAAAATTTTAATATCCATCCTATAGTAAATGTGGGAAGAAACACCCTGGTACTTTTCTGAAGGGAATGATATTCTTTTAAAAGTGTGGTGAAAAAGGCCACCAAGCTCGTGATTACAAGGGGAAGAAAGAGGATGTTAATGTTGAATGCAACAATTTTAGAGAAAGGGGGCATTTTGCTAATTAATGTCCTAAGAGATAAGGAAACTTACCTCAAAAAGGCCAAGGGATCAAGGCCACACTTATGAGATCACTACTACTGAGGTTGAAGCTCCGAAAGACGTGGTGGTAGGTTATTTAATGGTTTCCTCAAGTTTATCCAATGCTTTATTTGATTCTCGATCATCGCATTGTTTCATATCATCCCAATTTGCTTAGAAAATTAGATATTTATAATTTGATTTAACAAGGGAGTTATCAGAAAAAACTCCTAAAGAAATTATCATTATAACAATGTTTTGTGAATCAGTTCCCATTAGGGAATATAAACATTATTTATATGCAGATATCATCTTCATACCCATGATTGAATTTGATATAACCCTTAGTATTGATTGGATTTCATACCATGATGCAAAAATTTATTATAATAAGAAGGCGGTTACAATTCTCGATGATGATAAAGAGTACCTTATCTTTATAGAAGAAACATCACCATCTGATTCTTATCTAGATCCACCCCCAGTAGCTCAACTAAATTCAATTATTGGGGAGGAAGATAATGAAGTAACTATGGGTGAGGAAAGGAATGTTCAAATATATGATGTACATACTTTTCAAGAATATGTTGATGTGTTTCTAGAGGATTTACCTGGATATCCTCTAGAATGAGAAATTGAGTTTTCCATGGACTTAATTCCTGGTTCAAGGCCCATATCGAAGACCCCTTATAGAATGACCACTTTGGAATTAATGGAACTAAAGAAACAACTAGAGGAATTGAGTAATAAGGGATTTATTCACCCTAGTGTTTCTCCATGGGGATCCCCTATTCTTTTTGTTAAGAATCAAGATAGATCTATGAGGTTGCGCATTGACTACAAGGAGATCAATGCTGTAACAGTAAAGAAAAAGTATACCCTGCCTCACATTAATGATTTATTTGACCAACATCATAGAGATAAATATTATTTAAAGATTGAAATTTGATCTGGATATCATCAGTTGTGTGTGAAGAAGGAATAAATCCCAAAAACATCATTTCGAACCAGGTATGGGTATTACGAGTTGACAGTAATACCTTTTGGACGGACCAATGTACCCTATGTTTTCATGGATCTAATGAATTGAGTTTTCAAGTAATATCTTTATGAATTTGTAGTGGTATTTATGGATGATATCTTGTTATAATCCAAAAGATATTAAGATCATGAAAATCACTTTCACATTATCCTAAATATTCTTAGAAGAAATGAATTATATGGGAAATTTAGAAAGTGTGAATTCTGGCTTCATGAGATTTATTTTCTTGGTCATATTTTCTCTAAGGATGGAATCTCTATTGATCTTTCTAATATAAAGGAAATCCATGAATGGCCAGAACCAACAATTATAACCGAGGTATGTAGTTTTATTGGTTTAGCAGGTTATTATCGACGTTTCGTCCATAAATTTTCCTGATTTTCAAACCCATTAACCAAGATCAGACATAAAGGGGTTGAATTTGTTTGGATAAAAGAGTGTGAAGAATGTTTTGAAGAACTAAAGAGGAGATTAGTCAATGATCCTTTCTTGACTCTACCATTGGGGAATGATGGGTTTTTTATTTATAGTGATTCTTCAAAGAATGGAATTGGTTGTGTTCTTATGCAGAATTATAGGGTTATTGCATATGCATCATGACAGCTAAAAATTCATGAAGAAAACTATACTACTCATGATTTTGAGTTAGCATCTGTAATATTTTCTTTGAATATTTTGAGACACTCTCTATATGGTGAAAAAATGTGAAATATATACCAATCACAAGAGTTTGAAGTATATTTTCTAACAGAAAGAACACAACATGAGGCAAAGGAGATGGCTTGAACTACTAAAGGATTATGATTTCACTATACACTACCACCTGGGGAAGGAAAATAAGGTGGAAGATGCTTTGAGTTGAAAGGATCATGAAGTTTTGAACAAGATGAGAGTTAAAAAGGATCCTATATACATGGATCTAGTAAAGATGGATATGAGAACAATCATGGAAGGCGAAACATCGATACTTATTCAAATGGTTTCCAAACAATTATTACTAGAAAGGATAAAATGTTCTCAGACAGATGATAAGTAATTTCAAAAGAAATATAAAGTTGTGAATGATGGGAGATTGATCGACTTCGTATATGAAGATGAGATTTTGAAATTTGGGAAGATATTTTGTGTACCTGATCTAAAAAGGGAATTTTTGGATGATTCTCATAGCTCTAATTTCCCTATACACCCCAGTAGCACTAAGATGTATAGAGATTTGAAGGAACATTTTTGGTGGGACAACATGAAGAGGGATATTGTTGATTATGTGTCAAGAGGTATGGATTGTCAATAATTAAAAGATGGAAGACAATATCCTAGAAGAGTCATGCAACCCCATCCCATACCTGAGTGGAAATGGGATGATATTACGATGGACTTTCTCTTGGGGATACCAAAGACTCCTAGAAGGAATGTCGCAATATGGGTCATTTTTTATCATCTAACCAAGTCAACACATTTTATTTCTATAAGAGAAGATTTACCACTTGAACGTTTAGAAAGACTATATATTAATGAATTTTTAAGACTTCATGGAGTCCTCTTATCCATTGTTTCGGATCGTGATCCCCATTTTACATCAAGATTTTGGAAAAGTCTTCAGAAGGCCTTGGATACTAAACTTCGTTTGAGCACTGCCTACCACCCTCAAACTGATGGACAATCAGAACGGACTATTCAAACCTTAGAAGACATGTTTATATATTTCTCACTTGACTTTCAAGGTATGTGAGATCAATATTTACCTTTGGTAGAATTATCCTATAATAATAAATTCCATTCTAGTATTCAGATGGCACCATATGAAGCGTTATATGGAAAGACATGTCACACACCAACTTGTTGGGATGATGTTGGTGAATGAAAACTAATAGGCACAAAACTTGTTGACGAAACAATAGAAAAGGTGAAGGTTATCCAAACCCACATTAAAGCAGCTCATAGTAGGAAAAAGAGCTATGCCGATAATGGAAAGAAAGATTTGGAATTTCAAGTAGGAGACCATGTTTTCTTGAAGTTATCTCCATGGAAGGGTGTTATATGTCTCGGTAAGAAGGTTAAATTGATTTCAAGGTATATCATACCTTTCGAAATTCTAGAACAAATTGGGGTTGTAGCTTATCATTTGGCTCTGTCACCAAGTCTCTCCAAAGTTCATGATGTGTTCTATGTATCAATGTTGAGAAAATACATGCCTGAACCAACGCATGTACTCACCTATGAGGAAATTGAACAAGAACCTGATATGTCTTATTGTGAAGAGCATGTCAAGATTCATGATACCAGAGAACAAGTGTTGATAAACCGAATGACTCGTCTGGTAAAAGTTCTTTGGAGAAACCATAAGATGGAAGAGGCAACATGGGAACCTGAAGAACTTATGATGAAGAACCACCTAAATCATTTTTTGCGGTAGTATTCTAGAAATTTTTAGGAAAAAATTATTTGAAGGAGGGAAGAATGTAACACCCCAAGCTTCCAAGGTACGTTTCCGTTTGAATAATTCAATAGCTTGCGTTGTATGCAACTTGGAGTTTTAAAACACCACGACCAATCAAACTAGCTGTTATGAATCGTAATACCCACTTTTTAAATTTTTTGAAATTTTATTTTTCAAAATGGACATAATTTTTGAATTTGTAATATCGAAATCAGATTAGGGTGATTTTTTGATATTTTTCTGAAAACATTCAATTTTTGATGAATAGTGAAAACACGGTGTTATTGTTTAAAAAATAATTTTTATTTAAATAATTACTTATTTTATTTAAATTTATTTTAGGTAAAAATAGATAAAAAATACCTATATATTTTCAATGTAATTCATTGGAGTCATTTTATAATAATATTAGATATATAAAATTTTATTGAACTTTTTACCGTCTTTTACCAACATCCTAAGAGAATTTGAAAATTTGAATAAAACTTAATTTTACCATTTCTGTGAATTGAATTTCAAAAATCTGAGAGACATGGTAGACATAATTAAGTAAAAGTTGGTTCAATATGATGAAAATATTTTTTGGGGAATATTGGCTTTTAACTTTTATTTACCACGGTTAAAAGTAAATAGGGTAATTAAAGGTAAAAAAGATATTATTATTACCCTAACACATGTCTTAATTCTATTGGATAAGTGTATTTAGAGAAAAATAACCTTAGGAATAAAATATGATCCTTTAGGTCCACTTGTGTAAGATTAGGACATTTATTATTATTTTATTTAAAGTAGAGTTAAAAGTGTTAAATTCAAAGTTTAATAACTAAAACATTTTTAATATAGGGTTATACATAAAATAAATTCAACTATAAATATTAATTAGAAAGGTAAAAATATTTCCTACATAATTTTATTTTATTTATAATTTTTATACATTAAATAATTTAATTTAATTATGACATAATGATGATGCATTAATTACCTTATTAATGAAATATTAAAATAATTTATATTATAAATATAAAAATAAATATAATTTTTGACTTTTGAATAATTAAACTAATTTTTAGTTTAATATGACATTTTAGGATTTAATATATTAATTTATTTCAAATTAATAAAGTTTTTAGGACTTTAACAAAAATCAATTGTTAAATAATGTCAAAATTGACATAATTGAGTTTTTAAAACAAATACGATATTATTGGTTGATAAAATATTCCTAAAAATATATGGTTCGAATAAAGGGTCTAAATAATATTATATATGTCATTAATGAACCTCTTGGGGTTCTATTGGTAGTTTATAGTAAGTTTATTAACCATATAATATAAAAATACAATGAGACATGGTAAATGTCAAACTATTTATCTAAGAGTTAAATCTAAAAGATAAGGTTAATATGGTGACCCAAACCTGTCTAAAACCTATTTTTTGAGTGTTTTTCAACGCATAACCACATTATAGTCTAAATAAATCATTTTTAAGCCATTATAAACCGAAAAGAATTTTATTATAAAATAATATTTCAATATTTTCTTAAGGTTCCCCTCACCCCTCTTATTAAAGGGAACTTACCCTTCTCTTAAATTCACACCTTAAAAGAATTTTGGAATAGCCAAAACCTACCCAAATATCCTCTAAACAATTATACCTTCATCCTAGAGGACTTCCTTTGGTTAGAAAGCCATCCTATGGATCCCTTTTGATCAAATCAAAAGGAAGAACCCGAAGAAGAGGTAAATATTTCATCACCTCTTTCACGTTATTTTCTTCTTCCACTTCATATTTCTTTGTTGTTTCCATTCTAAAATAATAAATCCCGTATCTTCTATATTTTATGATTTTATTATAAAAATGGTACAACCATATTCATTATTCTATCCATCATATTAATGACAAATTCACCATACGTGCGTACGTATGACTTACCATCTCCACGTCGTGGTGTAGTTTTTATTCAATAAATTAATTTTTGGATGGGTATAATAATGAAGTATAATTGATTTAAATAATAAATATAACATGTTAATTATTCTGTATATATGATATACCATCTATTTACATATAATTTTAATATCAAAAGAATGATATTATCGCTCGTACATACATACAGATTACTGTCACCACGAACGCGATGAGATTCATTTCCCCATCATAACCATTCATGAATAATTTTCATTTGATGACTAAAAATAATGTTTAAAGAAGTTAATATCATTCTGGATATTAATCAAATACATCTTATCCATAACAAACATGACTTAAATAACAAAACATATAAAGGAAAACGAATCAGTTAACACCTGAAACGACGATATTACTGAAATATTATTAACAAAAAAATATTAGAAGATCATATATGATATCATATTTATGTATATGGTTCTTGTATAATTTAATAAAAATGATTTAACTATTATATAAGAGGTTCACGTACCCTCGACCAAGGAAAATTACAATGTAATGGTTATTTCCTCAATCTCATTATTCTCCGAGATTGTTTATGTGTAAGTATTTACTGGGACATACTTATCATCGATACCCATATTTCATAAAAATATTTTCAAAAGGAATATTTTAAGGTTTTATTGGAGGTTCTATTTCACTATATAATCATTTTAAATGTTTTAAATATTTATCTTTCTAAACCCTTTCAATTAATGTACATGTTTTCAAAATGATTTTATGGATTTATTTATCTGGAAGTGAATTTTTTGAAATGATAATTATTTTCAAAAGTTCCAAAGTGGTATGGGACACTTTGATTCAAAAATATCTTTAAATAAATTAGTTTATAAATTTTGAGACTTTTAAATGATTTTATGAAAAAGGTTATTTCTCTGAAATTATTTTATAGATCATTTTCATCTATGTCAACATCCTTTGATGGATTTTAAACTTGTTTGAAGTTGATTTATTATGATACAAATATTCCATTTTAAATTGAATGTTTTTTCATATGTTTGATGTTGGATGTGCTATTTTAATACCATTCATGGTTTATGGATAAATTATTGACATTTTGTATGCTAGTTTTTATATGAATGTTTATGTTTTGTTTAAACCTTTTCATATGAGAAATGCATTGGACTTAGTAAGTGACGAGTGGATCCTGATATAAATCCTCGATGCATCAGAAGGTCTAATGAGACAAACTAGTGTCTCGGCACAAGGCCTTGAAAAAAAACTTATTTGTAGTATTGGCACAAGGCCTTGACTATGTGGTAATGATGTCTGGAATTATGCATTCCATCATTATGAATTTGGATATTGATATTTCATGTGACTATTCGACTAGTATAATATCCATGTAAATAAGTAAATGGAATTATTGATTTATATTTTACATATTATGTTGAAGTATATGTTTAAAAGGCTTGTGTTATAGTCTTCTACATTTCCATAAATGTTTATTCTTATTTTTAAAAGTTTCCCCTATATTTTTATCCTTACTAAGAATCTGAGCTTACCCCTTTCTATGTTTTATTTTTCCTAGGATGTGAAGAACTATTTTATAGTTATTCTATATGGATAGAATAAGGGATAAGTTTGTTCAAATGTGAAAATATGTTTTTGTTGTTTTTCTTTAATGATGTAATGTAAAACTTATAAAAGTATCTAGTTCTTCAAAGGATACTAAACTGGCTAGTCTTTCGGGATTTTGTTTCTTGTGATCATGAAAATTTTATTTAATAATGCACCGACTCGGGGTAACTGGGGTTAGGGAGTTACAAGGAACCTATTTATAATTTATTCCACATTTTTAGTAAAATTGTGTGCCCATTCTATTTCAAATAATTAATATATTTTAAACATTTATTATGGGTACATCAGGAATCATAATTGCACATTGTCTCATATCATTTTCTTGACAATAATCTATATAATACCAAAAAAAAATTCCCAATAAATACGAAACATTACATTCTCCCCACCTTGGGGATTTACATCCCTAAAAATCCAGACTAAGGGATACTCACAAAGATGTGGGTATTGAGCACAAATTTGAGCCTCTCACCCACATGTGATCCGCTGGAGATTTTTCTATTGGCACCAGAAATGCACTAAAGGAATAAATCACCCTCTAAGGATAATATCTTGATATTCCTTGATCTACATCAGGTACACACCAAAGGTCTCTCCATAATCAATGTCAAGATCACCCTAGTTGATAATGTGTGATGGGTCATTTACATACCTCCTCAGCTACAACACACAAGAGATGTCGTGTACCCGGTCTAACTACTTTGGTATAGTTAAGAGATATGCCACCTCACCAACTCTATATATTATCTAAAAAGGGGAAATGAACCTCAAATATAGTTTACTACCCCAATCAAATATCCACAATCCATGTTAAGGTGATAACTGTAGGAACACATGGTCTCTTTTCTCAAACTCCAAAGGCCTATGTCGCATGTCAACATAAGACTTATGATGGCTTGGTGTACTCTTCATCCACTCCTATATGATATGAACCTTATATATTATAGCTTGAACCAACTACGAGACCATGAGTACATACTCTTTTGGGTTAGTCATCAAAGTGGTGACCTATAGGGTCACCCACAGAAAGCCTCTAATGGTTCCATATCGAGGTAGAATGGTAGGTATTGTTCTATGAAAACTCCACTAGTTTCAGGTGATCCTGCCAACTAAGGATAAAGTCTAACAAGGAATATCACAATATTTACTCTATAAATTGAATGGTTCACTCAATATGACCGTTAGTTTAGAGGAAGAATGTTGTGCTCAAGTGTAGTTGGGTCCCAAACACCTCTTGTAATCCCTTCCACAACCAGGATTTGAATAAAAAATAAAAAATAGAAACAATCATCGATGGAACTCCAGAGAGTCATACTATCTTCTGAATGTAGAGTCATACCAAGCTCTCCACTGAACTATGATTTCGTATAGCTAGGTAGTGGCCTGACTTGGTGAGTCAGTCTATGATCATCATTATGGAATTGTGTCCCCAAGACGTACGTTTTAATCCTTTCACGATGTCTATTGATATACTACCCACTTCCATTCTGGCACATAAATTGGTTGAGCTAAACCTACTGGAACATGGAGCTCACCCTTCACTTTCTAACAAGTAAGGAATCAAGAGGCAAATTATGCCACTCGTTTATTCATCTAGGGATACCAAAAATGATATCAGAGGTCCTGGTACATCTTTGACACACCTGGTTATACCGCCAAAGGATACATTTGAAGCTCTCTCTGAACCACCCCTAACATTGTCAGTTGTGTTGTCATATGTCCTCTGAAAAGAATAACGTACTCCCCAACTTTAGAAAATCCATTAGAGGCATTCCCTATGGATATCGTAGTATGTAGGGTCTCACAATTGGTATCCCCAAAATATTCCTCCCTGACTCACTACAAGAGAGGAGGGATAATAACCATCAACTGGAGGTAAGTTTCTATATATCTATCCACAAAGTATAAATACAATATGGCCAACTACTTTGATGCCTCATTCAACAACAGAAATAAGATCTCATGTTGAGAGGATGTGTCACCACATTCCCCTTCCTAGGAGTATAGAAAATTTAGAATTCATAATCATGGAGGAACTCTATATATCACCTCTGTCTCATGTTTATATCCATATGAGAGAAGATATACTTGAGGATCTTGTGAATATAGTAGATGATAAACCTCTCACCCATTAGATAGTGTCACCATGTCTTCAAAGATAGTACTGCTGCTGCTAGATCAAGATCATGGGTCACGTATTTATTCTCAATTGGTCTCAACTGGAATAAACCATAAGCAATCACCTCTTACCTCTACATCAGAATAGAACCAAGAAAGGTCCCTGATGCATATAAGAACACTGCGTACTTGACACCCTCCTCCAGAAAATATCAACTTGAAAGTGCTCATCAAACTCTTCTTCGATAACTAAAAAGCCTGATTTCACCTCTCTGTCCACATGAAATTACACCACATTCAAGTCAAAGCTATCATGACTGATGATATCCTAGAGAAACCAGGTATTAATCTATGGTAATTTCATTCCTACCCAAGAATGTTCTGCACCTACATCACAATTTTGGGGGGATCCTAAGATAACACTGCCTCTATTTTGGAAAGGTCCATTACCACTCATTCCACAAAGATAATATTTCCTAGAAACATGACCTTCTGAATCCAAAATAGAAACTGTGAGAGATTTTTATAAACCAGGTGCTCTCGGAGCATGTTTGGAACCATCCATAAGTTTCTAATATTCTCCTCCTCATTCACCGAGTACACAAGGATATAGTTGATGAAGACTACCACAAACTGGTCTAAGTATGGTTTACATATCTAGTTTATGAGTACCATGAAAACTACTGAGGAATTATTCATTCCAAAGGGAATCTAGAAGTATTCATATTAACCAAAGTAACATCTAAATTCCATCTTCAATATATCCTCATCCCATACTCACATCTGGTGAGAGCCTGACCTGAGGTAAACCTCCGAGAACCATCACACCCCTCTCAGCTAATCAAAGAGTTCATCGATCCTTGGTAGTAGATACCTATTTTTCACAATATCCTTGTTAATGTTCTATTAGTCCACACACAACCTCAAGCTCTTGTCTTCCTTCATGGAAAACAAAACTGGGACTGGTTAGGGTGAACCCCGAGGTCGAAAAAATCCCTTCCTATACAAGTCCTCCAACTGCACCCTCATCTCACGAAGATATGTGGGATCCATCTAATATACTGGAAAGGATATTAGTGTCATCTCGAAGTGTAGATCAATGCATAATTATATATCTCATTGGGTAGGTAAACCTAGAACATATCTAGGTAAGAATTATTCATACTCTACCACCAATGTTGGAAACTAGGAACTCACAACATTCACTACACCAAGGGTTAGGCTAGCCAACTGATGAGTAATCATTCGCAGCCTCATATGAATGAGTCCATCATGCGCTACCCTGGTTTTCTTTTCACTAACAAAGAAGAACCTAGTGATTTCACTACGGACACAACACATATTATTCCTAAAATAGTCAATATAGGCATGGAATGAAGATAACCAACCCACACCAAGAATGATTTCATAAGG
Source organism: Viscum album (assembly GCA_963277665.1). Taxonomy (NCBI): domain Eukaryota; kingdom Viridiplantae; phylum Streptophyta; class Magnoliopsida; order Santalales; family Viscaceae; genus Viscum; species Viscum album. Next base: position 507,502,027 of record OY728131.1, on the reverse strand, counting down.
CCTCAACACTACTACCCAAAGATCCCAACAAAATCTTTTGCCTCCAAGATTTAGGTCACACTGTCAGTACAAGTGTGTGATCACTGAGTCTTCTCCAATAAGAGTCTCCAAGTGTAAGGGTGAATCCAAAGGTTCAACCACAATATCTAGGTCATGTACAAGGTATGTGGGAAGAATGGAATGAATAAAACCTATGTTTATCAGTACTATAAGTAAGGTATAAAAGACACATATTATACCTCATACCATTATTATAGAAACTAGTTCATAAGATTTTACTGCCTTGTGTTGTCCTCGCCCCTACCCTCCAGCTCCCTGATCCTGACATGGACCACCTGGGGGTGGTGGTGGTAATATTAAAAAATGTCGACCACCTCCTTATACTCTTACAGCTTCTCTTCCATGTCTGCAACCCTACAAACCTTCCTTCTCCTGCCACTGGCTCTACCTCAGTGGACCATCCATGGTCTCTCTATCAGCTGTATGGAGGGTCAGACAATCTTGATTGAGATGTCCCCTACCATCACCTGAGTAACAAAAACACTATCTGTACGGAATATACCCACATTATGAGTCATGAACCTAAGATTCACTATCCTCATACATCTTCCTGAAATGTATCACATGTATAGGTCCCTAAGACTCACATCATAGCCCTACTACTGAGGTAACTTCTCCTACTTTCCCACTGCTGACAACCACCAGCAGTATCTTATCATCCAAGTAACTCTCATCCCCCTGAATCTCACTCTAGTACCCCCCAACATAGATATGAATGCACACATGGATAACACTAGCTCTAATGTATCTACAAAGACCTTGCTCGAATAACCCATCCCTAATGAACTGATCACAACCCATATCCATCAAGTACTAGGAGAGGTTAGTAAACCTTGGTGAATACTTAGATACTATCATACAGCCCTGCTGGAGCTGAAGAAGCTCCTAGATACATACATCCATTAGTGAAGCTAGTGACAATTACTCTCTAAAAAGGTTCTAAAACATTATCCACAAAGTATTCTTCTCAACATAAGACCGTGTCACTAACCCCACAATCTCCCTACTAAGTTGTGAAAAATGATCACTTCTAAGAAAAAAAATTTATCTAATGGTGTCGTGAATAGGTTGAAAAATTAAGGGACCACCTCAATCCAGTCCTCAACCTCCTATGGGTAAAGCTTGCCTTAGAACATGAGGGTGTCTCTGTCACTGAAACTCATGATGTGCATTCATCCTGCGCACCTCATCCGCTGGTACTGCGGGTACCACGTGCTTCTCTACAGGTGGCGGTATGGCTGGTACACCACCAAGAGGTAACATCCCAGGATCAGGTCCATGTATCAATGTCGCATCACCAAGGGGATCATCCATATGATCATCATGATGAATCCTAGCTAGAATATGTCATAGAGGGATCCTAAAATAAAAAAGATGTGCCACAATCAATGAGTATATCTGGTATGCTAACTCCAAAAGGACATTGATTCAAAAACCCATTCCTATATGTTTCATGTAGAATTTTATTCCCTACAACTAGTGTTCTTATATAATAAGTTGAAAAGGAGGTTATCAGAGTCTTAGTGTATGGATACATTGACCACCACACCAAAACAAGATTCCCTATAATGAAATCAAAACTAAAAACAATTAAGAAAGTTTCCCCAAACCGATCTCACAGACTATCAGTCCTCAATTAGAACAGACCACTCTGATACCACTCTTTCATGACCACTACCAAATGGGCCTTTTCCACAACTCCCCAATCCCACCTCTAATTGGTCAGGGGCTAGCGACTAGCACTAAGAAGGCTTATCACTAACATGGAAGGACTTAAATTTAGTACCTATACAAACACCCACATCTCTAATCCTATAAAAATATGGAATGTAAAAATAATTGAACAAAAATGCATGATTGCATCTAATATTGTAACTAGAGTGAAACAGGAAGTAAAAGAAAGTAAACACGACCAAATACAATCCTACAACTAAAACTCTGAAAGTAAATTTCCAACCTAAAATTATGTATTGGGACTACTGTAAAAAAGTTGGAGGAACAAACCTCGGTCTATCCGGTCTCATTAAGAACCATCTGGTCCAGGTCCACCTAGGACTCTGTTAAAATTTTGGTCTTCTTCATGAGACATAACCCATGAGGGAAAATCCCATGCATGGTTGAGTATAATGATACTTTGTAGGAAACCCTGAAACCACAATGAAAAACACAAAAGAAACACAATCAACTCTACATAGGTATATGCCTACAGAAAATATAACAAGAATATCTATATATACTCAATATAGACACATAGTCTAGAGGTATGTCACAACCATAGTACACTATCCTAGGATTATAGATTAAATATTCCACAAATCCCTCATATGGTAGAACACACTTAGAATTCTTATATCACTGATGACGTCTATCCAAGAGGTACTACTCATTTGTTCTCATCATCAGAATAACATGCTGATGGTCTAAAGAGAACATGATACACAGATTCAGAGTAATTTCAAGGACATGGGGTGATACGAACAACTCAATATGGATTAACCTACTAAGTAGAGGATTGATTTTCCATATAGTGTTGGTCATGATGATACCATGAACTATACCTAGGTCATGAATATGAATAAATGATTTCACTTTGGGCCTCTTGGAGAGATTCCATCAACTCTATCCAAGAAACCCTGCTAAAGGGATCAAAGTACTAGGATTAGGAGATGATTCCAATACAACCGTCAGGGAAAGCATACAGGGAACACACCCTAACTAAAATTGTCTAGGATATGGAGGATAAGGGATCTAAGCCATGCATAAAATAGATTATGACATGTATTAGGGGTCACACGCCGTGTCCCTTGACCTCGATTCCTACTAGTGTAAATGGAATGTATCATCAATCCATAAAAATGTAGTAGTACAAGATATGTAGGAATCCCATGTACTCTACCCATGTGCCAGTACATAGATCCAACCTATGTATATCTTCTCATGTACCAGTACACGGCTTAGTCTGTATACCTGGTATATGTTGTGTTCATGTGGGGGAGTGCATGCCATGTAGGATTTTTGTGTACTCCACCCCATGTCCCTGTAATTTATGAAGTACATGGAAAGTTCACCCAGGAGGGGACACATTCCATGTGACCGGGGTCACATTCCATGTGATACTTAACTTCCTTCGGAAACCCTAACTCCCACTCCGAGGTCCCACACACTATGTAATCCTTGATTACATACCGTATTGATCGGGTTTTTCATAAACAAATGTTCTTCCTTCCATGCGCACCTATGCCTCCTCCGCCTTGTATCTCAGTTAAAACTACATCGGTACTCAAGGAACATCTATCATTAGCCTCTCCATCACTCGAACAACAAATTCCAGCATCACATCTGTTCGAAAAATAGATATATAGGTCATTATTTGTTCCAAAACAAAGAAAGAAAAATAGAGTATCCACTCTCATCTGAATCACTCTATCTCTATCATCGTACCTCCATAGTTTTGTTACAATCCCATATCTATGATTTCAGATCATTTGACCATGAAATGAGTGTATAAAGATTGATTGATTGAGATTTGATGAGTAATTGGACAAATGATGAACACCCACGATGAACATAGAATCGAGGGAGAAAAGAACTAGAATAGATAGGAGTACCATAACTCAATAAATATTCTTTCCAATATTGGTTCATTTTTCTTTATAATTAATATCTAAAAAAATAAAATCACAAATAAATTCTCTTATCAAAACCCCACAAATAATCTCATCCCGAAATATGATCGAATCGCAGATCAATCTACTTGTTGATTGATTCGTGTTCATTGTAGAAATTAAGAATGATAAAGAATCAATTAAAAAAACATGCCCTAACTAAATTTTGATGGATCAATAATGATGAATGGGGTTTAAATTTTTTTTTAGGATATCCTTTTAATCTGAGGTGTGTCGATCGTTGATCCACGATCCTGTCACTAACCACTTGAGAGATTTATCTAACGGTCTCTCCAAGCGTTATCTAACATCTACAGGGTTATATGGATAACCATATAATTCTTACATAATAGTGTTTTAAAATACTAAATAGTATTTTCATCAATAATTATAAATAAAATAATCTATTAAATTATTTATTCATTTCTGCGCAAGTGTCATCTTTTCTACAAACGAACCGTGTTGACTAATATTAAGTCCCATCGAGGGTAAAACTCATATTCTAAACTCAACAGTGAGATAAAATTTATAATATGGGAACCTTTTTATAAGTTATTCCACTTTTTTAGGAAAAATATTCAGGCATTCTATTTAATATATTTAATATATTTCAAATATTTATTCCACGCACACCAGGTCTCAGAATTGCAAGTCGCCTAAATGTATGGTCTCAAAAATAATCTATATAATATAAAAAAATAATACATAGAAAATATGAGACATTAAATTATAATTCAAGAGTAGATATATTACTATATATGATTAAGGTTTTGAAATAAGTTATTAATATGGTTAATTTTATTATAATGTTGAAGGCAATTGTAAAAGGTAAGGGGTTTTATTAACTAAACTTATTTTCTCATTTCATAATTATTCATCTTTGACAATAGTGCAGAATTTTTATTTTATTCTATCCTATGAGGATACTGTATCATTTTTTCCTTCTTATTTTTCTGGTAATTAAATTTTGAAATCAAATATATCATCTTTTATTGATTTTTTCTTTAAAACATTTAATCATGTTAATAATAATATCTATCCTATCCAAATAATATATTTAGCTTCCATGTTTATATTCAAAATTCCTTCCAATGTGATATTTTATTAGTTTGAAATACAAATAAGTATTATTATTAGTTTTTTTTAATAATTTCTCATTACCAATTTTAAAATGGAATTATTATCCCTATTTTTAAGATGTGGGTTTCAATAAAGTTATTTTCAATATTGAAAATGGTTTTTCGTTAAATTTCATGATCATATATTTTATCTTCCAATATTCATTCAATTTATAAATCCTTAATTTATATTTCAAGGATGGTTTATTATTATTTCTTACTAAATAATTTTTTAAAATGTCTTTATAAAAAATTATATAAAATGATATTTTTGGAAGTGACCCATAACTTCTTCCCAATTTGACAATAATAAGTAATGTTTTCTAAATACTTTTTTAAATTTAGATTTTATTTTAATATTTAAATACAAAAGATAAAACTCTTATGGAGTTATGTTTTATGAATCACCTTCAAAATTTATTTATAAGAAACTTCTTTTAATTTATTTAATTTTTGGTATCAGCTGATCTACTTTTTATATGATGTTACGTGATACCATTTATAAATGATCAGAAACCCATTTTATTTCCCTGAGATTTCAAAATAAGATGAATGATTGATATATTATGTAACACACATATATATGTATATTGATGGGTGGGTTCATATGGATCCATTTTATGAATTGTTTAAGATTTTATATATCATAAAATAATGAAGAGTGAGCATAATTTTATTTTCTCACAACATAAAGGGTGGAACATCATGGATATTCTCACAATGAATGAGGCTTCTTGAATATTATCATAACCTCTAGGGAATGACTTATTCATTTAGTTCACAACTTAAACCACTGTCCTTTTGGATATTCTTATAATGTAATGATTTCCTATTATTTTTTTTTGTGCCATAATTTTTTATTATTACATGTTTCAATGATATGACACATTTCTATTTAATATTACTAGGATTATGTGCCATGGATCATGTTTATTATCTCACACTCTTATTCCATGGTAAATGATTCTTCATTTGAGATTACATGTCATAATATAATTTCAAGACCCAAGAAACCTTTAGACAGTGCATTATTTTATTACATTGGAATATAAAAAAGGGAGTCATATCCCGAAGGAATGAATATTTTTGAGGAATTGGAAATCTAGATACATACATAATAGTTTATTACAACTTGAAATGACGTAAAACATAATTAATATACTAGAAACACAAATAAACATATAGATTATCCTTGCAATTACTTTATAATATAAATCTCACATATTGAAAAAAATAAAAAATAAAAAAGGGGCGAGACCAGATGCTCAGTAAGGGTAAGTAATACAGTAGAAGCATAAATATAAATTTTGGTGAATAACTAAAAGTACGCATACCATTAAAACATAATCTTGAGCATAAAATGGCAAGAATTAAAAGCTAATGATGACATAACAAAACATAACCAAGTATATTATACTAGTTGAATAATTACATGGATAATAAATTACTAGTTTCATAGTGATGGAATTCATAATTCTGAACATCATAATCATACTGTCAAGGCCTCATCCAAGACACCAAACATAATGGGTAAAAACCCAAGCTAGTTTGTCTCATGAGACATACTTATGCATCGAGGAGATATAGTGGGACCCAAAAATCACTTATTAAGTCCAATGAATTCCTCATATGATAGGGGAGAATCCTAATAAAAATATAAATTCATATTGAATCTAACATATGAAATTTATATAACATTCCCTAGTCAGAAAACATAAACACTAACCATTCAGAGCAATATGGTGGATAATATCAAGATATCATATACATAATCAAACTAATAATAAACCGCTCAATAAAATATGGAAGAAAATATCATAAAATATTAATCCCAATTAAACCTAAGAATCAACAAGAGTGTTTAAATATATGGAAATACTCTTATAAAATCTTTAAGTAATACTTGAGATAAATACTATTTTACTTTACAAAGAAGATTTATTTGGGAAAAATATTGGTATAAAACCAGAAGTTAAATGATAATGCTTTTTTATAATAAAGTAAGTGGATTTAGAAAAATAAAGTTTTCTTAAAACATATTATATTGTGTGCTTGAAAATAGGAAAGAATTTGAGAAGTTCCCTTGAATCGAGGTTGTTTATCATGAAGAATTTGAGAAACCTCCTTTCAAAACATGTTTCTAACCATAAAATGAAGAAGGATTATGATTGTTACATATTTATAGAACATTAAAACATAATTTTTGAGGAGTAAATAATAATAATTAATAATTTCCTTAGTTTAAAGAGAGAAATAATTGTAAGCCGAAAGAAAATAGAGGTTTGGGTAGAAAACCCTTACCTTATGTCTGAATGTGTATGCACATGACCTTAACATCCTGAATAATGAAATGAAATTAATTAATTTATTATTACAAATTTCTAAAATTATTTTATTCAATATTATTTCATTATATTCATTTATGGTGTTATTGAGGATTTATAGAGTTTTATTTCATCCGAGATCATTCTGTGTCTTGGTTTTCATGATCGATTCACTTGTTTATAAGTAATGGAGTTCATGTAAAATGAGTATAATTACCCATAATTGGAATTACATGTTATTAATGAGAATAAATAATTGTAAATGGTTATATATACCATATAGTTATATGTAATAAGGATGAATCATTAGATAAGACATTTAGTGATAGTCGTTTTGATTATTACGGTGGTATTTCAATCACCATGAACTAGTTGTGTCGTATGAATTAGTATTATTAATATATAATTATTATAGAATAAAAAATTGGTTATAATACATATATAATATTCAAGTTTAACTATAAAATTTTTATCATGGACATCATTGAATAATTAAATTTAGAATCAAAGTTGGTCATCCACAAAGGTTGTAAATCGGCACCTCCTAGATGATGATTTTTTTTTAAAATAAGAGAGAGAGAGAGAGAGAGAGAGAGTAAGGGGAATGATGATGGATATCCCATTAAAATGATATAATTCCATTATATATATTATAAAAGAGTTATAATGATCATTTGGGTAGAGTAGGTGAGGATAGTATAACAAATGAAAGAACATGAAAATAAAATAAAAGGAAATGGAAGAGGATTTTACCTCAAGAATACTCTTCCTTGAGAACCAGCTTAAGGAAAGGGGTTTTGGTATTTTGGTAAGACCAAGATCTCTTGGACATGGGGAGAGAATAGGGAATAGACTTTCATAATAAATATTTTAAGCTTCAAGGCTTAGAGGAGTGAGGAGAAAAGGGGGTAAGGGGGTGAGATTGGTTTTTATAGTGGAAGAGAGGGATGATTTCTCATTATTTTATTCATTATAAAATTATTTTTCTAAAGGAAAGAATAAGTGTTTATTATTGTAAATAAATATATTAATAAGTGCATGTGAGTTCTAACCAAGGGTTATTACATCATCCATGACTTGATGAATAGTTTATTTAGCTTATAATGTATTTATACTGTAAATTATCGTATTTTATTATTTTCTAAAAATGCAAGTATTTCAAAAAAATACAAAAATTCACCCCAACCATTTTTCAATGTTTTGAATTAAAAAATGAACTCATTTTATAAGAATAATATTTTAAATATGAGAAATTTAATTTTTAATTAAAATAATCAAATATAGTTTTTAAAATTAAAACTGATTTTATAACTCTCTAAAAATTTAATTAAGGTATTATTAAATTATCCTAAAATCATATTATAAAAAAATATTTTTTATGGATAAATTTTATGAAAATGAATTTTCTTTTAAATCAATTTATTAATTAAATATTTATTCCTCACTAAAAGAAAAACACTTAATTTTTTAAAATATTGACATACTTATACCTTGAAATAATTATATCATACATTCATTTATATGGTTCCTAAATTTTATTTATAATTTCATGTCTGAGGTTATTATTAATTAGGCCAATTTACTATTCATAAGGTTCATATTACTATTACTAAGTTAAAGTTACTATTCACCGAAAATTATTTTTATCCTATCAGAGTCTAAATATCATACTTATTACAACTGCGTATGTCCATTTTTCAAAATTAAAATCATAAATGAAGAAAAATTATTATTAATAACTAGGTTATAACTATATTTTTGATATAACTACAATAAAAAATTGTTTTTAGTAGATACTCTATGTTTTGTGAATTAAATTCTATATTAATTTTTTTTGTAAATCCTTTGGGTGTTACATTCTCCCCTCCTTAAAAAAATTTCATACTTAAAATTACCAGAATATTGCCTCATAAAAAAATTGGGTAGATCTTCATCATAAGTTCTTCAGGCTCCCATGTCACCTCTTTAATTTTTTGATTTTTCCAAAGTACCTTTACCAGTTGAGTCATTCGATTCGTCAACACATTTTCTTTATTATCTAAAATCTAGATATGTTCTTTCACAATAAGATAGGTTGGGTTCCAATTCTATTCCTTCATAAGTGAGTACATGTTTTGGGTCTAGAATGTACTTCCTAAACAAAGAGATGTTGAACACATTGTCTACCTTAGAAATGCTAGGAAGTAATTCCAAATGATAATCCATAGCTCCAATTATCTCTAGAATTCAAAAAGCTCCAATATACCTAGGGCTCAATTTCACTTTCTTCACAAATATTATAACACCCTTCTATAGAGATAATTTCAAGAAAATGTGATCTAACACATGAAATTCCAAAATATTCCTTCAATTATCAGCATTTCTCGTTTTCCTTCTTTGAGATTTTTTATATGGACTTGAATAGTCCTTACATTTGTTTTTGTTTCCTCTATAATATGTGGTCCCAAAAGCTTTATTTCATCAACATATTCCCAACAAGATGGTGGAAGACATATATTTCCATACAATTCTTAATATGGTTCCATTTTAATACATGAATGGATACTATTATTGTATAAAAACACTACCAAAGGTAAATACTAATCCCAAATACCTTTAAAATCAAGTGAGAAAGATTTAAAAATTTCTTATAAATTTTGGATCATCCTTTACGACTTCCTATTAGTTTTAGGGTGATAAGTAGAACCCAAATGATTCTTAGTATCCAAATATCTCTAATGAATTTTATAGAATTTAGATGTAAACTATGTATCATGTTCAGACACAATATTAAATAGGTGCTCCATGATGTATTATAACTTCATTAATATAGAGCCGTCCAAGGCACTCCAGTGGCGAATCGTCCCTTATTGTGAAGAAATGTGAATATTTGTTAAGTCGATCAACAATTAACCATATTAAATCATTCTTTATTAGAGTTTTGGGTAATCTAGTGAGAAAATCCATAGTAATTTCATCCATTTAATTATAGGAATAGGAAGAGGTTCCATGACTCCCCATGGTTGTTGTATTTCATCCTTCACTTATTGGTAGAATTAACATCTTGATACATAATAAAAAAATTTATGCTTCATGTTATCCCACCAGAAATGTTCCTTTAAATATAGATACATCTTAGTGATAATAGGGTGTATAGAGTAATTCAAGCTATGGGAATCATCAAATAACTCCCATTTTATATCGGGTATAGAGGGAATATATAGCCCCATCCCAAATTTAAGAATTCCATCTTTACAAATGAGGTCTGGAAACATCCCATCATTTAAAACCTTAATTCGTTTCTGAAGATTCACATAATCACACTGAGAACATTAAATTATTCTATATAATGATGGTTGGGAAACTAGTTATAAAAGTATTGATGTTTCTCCTTCCTTGATAATTCCGATATCCAAATTTTATATATCCATATACCAATGATCCTTTTCAATACTCATTTTTTCATAACTCATTGATCCTTCCTACACAATGAATATTGTACTTTATTTGCCTTCCCTGGGTGGTAGTGTATTGAACAATCATAATCTTTGAGTTGTTAAAGCCATATCATTTGCCTCATGTTGAGTTATTTCTATGAGAAGATATATTTTAAACTCTTTTGATCCATATATATCTCACATATTTCACCATAGATATATTTACTTTATATCTTCAGAGAAATTATTACAACTGATCACTCAATATCATGAGTTGGATAGTTCTTCTCATGAGTTTTTAACTACCATGATGCATAAGCAATAACTCTATCATTCCTCATAAGGATATAACCAAGTCATTTCTTTGATTCATAACTATATATCAAAAATCAACCACTTACCAATGGTAGATTCAAGATAGAAGCATTCACTAAACTCCGCTTAAATTATTCAAAGCATTATTCCATTCTTATTACATATGAACTTAACCCCTTTAAAACTAGTCTTGGTTAACATGTTAGCAAATTAGAAAAAGTTCTAAATGAGATGCGATAATAACCTAAAAAACCAATAAAACAATGTACCTCATTTATGTTCATTGGATTATGACATTCCTAAAATACATTTTTATTTGATGGATAACCTTATATTCTATCCTTAGAGACAATATGGTCAAGAACAAAAACTATTTTATGCCATAATTCACACTTTCTAAACTTACCGTATAACTCATTTCTTTTATGAGTCTTCATAAAAATTCATAGGTGATTATCATGATCTTTGTATCATTTGGATTATAAGAAAGATATCATTAATAAATACCACAATAAATTCATCATGATATTCCTTAAAAACCCTATTCATTAGATCCCTGAAAAAGGGGGTGCATTTGTCAGTCTATAAGGAATTACTGTAAACTTTTAATACTCTCACCTGGTTCAAAATGATGTATTTAGAATATTTTCCTTCCTCACATGCAACAGATGATATCCAGATCGAAGTAGAATCTCATAAAATTATTGAGGTCCTTGAATTTGATCATATAAATCATCAATGTGAGGTAGAGGATACTTGTTCTTTATGGTAGTAGCATTGATTTATCTATAATCAATGAATAGCCTCATGGATCTTCCTTTATTATTGAAAAATAGAATAAGTGATCCTTGTAGAGAAACTGTAACGACCCAAAGATTCATTAATGGAAATCCCTCTTGATCTAATTAAATGTCTCTTTATGTTTATATAAAATTTCAACTTCTTTGGTTTTATGTTATGAATTTTGACCGTTGCTAATATAGTCGTTGAACAGTGATCACATGATTAGTATAAATATAGGACTTTAACAAATCCAATTTAATCAGACAAAGGATGTGATGGCCTCATCAAGTAGAATTTCCCCATACGAAGCCCATTTGTCGGAGCTCGGAAAAGAGGTGGCGTCTTTGGGCTTCTCCCTTGACCAAGCCCAAGCTGAGCTTCATCATTTCAAGCTCGAATGTGACCGTCTACGAGAAAAGTGGAAGTTAATTAAAATTACCACTCGAGCGATGTTATCCGAGCCACCCCAAGAGTCTGTCACCATCGCACACCTTACCCTTAGGTCCTATGTGGCTATTTTAAGGGGTTATGTAACAAATAAGTAGTACTATGTTCGTGTAAATTATTTTTTATATAATAATGAATATAATTTCTAGTCATTTTTGATACATTGTAAATAGTTTTTAAAGTACAAATGGTGTTTTTAGTTATTATTTAATTAAGAAATATATTTTATTAAATTAAGGGATTTTTGAACAAAAAAATATTTTAATAAAATAATAATAATATTATTAAATTATTTTTTATTAAATATAAATGATCTTATAATTTTATGAATGCAATTAAAAATTTTACTAAGGTTTGAAATCCATTTCTGTCAAAACCCGTGAATTTTAGATAAATGTCGGTTTTTATTTTAAATTTGAAAATTAGAATATTTAAGAAAATTATTTAGATAAAATACATGTTATTTATGGAATCAGGACGTCGAAATTATCCAACGGTGAATTTTTCATAATTTTCTGAGATAGTCAAATTTTTGGGTAAAATTTAAATACCGTTTAAATATATAATCTTTTTTATGACATCATAATTACCCAATAGTGATGTAATAAAATACTATAATCTTTATATTAGGCCAATATACGTTTTACCATTAAAATAATGTGATTTTGGGTTTGTTTGACTTACTTTTCAAATCATTAATGGACCCCTCAAAACATATTCAACACTTTTCATTTTTAAATTAATTTACATGGGAGTGTGACTCACCTCCACATAAAAAACCTTATTATTTTAAGCATTTTAGACTTTGGAATTATAAAATATTGTTTTTCTATTCACTTTTCCAAAAACCATGGTCAAAAACCATGGGATGGTTTGTGGTTTGGATTAATTTAATATAAGGGGTCCCAAACCTAAATAATAAATAATTCCCTCACCTTTCCTATATAAACCCACCCAAGATCCCACTTCCTCCTCACTAAAAGCCCTTGGAGTTCGTCCAACCTCTACCCTACTCTCTCTAGATTCCTCCCAAGGTGCCCCGAGCTCCCAAGAAGCCTCTCACAAGCCTCTCTCTAGCCTTTGGAAGCACACTTCCAAGTAAGGGTTTTTCTTCCTTACACATTTTTGTCCAATTTTCTTTAAGTTGTTTTGCCTTTTAATTTCAATTATTAATGTTGGGGTATTTATTAGAACCTACCCCATACTTCCCTCTTATTGTTTTAATGATGGGGGACCCCTTTCTCTCTCATTAAATGCCCCCCATGTACACCTGTTACTATGCCGAAATTCCGAAAGGAACTTCTCTCTCTTCTTTTACATTCAAGCAATAATTTTGTAACATGAATCTAAATTCCATTACAATTGTTGGGACATGTATCTATATGACCTCCTTACTGTCCATTAAATGTAAATATGATGAGTAACCCCTTTATCTCTTGTCAACCATTTTTATGAATTCTTATGTCACGCCGTTATGTTGCCGAAATCACACCGATTTTCTAAGCCAATATCATTGTGTAGTGGATACCATGCCCATTTCTCCATCAAGGGTATTCACCTTTATGAAAATTTACTTATTGATTATTAAGTTTCATGTATGAATTCCACATTCCTTTATCATGGAATAAATGATTATGTTTTATGAATCCTTGTTTTTTGATCCATGTGGCACACTTATGCATGAAATGAAATGTTTAAGAAGGGTGCGCCCTTATCGCACTCCAATGCATTGGGTAAAGTATAGTATCATGATACATCATGTGAAATGAGTGTTGACTCATGATAATTCAAGTGCAATGAGGGTTTACTCGTGCTTCATGTGCTATGAGTATTTACTCATGCTCCACGTGCAATGGGCCTTGGCTCATGCTAATTCCTTGTTAAGTGTTGTTGCCACATTTCCATGTTATGATTATCAAGATTTATCATGCCTTTATGTTCATGTTTTTATTATGCTCTATTTATATTCCTATTGTCTAACATGTATTGTACTTCTCATTTTATTCCATGTGTACTCCCTTACATGGCTTTATAGCTCACCCTTTTCTTATGCAGGTCCTCAGGTTATCCCATGAAATGCTAAGTACGAGGGAATGTAGTGGTCATGTAAAGGATGTTTTAAATAAAGATGTTTTATTTCATGTTTTATGTTTTTATGTAATGATCCTAAGCCCCAAAGACACTAAACCTCTCAAACATCATTTTTGTATCAAGTGAAGTTTTATTTAATAAATCATGTTTAAGTTGTAATAAAAAGCAGGGTTGTCATAGTTGGTATCAGAGGATAGGTTTAGTTATTTTTGGGATTAGGAAACCCTAGTAGATCCTTAGATACAAGAATAAGTATAATAAAAACATCCCTAAGTTTTGGTAAGTACCGAGTAAGTGATTTATCAAACAAATACATCCCTGTCTGGATACGAGCAGGTAGAGGCGGCTCTGGCACAGATGTATCCTAGGGAAAAAACTTGAAAACACCGCTTTGAGCTAGACTCGAACGGGAACTAGTGAATGACAATGGGCCTTGTTGCACTCTTGTTTACGATACTCCCGGGGGATATGTTTTGATAAATTCAAAAGCTTAGTATGAACCCTTTTTAAGGGAATTAAAAAATGCCCCTAGGAATATATGTTAGAGAGTAGATCATGAAAATCCTAGATTGAAGCCTATAGACTCTTGAGTAAGAAAATAAAAGTTTATTTATAAGTCATCAACTTTTGTCTTTAGATTACCCTTTATGTGTTACCCCCAAATTTCTTTTTATTCCGGCCAATGGCCGGTAATAGGAGGACTCAGGCTAACAAAGGTTGTGAAGATCAGTGTGATGACTGTACTAATGAGATGCCAAATCTAATGGGAGCGGGAATCACAAACTTTTTCATGATTCTCTCTCAGAAAACTCAAGTTTTGAATAGAAACATGGTTCAAGAGGAACGTTCAACACCCCATAAGAAAGAACAAGTCTCTATCAAGAGATTAATGAGACAAAGGCTTCCTACTTTTAGTGGATCATCTGATCCCACTATCGCTGAACAATGGATCAACTCCATTGAAAAGATATTCTCCATCCTCCAATGTTGTGAAAAAGAGAAAGTTCTCATGGCGGCTTATCGTATGGAGGGTGAAGCTGATCAATGGGGGATGTTGATCAAAAATACGAAGCCTAAGGATAAGATCGAGGCGTTGGAATGGAAGGATTTCCGGAAGATGTTTTCTGATAAATATTTTACGCACACCCTTCGGCTTAAAATCGAAAGGGACTTCCTTTCCCTCAAGAAAAAGATAAAGAATCTGTTGGAGAGTACGAGGAAAACTTCACAAGGATTGAAAGATACGCTTTAGGCTTTGTCGTTACCCCCGAATGCAAGGTTGGCCGCTTATTTGGTGGGCTGAATCCTAGCTTGTGAAAAGAATTAATGATCCGTGACTTCGACAGCTATGAGGAAATTGTCCGATGTGCCCTCAAGGTCAAAAGGGAGATCAGAGAATCACAGGGGTATCTTGGGGATAAGAAGCGTAAAGTGGACTTAAATGCTGGTGGGATGATGGATAAATCTAATGGTGATAAGAAGATCTAGCACCCTAGTTTCCTAAAGTGCGGAAAGTTGTACCCTGGAAATTGCCTTAAGGGGATGAGGAAATGCTTCATGTGTGGAAGAGAATGGAACCTAACTATAAACTGTAGGCAAGAAAGACCCGCAACTGCGACAGAGGAGAGGAATGCTCCGTTCGAACTTCAACACATTGTTCAATGCTAAAAATGCAAAGAACCGGGTCATTTTGAAAATCAGTGCCCTAATACAAGGGTTTTCGTAGACAACCAACACCCTCCAAGGCAACAAGGAAGAGCGTTTTCAATCACTTCTACCGAAGTGAACCCCGACAAAGAAGTGGTGACAGGTATGCTAGTTATTCATTCAAGAATAGAGAACGTGCTTTTTGATTCAGGTTCTACGCATTCTTTTATATCTCGAAAGTTTAGTAGAACAATCCCAGCACCACCACAAATCATGGAAGTGAAGATTTCGGTGAGTACAAAAAATGGGGCAATCATTTCATCCCAAGAATATAAGTCCTCCCCTATTATAGTCTGTGGATTTAATTTACTAGAGAACCTCATCATACTCCCTCTGGTGGAATTTGATGTAATTCTTGGCATGGATTGGCTTTCCTTATATGGAGCCAACATAAATTGTCGGGAGAGGGAAATTACACTCCATATGGAGAATTAACCCCTGATTCTTTACAAGTGTCAGGAGGAAGATGAATCTCCTTTAGCTCCATCATCTCAATAATGGATATTACTACCTTATGAGGATGCGTATCTAGCTTATATGTTTGAGTCCAAAAAAGAAACCATCCTTGAAGAAATGCCTATTGTGAGGGAATTCGCTGAAGTGTTTCCCGAGGAACTGCCTGGTCTTCCTCCAGGAAGAGATATTGAGTTCTCAATTGAACTTATACCTGGGGTGCTACCAAAATCCAAGACTCCATATAGAATGACTGTTGTAAAGAGCTAAAGAAACAACTACAGGAGAATCTGGATAAAAGGTTTATACACCCAAGTGTATCACCTTAGGGTGCACCAGTCCTCTTTGTCAAGAAGAAGGACGGGTCAATGTAGCTTTGCATCGATTATCGTGAACTTAACAAAATAAAGATAAAGAACATGTATCCTCTCCCAAGAATTGATGACTTGTTTGATCAGCTGTGTGGAGCACAATACTTCTCCAAGGTGGATTTGTGGTCGGGATATTATCATGTAACGGTGAAGAAGGAAGATATCCCCAAGACTGCTTTTCGTACAAGGTATGGGCACAATGAATTCATTGTAATGACTTTCGGACTCACCAATGCTCTAGAAATATTCATGTAATTGATGAATAGAGTCTTTAGAGATTACCTTGACAAATTTGTGGTAGTCTATAGATGATATTCTAATATACTCCAAAAAATAAGGAGGATTATGAGGAGAATTTAAAAACTGTACTAGAGTCTTTGCGCAAGGAGAAGCTCTATGAAAAGTACATCAAGTGTGAGTTCTGGTTGAAGGAGGTCTCATTTGTGGGTCATATCATCACAAGCAATGGGATATTTGTGGACCCCTCCAAAACAGATGCAATTGAGGGATGGATGAGGCCAAAATCGGTAACGGATATCCGTTGCTTCTTGGGGTTAGTTGGATATTATCGACGATTTGTGAGAAATTTCTCACGATTGTAAAACCCTCTTACCAAGCTAACTCGAAAGGGAGTAAAGTTTTCTTGGAGTGATGAATGTGAAGAAATATTTAAGGAGTTGAAAAGAAGGCTTATCACTGCGCTCATTCTCACTTTACCCACAAGTGGGGAACTTTTTGTTGTTTTTAGTGATGCTTCAAAGAAGGGCTTAGGCTGTGTGATGATGCAGAATGATAAAGTTATATCCTATGCCTCAAGGCAGTTGAAAATCCATGAGCGAAACTATCCAACACATGATCTAGAGTTCGCGGCAGTGATCTTTGCCTTGAAAATCTGGCTGCATTATCTTTACGGAGAGAAATGTGAGATATATACTGACCACAAGAGTCTTAAATACATATTCACACAGAAAGATATTAATATGCCCAAGAGAAGATGGATAGATATCATCAAGGATTATGACTGTTCAATACATTACCACCATGGGAAAGCGAACAAGGTGGAATATGCTTTAAGTAGAAAGGACCCGGAAATTCTACCAATGATGAGAATTGAGAAGGATCCAATTTTCATAGACTTGATGAAGATCGATGTGGGAATCATAAAGAAGGGAACATCATCAATCCTTTCAGAAATTATTGCTCAACCATATCTTTTGGAAAGGTTAAAGGATGATCAAAAGGATGATGTGGGAATTCAGGAAAACATGGAAGCTATCAAAAAAGGGAAATCCTCAGATTTTAATGTTAATGAAGAAGGAATTGTGCGGTTTGGGAAAATACTATGTGTTCCATAAAGTTCGGAGCTGAAGAAGGAACTTTTGGATGATGCACATAGTTCAAATTTCTCTATTCACCCAGGGAGCACAAAGATGTATCGAGATCTCCAAGAAAACATTTGGTGGGATAATATGAAGAAGCAGATCACTGAACATACATCAAAGTGTCTGGTGTGTCAGTAAGTGAAGGCAAAGATGCAGAAGTCTAAGGGGATGATGCAACCATTTCCCTTACCAAAATGGAAATGGGAAAACATCACCATGTACTTTGTCACCGAACATACGAGGACATCCAAAGGCAATAATGAAATCTGGGTTATTGTGGATCGTCTTACAAATACTACACACTTAATTTCTATTCGGGAGGATTTCTCATTGGATCAACTGTCACGGATATATATCAAGGATGTGGTAAGGTTTCACGGAGCACCACTATCTATTGTGTCTGACCGAGATCCAAGATTCACCTCTAAGTTTTGGAAGAGTCTTCAACATGCTCGAAATACTGAACTAAAATTTAGTACGGCCTATCATCCTCAAACTGATGGCCAATCTGAGCAGACTATCCAAACACTTGAGGATATGTTGAGAGCGTGCTCAATGGACTTTAAAGGAGGATGGGATCAACATCTTAATCTGGTTGAGTTCTCATATAATAACAATTTCCACTCGAGCATCCAAATGGCACCATATGAAGCCCTATATGGGAAAAGGTGCAGAACACCGACATGTTGGGATGAGGTCAGTGGACGTAATCTGCTTAGACTAGAAATGGTCTACGAAATGGTGGAATAGGTGAAAACTATTCAGTAGCATATCAAGGTAGCCCAGAGTTGACAGAAGAATTTTGAAGATAATCGTCGATGAGACCTTGAGTTTAAAGTTGGAGACATGGTGTTTCTATGCATATCTCCGTGGAAAAAGGTCATGAGGTTTGGAAAGAAAGGGAAGTTAAGTCCAATGTATATAGGCCCCTTCGAGATTCTTGATCGTGTTGGGGCTGTGGCCTATTGACTAGCACTTCCACCTACCATGGCCAAAGTGCATGTTGTCTTTCATGTATCCCTCTTAAGGAAGTACATACCATACCCTTCACATGTACTATCTTCTGAGGTGGTACGATTAGAAGATGATCTTTCTTATGAGGAGCAACCAGTGAAGATCTTAGATCGCAGAGAAAAATTTCTATGAAATAAGACAATGCCCTTCGTCAAGGTGTTGTGGAGAAACCACATGTTTGATGATGCGACATGGGAATCAGAGGATATGATGAAGGTGAGTTTCCCACATTTGTTTTAGTGTGGGAAAAGGAAAATTTTGAGGGAAAAATTTCTTAAGGGGGGAATATTGTAACGACCCAAAGTTTCATTAATGGATATCCCTATTGATCTAATTAAATGTCTCTTTATGTATATATAAAATGTTAACTTCTTTGGTTTTATGTTATGAATTTTGACCGTTGCTAATATAGCCGTTGAATAGTGATCGCATGATTAGGATAAATATAGGACTTTAACAAATCCAATTTACTCAGACAAAGGAAGCGATGACGTAATCCAGTAGAATTTACCCATACGAAGCCCATTTTTCGGAGCTTGTAAATGAGGTGGCGTCTTTGGGCTTCGCCCTTGACCAAGACCAAGCTGAGCTTCATCATGTCAAGCTCCAACGTGACTGTCTACGAGAAAAGTGGAAGTTGATTGAAATTACCACTCGGGCGATGTTATCCAAGCCACTGCAAGCGTCCGTCACCATTTCACACCTTACCCTTAGGTCTTATGCAGCTGTTTTAAGGGGTTATGTAACAAAATATTAGTACTATTTTCAAGTACATTATTTTTGTATATAATAATGAATATAATTTCTAGTCATTTTTGATATATTGTAAATACTTTTTAAAGTACAAATGGTGTTTTTAGTGATTATTTAATTAAGAAATATATTTTATTAAAATAATGGATTTTTGAATTAAATAATATTTTTATAAAATAATAATTTTATTATTAAATTATTTTTTGTTAAATATTAATGATCTTATAATTTTATGAATGAAATTAAAATTTTTATTAAGGTTTAAAATCCATTTATGTCAAAACCTGTGAATTTTCGATAAGTGTTGGTTTTTATTTTAAAAGTGAAAAATTAAAATATTTATAAAATTATTTAGATAAAATAAATGTTATTTCTGGAATCAGGACGTCAAAATTATCCAATGGTGAATTTTTCATAATTTTCTGAGAGTCAAATTTTTGGGTAAAAATTAAATACCGTTTAAATATATAATTTGTTTTATGACATCATAATGACCCAATAGTGATGTAATAAAATACTATAATATTTATGTTCGGAAAATATATGTCTTACCAATAAAATAAGGTGATTTTGGGTTTGTTTGACTTACTTTTCAAAGCATTAATGGGCCCCTCAAGACATATTCAACACTTTGCCTTCTTAAATTAATTTCCATGGGAGTGTGACTCACCTCCACATAAGAAACCTTATTATTTTAAGAAGTTAGGACTTTGGCCTTATAAAATATTATTTTCCTCTTTTATTTTCAAAAAACCATGGGTAAAACCATGGGATGGTTTTTGGTTTGGATTAATTTAATATAAGGGGTCCCAAACCTAAATAATAAATAATTCCCTCACCTTTCCTATATAAACCCACCCAAGCTCCCACTTCCTCCTCACTCAAATCCCTTGGAGATCATCCAACCTCTGCCCTAATATCTCTATAATCCTCCCATGGTGTCCCAATCTCCCATGAATCCTCTCACAAGCCTCTCTCTAGCCATTGGAAGCACACTTCCATGTAAGGGTTTTTCTTACTTTCTCATTTTTTGTCCAATTTTCTTTAAGTTGTTTTGCCTTTTAATTTCAATTATGAATGTTTGGGTATGGTTTTGCACCTCACCCATACTTCCCTCTTATTGTTTGAATGATGGGAGACCCCTTTATCTCTCATTAAATTCCCCCCATGTACACCCGTTACTATGCCGAAATTCCGAAAGGAACTTCTCTCTCTTCTTTTACATTCAAGCAATAATTTTGTAACATGAATCTAAATTCCATTATAATTTTTGAGAAATTTAGCTATATGACCTCATTACTGTCCATTACATGTAAATATGATGAGTAACCCCTTTCTCTCTCATCAACCATTTTTATTAATTCTTATGTCACGTCGTTACGTTGCCAAAATCGCACCGATTTTCTAACCCAATGTCATTGTGAAGTGGATACCATGCCCATTTCTCCATAAAGGGTATTCACCTTTATGCACATTTACATATTGATTATAAAGTTTCATGTATGAATTCCACATTCCTTTATCATGGAATAAATTATTATGTTTTATGAATCCATGTTTTGTGATCCATGTGGCACACTTATGCATGAAATGAAATGTTTAAGAAGGGTGCGCCCTTATAGCGCTCCAATGCATTGGGTAAAGTATAGTATTATGATACGTCATGTGCAATGAGTTTTGACTCATGCTAATTCAAGTGCAATGAGGGTTTACTCGTGCTTCATGTGCAATGAGGATTTACTCATGCTCTATGTGCAATGTGCCTTGGCTCAGGCTAATTCCATGTTAAGTATTGTTGCCACATTTCCAAGTTATGATTATCATGATTTATCATGCCTTTATGTTCATGTTTTTCTTATGCTTTATTTATATGCCAATTTTCTAACATGTATTGTACTCCTCATGTTATTCCATGTGTACCCCCTTACTGGGCTTTATAGCTCACCCTTTCTTATGCATGTCCTCAGGTTATCCCATGCAATGCTAAGTACAAGGGAATGTAGTGGTCATGTAATGTAATTTTTCAATAAAGATGTTGTATTTAATGTTTTAAGTTTTTATGTAATGATCATAATCCCCAATGACACTAAACGTCTCGAACTTATTTGTTGTATCAAGTTATGTTATATGTAATAAATCATGTTTAAGTTGTAATAAAAATAAAGGCTTTCATAGAAACAATATGGTGAATAAATTCTTTATCTCTCAAATCCTCTGGTTGTTTCTTCAGTTCTACTAATTCTACAGTGGCCATTATATAATGAGTCCTTGATATAGGTCTTGAATGATGAATTAAATCAATATAGAACTCAACTTACCTCTCTCAAGGATATCCAAGTATATCCTCTAGAAGTACCTCGATATATTCTTGAATAATAGGTACATCCTCAATTAGAAGATTTTATTTTTTAACCATATATATTTCATTCTCATCCTCCCCAAGAATTGTCTTTCCATATTGACTCATTGTTCATAAGGGAAATAGTTTTCTAGGAAAATTCCCCTAAAATCCTTCTATTACATATTTTAAATTTCCTCATCCTCTTTTGTGTTTTGAATTAATGACCACCAGTTATCCACATACCCGGATAAGCAATAAACATCTATGGGAACCTTTTCCCTTTCATTACTTCCAAAAGCGAGAAATATATTCTCTATGGAACTTATCCACTGATATGATATGAATGGGTTTATAGTCCCATTAAATGGTGGAGGCTGTTTTTGCATAAAGAGGGCTAAAATTTATCCTCCACATTGTTGATCTGGATGCTCCATACAGGTAAGTTTATTGTTTATAGCCTAAGTCAGATATCATAGTATAGTTATAAGTTTCTCAATATCAGTCACAGATTCAAAACCAAAATCATTATTTTTCATAGGTGTGAAATTCCTACATTGGATACAAGCGTTCTTGTAGTTTACATTACATCCACTATTATTCATTTCTAAATAATGTAATACACTAAATTAGGTTATGAATCATAATTTATAATTTCCAAATAGAAAAACACTTAACTGAAATTGACCTTTTATGCATATATAATATCATAATTATAAGCATGTTTTCTTTGGGGACATATTTACAATTAAATAATTCATAATATTTTTTAATGAAAATGTGAATAGTCTTAATAATATCCATGGGAGTGTTAAAATAGGTGCAAAGTAAGGCTCGTTGTCATGTACCATGTTTCTCCGAGTTAGGCCTAGAAAACCTTGTTAGAGTTGTTACTCCTAGGTACATCTATTCCCGAATCACACCCACATGTCTTATCTAGACATGGATATATTTTATAGGAATATCTACATAATCTATACCTCACAAAAATTCCAATATTTTCATGTATACCTCTCCTCAAATTCTATCTTAGAATTTTATTCCCTAATATTAATTTTTCAAATCTAGTTTCCATGGATTCCACAAAAATTCCAATGATACCAACTATAAAGACCCCAACCCCAGAATCCTATAGCCGGTGCATTTTTTTATTACACTGGAATTTAAGCAAGGAATTCATAAGCCAAAGGAACGAATAGTTTAATATCATTGGAAAACCATATACATACATAATAGTTTCATTACAACTTTAAATGAAGTACAATATAATAACTGTATATGAAACACCAATAAAATTCTTGATTATCCTTGTAAGTCATTCATAATATACATCTTCACATCCTGGGAAAAATATAAAATTAGAATGGGGTGATATCAGATGTTCGTTAAGGGTAAGTAATACAACATAATCATAAATATAAATCATGGTGAATAACTAAAAGTACACATTCCATTAAACAAAATATTGAGCATAAAATGAAAGAAATTAAAAACTGATAATGACATAATAAAACATGAACATGGAAATTATAACAGTGTAATAATCACATGTACAATAAATTTATAGTTTTATAGTGAGGTAATGAATAATTCTAGACATCATAATAATACTGTCAAGGCCTCATCCAATACACCATACATAATGGGTAAAAACCTATGCTAGTTTGTCTCATGAGACCTATTGATGCCTAAAGGGGCTATAACATGACCCACCCATCACTTATTAAGTCCAATTAATTCCTCAGATAAAATTCAAAAAACATAATCAATATATACAATCACATTGAAACTAACATATGAAATGTAAATAACTTTCCCCAATTAGTAAACATAAGCACTAAACATTCAGAATAAAATGGTAGATGGTATCAATATTGAACATCCATAGTCAAAATAATCACAAACCATTCAATAAAATATTTTATATTATATCATAAAATATTATTCCAAATTAAAAAAAGAATCAATAGAAGTGCTGAAATATATGGAAATACTCTTATAAAATCATCGAGTAATACATGAGAGAAATACTCTTTTACTTTGAAAAGAAGAGTTATTTTGGAAAAATATTTTTATAAAACCAGTAGAGAACTAATATAGATTTTTCATAATATAATTAGTTATTTTTAGAAAAATAATTATGGATTAAAACAGATTATATAGTTCACTTTAAAATAGGTAATAATTCTAGAAGCTCCCTTGAAATGGGATTGTTTATCGGGAAGAATTTGCGAAAGATTCTTTTAAAACATGTATCTCCCCATAAAATAAATAATGATTATGATTGGTACATAAATTTAGAAAATTAACACATATATTTTTAGGATTATATAAGTATAATTAAGAATTTTATTGTGGTAGAGAGAGAAATAAGAGTAACCTAAAAGAAAATGGAGGTTTGGGTAGAAAACAGTTATCTTATGTCTGAATGAGTTATTCACTTGACCTTAACATCCTGAATAAGGAAATTAAATCCATTAATTAATTAATCAAAAACATTTTCAATAAATATTTTATTCATTTTAGTTTTATTATTTTCATTTATGGTCTTATTGAAGACTTATAGAGTTTAATTTCATCGTTTGGGAGCATTCTATTTCATATTTTTTATGATCGGTTCATATGTTTATAAGTAATGGCGTTAATGTAAAATGGGTATAATTCTTCAGAATAAGAATTAAATGTTATTAACGATCATATATAATTTTAAATGGTAATATATATCATATGTTTATATGGAATTAGGGTTAATAAATAGATAAGACATTTAGTGATAATCATATTTTATTATAGTGGTATTTTTATCACCACAAACTAGTTTGTCGTATGAATTAGTATTATATATATATATTGGTTCCAGAATATTAAATAGGTTATAATACACATATTATATTATTTCTTAAAAATAAAAATTGTATCATGACTATCCATGAAGAATAAATTGAATAATGAAAATTCGTCGTCCCTGAAGGTTGTAAATCGGCACATATCAGACGATGATTTCATTTTTAAAATGAGACAGTTAGAGATAGAGATAAAGGATATTGATGATGGATATTCCATTAACATTATATAATTATATTATATACATTATAATTTATTTTTACTGATCATTTTGGAATAGTATGTGGGGATAATATAATAAAAGAAAGAACATAAAAAGAAAATAAAAGGAAAATGAAGAGGATTTTACCTCTTAAATACTCTACCTTGAGAACCTACTTAAATAAAGGGGTTTTCGTCTTCTGGTAAGAAAAATAACTCTTTAATATGGAGAGACACCAGGGAAGATTATTTTGGAAGAAAATTTATAAGATTTAAGTCTTAAAAGAGTGTGGATAAGAGGGTGTGGGTGAATTTTTTAGTAGGGGAGAGGGGTGATTTCTCATTTTTTTTATTCATTATTTTATTATTTTTCTCAAGACAAGCAATAATGTTTATTATTGTGTTTAAATATAGTAATAAGTTCATGTTATTTATAACCAAGTGTTATTACATCAGCCATGTCTCAATGAATAGTGTATTTATCTTATAATGTATTTATACTGTAAATTACAGTATTTTTCTATTCACTAAAAATTCAAGTATTTCAAAAAAATACCAAAAATTTAACCTAAACATTTTTCATTGTGTATACTTAATAATGAACTCCATTTTATAAAAATAATTTTATAAATATGATAAATTTAATTTTTAATTCAAATAATCAAATACAGTTTTCAAAATTAAAACTCATTTTATAACTCTAAAAAATAAACTAATGTTTTATTAAATTATCCTAAACTCATAGGATAAAAAAATATTTATTTATAGATACATTTTTTGAAAATTAATTTTCTCCTAAATAAATTCATTAATTACATATTTATTACCCAAAATAATAACAACACTAAAATTTTAAAATATTGACTTACTTATACCATGATATAATAATATCATATGTACATTTATATGATGCTTAAATCTTATTTATAATTTCATGGGTGAGGTTACTATTCATTAGGAAAATTTATTATTCATAAGATTCATATTACTATTCCAATGGTCAAGTTACTGTTCACCAAAAATTATGTTGATCCTATCAGAATCAAAATATCATACTGATCGCAATAGTGTATATCTATTTTTTGAAATTCTAATCATAGAATAAGAAAAATAATGATTAATGACAAGGTTATAACTATTTTGTTGAAATAATTATAATAACAAAGTTCTGTTTCCTAGAGACTCAGTGTTGTGTTCATTACATTCTATGTAAAATTTGTTTGTAAATCCTTGGGTTTTTACACATACTACCATGACTTATAAATGAATATTATTGTTCAATGTTATTTTTAATGTGATATTTCTACCATGATCATGTTTTATAAAATTATTATTCCATGGTACATGTTTCTTTCATTGTGATATGTAATTTTTAACTTATGGAAATGAATTTAAATAATGAAATGTTCAGTATGGGTCACCTAAATTTGTATCAAATCATGGTTTGGTTATTTTTAGTGATTAATTTAGTTATTTTTTTGTGATTTGGATGAGATAATTTTATTAAAATATATATAGATAAGTCCATATATAGGATAATATCCTGATTTTTTTAAAGTATATATTATGTGGTTTTTTATAAATGGAATCAATGTCTTGAAATAAACATGTTGATTCAGTCTTTAACATAGATACTCTAATGGAAATTAACTCTAAAAAGGCTAGTTGGATTTTAACTCGATATTTCCCTAGTGCATGAAAAATATATCTAACTACACACATAATTTGACAATCCTATTATATATTATTTAAGGATTCACATTTTATTTACTAACAAATATAAATAATTTGTGTATATTTTTTTGTTATATTTAGTATACATAATAGAAAATTAAAAATGAATATCCCAGTTTTAAATGTAGAAGTTTATAAGTTTGGGAACATATGTTATTTTTGTTTTAACACTTTTATGTTAATATATTAACTTTATTGAAGCATATAAAATGAATCATACATATAATTAACTTCACATTATTTAAGAAATGTATGGAGCAAGGAGAAACCGAGTTAACAATGGGTGTGATGGAAAATGTGGTGATTTTTCAAATAAAAAACCAAATGGGAAGGGGGTAGGTGTACACAATATTATGGAAATTCTCAGTAAACTATTCTTGGATATTAATTATAAAAAACCATGTTGATCTCCTAAACACACCAAGAAGGAGAAAATTTCTATCGAGTACTTTATATGACAACATTTACCCTCTTTTAGTGGGTCTTCTAACCCAGTAATTGCTAATAAATGGATTAATGAAATAAAGAATATATTTTAAATTATATGGTTCTCATAACATGAGAATGTTGTCTTAGTTGTGTATCATTTAGAGGGTGAGTGTAACAAATGGATTACCTTCATTAAGTATATAATAATGGATGAATAACTTGACACTATAGAATGGAGGGAGTTCGTGAAAATATTATTCACCAAATATTTTCCCAAAACTCTTCACATGAAAATGTATAGATAATTTATAGCACTAAAAAGAGGATTAATCTATTATCCCTTATGAGTTTTAATTCATGATACTCACAAATCATGACACCATTTTTATGGTTGGACCCAAAATTAAGATCAAATTTTATTATTGGCCTAAAACCATGGATTTGAAAGATATTTGGGATAATATATTTTGGTAGATAAGAGGAAATTATTCGATGCATGCTTAAGGTGGAAATGAAAACTAGAGAAGCCCATTATTTTGGAGATAAGAAAAGTAATATTAATTTTTATAGAAACAATAATAAAATATTTCATAGAGGAATGAAATTTGAATATCATATAGGCCAAAAATGTGAGAGAAATTACCCAAGAAATCCCTTGAAATTAAATAAAAAAAGTTTTAAGTGTTGTAAGGTTGAAAATCAAGCTTATAATTATCAATCAGGGTAAAAGCATAATCTCAATTAAATAGAGAAAAATATGGCCCCAAATTATGATCCACCTATACTCTAATGCATCAAATGAAATATGTTTATAAATTAAATGAAAAAAACCCAAATCCATGGGTTTTTGGAAATAATCAGCCTCACCGAACAGTTTAGCTAAGGGTGAAAGGGATATACTATGCCATCACAATCATGGAAGTGGGTCATGAAAATAAAGTTGTGAAAGGTACACTTATCATCCACTCCAGAAATGAAAATGTTCAATTTGATTTTGTTTATATCCACTTATTTATATCTATAACATTTTGAAATACATAAAATCACAACCCCAATGATTAGATAATAAATTATTAGTGAAAGATTATGGTGGCACAATAATTGTATCTCATGTATATAAATCCTCTATGATTGAATTTTGTGGGAATTTGCTTCTTGAAATCTTATAACTATTACTTTTGTTGAATTTGATGTGATTTTAGGCATGGATTAACACTATTTATTTAAATACCATATTAATTATCAAGTTAGGGAAGTCACATGTAATATACCAAATCACCATTTAATCATCCATCAGTGTGAGTTGACTATGAACCTTTCATGGAAACTACTTCCATTATACGAGTCTTAATACCCAATCATGAGGGGAATTTTTCATAAATTTTTGTACAATAACTCAGAATAAGGCATTCGAATATTATGAGAGAATATATAACTATATTTTTGGAGGAATTTCCAGTCTTCACCCAAACCATGAGTTTGATTTTTCAATTTAACTCATACCTCATGATATACTGATCTCAAAGACTCCATATAGAATGGATATGACTGAATTAGTGGAATTGAAGAAGAGACTCAAAGAAAATATTGATAAGGGTTTTATAAACCCGAGTGCTTCACCCTTGGGTGAGCATGTTCTATTTATTAAGAAGATGGATGGAATAATTCATCTTTACATTTACCATGATGAAGATAATAATATTATGATAATGAAAAACTATCCTCCAGCCTATATGACCTATTAGATCATCTAGGAGGAGCCCAATATTTCTTGAAGATTATATTTTAATATGGATATCATCAATTAAGGGTGAAAGGGGAACATATACCAAGGAAAACCTTCCACACAATACATGGACATACATAATTCATAATTATTCCATTATGACATACAAATTACCCTTCTATTTATAAGAATTTAAATTATAGAGTCTTTAGTGATCACCTGAAAAATTACTGTCATCTTTATTAATGATATTCTCATATATTATATAAGTATTTAAGAAAATAAAGATCATTTGATGATTTTTCAAAGAACACATGAGAGGTTAAATACTATGTTAAGATCACCATGTGTAAATTATGGTTGAAAAAATTATCCTTATTGGGACATTTAATCATAATAGAGGGTATATTTATAGATATATTGAAGAAAGAAGTGATTAATGAATGGATGAGACCAACCAATCTGATATAAAATTGAATTTTTCTTTCATTATCAGGATACTATAGATGATTTTTGAGAAATTTATCATAATTTTACAATATTATAACCAAATTATCATGAAATTAGGTGAAGTTAATTTTTATTAAAGAATGTATAGAAATATTCAAGGATATTAATAAGAGATTCGTCAATACACCTATGCCAATAATACCCTATTGTGGAAAAGGGTTTGTTAAATAAAATTATGATTAATTAAAGGGTATGGAAGGTGTATATATAAAGAATGATAAGGTAATTTATTATTCTTCATATCAATTAAAAACTCATGATAAAAATTATAGAAGGAAGGTTTTGGATCTTATGGTAGTGATCTTTTTATTAATGATTTGGTGGAAATATCTCTATGGTGGGAAGTGTGATAGCTATATTAGATAAAATATCTTTAAATATTTTTTTCACATAGGAGTTAAACATGTTCCAATGGAGATGGGTATAATTTTTCAAATACTATGAATTCTCAATACAATTCCATTCAAAGAAGGTAAACAAGGTGATTGATGCTTTGGGGGGGAAATATCATACTACCTTCTCTATGACGAGGGTTCAAAAATACTCAATACCCATGGATTTGAAACGGATTAATCTTGAATTAATAAGATAATTAAAGAAATTATATCTTTACCAAATGAATACCTGACCATCCATCCACATGAAGATCAATGAATCTCAAAAAGATGATATGGAGCTACAAAAAAAGGTAATGAATTTTCTGGAGTTCAAATTTGATAAATATGAAGTTATAAGTTTTGGATCCCAAATATGTATTAAATCAAAACCTAAACAAAAGAATAAACTTTTGGATGATATATATAGTTTATAATTATCTATTTATTATGGAATGATGAAGATATATATAGATATAAGGAAAACTTATGGTGGGAAAACATGAAGAGGGAGATTGGAGAATATATATATTGATGCTTAATATGCTAGAAAGATAATGTTGAATGACATAAGTCTAAGGGGAAAATGAAACAAATAGCCAGAGTAGTATATAAATGAGAAAAAAATCACCATGTAGTTTTTTTATTAGACTCCCCCAAACAAGTAAATGACATAATATGATTTAGGTTGTAATTAATTTCCATACAAAGTTATTGGATTTTATTTCCAAAAATCAAGATTTATCAATTTACCAAATCTGAAATATATACATATGGGAAGTGGTAAGGATGTATGGAGTTGCACTCTACATTTTATATAATAAAGACCCATGTTTTACCTTTAAAATCTGGAGAAGTCTTTAATAAAAACAATAGAGAGACCTGAGTGTCAACACTTCTTATCACCCTCAGGTAGATGGATAGTTTAAAAGAACCATTAAAACTCTTGAAAATATTTTGATATCATATTAAATGGATTTATAAGGATGATGGTATCAATACCTCTATTTAGTGGA
This sequence comes from Viscum album, assembly GCA_963277665.1. Lineage (NCBI taxonomy): Eukaryota > Viridiplantae > Streptophyta > Magnoliopsida > Santalales > Viscaceae > Viscum > Viscum album. Next base: position 507,470,956 of record OY728131.1, on the reverse strand, counting down.
GTTATCATATTACAATAGTTTCCATTCTATAATTCAATTTTCACTATATGAGGCTTTGTATGGGAAAAGGTTCCAGAATCTAACAAGCTGAGATAAATCAAGATTCCAGAAGATGATAAAACAAAACCTTATCAAAAAAAGAATTATAAATAATATTTATAATATTTAGTAACATATGAAAGTGAAAACATTCGATATAATTATTATAAAGATAATCATTTATGAGATATATATTTGAAATTAGTGAAATGGATTTCCTCTAGATATCTCTATATAAGCATGTTATGAGATTTGTGAACAAATGGATGTTTAACCCTTGGTATATAGGCCCCTTTGAGATCGTTGATCTAATTGGGGCTATATACTATTTCTTACAACAACCTTCAGATGTATTCTATGTATGTGATATATTCTATGTATCACTTTTGAGGACGTATATATCAAAATGTTTACATGTAATTAAATGAAAATAAATGTATCTAGAACATGATATACAATATGGGGAACAACAAATGGAGATCCTATATTGAATAAATAAGGCAATGAAAAATAAGAATACCCATATGGTTAATGTTTTATTGTATAATCATAAGTTTGAGGGAGCTACGTGGGAACCTGATGATGTAATGATGAAAAAAATATCTACACTTTCTTTCATCCTAGTATATAAAATTTAAACGATGAAATTATTTTTAAGGGGGTAAAATTTAAAGAACCCCAATTTTAATAATTATTCCTCCATACAATAAACATTGCGTAAAATAGATTATTTCATACAAAACATCAAACCAAAACATCCTGTGACATATTTTATTAAGAAACACAAAACCATTGTAAAGTATTCATTGAATTGGAGAGTATAAATAGAGGTAAAAACATTAATATATATTTATATTGAATAAAAAATAATGCTTTATTTTAATACTAATGAAATCTAATGAAATATAATTAGTATTATTAAACACAAAATAAGATCATTTTATAGTTAAAAGTATTTTTTTTCAAAATATGGATTTTTATGCGCTAGGAATTTTATTTAATGGAACTAAGTATACTATGGTTAAATGATGATAAAATATATTTTTAATATAAATAATAATTTAACAATAATTTAATTATAAATTTATAGGAAATAAGAATAGGAATAGTTATTATTTTTGAATTTCATATTTTATATAAAAAAATCATTATATTTTGTAACACTCAAAGACTTCATAGTAAGTTATTTTCTTTAAAGTAATTCAATAGCTTGTGCTACACATAACACCGAGTTCGAATGCACCATGACTTACCAAACTAGCCATTCAAAAAATTGTTATGAAAATTAATAACATCATTTTGAATTTTATATACTCCATATAATTTTAATATCCATATTATGTGTTTCTTAGACATAATATAACAAAAAATTCATTTTTTTAGCTAAAAGAAGTATTTTTTCAAAAATTGAAATTTTACCGCCTTTTAATAGAGAACCCTTTTTAAATCCAATATTTGAAAATTTTATATATTAAATTTGACCAAATAAACTTCTTCTTTAAAATTGGGACATAAAAACATAGTTTGGATAAATTTTTGGTGCTTCTCTGATAACCTTCATATTTTGATGAATAGTGAAAAATACTAAATTTTAATTGAAAAAAACTTTTTTTAATCAAAATAATTTATATTATTAAATTATACATTTTAATTATTTTGATGTTTATTTAGATTATATTTTTATCATTTAATCCAATTCTATTAAATGGATGTAATTTTACATTTAAATTGGACATAAACATATATCAATATTTTGATAGTTTTTACATTTCGAAAACCCGCTTTCTTCATTTGACAATGGTAATATTTTCATTAAATTAATTAGTACAATTTCTATGTTTTGAAATTGGTAAAATAGAAATCATATTAGAATTTTTAATATCTAAATTATCTTTGGGTGAATTTTTTGTATTTTTCTAAAAACTTTCAATGTTTTGATGAATAGTGAAAAACACAGCGTTATTGTTTGAAGCTGAATTTTTATTTAAATAAATATTTTTAATTTAAATTTATTTTAGAGTCAAAATAGATACATAATACCTATATTAGTCCAATATACTTTATTTAAGTCATTTTATAATAATATTTGATGTCTAAAATTTTATTGAACTTTTTATCACCTTTTACTCACCTCTTAGGCACATTTGAAAATTTGCACAAAACATAATTTTACCACTTCTGTGAATTGAATTTCAAAAATATAAGAGAAATAGTTGACATAAGTAAGTAAAATGTTGTTTAATATGATGAAAATAATTTGTTTGTGAATAATAACTTATGAATTTTATTTACTACGGTTTAAAGTAAATAGGGTGATTAAAGGTAAAAATGATAATATAATTACCCAAAAATGTAACACCCCGATCTTCCATGATATGCTTCTCTTTTAATAATGCAATAGCTTGCATTGTACGCATGTTTGAGATTCTAAAACACCACGACCAACCAAATAGCCTTTATCAATAGTAATAACCACCTTTTAAAATTGTATATATTTTATATTTTAAAATGGACTTCATTTTTGGATTCGGAATATCAAAATTATCTTAAGTTGAATTTTTGTATTTTTTTGAAAACATCAAATTTTTTATGAATTATGAAAAATACACAAAAAAATATTTTTTAATCAAAATAATTTATAGTGATAAATTATACTATTTAGTGGTTTTAATGTATAATTAGAATATATTTTTACCATTTTATCCAATGTTGTTCATTAGAATTAATTTCACTTTGAAATTGGACATAAACAATTGTCAATCTTTTGATATATATTGTTTCTTAAAAACACGCTATTTGTTGTGCAGTAGGAATTAATTATAAAACTAATTAATGAAACTTATATGTTTGAAATTTTGTAATATATATATCATTTTTTAATTCGTAATATCAATTATATCTTAGGGAGAAATTTTGGCATTATTCTGAAAAACATCAAATTTTGATGAATAGTGAAACCACTAAGTGGTAGTTATAAAACTGATTTTTCGTTTAAATGAAACATTAACACTTCTGTGATTTGATTTTCAAAAATCCGACATACATCGTTGTCATTAAGAAGTAAAATGTGGTTTAATGGGATTAAAATAATTTTTTTGGTGAATAGTAACTTTTAAGTTTAATTAATCACGATTAAAGGTAATTAGTGAAATTTAAGGTAAAAATGATATTATAAAAATTTGAAAATACCCTTACACTTGTCCTACCCTTATTTGAAGAGTCATGGACGACCAAGAAAATCCATGGGTCAACTTGGGGACCCCATGGATCCACATGGGTAAGAAAATGACATTAATAACTTTTTATTTAAAGTAAAATTAAAATTGTCACAAACATGTGTTGTTTTACTAAAAAAATTATCACATGGGGTTATATAAGTTTAATTTTCGAATATAAATATTAATTGGAAAGCTAAAAAAATTTCCTACATCATCATATTTTTTTTTATAATTTTTAGACAATAAATAAATTACATTTTTTATGACACCATGACGATGCAGCGATTACCTCATTAATTATCTATTTAAATAAAATGGAAGGATAATGTAAAATCTAAGTCTTAAACTTGTATAAAACCTATTGGATGAGTATATTTATAATCCTTATCACCGTATCCTCTAAATATATCATTGTGGGACCTTTATAATTCAAAAATCAGTTCATAATAATGTAACATTTCAATCATTGCAAGAGTGCCACTCCTCTCCTCTTATAAAAGGCCCCCACCACTACCACATTATTCACATATTCAAATCCATTTTCCTCGGCCAAACTCTGCCCAAATAATCTCTAAACATCTCTCTATTACTCCTAGAAGCCTCACTTTGGGGAGAAGTCTTCCCAAGGAAGCCTTCGGCACAAATCAAAAAGAGTTACCCGATTTTAAGGTAATGTCTTTTCTGGTGTTCTTTTGTTTTATTTTGCTTCTCCAACCCCCTAAAATATTTTTATTACTTTATTTTGTAACAAAACCAGTATCCTCAATATACTTGGATGTTATGGATTTTATTTACACTTACACACACCTTCGTCTAATGGTTAAAGGACATACTGTTTCTGTGGGTGGCAAAATACGGTCTCACGAAAAGATGATTATTCAATATTCTTTTAACACCTCTAATGGTGGCCATTTTGATGAAACTATTTTAATATATGATATATATATATTATGTTTATGTTTTCATTATGCTTCTTTGTTTTTCATTTATGGCATACCTTTATGATTTCCATTATGGGTAAACGAGATAATTTTATTTTAGGAAGTGCGGACTACCGCCCCCTCAAAGTGATTTGAATCATTAATTCCATATGTGTGATGTATAAAGGATGGAGTAAATAATATTATAAATGATATTATACTGGAATTATAGTATACCTTTATATAATTATAATTTCATTCCATTAAATATGAAATAGAAATGAAAGTAGCGTTCATGCATACGTACGACTTACCGTCTCCATGAACGGTGCATTTCATTTCTTACCTCTAAATGTTATGTAATATGATGAATGAATTTATATAATAGATATATATGATATATATTATATCTACATCATGAATAAAATTCTGGATATAATGGATATTTTACCACATGAACAAATTGTAATTATAAGAAGTTTATTTTTGACTCAAGTACCAAAGATCGACAAAATGACCATTATTAACTTAAATAATTACATAATGTTAATAATATGGTAATAAGTGATATAAAAGGAATAATAAACCTGAAAAAGGTTCTTAAGAAACTATAAATTAACTCTAGTTTTTTATTCAGGATGTTCAAGAATGACCGAGTCAAGTCGGACACGAGGTAAGGGAACTTCTTAACCCAATTTATGTTCTTTGGGTTAATCTCCTACTTTCAAATTATGTCATGATATTATTATGTTATATCTTTTATTTGTACTTTCTTTATGTGTACTTATAGTTAATACACATAATATATTTATTTTTTTTAAAAAAATGATCTTTGTAAGGGAACTTATTAACCCAATTTTCATTCTTTGTGTTAATCTCCTACTTTCAAATTATGTCATGATATTATTATGTCCTATCTTGTATTTGTACTTTCTTTATGTGTAATTATATTAAATACACACAATAGATCTATTTTATTTAAAAAAATGATCTTGGTAAGGACTTCGTCTCAATCTCCTTTCATTGAGGCATTTTTTATTTTATACACAACTTTCTTTTATACGTTGTATAAACCCCTTTGACTTTTAGGTTTATTCAAAAAGAATATTTTTTATACGAAGCGTTTTACGAAACGACAAAAGGGAATGTTTATTTTTTTCTTTACGTATGCGGTGACAAGAACTTCTCTACCTCCATTACCATTATTTGAGTTTCGGCTTCCTCTACAAGCCATAACGTTTTTTAAATGAAAAATAAATACAAAGTTTTAATTTTATTTTATTTTGGTATTGAAAATGGTTTTGAATGTGTTTTTATTATATCAATATGTTGTATTGATATCTTGTGATTGAAATGTGGAAATGTTATGTATCCTTTATGCATGTATTATGTGATATGATTATGTTATGGTTTATTATATGTTTAAATCTATTCATATGTGGAATGCATTGGACTTAATAAGTGATGGGTGGAGCCCACTATAGCTCCTCGATGCATCGGCAGGTCTCATGAGACAAACTAGTATCTTGGCACGAGGCCTTGACAAAATATTATTTGTAGTCTTGGCACGAGGCCTTAGCTATGTGGTTATGATAGTCTGGCATTATGAATTCCATCATTATGAAAGTGGATATTGATATTTCATGTGATTGTTCGACCAGTAGAATATCCATGTGAAGAAGTAAATGACATTATCTCATTTTACTTTTGCGATATTATGTTGAAGTTCAAGTTTAAAAGACTTTTGTTTTAGTTATACATTTCCTTAAATGTTTATGTTTATTTATGAAATCTTCCGCTAAATTGTTATCCTTACTGAGCATCTGAGCTCACCCCTTTCAATGTTTTATTTTTCTCAAGATGTGAAGAAATATTTTATGACTGACCTGCAGGGATAGTCTGAAGGGGATATGGGTGTGGACTATGGAGACTATATTATTGTAGTTTTTCACTTTATGATGTAATGTAACATTTATGAATGTATCTAGTGTTTCCAAGGCTACTAAATTATTCGGTCATTCGAGACTTGATCTTTTGTGATCATGCCAATGTTAAGAAATAATGCACCGACTCTGGGTAACTGGGGTCGGGGCGTTACAGTTGGTATCAGAGGCAGTTTAGTACTAACCTTGGAAGCTAGATTTAGATAAAATCTGATTAGAGCACATAACACTAAGATAGACTTTGAGGATTTGTATAGAAGAACTTCCTGGAATTTTGGTATTATAGAGATTTTATGAGTTTTCCGAGAAATACATCCCTCTCTGGATACGATCTGGTAGAGGAGGCTTTGGCACAGATGTATCCAGGGGTAAAACCCGAAAACACCGCATTGATCTAGACTCGAATGGGAACTGGTGCATGACAACGGGCCTTGCTGCACTCTTGGTTACGACACTCCCAGGGGATATGCTTAGGATAATTCTCATTTTCTTTATAAACCATTATGAAGAGTTAATGAGTATATACTTCTTCAAAGGAAATTTTTTTATGATTATGGATTATATCTATAAATTGTTCAATTTATGTTAAGTTTTTTTACAAGTATGTAATTATGTATTTTGATTCATAAACTGATCTAGTTTATGCCATTGTTTAGAAATGGCCCCTAGTAGGAGGAATGGAAACCGTATAAATGCACGCACTCCATGTAGGGATTTCCCTCCTGCTCAAGATAATTAATGTGGAGCTGGAGATACAACTAGTGGTTATCAACTTATCACCATACCTGGACAACTCACTCAGGTTATGAATTATAACCTTACTCGTATTGAGCACTCTGATCCGCAACGTGGAGGATCAATGTTAGATCATTTCAGGAGGCAAAAACCTCCATCATTTAATTGGGGTACAAATCCATTAGTAGTTGAGAAATGGATAAACTCCTTAGAGAAAATATTCCACGCCTTGGGGAGTAGCGAAAGGGAGAAGGTTATCATGGCAGTTTACCGCCTTGCTGGAGATGCCGATCAATGGTGGCCGCTGATTCAAAACACAAAGGAAGATGAAGAATTTTCAAGTATGGAATGGAGAGAGTTCAAAGATCTTTTCTTAGAAAAATACTTTCCACATGACCATCAAGAAGATATGGAAATGCAATTTCTGAGTCTGAGGCAGAAGGAGGATGGTAATGTCACAAAGTATGAGGCCAACTTTACAATGTTAGAAAGACATGTTTCAGATTATATACGTAACCCAAGAAGTAAGATTGATCATTTCTTTGATGGGTTAAAACTATTTCTCCATCAAGAATTAGTCTCACAAACCTTCTCGTCGTACGAAGATATTGTCTCATCTGCTATCAAGACAGAAAATGAATTCTCTAAATCTTATGACAATAAAGTAAAGCAAGAGAAGAAGAGAATGGTGGAACAAGAGATAGATAAAGGGAAAAAGGGAAAGCAGGATTTTCCATTGTGTGATAATTGTGGGAAGAATCACCTCAGTACTTGCCTAAATGGAATGGGAGTTTGTTATAAATGTGGAGAAAAAGGTCACTAGGCTCGTGATTGCAAGGGAAAGAAAGAGGCTATCAATGTTGAATGCTACAATTGTAGTGAAACGGAGAATTTTGAAAATGAATGTCCTATGTGTCAGGGAAACTTACCTCAGAAAAGGCCAAGGGATCAAGGACAATCTTGTGCTGTTACTACAGTTGAAGTGGAATAATTAATGTATTGGTGCTTTTGGACTCAAGGATTATATTCTAGTTATAAGGATAATGTGATATATATAAGGACTTTATTGCAGTACTTTTTTTTTCATTAAGGATTTAATATGATAAAGGTAATCATATTTTTAGTATGTGACAATAATAGAAACTTTACATTGTTTGGGGAATCTAATGTTACAATTGATTTTGGAATTTAGATACCTTTTAGAGAAAGTCAGGATAGAGGTATTTTGGATAACTATAAAAGTTGGAATGAATTAAGTTGAACTTTGGATAGTATTGTTTAAGGTTAAAACATTTCTGATGATTATTTTTTGGAATATTATAATACTATAATTTTAGGAAAAGGAAAACCTGTAGGTTGGAGGATAACCCATCGCGTCAGACAAAGCTGCAGCAATCAAACCCACAACCATAGTGTGAAAAGCCTTTATTACCTACCACTATCCTAAAAGAAGTCCCTGGTTATTACAAAATAGTTTTCCTAATCTAAATGGTATGTGTTTATATTTTGAACCTTGTATGATTAGGATAACTATAATATTTTTGAGTTCTATTATCTTTTTGAGTGAAAGATGAGTTTGTGGTAGAAATTAGTTGAAGGTTGAATCTCTACTTGTAAAGCATAAATATATATATACCTATATCTTATTCTATGAATAAATTAATTCTTAAACTTTAGTAAAGGGATGTTAAAACAAAAAAATGTTTTATCCTAAAACCTTATGTCTTGTTGAACTGATAATATGTTAAATCAACATAGATTGAAGGCTTTGAGGCCCTCAATTTTACAATTGTTTGGAATTGATGACCTCAATCACTCCCTACAAATATTTACTTTTTTCCTCCAATTATATGTCTCTAATCTCCACCAATTTTCTCCTTATCGAGATCATAATTTGGTGGTGACTTTTTCATTTCCCTTTCCCTCTTATTAAGGTTAAATTTTATTAACCTTATTTCTGATGTGGGTTTTCCACAAAGGTATTTTCTATTTTCAACCTTTTATTTTCAAAGAAAAAATTCAAATTGCGAGGGCCAAATTTATTGATGGATGGGAGAATGTAACACCCCGAGCTTCCATGATATGCTTCTCTTTCAATAGTGCAATAGCTTTCATTGTACGCAAGTTCGAGATTCTAACACACCGCGACCAATCAAAATAGCCATTATGAATAGTAATACCCACTTTTTGAAATTATTTATATTTTATATTTCAAAATGGACTTCATTTTTGGATTTGGAATATCGAAATTATCTTAAGTTGAATTTTTGGTATTTTTCTGAGAACTTCAAATTTTTTATGAATTGTGAAAAATACTTAAAAACAACTTTTTTAATAAAAATAATTTATAGTGATAAATTATACTATTTAGTGTTTTTAAAGTATAATTAGAATATATTTTTACCATTTTATCCAATGGTGTTCATTATAATTAATTTCACTTTGAAATTGGACATAAACGATTGTCAATCTTTTGATATATATTGTTTTTTAAAAACACGCTATTTTTTGTGACAACGGGAATTAATTATAAAATTAATTAATGAAACTTATATGTTTGGAATTTTTTAAAATAGAAATCATTTTTGAATTTGGAATATCAATTATAGCTTAGGATGAAATTTTGGCATTATTCTGAAAAACGTCAATTTTTGATGAATAGTGAAACCACTAAGTGGTAGTTAAAAAACTGATTTTTCATTTAAATGAAACATTACCAGTTCTGTTATTTGATTTTCAAAAATCCGAAATACATGGTTTTCATTAAGAAGTAAAATGTGGTTCAATGAGATTAAAATAATTTTTTGATGAATAGTAACTTTTAAGTTTAATTAATCTCCATTAAAGGTAATTAGTGAAATTTAAGGTAAAAATGATATTATAAAAATATGAAAATACCATTACACTTATACTAACCTTATTGGATGATTCATGGACGACCAAGACAATCCATGGGTCAACTTGGGGACCCCATGGAGCCACTTGGGTAAGAAAATGACATTAATAACTTTTTATTTAAAGTAAAAATAAAATTGTCACAAACATGTGTTGTTTTAATAAAAAAATTATTACATTGGGTTATATAAGTTAACGTTTCGACTATAAATATTAATTGGAAACATAAAAAGATTTCTTACATCATCATTTTTTTATACTTTTTAGACATTAAATAAATTAAAATTTTTATAACCCCATGACGATGCATCGATTACCTCATTAATTAACGATTTAAATAAAATGGAAAGATAATGTACAATCTAAGGCTTACACTTGTCTAAAACCTATTGGATGAGCATATTTCTAACCCTTATCACCTTAGCCTCTAAATATATCATTGTGGGATCTTTAGAATCCGAAAATCATTTCATAATAATGTAACATTACAATCTTTCCAAGAGTGCCCCTCCTCTACTCTTGTAAAAGGCCCCCACCACTACCACCTTATTCAAACATTAAAAGCCATTTTCCTCGGACAAACTCTTCCCAAATAGTCTCTAATCTTTCCTCTCTTACTCCTAGAAGCCTCACTTTGGGTAGAATTCTTCCCAAGGAAGCCTTTGGCTCAAATCAAAAATATTTACCCGATTTTAAGGTAATGTCTTCTCTGGTGTTCTTTTGTATTATTTTGCTTCTCCAACCCTCTAAAATCATTTTATCACTTTATTTTGTAAAAACAACAGTATCCTATATATACATGTATGTTTTTATGAGAATTATTTTATTTACACTTACACACACCTTCATCTAATGGTTAAAGAACATACTGTTTCTGTGGGTGGCGAAATACTGCCTCATGAAACGATGATTGTTCAATATTCTTTTAACACCTCTAATGGTGGCCATTTTGAGGAAACTATTTTCATATATGATATATATATTATGTTTATGTTTTCCTTATTCTTCTTTATTTTTCATTTATGGTATACCTTTATGATTTACATTATGGGTAAACACGATAATTTCATTTTAGGAAGTGCGGACTACCACCCTCTCAAAGTGATTTGAATCGTTAATTCCATATGTGGGATGTATAAAGTATGGAGTAAATAATATTATACATGATATTATACTTTAATAATAGTATATCTTTATATAAATATAATTTCATTCCATTAAATATGAAATAGAAATGAAAGTAGCGTTCATGCGTACGTACGGCTTAACGTCTCCATGAACGGTGCATTTCATTTCATACCTCTAAATGTTACATAATAATATTAATGAATGTATATACTTTATATCTATGATATATATGATATCTACATCATGAATATAATTCTGGATATAATGGATCTTTCATCACATGAACAACTTGTAATTATAAGAAGTTTATTTTTGACTCAAGTACCAAAGATCAACAAAATGGCCGTTATTAACTTAAATAATTACATAATGTTAATAACATGGTAATAAGTGATATAAAAAGAATAATAAACTTGAAAAATGTTCTTAAGAAACTATAAATTAACTCTAGTTTATTATTTAGGAGGTTAAAGAACGGTCAAGTCAAGTCAGACACGAGGTAATTGAACTTCTTAAACCAATTTCTATTCTTTGGGTTAATCTCTTACTTTCAAATTATGTCATGGTATTATTATGTTCTTTCTTTTATTTGTAGTTTCTTTATGTGTACTTATAGTGAATACACATAATATATTTATTTTATTTAAAAAATGATCTTTCTAAGGGAGCTTCTTAACCCAATTTCCATTCTTTGGGTTAATCTCCTACTTTCAAATTATGTCATGATATTACTATGTCCTATCTTGTATTTGTACTTTCTTTATGTGTAATTATATTGAATACACATAATAGATCTATTTTATTTAAAGAAAATTAACTTGGTAAGAACTTCGTCTCAATATCCTTTCATTGAGGCATATTTTATTTTATACACAACTTTATTTTATACGGTGTATAAACCCCTTTGACTTTTACGTTTATTCAAAATAATCTTTTTTATATGAAGCGTTTTACTAAACGACAAAAGGGAATGTTAATTTTTTCTGTACATATGTGGTGACAACGACATCTCTACCACCGTGACCATTATTTGAGTTTCGGCTTCCACTATAAGCCATAGCTTTTTTTTAAATGAAAAATAAATACAAAGTTTTAATTTTCTTTTATTTTGGTATTGAAAATGGTTTTGAAAGTGTTTTTATTATATAAATGTGTTGTATTGATATCATGTGATTTAAATGTGGAAATGTTATGTTTCCATTATGCATGTTTTATGTGATAAGATTATGTTACGGTTTATGATATGTTTAAACCTATTCATATGAGGAATGCATTGGACTTAATAAGTGACGGGTGGAGTCTGCTATATCTCCCCGATGCATCGGCAGGTCTAATGAGACAAACTAGTGTCTTAGAACGAGGCCTTGAAAAAATCTTATTTGTAGTCTTGGCACGAGGCCTGGTCTAAGTGGTTATGATAGTCTGGCATTATGCATTCCATCATTATTAAAGTGGTTATTGATATTGCATGTGATTGTTCGACCAGTAGAATATCCATGTAAAGAAGTAAATGGCATTATCTCATTTTATTTTTGCCATATTATGTTGAAGTTCAAGTTTAAAAGGCTTTTTTTTAGTTATACATTGCCTTAAATTTTTATGTTTATTTATGAAATCTTCCGCTAAATTGTTATCCTTACTGAGCATCTGAGCTCATCCCTTTAAATGTTTTTTTTCTGAAGATGTGAAGAAATATTTTATGACTGGCCTACAGGGATAGTCTGAAGGGGATATGGGTGTGGACTATAGAGACTATGTTATTGTAGTTTTTCACTTTATGATTTAATGTAACATTTATTAATGTATCTAGTGTTTCCAAGGCTACTAAACTATTCAGTATTTCGAGACTTGATTTTTTTGATCATGCCAATGTTACGCAATAAGGCACCGACTCTGGGTAACTGGGGTCGGGGCGTTACAAAAAAATGTCATACTCTTATTTGATAAGTTTGTTTCGATGAAAATAAACCTTAGGAATAAAATATGATCCTTTTTATCAACTTGGATTAGATTAGGAAATTTATTATCATTTTTTAAAGAAGAGTTAAAAGTGTTAAATTCAATGTTTAATAACTAAAACATTTTTAATATAGGGTTATACATAAGATAAATTCAACTATAAATATTAATTATAAAGATAAAAGTATTTCTTAAATCATGGTATTTTATTTATAATTTTTAGACATTAAATAATTAAATTTATTTATGAAGCAACGATGATGCAGTAATTACCTTATGAATGAATGATTAAAATAATTTATATTATAGATTTCAAAATAAATTAAAATTGAGACTTTTGATGAATTACACGAATTTTCTAGGTTAATATGACATTTAATTGTTGATTTAATTTATTTTTTTGAAGTATTAAAGTTTTTTTGACATTAAAAATAACCAAATACTAAATAGTGTCAAAATTGACATAAATGAGAATTTAAAATAAATACTATATTATTAAACGATATAATATTACTAAAAACATTAAATTTGGCCAATGAACTTATATAATTATATATATGTCATTATATAACCACTTGAGGTTCTCTTGGAATTTTATAATAAGGTTATTAACCATGTAATATAAAAATACATGAAGACATGGTAAAAGTTAAACTATTTAACAAAGAATTAAATCTAAAAGACAAGGTTAATATGTGGACCTACACATGTATAAATCCTATTTTTTGATAGGACTTCAAACCATACCTACCTTATTATATATTTAAATCCATTTTGATCCATTATAAACTGAAAATTATTTTATAATAAAATAATGTTTCAAACATTTCCTAAAATGACCATCACCTCTCCTATAAAAGGTTACATCCACTTCTCTCAAAATCACACCTCAAAAGCCATTTGGCTCAGCCAAACCCTACTCAAATATCATCCAAAATAACCACACTTGAACTTAGAGGCCTTCCTTTTATTCGAAATCCAATTTTAGGATCCCTTTTGATCAAATAAAAAGGAAGTACGCGAAGAAGAGGTAATAATTTCATAACCTCTTTCAAAGTTCTTTTCATCTTCCACTTACTCTTTAATTTTTGATTCCATACCAATATAATAAATCAAGTAACTTATAAATACTGTTATGTTATTATAAATATGGTACAACCTTATTCATTATTCTATCCATCCTATGAATGACAAAGTCACTATACATGTGTATGTATGACTTACCATCCCCATGTCATGGAGTAGTTTTTTATTCAACACTTAATTATTTGGATGGGTATAATAATGAGTATAACTGATGAAACTAATAAATATAAAATGTTAATTATTATGTATATATAATATACCATACAATTACATATAATTTCATGTCTAATAGAATGGTATTTTCACTAATGCGTACGTACGGCTTACCATCTCCATGACCTGATGATATTTTGTTCCCCCTCATAACCATTCAAGAATAATTTTCATTTGATGATTTAAAATAATTTTTAATAACTTAATATCATTATGAATATTATTCAAATACAACCTATCCATAAAAAACATGACTTATGTAACAAAACACATAAAGGAAACAAATCAGTTAACACCCAAAACAATGTTACTACTGAAATATCATTAACAAAGAAATATTAGAAGATCATATATGATACCATAGTTATGTATGTGGTTCTTTAATAATTTAATAAAAATTATTTTACCATTATAAAGGAGTTTAACCTACCCTCTACTGAGGAAAAGTACAAGGTAAGGGGTTTTACCTCACTTCTTATTCACGTGATATTCATGTTATACTGCCACTATTTACTTTTGTGTGGTGTATGTAATGCCCTTGATTTTATTATTTGTGGAATATAATTTTAATTTATGGTTATTTAAATCATCATTTTACGATCCTTCATTCATGGGGTGTATGTTTCGTAAGTTACCAAATCAGTAAGGGAATTTCTATTTTTGATTTCCACGCATTTGGTTTTACGCAATCTTTATTGATTATTTTACACCAGGATTGTGTGTGAAGTCACTATTATTTTTATGTAGTAATTTCAACTCCACATTGTGTGGATATAATTTTTATACACATAATCACTCAATTTATAAATTCTCAAGTTATCGATATGAACTTGATAAGAGTAATCTTAACTCAATTTCCATTCATTGAGTTAAACATCCAAGTCATTGGTGTTGTTTTTACAAGAATATGTGTTAATGTCCTCTGATTGATTTACACTGAATATCCAATCATATTGAGTGTATTTATATTTTTAACACATAATTAGATCATTGATTTATCCTTAAACTTAGGATATAGTTTTTATAAGGTATTTCATCTCAATTTACATTCCACTGAGACTTCTTTGTTGTTATGTGCCAATTCACTTTTATATGGTGTAAATATTGTACTTTGACATAGTTTATCATCGTCCCACATGATTTTAAAATGTATCTCAAGAACTATGTATGGATTGATTCTCATCTTTATGGGATACTTAGTGAAGTCCAACATTTCAATTCAGGGCCCAGCCACTTGTAAAAAAACATAGTGTGTCATGAAACCATTTATTCTCATTATTTTATAATGATTTTATTACCTCAATTATTTTTATTAAAGTGGCTAAAATTTGGTTAAAAACTCTAACAAAATTTCATTTTAAATTTTTTTGAAGATTTATTTTTCTAAATCTTTATCATTAATGTCCATGTTTTAAAAATAGTGTTAAGGATTTATTTATGTAGACATTAATGTTTTAAAATTTAAATTCATTTTAAAATTTTCAATGTGGTATGGGACACTTTGATTCAAAAATCTATTTTCAACAGCTTCATGATAAATAGTGATACTTTTAAATGTTTTCAAGAAAAATGGGATATTTATCTCAAATAGTTTTACTGATTATTTTTATCTATGTCAATATCCTTAATTTTATTTTCTTCTTGGTGGAGGTTGAATTATTATAATAAAATATTCTATATTTTATTGAATGAGTTATATTTGACTCTGGATGTGATATTTTTATACCATTTATTGGTTGTGGTTAAAATATTGAAATTTCGTATGCTAGTTTTAATATAAATGTTTAGATAGTGTTTCAACCTTTTCATATGAGGAATGCATCGGACTTAGTAAGTGACCGGTGGAGCCCTCTATAGCTCCTTGATGCATCTGTAGGTCTCATTACACAAACTACTATATTGGCACAAGGCCTTGAAAAAAATCATATTTTTAGTCTTGGAACGAGACCTTGACTAAGTGGTTATGATGTCTGACATTATGCATTCCATCATTATGAAATTATCTATTTATATTAAATGTTATTATTGGACTAGTTTAATATCCATGTGAATAAGTAAATGGAATTATTTGATTTATATTTTCAATATTATGCTGAAGTTTAAGTTTAAAATGATGGTGATTTAGTCTTATACATGCCATTAAATGTTTATGATTATTTATGAAATTTTCTGCTATATTGTTATCCCTACTAAGAATCTGAGCTTACCCCTTTTTTATGTTTTCTTTTTCCTATGATGTGAATAAGTATATTATGATTAACCTATAGGGATATTCCAAAGGATATGAGTGTTTTCAAAGGGGACACAGTGTTGTTTTTCATTATTTCATGATGTAATGTAAAACTTATGTATGTATCTAGTACATATAAGCTACTAAACTAATTGGTCTTTCGAGACATGATATTTTGTTATCATGCCAATATTATGTAATAATTCACTGACTCTAGGTAACTAGTGTCAGAGTGTTACAATTGGTATCATAGTAATTTTAGTACAAACCTTGAAATATAGATTTAGAAAAACTATGATTAGAAAAAACTACCCTAAGATAGACTTTGATGATTAATATAGAAGAACATTCAAAATTTTTGGTAATGTAAATATTATGTGGGGTATCAAAGATATACATTCTTGTTTGGATATGAGTAGATAGAGGCGGCTGTAGCGCAGATGTACCAAGGTGTAAAACTCGAAAAAAACTATTTTGAGCTAGACTCGAACGAGAACTGGTGCACGAAAACGGGTCATGCTGCACTCTTGGATAGAACACTCCATGAGGATATGCTTAGGATAATTCAAATTTTCTTTAAAAACCTATTTGGAGGATTTTAATAAAAGATGATAATAAATATCCTTGGTTAATCCTAAGGTGATTTAGATTGAAAATAAGGTGTCATGATATTCTCTAAATGATTTTATGACTATTGTTACTCACACTATGATTTTTGGTTTTAGTCAATTGATAGATTCCTAGGAAGTCATAGTAACATTGAAAAAGATGTAAAAGGTGGGAACAATGGTGGAAATGAGAAACTAAATGGAATGTTAATAGGTGTAAAAGATATCATGTTAAATGTCGAAGAAAGTTTCCAAAAAATATGATCAATAATATATACATTAACCAACTCTAATAATCAACAAAGAACAGAATGGTGGAGAATGATAAGAGCTCCAGTAGTGGAAACCGTGGAGAAAATAAAGCTCAATTTCCATCATGCCGGAAATGTGGGATGATACATCCATGAAAGTGTATCAATGGAACACAGAAATAATTTATTTGTGGGAAAGATGAAATAAAGTAAATAATTTCCGAGGAAAAATGAAGAGTAATATGGAAGAAAATATAAATGATCCTAATAATCTATTTATAGTCATTTGTCGTAAATGTTGGGGAACTTTCCATTACCTGAGTCAATTCCCAATTCTGTAGGATAACCACTAGGTTAAGGAAGAACCTATGTGTAAATAAATGGATAGAGAAATGTTAAAATGTATTAATGATCTTTATTGAAGGGATTACATGGAAGACTTTTCACTTGTATGTGTAACCCTGTAGTTTGTTATGTGAAAATTCTATCTGAGGAATAATTGTCTTTTCTTTTTTGGATATAGTTATAAAGAATCATTTGGGTTTATATGATCCTTGAATTTGGGGAAAATACATGTTATTAATTTTTGGGATGAAAATGCGAGGTATGAGATAAAATTTGGGGTTAAATTATGTAATGGTTATTTGAAGGAATTTATCTCTTCTTGGGAATGTTATGAAATATGTTTTTTGAAAAAGGAAAACATGTGGACCATGTGAAAACCCATCATATCAACCAAAGATGTGGGAATCGAACCCACAACTAAAGTGCGACTGGGATTTATCGCCTACCATTGGACTACATGAAGTCCCTGGTTAGTGTGACTAATTCTTTTTAGTTAAATTATTTTATTGATTAATAAGAAATTTATTTGGGTTATTATGTTTTATCAAATGGATATACTTAGTATACGAAAATGATTTGGTGATTAAGTGATAATTTTTTTTGGAAGACGTTCCCTCTTTTGGGAACACTATATATTTATGAAAAATAGAATACTATGGGATTTCATTTGAGGAATAATAGTGGATTTTTTGGAAGAAGATATGTTTTTATAGAGATTCGGGTTATTAATGGAAATGATTAACCTATCATAGAGAATATGTGATTTGGTTAATTACACTTCTGTATGAGATTTTATGAGTAGTTGATGTTATTTGGAGATAAATGTTAAAATTTACTATTAAAGACTATGTGATTAAATTCTTCTGAGTTTTGGATTTCAATCTTTGTTTGAATTATATTGAATTATTTTAAGGATAGTTTTTTATTGAATGGTCTTTATTGAACTTTGGGTATTGTTTTTTCAGTTTGGGGAATTAAGATTAGTATTTATTTCTATAAAGGATTATCCATTTGGGTATCATCTGATCTTGTACTAACCATTTGGTTTTGGTTAATCTCTAAATAATAGGTAAATATATATTTCATACTTTTTGGATTATGTGATTCCTCAGAAGTTGATTCTAGAACTTTAGGTGTGACCAAGTCTTCTTGAATTCTCATCGCTTGGTGAAAAGATGAGTTAGTAGTAGAAATTTATTAAAGGATAAAACTATACATAAAAAGTAAGTATATATCTTTATATTCATAGTCAATCTGATAAATAAATTTCTCAAATTTATGAAATAGAACTTAAAATAAAAAAAAACGTTGCCTGTTTACTTTTCTTACTGGGAAACTAATGGCCATTTAACCCATCACAAGTTTTGGATTTTCTTGTTGTTAAATTTCTCCTATTAATTTTTTCTATCACTCTCCAACAGAACATGACACTTATTTTATCTTCCATATCCATGTTTTCTTACATGGAATCCTAGTATGTGTTATCTTGGGTGACCTTTGTACTTCTCTTTCATTATTTTAAGGTGATCGTTTTATTGAATCTTTTTCTAATGTGGGACTTTAAATAGAGTTCCGCCACACAATTTTAAAAATTTATAGGACACAATTTCCAAAAGGGGGGAATAATTTAACACCCCAAGATTTTATAGTAATTTATTTTCATTATATTAATTCAGTAGCGTGCACTACACACAACACAATGTTCGAGCACACGACGACTTACCAAACTAGCCGTTCAAAAAACAGTTATGAATAGTATTAACTAAAATTTAAATTTTATATACTTCATATAATTTTTGCATCCAAATTATTTGTTTCTTAGACATAATTTAATAAAAAAGTCAATTTTTCAGATAAAAGAAGTATTTTTCCAAAATTGCAATTTTACTACCTTTTAATAGAGAAACTTTTTTCAATACAATATTTGACACTTTTTAAAATTAAATTTGACAAAATAAACTTCTTATTTAGAAGAAGGATAAAAAAATTTAGTTTGAATAAATTTTTGGTGATTTTCTGATAACTTTCATATTTTGATGAATAGTGAAAAATACTAAATTTTAATTAGAAACAACTTTTTTTAATAAAAACATTTTATAGTGTTAAATTATACATTTGAATGGGTTTTAAGTATAATTAGAATATATTTTTATCATTTAATCTGATTTTGTCATTGGAAGTAATTTTACATTTAAATTGGTCAAAAACACATATCAATCCTTTAATAGTTTTTACTTCTCAAAAACCCGCTTTCTGGTTTTGACAATGGGAATATTTTTATAAAATTAATTAATATAGTTTCTATGTTTTGAATTTGTTAAAATAGTCATCTTTTTTGAATTTGTAATATCAAAATTATCTTTGGGTGAATTTTTTGTATTTTTCTAAAAACATTCAATTTTTGATGAATTGTGAAAAGCACTATGTTATTATTTAAAGTAGAATTTTTATTTAAATAATTATTTTAAATTTCAATTTATTTTAAAGTAAAAATAGATACATAATACCTACATTAGTCCAATTTAATTCATTTTATAATACGATTAGATATATAAAATTTTATTGAACTTTTTACCGTCTTTTACTCAACTTCTAGGAACCTTTGAAAATTTGCATAAAACAAAATTTTACCGCTTTAGTGAATTGAATTTAAAAAATAAAAGAGACACAGTTGAATTCAGTCAGTAAAATTTGGTGTAATAGGATGAGTATAATTTTTTTTGAATAGTAACATTTGAATCTTATTTACCACGGTTAAAAGTAAATAGGGTAATTAAAGGTAAAATGATATTATAATTACACTAATAAATGTCCTAATTCTATTGTGTAAGTGTATTTTTACCAAAATAAACCATAGGAATAAAATATTATCCTTTTGACCCACATTGATTAGATTAGGATATTTATTAATTTTTTTTATAGAAGAGTTAAAAGTGTTAAATTCAAAGATTAATAAATAAATCATTTTTCATATAGGGTTTTAAATAAGATAAATTATAAAATAAATATTAATTATAAATATAAAAATATTTCTTACATCATTAGATTTTATTTATAATTTTTATACATCACATAATTGAATTTATTTATGATGCAATGATGATACAATAATTACATTATTAATGAAAGATTAAATTATTTGATATTATAAATATCAAAATAAATGTAAATTGAGGATTTTGATGTATTCAAAGAAATTTCTGGGTTAATATAAAATGTTAGGGTTTATTTAATGTATTTTTTGAAGTAATAATTTTTTTTGACTTTCAAAATAACCAAATACAAAATAGTTTCAAAGTTGACATAAATGAGTATTAAAAACAAATACTATATTATTAAATGATATAATATTCCTAAATATATATTTCTCAGCCAAAGGAATTATACAATGATATATATGTCATTAATTAACCATTTTATTTTCTCTTGGTATTTTATAGTAAGTTTATTAACCATTAAATATAAAAATACAAGAAGACATGCTAAAAGTTAAACTATTTAACTAAGAATTAAATCTAAAATATAAGGTTAATATAAAAACCTAAACTTATCTAAAACCTATTGGTTGAGAGTATTTCGACCCATCACCACCTTATCCTCAAAATAAATCCATTTGGATCCATTATAAAATGAAAATTATTTTATAATAAAATAATATTTCAAGCTTTTCCTAAAGTGACCCTCAACTCTCTTATAAAAGGGTACCAGCCCTTCTATCAAAATCACACTACAAAATCCATTTGGATCGGCCAAAACCTGCTCAAATATCCTACCAACAAGCCTAACTTGAACCTAGAGGCTTTGGTTTGATTATAAATCCAACATAAGGATAACTTTTGATCAAATCAAAAGAAAGCAGCTGAAGAAGAGGTAATAATTTCATCACCTATTTCAAAGTTCTTTTCTTCTTCCACTTCCTCTTTCAATTTTGTTTCCATATTGTTGGGAAAAAAATCTCTCAACGTATCATTGAAGCATTTTTGAGGTGATTGTGTTTGTTGACAAAGTGGACATCTGAGTGGTGATTGTTGACAAAAC
The DNA here is from genome assembly GCA_963277665.1 of Viscum album. Classification (NCBI taxonomy): domain Eukaryota; kingdom Viridiplantae; phylum Streptophyta; class Magnoliopsida; order Santalales; family Viscaceae; genus Viscum; species Viscum album. The sequence goes on along the minus strand of OY728131.1, from coordinate 507,449,348 downwards.
AAAACAATGACATAAAAATTTATTGACAAAGAGGATTTCATGATAGAATGTCGAGTTCAAGAGCTGAGGTCAATGATCCATGTTTGATTAAAGAACGTTGAAAAAAGGAATGGATGATATGGAGGCGGTATAAAAGAATAGATATAAGGTGGTGTCATTTTCTAGTGTTTGCCAAATTTTTGGGCCTGAAAATCGTCAAATTAAGAAAAGTAGTTTTTGGAAAAGGGACTTGCGCGTCGTGTACTTGAAGCTTGGAAACTTGCACGCCATATGTTTTTCAAGATCATATCATCAAAATATGGCTAAGGGACAAGTGTCGCGCAGGTATTGGTGGTGTCGCACAAGTGACTTGCGCGCCGTGAAAGAGACTTGCGCGTCGATGGCTTGGAAGCTTGAGAACTTGCGCGCCTATGGTTTTTCAATATCAGAAGATCAAAATATGGAAAAGGAAAGAGGTTCAATCAAGTTTGGAATTGGGTCTCACAAGTGACTTGCAGGGGAAGAGACTTGCACACCGAGACTTGCGTGCCAAGGGTGGACTTGCGCGCCGTCGCACAGGGTGTTCCAAATGCCTATAAATACTGGACCACCCCTCCTCATTTCACACCAGAGCTCAACACTTTGAACATTCAGATCTCCTATCGCGTAGGTGTGGTGGTCGTGCAAGAGGTGGTGTGTCGTGCAAGTGGAACATGCACGCCAATGTTGGAAGTTGCGCGCTAAGTGTTAGTTGCGCGCCTGAGGTGGTTTAGGCGAGGAAGGAAGTTAGTCGCGCAGGTTTGGAGTTGTAGAAGTTTATGTCGCGCAAGTGGTTGAGGAAGACTTGCACGCCAGTTCTGACTTGTGTGCTGAGACTTGCGCGCCAGCTTAGACTTGCGTGCCAAGTAAGGTTGATTTTCCGGCAGTGTTTTCGGGCTGCGTGGAAGCTAGAAATTTTCCCGATACCTTCGGTGCAAAGAGAGATTCATCTATGTGTGAAAGTTGCAATTCAAAAGAAAATCTACATACAGAGAAAGATGAATTCCTTCATGAAAATGAAGATACCTACAAGTCTATAAACTATGAGTGGATTCTTTCTAGAGCAGTGAGCAAAGGAAGAGGAAGAAGGTGATCCTCTCCACCGGAAGTGATCCATAGAGAGAGAAATAGGGAGTGTCCCTTGGGAAAGCAATGAGATGACCCTAAACATTGTAAAGTCAGTGAGCTAGGGACAGAGTGACTATTCCCGAACCTTTGTATCCACATCTAGTGAATAATAGTGGAATTTGGTATGACCAGAAACTTGTCGGCGTATGCTCCTTGGACGTAGCCCAGTGAGGGTGAACCAAGTAAAAATCTCTCAATCTGCCTACTTACTTCCCTGCATTGCACTTAAAGCTTCATCAACAGATAAAGAAGAAAATAAGTAATCCTAATAAACACACAAGTGCAAAAAAAGTGACCTTTGTAATAAAGAGGTCAAGATCCAGTGGGGCAGGAAGAACTTTGAAAAAGAATATCCATACCATGATTCACCCCCCTCTCAGGGTATCTAGGCCCCTATTGGTCCTAACAGTTAGTATCAGAGAAAAAGTTTCTTTTATCAGATTTGTTTTCTATGACTTTTTTCAGTTTATTTCTCAAGTTAAAGATCCAATATGCTCTTATCATATTGTCCCAGGGTGAAGGAAAGAACATCAAAGAAGAATTAGAAGGCTGGTGGTATTACCCACTGTGGAAGTGTCAATAGAAAGAGTGTGATTCAGTTAAAGGAATCATATAGTGAACAAAAGAATGGTTTGGATGAATCATACTATGAAAATACTTACTCATTAAATTATTCTGAAGGAATTAGTGAAGAACCTGATTTTCCAAGTGATGTTGGAACCACTGATGATGAAGAAACACCAAGAAGTTGAAAAGTTAAAGTTGTCCACAAGGCAAAGGAATTGGATCAGAAATTGGATGAAGAGATGAAAACTAAATTTATTCAGATCCAAGCACTGGAAACTGAGATCAATAAGATAAAGGGTTTGAATCAAAGGCTTATTAACGCAGCTACTAATCTGAAGGAGAAAAATGATTCGCAAGAAGAGGAATTGAGAAAGATATCTGCAAAGGTGGAAAAATCAAAAGCTGGTGACAAGGAGAAGAATCTAAACTCAGATGAGATTCAGAATTTGAAATCTAAAAATGATGACCTTGATACACAGCTATCTGAACTATCTCAGAAGAATCAAAGGCTGAATCAAGTGAATGCATGTTGTTCTGATTCTGTTGAAGAAGAAAAATTGAAAGTTAAGGAGAAAAGTGACATGGTGGAAAATCTCACACAGGAACTAGAAGATGAGTTGAGTAGCAGGAAGAATCTCAGAAAATAACTCAATTCTAAACTTGAATCAAGAAATAATAAGATTCAAAAATTAGAGAAAGTGATATAGAAATCCAAGAATGAAATGGTGATATCAAATGAAAATAGAAAACCTAAGTTGAAGGATGCACTGAACTTTCTATTCGATTTTCCTTCAGAAGGTGATGATAAGATGAAAAGGAATTATGAGATTTCTGAGGAGAAACAACAAAATATTTTCTCAGCTCAAAGACTATATAGTTTGGGAAAATCTGGCATTTTATTTGATGAATACCCTCCCATTCATGATGGAATGCCAGCCGTGAACAGTTCTAGGAGTGGAGAGAAACCTATAGGTGCTGGAGATAGTCCTAAGAGGACATTTACAAAAAAGAAGTGACGATATGTGATATTTTTGCGGAATTTATGGACACACATCAAGATTTTGTTCAGAGGATGTGGAATATATTTCAGGCTATGAAGACAGAAACTGTAATAAATCTGAGAATAAGAAGAAGCATGATGAGAAATCAAAGAGAAGATTCTCTCAGAGGAAAGCATATGTTAGATGCTATTAATGTGGAAGAATGGGACACACCATGAGTATGTGTCAGGAAGCTCAAGAGCCCCATGTCAGAAGATGAACTCAAGGTTTATCAGCATCTCGATATAGAAATGATTAAATGAGGTATGCATTTGATGGAAAATGTTTTATATGTTCAGATTATGGGCATTTAGTAGGAAATTGCAGCAAGTAGAATGCACGAAAGGAAAAGGAACTCGAAAGGAGATTCTTGACTCCAGTAATGCATAATGAGAAATTATACACTGGGATACAACGTGTTAAAGAGAAGAATAGGCTTAGAGCCTTAAGGGAATCACATAGAGGTGAACTCAAGGTGTATCAGTCACCTCCTCAATCATACTCACAACCTATCTCAAGGAGAGAATGTGATAAAAAAACTGTAAGATTAAGGGGATATCTACTTCAACTGTGATAAAGAAGAATGAACGTTCAATGGAGGACACAACGATAGTGAAAAAGAGTGTGGTGACTCAGACATATGATAAAAGAATGATGAACAAAGAATGTATTGAAAAATTCGCATGTCGTGTTCCACAGAAAAAAGTGGAGGAAGTTGCACGATCCTTGCAATGGTAGAAGAAGCAAGGTAAAATGAAAATAAGTGATATTCCTGCTCAGAGAAGAAATCTAGGGAAATTGAATTTTGGTGGACCATCAAAGGAAGAAATGTGTACTAGTGGGTTTAAACCCCAAATGGTGAGAAAGGCTAGGCCTACAAAATCTTTATATCAGAAAAGGACTCAGATTGTGAGTAATGAATTCTTAGTCATATGGCCAGAGCAGTTGAAGTTGGCTAGGTAGATAGAAGAAGCAAGGAAATATAGTGATTCTCTGCAAGAAAGAATTAAAAGGTTGACCTCTCAGAATCAACCGCAATCCTCTTCTTGAGGATTCTAGAAGAACACGTCTCCCTATGTATGTAAATTCTATTAACTGATGATTAAAATGTTTCAGGTTTTAGGGAGATACGATCCAAGTGGAAGTGGCATCTAATGATGCAAAGTGGAAAGGTGATATGCTTCAGAGTTTCAATTGACTCAAATCGGGTAGCAAAGTTGAAGAAGAAAGGGAGAAACAGAGCACAATAGAATGCGATAGTGTTGTTAACTTAGTCTCTTGTTTCCTACACCGAGTTCCAACTCAGTAGGCTTAGAGATTTCGTTAATTACTCAATTACAAGTGGAATATGAGAATAGATGATGCAGGAGAAGAAGAATCATATGGGTCTAACAGGTGGGCCTAACCTTGGGAAGGGTTGCACAACATAGGGGGAGCATTCAATAACAAAATCTGATGCAAGAGAAATCAAAGAAATAATTGGATAACTTTGATAATGTGTTGCCTATTGAGGGAAGAAAGAAATAAAAGGATAAGAAGAAATAATCATGAATCTCATGCTTATCTATTTCATTCTAACAAGTGGTATTAGCTGATAGTTTTCAGAATACCAAGAAGCTGCGAGAGAGTATCAACAATGTTTCCAAAAGAAGATCAGAAAATTGGTTGAAGGAAATGACGTCATTGAACAGTGACATAGTGAATTGATTTTTGTTGAAAGTAAGGAAGCGGTAAGAGACTCAGATAGAGTAGAAGTGGATGAAGATGATTCAGAAGAGGTTACTGATGGTGAGTATGAGGAAGTGAAATCCGTATCTACACAAAAGCCAAAGAGTCGAGCTGAAATTGACAGGAAGAATATCATCAGTGATCAGTGAGCTCCAATTCAGACAGGAAGAATGAAATCACTACAGTGAACATCATTACTATCACAAGCTGAGATGAAATGTTTTTCTGATGCAGCTGAATATGACAACTGGGTTCATGAAATGAATGAAGAGCTTGATCAGATTGAGAAGAACTAGACATGGGAGATTGTTTCGAGGTCAGCAAACAAGAATGTCATTGGGACCAAATGGGTCTATCACAACAAGATGAATGAAGATGGAACATTGATTTAGAACAAAGCCCGACTACTGTGCAAGGTATACTCCCAGATAGAGGGAATAGATGTTGATGAGACATATGCACCGGTTGCAAGGCTGGAGAGAATCAAGTTATTTTTGGCCATAGCAGTGCAAAGAAAGTTCAAAGTGTTCCATATGGATGTCAAATCTGCATTCTTGAATGGTGTTATGGAATAGGAGGTTTATATTGAGTAGCCAGATGGTTTTCTCATTCATGAGGATGACAACAAAGTTTTCAGGCTGAAGAAGGCATTGTATAGGCTAAATCAAGCACCAAGAGCATGGTCCTCAAGGGTTGATCAGAACTTGAAGAAGCTTGGCTTCCAGCGAGGGGGAGTTGATTACAATCTCTATTTCAACAACAATAGTAATCAAAAGATGATGGTGTTGGTTTATGTCGAAGACATAATATTTAGTGGATCAGATGAATCACAGTGCAGGCAGTTTTCCGAATTTATGAATAATGAGTTTGAAATGTCAATGATTGGAGAACTAAAGTTTTTCCTTGGTCTTTAGGTGACAGAAGGAAGGAATAGAACATTAATTTCTCAATCCAAATACACCCAGGAGGTTCTGAGAAGGCTTGGAATGGAGAATTCCATGGAGATGAAGACTCTGGTTTCTACCTGGAGGAAATTATCAAAAGATGAGGATGGAAAGGCATTTAATATCATAGAATATCGGAAAATCATTGGAAGTTTGTTATACTTGACCTCAATAAGGCCTGATATTGTTTTCGCCACATGCCAAGCAGTGAGATATCAGAGTAATCCCAAGGAAAGTCACATTCTTTCAGTAAAAAGAATACTTCAGTATATCAAGGGGACAATGGATTTTTACTAGACATATAATGACAAATCTCAGACAGAGTTATTTAGATATACTAACGCAGAATGGGCCGGATCAATAGATGATAGAAAATCAACGTCAGGAGGTGCATTCTATCTTGGTGGATTGTGTATTTAATGGCTAAGAAAGAAGCAAGATTGCATTTCATTAATCACTGTAGAAGCTGAGTATATTGAGGCCACTCAATCATACACACAATTATTTTAAATGAAGCAGCAGCTTGATGATATGGGAGTTCAAGTGAAGTCTCTGATCAGAATCCAGTGTTATAACTCAAGTGCCATCAATCTTAGAAAAAATCTCGTTCATCACTCAAAGACCAAGCACATTGAGATAAAGTATCATTTTATCAAGGAGAAGGTTGAGTAGGGGATAGTGAAGTTGGAGTATGTGCCTACAGAGCTATAGGTTGTAGACATTCTAACAAAATCCTTACCCAGGGAAGCTTTTGAGAGGCATCGACTGGATTTGGGAATTCATTCGACTCACCGCACTAAAAAAAGTGTGGATGTGTAACACCCTCTCCCCATGGTATGATGTCTTTTCCCTAATGTGCTGATATGTGTTCTCTACTCTGTTACAGACTGCAAAGGCATAACCTTTGGGTTCATTGAGAAAGGGGGAGAAAATAATGATTGGTCAAGGGGGAGACAGTGTGTCTATTTGAAAAATAATGAATGATATGGGGAGAAGCTGACAGGTGGAGCAGCGAGATAGGGGGAGAAATGAGAAAGGGGGAGCATATCAAATCTGACGATGGTAGAAGTGATCGATCAAAGAATAGATATCACGACAGTTGAGGATCGTGATAAAAAAAGATGAGTGGTGTTGGAAGAATATTTCCAAAAATTGGTATCAGTTTGGCAACAACTGGTATCAGTTAGGTGTCAACATAGGGTTTCATAATTGAAGTGATTCATTTATGAACTTTTCATTTACTCTTGTTTCTCACACCGATCATTTCTCATGTGGGCTTAGAGTATGTGTTGAGTAAATCCTTGATTGCTATCAGAATCATAGTGAGGCGAATGGCGAATGAATAATCAACGACATATGTTTTTATTGAAGATTTTTCAACAAACCCAAAGGGGGAGATTGTTGGGAAAAAATCCCTCAAGGTATCATTGAAGCATTTTTGAGGTGATTGTGTTTGTTGACAAAGTGGACATCTGAGTGGTGATTGTTGACAAAGAAAAACAATGACATACAAATTTGAAGACATAGAGGATTTCATGATGGAATGTCTAGTTCAAGATATGATTTCAACAATCCTTGTTTTATTCAAGAATGTCGACAAATGGAATGGATGATCTGGAGGTGGTACAAATGAACAGATACAAGGTGGCGTCGTTTTCCAGTGTTTGCCAAATTTTTGGGCCTGAAAATTGTCAAATGAAGAAAAGTGATTTTTGGAAAAGGGACTTGCACGCCGTGTACTTGAAGTCTTGGAAACTTGCGCGCCATATGTTTTTCAAGATCAGATCATCAAAATATGGAAAAGGGACAAGTGTCGCGCAAGTATTAGTGGTGTCGATCAAGTGACTTGCACGCTGTGAAAGAGACTTTCACACCGATGCCTTGGAAGCTTGAGAACTTGCACGGATTTGGTTTTTCAAGATCAGAAGATCAAAATATGAAAAAGGAAAGAGTTTCATGAATGTTTGGAATTGGTTTGCGCAAGTGACTTACAGGAGAAGATACCTGCGCGCCGAGACTTGCGCGCCAAGGGTGGACTTGTGCGCCGTCACACAGGGTGTTCCAAATACCTATAAATACTGGACCACCCCTCCTCATTTCTCACCAGAGTTCAACACTTTGAACATTCAGATCTCCCGTCATGTGGGTGTGGTGGTCGTGAAAGAGGTGGTGTGTCGCACAAGTGGGACTTGCACACTAGTGTTGGAAGTTGCGCGCCAAGTGTTAGTTGCGCTCTTGAGGTGGTTTAGGTGAGGAAATAAGTGATTCGAGTAGGTTTGGAGATTCAGAAGCTTAAGTAATGCAAGTGGTTGAGGAAGAATTGTGCGCCAGTTGTGACTTGCACACCGATACTTGCACGCCAGCTTAGACTTGCATGCCAAGTAAGGTTGATTTTTTGGCAGTGTTTTCGGGTTGCGTGGAAGCTGGATGTTTGCCCGATACCTTCGGTGCAAAGAGAGATTAATCTACGGGTAAAAGTTGGACTTCAACAAAGCATCTAGATATAGAGTAATATGAATTCCTTCATGAAAATTAAGAGACATAAAAGTCTTTAAACAGTGAGTGGATCCTTTCCGGAGTAGTGAGCAAAGGAAGAGGAAGAAGGTGATCCTCTCCACTGGCAGTGAGCTAGAGAAAGAGAAACAGGGAGTGGCCCTTGGGAAAGTATTGAGCTAGCCCTAAACCTTGTAAAGGAAGTGATCCTGGGATAGAGTGACTATTCTTGAACCTTTGTATCCACATCTAGTAATGAATAGTGGAATTTTGTACGACCGGCAACTTGTCGGCATATGCTCCTTGGATGTATCCTAGTGAGGGTGAACCAAGTAAAAATCTCTATGTCTACCTGCTTACTTCCCTGCATTTCATTTAAAGCATCATCATCAGATAAAGAAGAAATTATGTAATCATAATAAACACACATGTTCAAACAAAGTGACCCTTGTAATAAAGAGGTCAAGATCCAGTGGGGCAGGAAGAACATTGAAAAAGAATATCCATACCCTGATTCATCCCCTTTCAGGGTATCTAGGCCCCTATTGTTCCTAACACATACCGAAATAATAAATCTAGTACCTTATACATATTGTGATGTTATTATAAATATGGTATAACCATATTCATTATTCTATCCATCCTATGAATGAAAAATTCACCATATGTGCATATATATGGCTTACCATCTCCATGTCATGGTGTAGTTTTTTATTCAACACTTCATTATTTGGATGGGTATAATAATGAGTATAAATGATGTAAATAATAAATATAACATGTAAAATATTTTTTATATATAATATGCCATCCAATTACATACGATTTCACCACTAATAGAATGATATTGTCGCTCGTGCATACATACAACTTACCATCTCCATGATGCGATGATATTTTGTTCCCCATCGCAACCATTCAAGAATAAATTTCATTTGATGATTAAAAATACTATTTAAGAACTTAATATAATTCAATATATGAATAAAATACATCCTATACATAACAAACATGACTTACGTAACAAAACATATAAAGGAAAAATAAATCATTTGACACCCAAAACAATGATACTACTGAAATATCATTTAAAAAACAATATTAGAAGATCATATATGATATCATATTTATGTTTGTGGTTGTTTGATAATTTAATAACAATTATTTCACCATTATACATGAGGTTAACCTACCCTATACTATGTAAAAGTACAAGGTAAGGGGTTTTCATCTCACTTCTTATTCTTGTGACATTCATGCTATATTTCCACTATTTCCTTTTGTGTGGTGTATGTACTACCCATGATTGTATTCTTTGTGTAATATAATTTAATTTATTGGGATTTATATCTTCATTGTATAATACTTCTTTTTGGGTTGTATTTTTCTTAAGTTACCAAATCGGTAAGGGAATTTATAATTTTGATTTCAACTCATTGGGTTTTACACAAACTTCATTGATTATTTTACCCCAAAATTATGTGTCAAATCACTATTTATTTATTTATGTAGTAATTTATACTCCCCTTTGTGTGTATATACTTTGTATACACATTATAACTCCATTGATAAATTCTCAAGTCAACAATATGAACTTGATAAGAGTAATGTTCACTCAATTTCCATTCATTGAGTTAAACATCCAAGTAATTGGTATTGTTTTTACAAGAATATGTGTGAATGTCTTATGATTTATTAACACTGAATATCCAATCATATTGAGTGTATTTGTATTTTTTAAACATAATTATGTCATTGAATTAGCCTTAACCTAAGGATATGTTCCTTATAAGGTATTTTATCTTAATTTACATTCCATTGATACTTCTTCATTTTTATGCACAAATTAACTTTTATATTGTGTACACACTGTACTTTGAAATTGTATATCATGATTCCATTTATTCTCATGATATTATTTAGTTTTTATTACCTCAATTATTTTCATTCAAGTGTCTCTCATTTTGTTAGGAACTCTAACTAAAATATCATTTCAAATGTTTTAAATATTTATTCTTCTATATCTTTCTCATTAATGTACATGTTTCAAAAATGGTGTTAAGGATTTATTTATATGGAAATGAATGTTTTAAAATTAAAGTTTCTTTTAAAAGTTTCAAAGTGGTATGGGACACTTTGATTCAAAAATCTATTTTTAACAGCTTCTTGGTATATAGTGAGACATTTAAATGACTTCATGAAAAATGAGATATTTCTCTCAAATAATTTTACTAATTATTTTCATTTATGTCAATATCCATAATTGTATTTTATTCATGATTGTGGTTGATATATTATAATATAATCTTCCACATTATATGGAATGAGTTATGTTTGACTATGGATGTGCTATATTTATACCATTCATGGGTTTTGGTTAAAATATTGATATTTTTTATGCTAGTTTCAATACAAATGTTTAGACTGTGTTTCAGCCTTTTCATATGAGGAATTCATTAGACATAGTAAGTGATGGGTGGAGCCATCTATATCTTCTCAATGCATCGATAGGTCTCATGAAACAAACTACTATCTTGGCATAAGTCCCTGAGAAAATCTTATTTTTAGTCTTGGCATGAGGACTTGAATATGTGGTTATGATGTCCGACATTATGCATTCTTTCATTATGAAATTTGGTATTTATATTACATGTGATAATTCTACTAGTAGAATATCCATGTGAATAAGTAAATGGAATTATTTTATTTATCTTTTCAATATTATACTGATGTTTACGATTAAAAGGATTGTGTTTTATTATTATACATCTCCTAAAATGTTTATGATTAATTATGATATTTTCTACTATATTGTTATCCGTATTGAGCATCTGAGCTCACCCCATTCTTATGAATTATTTTTCCTAGGATGTGAAGATGTATATTATGATTAACTTGTAGGGATAATCCAATGGATATGAGTGTGTTCAAAGGGGGAAAATGTTTTTTTTATTTATTTCATGATGTAATGTAAAACTTATGTATGTATCGAGTACTTCCAAGGATTCTAAACTAATCGGTATTTGGAGACTTGATCTCTTCTGATCATGCCAATATTATGTAATAATGCACCGACTCTAGGTATCTAGGGTTGAGGTGTTACATATTTTTTCTTTCCATTTTAATGTTAAATTCCCAAAATTTTGAATTTATTTTTAAATTATTAGCTTCATTTACAAATTCAGTAGAATAGTTTTATCATAAGATGGTTTTTTGATTTTTTTTGAAAATATTGACTATTCTGCGAATACTAAAAAATTTTATTTTTACAACTACTGTAAATTTTATCACATAATTTGGATAGAATCATGAATTAAAAATTTATGAAACCATTTTAGAATTAAAATATGTATTTAACAAGTAAAATTATAAATTTACAATATTAATTTTAATTTAGAAACCTATAACTGACATTTTTTTATCCTAAGTAATAATTGTCCAAAAAATATTTTTATTTTTTATGAAAATATTATTTAAAAATTATTTTTTTATCATTTTTAGAAATGTAATATTATAAAATGTTTTTCATATTTTGAAATAGAATATTAAAATCAGTGAACAAGGTTAATTTCATTTTTGATCATAAAAATAGGTAAGTGAGGTTAAAAAATAGGTAACATAATAAAAGTAAATTATTGCAAAAAGTTAAATTTAAGAAAAATGCCTAAATTTCTCAAAACCTTATTCTGAATTTGTTTGGATGATATTTTGATTGTTTAGGACTCTTCCCCTCTCTATTTTTGATCACTTCAGCTGCCCCTTTCTTCAGAAATGACATGCCTTTAATATAAAGTTTTGAATATTCTCAAAAATACAATTCCCTTCCCTTAAAAAAGGATCCTCCAACCACCCCTTCAATGTTACCCAAAAAATTCAAATTCACCTATATAATTGTGGAATCATAAGTTCTACTTCTTAATTTTCTATTAATTTTTTTGAAATGACAAACACTTTCTTAAAAACAAGTTGGCAAACTTTTTTTGTCCTAAGTGTCATAGAATGTTTTTGTAGAAAATTAATTACCTTTTACCATACTTAGAATAAGTTTTAATGTATTACAAATATCAAATTTAAATTCTTCATTATGATTATCTCAATGAGTATGTGGCTATTTTATTGGACTCGCCTATATTATGACTAGATTTTAGACTTTATGTCATGTCTTTCTTACTGAAAAAGTCTTAACAATAATACTGATAATGATACTGAGAAAATCAAACTAACAATCTTAAGGATTTTCATAATGAAAATAGTGAATAATTACATTAGACTAACTTATGTTTATAATCATATCTAGAAGACTTATTTCTAATGTAAGAAATATCTTTAATGTTTTAATTTTGTGAATCAATACGACATCAGGATTTTAGTTACACTAGGTCATCCTGGGCTATCAAGTTCTAGGTGTCCAAATTCATTGCAAAGAACTCAGGAATATGACCATTGGGATATCAAAATATGAATTTTGGGAGATGAACAATAAATACAAAGTCATTTGAAGATTTTGGAGTTAGTCTATTACATTTTCACAAAATTTTATAGAATAATACTCAGTGTTAACAACTCATTCTTATTCATTGTATTTATTTAGAGAGATTCATTCTAAGGAAACCTTGTCTGGTTATCTCCTTAAAAATTTGTATAATTGTTACTACATCTAATAATAATAACCATCAAAGGATTCCAGGGATATAACGATAGAGAATCTGATCCATCAGATCGAGGGATACCAGAGCTAGGTATATAGAGACAATCCAATCATCATATTGTGGGCTTCTAAGGATTGTAAGGTATAACCATTCTGATCATCGTATCGAGGGATTTCCTTGGTAATTAATGAAATACTTTTTTTAAGTATAAAATAGTGGATTCCTTTAGTCTAGGTTATAAAATACTTTAATCTTAAGGTAAATAGATTTATATTTTTAATATATTAAAATTCATTATTTCTTTTGTATTATATTCTATTACTTATTATTTACAAGTTTTTAATTCCACATCACATTTAAATATAATGTGATCAATATTATTTTTCTTTATATTCTATTTTGTAATTTATATTATTATTATTACGATACTAACAGAATATTAAATTAATCATATTCATTATGTTTATGATAATCATACTTTTCCAAATTAGATCCATAGTGATTATGATTTTCACTTTAATATAACTAGATGGCTCCTAGTTCTAATTCTATGACATTGTTAATCAGTAAGAGTCTGAGTATGATAACTATAATTAAATATAATTTGGGTTTATTTAGTTTAATTATTTTAAACGATGATTTTTAAATACAATTCTCCCCCTATTATAAGTATTTTCATTATAGAAAAATTATTATGATCCAAAAATTAATATTATAGATATAATAATAAACAAGTGGAATCAATGAAGGTTTCGGATGTTGTAGAATATTTATAATTTACTTCTTTACTTTTTGTAGGTTCTTTAAATTTTTTATATAAACTTTGTAACACTAATGTGTTTTTGGAAAATAATATTTTTATTTTTTTTAAATGGAAGGTTTGAATATTGGTTCAATATAAAATCATAATCCAAACAGACAACCTATATTTGATAGTTTTGAATATGAGTGCTGGAGGGCTATGTTGAAGACCTTTATTTTCAACATAGTAGTTGATAATTTTTTATACTAATAAGAGATTATAAAAATATAAGTAAGTGAGTTACTACATTCACCATTCATAAGAAACATTAATATTAGTTGAATTGCTGAGTAAAACCTTCTTTGTTAGGTTCTATGAAAAGATGCATATATAGTAAAATATCATCTTGTGAAGCATGAAGAATTATCAGGAAAAATCTTGAATTAACACATTTTGGAACTTCAAAGGTTGTAGAGACCAGAAGAGAAATTTAATGAGAATATTATTGGGATTTTGATTTTAATATAAGAGAATATATTGTAGATATTCACTAGATATCTATGAACATCATAAATTAATTTCAATCCATTGGTGATAAATGACTGATGATGAGATCCTCATGGAAATGATAATTTATATTATTCCCAAAGAGTGAGAATCTATGAGAAAATAAGTTGAAAAGACTAGAAAGTTAAATAATCTTACCATGGATGATCTTGTTTTCACCCTTTTTTATTGAGAGGGAAGGTTTACGAAAGATGATTAGAAATAAACAAAATAAAAATGGAGGTGTTTCATTTGCAACAATATATAACTTACCTTCTAATTACAATATACTGATAATATTGTTAAATATTTAATAAATAAGAAAGGTGTTGTTCAATCTGATTCAAGTGTTTCATAACATTCTAAAAATGAATTTGCTAACCTCACCAGTAAGATAAACAAGACAGTTGGAAAGAAATAATTTAAATATAATTATAAATAGTTTCACAAGGATAAAGGTGATAAGAAATATGAAGTCTCATGTTATGATTTCGAAAATCTGGAAACATCTTGATATATTGTCCAAAGCTGAAGAGGAAATATTGAAAGGATAATAATTCACAAAGGAATGAAAAAAGATAATATAAATAAAAAAGAAATAATGTTTTGAAAGATGCTAACACATAGAGTCCTAGTGGAGGTAATCATTTGGAGAATTATTCTGCTGATAAAACATTTTGGTTAGAGGAACATATGTATTTATGTAAATGTATCTAAAGATAATCAATGTTTCATGGATAAGGTAAAAATAGTTTAAAACCTTAGAAACATGTATTTAAGTGATTATTTTAATGATGAGAATATTTCTACATCATCTGATGAATAATATTCTTCAATATAAGACAATTCTCTTCATTCCTATGAACAAGTTTCATGTTTTTCTATATTTCATGAGAATGGAAATTGTAAATTTTTTAAAAAACATGATAATTCTAAGAGAAAAAATTATAAGGATTATTCGAGAATAACTTTTTTGACAAATGTAATATTCTATCATTCAAAAGATATTGATGAGACTATTTTTGAGAACAAAACAATTTTAAATATTTTTAGAAAGTAGTTTCTAAGATTTTTTTTAGAAATTAAAATTACTTCTAAAAATAAAACTAATGAGGGTAATGATTTATTTTTAAAACTAAAATTTGAAATCTCTAGTTTCTGATAACTTTTTGAAAACATTACCATTGGTAATGAATGTTTTGATAAAATGTATAAATAAATCTATCCTCATGGTAATGGTTTTGTAATTGGTTATACATATAAAAACCCTGTATTTAGTAATAATTGTTTTGTTCCTAAAAATGAACTTTTTTGAACAATGTTTCTAAGTGGTTGTCATTGGAAAAATAACTGTTCATTAAAAAATTTTCAATCCCTATGATTTCACAAATCCTATTTTTTGATGGAAATTTTGATTCCTAATGCTTTATTTTATAACATTACCAAACCCAATAAGGTTTGGGTTATAAAAATGTAATATTTTTGTTTTCAGAAAAACAAAGATAGTACCAACAATAAAAATATGTGGTACATGGATAGTGGATGTTCTAGACAAATGACCAGAAACAAATAATTATTCTCGGATATTATCATGATGAAGGGTGGTAATGTAAATTTAAGAGATAATTCTCAAATATAGATTATCAGGAGAGGTAATATTGTTCTTCTTGGTAAAGATCTTATTTAAAAAGAATTATTTTTAAAGGTCATAAGAACAAACTTATAAGAATAATTCAATTATGTGATCAATGATAACTTCTAATATTTAGAAATGATAAATGTTTAGTACATAGTTCCAAGGATAAATTTATTATTTTTCCAATCATCATGAGAATGTATACGCACTTAACTTAGAAGAAATTTGGAGCCAAGACTTACCTTAATTTAGTGAAATAGAAGATGAATCTTGGATTTAGAATAGAAAGATAAGACCTTATAACAATATAAAATTATCTATATTTATTAATAAAGGACTTGTTAAGTACCTACCAGAACTTATCTTTGATTCTTCAAAATTCTGTGACCCTTATCAATACGATAAGAAACACAATTCATGTTTTAGATCTATTAGTGAAGTCTCAACTTATGATGCTTTACTATTAGTGCACATAGAATTATTTGGTCTTAAAAAAACGGGAAGTATTGGTGGAAAATTCTATTTATATGCCCTATTTGACTATTATACTAGATACACATGGATTTATTTTCTCACAAAAAATACAAGGCCTTTTGTTATTTTAAAACTTTGGAATCCAAAGTTAAAAATGAGAAAAACCTTCCCATGATTACTATTATTAATGATCATGGTGGATAATTTTGGAATTATAAATTTGTAACTTTTTTATTAATAAGGGTATTGAATATAACTTTTGAATACCTAGAATATCTCAAAAAATGGTTTAGTTGAATGAAGAAATAGAATTCTTGGAGAAATAACAATAACCTTATTGAGTGAATACAAAATTGCTCATCATTTTTGGGTTGAAGTGGTTAGTAATACCAACTATACTATAAATAGAGTTTTAATTAGACATTTTAGTAACAAAACTCATTAAGATTTTTGGACTAGTATAAAAACGAAAGTTTCTTACTTCTACGTGTCTAGTTTTCAAGTATTCATCATGAATATTGAAGATAACTTACATAAAATTTCACCCAAATATGATGAAGGAATTTTTTTTATTTTATTTCACTACTTCTAAGTCATATAAGGTTTTTAATGAAAATTATTATACTATTGAGGAGACAGTGAAAGTTAAGTTTAATGAAACCAATCCCTTTGATTTCAAACAACCTCTACCTACATCTTCAGATGTGATTTCAAAATCTGATTTTCAAAATTGTGTAGAAAATTCATCTCATAAGAATATAAGCCAATAAATTGTTTATTATGTTATTCCTCAGGAATATTTTCTACCTATTATTGAATAATTATTTTTCCAAAACACATGAAGTCAGTTTTTTCTTAGGAATCATCATAGTGAAATTATCATGGGTTATATAGATCAATCAGTTATGACTAGAAGTTCTGTAAGGAATGAAATTGAAAATTTACCTTAATTATCCAAATTTAAGCCTAATAATCTTGTTGAGGATTTAGGTTATGAGTATTGGATTAATACTATGAAATATGAGCTCAATGATTTTGATAGAAATAAAGTGTGGAATTTAGTTGAACGTCCTTTAGAAACTTCTATAATTAGAGAAAAATGATTTTTTGGAATAAATGTGATGTGAATGGAATAATAGTTATAAATAAAAATAGACTTGTTTCTAGGGATTATATTCAACAAGAGAGAATATATTATGAAGAAATATATGCACCAGTAGCATGAATTGAAAATTTACTATTACTTTTATTCTTTGTTGCATTTTTAAATTTCAAAATTTTTCAAATTGATGTGAAGTGTTTTTCTTAATGGATACATTCAGGAATAATTTTATGTTATAAAATGTCTGTTTTTTAAAAATAAAAAAAATCCTAAATATGTTTTCAAAAGTACCAAATATTTATATGGACATAAAAAAGACCCTTGATCCTGGTATGATAGGTTAATAGGATTTTTGATACAAAAATAATTTTATTAAAGGAGTAACAAATCCAAAACATTATAAAAAAAGATAAAAAACATTATTATTATAAAAATTTATGTTGAAGACATTATATTTGGATCAACTACCTTGTACTTAACATATTACTTTACAAATATCATGAAATATGAGTTTTAAATGAGTATGATGGATGAGTTAACATATTTTATTGGTTTTAAAATTTCACAAATACCATAAGGAACTTTTATATCTCCTCATATCTATATAAAATAACTTAATATGAAATTTGAATATGAAAATACTAAAAATATTAGTACTCCAATTGGTACCTAGAACACTTTTTATCTTGATGAGTCTAGGAAACTAGTCGATCAAAATATTTTTAGAGGTATGATAATAATTTTACTTTACTTTACTTATATTCATTTGGATTTAATGTTATTTGTATTCTTATGTGCATGATATCAAGAAAATCCAAAGGAATCCCATCTAATATCTGTAAAATAAATTTTTAATTATCTCAAGGGAACTATGGATTTAGGAATATTCTATTCTTTGAGAAATGTTTTTGAATTAAAAAGTTTTTAGGATATTGACTTTTGTGGTTGTATAATGGATAGGAAAAGAACATTAAAAACATGTCATTTATTTGTAGAGTCTTTAATTTCTTAGTTACTTAATAAAAAACACATAATATTACTTTTCATTGATAAATTCTAATATGTGGGAGATGAAAGTTGTTGTTCTCAAGTGTTGTGGATGCAACATACACTCACTAACTATGGCATGAGTTTTACTAAAACAAAAATACTTTTTCATAACAGAAGTGATATTACCTTAAGTAAAAACCCAATGAATCACTCACAACCTAATCACATAGTTGTAAGACACAATTTTCTTCAGTATCACACAATCAAAAGAGATATAATTTTAAAATTCCTTGTAACACAAGATCAACTTGATGAAATTTTAACAAAACCTCTTCATGTAGATAGATTTTAATATATCAAATAGAAGATAAGAATGATAAAATTAAATTAATCATTAATATATACTTTCTATTGACTTATATACTTACATTAAGTTATTCTTTTTCATAGAGGGACTATATATGTTTTATGTCTCTAAAAAATTTTAATTTCTCTAAAAATTTTTGTTTCTCTAAAAATTTATGTTTCCTAACTTTCTACACCCTTCGTGTTTCATAGGCTAAAACTTTTTCCTTTCTGTTCGTTTCACCAGAATCAATTTCAGTTTTAAAGGAAACTGCTTAACAATTTAAGAAATAGTTTGTATTTAGTTAAGGGTTATTATAATGATATTTTTATGATAAATATTATCCTACATTGAGAAAGATCATTGATTTTCAAGGTTGGGAATTAGTGTGTGTGGAGAAACTAGAAAATGAATTTGATCTCTACTACCTAGATTTTGATTATGATTTTTATTACTATGTTATGTTATTCAAGGAAGAAAGAATAGAAAAAACTTCATTTGATATGTATGGGAAGCATTAAATGTTTTCATACATAAAATATACATGTCTGGTAGGAGTACCCTCAGAAGGGGAATCTTATTGTACTTCACATAAGCTTTCTGATAACCTTAGAACCTTTACCAAGAAAATGGTATAATTTTCCTTATTTTATAATTTCAAAAAAGTCTGGAGGATTTCCCACATAACATTGAATAATAAATTAGTGTCTTTATGGATTCCAATATTCTTAATACCACGGAAGGGAGATCGAGATATGTTAAAAGTTTGTGATGTTTTCATATTAGATTTAATAGTGAACATGAGAAAGATAGATTTCATAATGTATATTTTCCTATCTTTCTAAAATATATATCAATGATCAATCATGTAAAAAATCATCTTGTTTTCCACTCTCTTAATAAAATTGGTTGAAAATTTCATTGAGTTTTTCAAAAATTTTAATAAATCTTTTTTGATGAGGGAAAATATATCATATATTATTGATGATATAATGAATAGAATGAGGTTTTTTCTTGATGAAAAATCATTGAAATTTGTTGATAAGGTTAACAGAGATGAATCAAAGGTATAAAAAACAAGGAAACCTAAAAAGGATGATAAGAAAAAGAAAAGGAATGTGGAAACCTCTAGACCAAGGAATGAAATGAAAAAAAATAAAGTTCCTGGTGAAGTGTAATAGGTGTGGATGAAAAATACATTATAACATAAATTCGGAGATCTAGAGATCATACTTGACCCAACTGAGGCCAAGGCTTAAAAAATAGATGATGCCGATATGTTAGAAGAAGAAGAAAAAAAAGAAGCTGCATAAGAAAAAGTTGCTAGAAGCACAAATTGGTGATTTTTTTAAAAGGTGTTGAAAGAGCCTCTTAGAAGGGTGTTTTACCTTATTCTGAAACCAATATAGTGAATCTGGAAGTTGAGTTAGACTTTGAAGAAACCAAAAATTTTCTTGTTGAAATTCCTTATGTCATAGAAAAAGTAAAAGAAACAATTCATGATGATGAAATGGTCTTGGTCCTTCTGGAAAATCAATCAGAACCGAAACTAACTGGAAAAGGATAAATACAATTAAAATCATAACATGATTAGGTAGTAAATAAATAATTTGAAGGAAAGTTAGTTAATAAGAATAAGTAAGTGAATATGATGTAGTTAAAGAAGAAGTAGAAGAGTAATAGGATGAGAATGAAAAAAATATGACATTGAAAAATCTCATTCTGATAAAAAATCACCAGATTCATTATCGAAATCCTCATAAAACAAAACATATAAATCTGATAAGGAAGATTAATCTGATAGTTCTGAATAAGAGGAATCCTCATCAGAAGGAGAGGTAGAGTTATCATCTTAAAAATAAGAATAAGATCATAATTCAGTGATAGAGGTTGATGAAATATCTAACACCAAAAATATATATCTTGGAAATATCTGATGACAAGGAAGTTTCTAATAAATAAGAGAAATATTTTTCAGATAAATAAAGGAAGAATTAAAAATAAATGGAAGTCATAACAATCTGAATTAAACCTCTTATGTTCCATAAATAAAAAATATATTCAACCACAACCATTTCTTTGGAAGGATTTGATTATATTTCTTGAGTGTTGAAAATATTGGAAGGAATAATTTCATATTTTCCTGGACATGAAGCATGGGGTAAAATAATTCAAGAAAGTATAAATGAGAAATATGAATCAATTATGGTTTTAAATAATAAATTTATTTGGATTTATGCTGATTTGAAATTTTTTCAATAATATTCTTAGACACATAAAAAGGCATGAAATCAGATGGTCATAAGGTCTCAACAAGTTTATGAAGATATTAAAATTCAAGATGATTAGTTTTATGTTATTAAAGAGTGTTTGTCATAATCCTAAAACATTTTCAATGATTTATCTTCCCATATAATTGAAAGAGTAATGTTTTTGGAGGATTTTAATGATTCAACCGACAAAAGAACCGAGGAAATTGAAGCTATGAAAAAGAATACAAGAGATATGGTGCGTGAAATGTCCCAAATCTAATCATGAGGGGATGAAATTATCGCATTGAGGGACACGAATAGAGAGTTATATGAATACATTAATATTCAAGAAGAAAAACTAGAGGAGACAGATAAATACTGACATGAGTTCAAGAAGATCAAATCCTTTTTCGAGAGTCAGATGATGAAATATTGAATCTTTTTCTTTTGAACTCTAATTGAATTTTTTATGTAAAACATTTGAATGTTTGTTCTGAATGAATTAATTTCCCATCCAAATATAAATTGTTTGATTGTTTTCTAATTATGATTGGTTGAATGTTCTTTCATACATTTTTTGGATGATTTGTTAATTCATTTTATATTTTGGTAAATTTTTTCTTCTTCTCTAACATTTTAAGAAAATAAAGACTTTACTCTATTATATATGAAAATCTCAATGGGGGATAATTTTCTAAAAATGGGGAGAACTCATAAAATTAAGTTAAGTTTTTTTAAAAGGGAATTTGTTACATATAAGGGGAGAATACAATCCTTAGTGGGATAAGAATTCATATGGATGAGAAGGTTTCCATAAAATTTTGTTTTTCTAAAACTGCATCGTATTATACTATCCATCACATTCAAAAGATTTATAAACTCATAGAGAGTTAAAATTTTAATGTTTATCTTTGAAAACAATGTTATTAAAATAACATGTACTGTAATGTTTTAATATTTATTTTTTCATTTACGTTTTGGGGCTTGCGCATTCAAAAAGGGGGAGATAGTTTAGTCAGAAGATCTACTTCTTACTTCTATATTACTTTTGTTTTGTAAATGAAAAACATTTGCTTCAAAACAAGTTGACCAACGTTTTATGTCCTAAGTGTTTTAAAATATTTTTCAAAAAACATTCCCATTTACCATACTTATAATAAGTTCTAAATTATTATAGATTTGAAATTTACTTTCATCATTAAGATTATCATAATGAGTATGTCTTTGATTAATTAGGATCAACTTTATCAGAACTAGAAGTTGGAATTTATTTCATGTCTTTAGTACTAAAAAAGTATTAAAAATAGGGATTATATTTGTACCAATAACATCAGACTAATACTCATATGAAATATCATAATGAAAATAGTAAGGAAGTACCTAAAACTTAATAAAGTTTATAATCATATTTAGAAGACATGTTTCTAATGTAAGGAATATCTTTAACACTGTAATGGTGTTAATTAATACGACATTGAGCTTTTAGTTAAACTAGGTCATCATGATCTGTCAAATTCTGTGTTTCTGATGTAGTTGCAACAAGATCAAAAATATTACCATTGAGAGATCACAATATGACCATTGGGAGAACACCTATAAATATCATGTCATTTGAAGAGTTTAGAGATGGACGATTACATTCTCTCTTGAATTTCCAAAAGAATACTATGTGTTAAACCATCTAGAAAATTAGTTGAACTCAAATTTTGATAATCCCAATTATGCTCAATTATATTTTGATAATCCCAATTATGCTCAATTATAGTTTGATAATCCCAATTATGCTCAATTATAGTTTGATAACCCCAATTATTCTCAATTATAGTTTGATAATCCCTATATTGATTAATGATTAATTACTTATTTTAATATTTTTTTACACCATGCACATATTCACACATAATAATATTTACATTATCTTTAGAGAATTCAGTTACTGGATGGATATATATTCTAACTTAACCCATTCTGCCAATAGAATGATTAAACAGAAAAGTGGACACCATTACAGAACAAATCTACCGATTTGTAAAGTCCATCGTTATGTATAAGGTCACTGATACATCAAGTCCACCGGTACAACAAGTCTACCATTACGTGAAGGTCACTGATACATACATGTTACCGTTATTCAAGGCTACCGATACAGGCAAGTCACCATTATGCAAGCCTACCGTTACAGACAAGTTACCAAAGGAAGTCTACCGATACACCAAGGAAGCTACATGTACATGAAGGCTACCGTTACATGAAAGGTCACCGATATATTATGTATACCGCTACCGATCAGGTCTATCAATAGACATGAAGTCTACCAATAGAAAGGCTACCGTTACACAAGAAGTTACCGATATAAGAGGATTCTGATATAAAGACCTACCATGACCATAGGCTACCAATATCCAAAGCTACCATGCCAGAGAATCCGACGCTGCTTAATTTTTTTATCTTTGTTTAATCTAACCAACGGTCATATTAGGTATATTTTAATGCACTGTCATTTATTTAATGAAGGTTGTTGGATGTCAGGGAACCGTACCTCGTACCTACAAGAAGAAATCATTTCTTTTTCCGGATCTCGTGCCATAAATATAAGAAGTCCCTGTTGCTGCAAGAGACACAAGATACATAAAAAAGTGATCTACAAGTGACATACACAAGAAGAGATCATGAAGATATACATGCACGGCCAAGAAGACACAGAATATCATACACACTCACGCTTACTCAAGAAGAGATCTATACATTCATGAGGATTTTGAAAAACTTGATCGACTACATTTTCACTATCTCTGAACCTGGATGTCAAGCAGACAACACTCTATTTTCTAGAAAAAAACCAGAAGAGGACTCAGAACCATTTCTGATCAATCCGAAGGAGTCCAGAGCAACACTACAATCACTAGAGCCATTCTAAACTATATATCTTACACAATGATTTATTATTTACATTAGGAGAAGTGTGTGTCATTAGTTTTAATTTACACATACACTATCTCCTGAACCTTTACTAGAGGATCTGTAAATCCTCATTCAAACTCCTTATATCTTCTATTTCCCACTGTGGATAGTGGTAGAGGTCGTGTGTGACCTGGACAGCTGTATTTGCTGTTGTTTTTGTTTCCCACGTAGAACTGTGGTAGAGGTATTTGACCTGGATAGTTGTAAACTGTTGTGAACCCCGATCCATGGTGTGGATCAAATTTATATAAATCGTTGAGAGGACTATTTCTAAGCTTTAGACTGAACCTCTTGGTTATATTTGATGTGATTTGTTTAGTTTTATCTAAATCATTTTTATTCCGCTTCTAACTGATTTAAAATTAAAACTTTTTTTCAAATTTACTCTGATAATTGAATTAGCAGGGGTTTGCATTATTTGTAAATCATTAGTTTAGTTTCAAAAGCTAATCTGATCTTCTGATTAGATTAACTGGGAATTAATCAATCCCTTTAGAACCTAACTGAAAGTTTGCTTTAGTTCAATTTCACTACAATTCAATTAGTATGTTAAATTGGGGGATTTTAGAAAAGGATTTTAAACAGAAATTTTAATTGGAACTCAATTCACCCCCCCTCTTGAGTGTCTACTCGGACCAACATTTGGTATTAGAGGTTTTTAAAATATTTTCTGATGTACTCTATTTTTCAACTGTGATTTTAGTTTTATTTTAATGTTCTTAAAATTTCAGTTATTTATAAATTTGTATCTCTTTAAATTTTTTGTTTTAAACTAGTTATCATGGATAAAAGACTTAAAGGTGATTCTACTAATAGACCACCAATTTTAAATGGAAACAACTATGCTCAGTGGAAGATTAAGATGAAAATTCATTTAGAAAGAATGGGTTTTGATATTTGGGCTGCCATAGAATCAGAATATAAAATTCCCACTACTGTTAGATCTACTTGGAGTGAAGCTACTAAGACAGCTTACAATAATAATTGCAAAGCTATGAATGCTCTGTATTGTGCTTTAGGAGATGAGGAATTTAATAGAATATCTGCTTGTAAGACTGCATTTGAAATTTGGGATACTTTAGGTGTTTCTCATGAAGGGAAAACTAATGTTAAGGAAATGATGTTGAACACCTATACTATTAAATATGATAATTTTATGATGAAGCCTGATGAACCCATTTTTGATATGCATCTCAGGTTTAACGAAATTGTCAATACAATGATATCACTGGGAAAGGATGTTCCATCAAAGGAGTAGATCATGAGAATTTTGAGATGCCTTCCTAAAAGATGGAGGGGGACTTCTGTTTCAATTAGAGAATCATGTGATATTGGTGAAATTCCAATAAAGGAACTTATTGGTAACTTGATGATGTATGAAGAAGAACTTAAGGTAAATAAAGAAGAAGAAGATGAACCAAAAAGGAAGTTAGTTGCCTTCAAGACATCTACTTCAAAGAATAAGGATAAGGAGAAACTTCAAGCTGTAAGTGATAGCTCAAGCTGTGAAGAAAGTGAATGTGTATCTGATAGTGATGCACAAATGACTCACATAGCAAAAAGATTTAAGAAGTTTTATAGGAAGAAGAAGTTTTTCAGAAAATCAAATTACAAAGGTAAGTATGAAAACAAGGGACACAGGAAAAATGACTAGATTAAATCTGACAAATCTGATGAAGTTGTCTGCTATGAATGCAAAAGAAAAGGGAATATAAAACCAAACTGTCCAAAGCTAAAATACAAGAAGAAATATGAGTATAAGGATAATAAGTATAAGAAAGCCATGAAGGCTACATGGAGTGCTTCTGAGGATAGCTCCAGTGAATCTTAATCTTCTGAGACTAAAAGCAGAATTAAGGCAAACATGTGTTTTATGAAAAACACTTCTGAGGTAACATCTGAAACTCCTGATTTAAATACATAACATTCTGGAGATGATTCTGATTCTGAAAATATGTCAAAATATGAACTGTTTGAATACTATGATATGTTGGAAGAAACCTGTAATGAGATGAAAGACAAATACAAAGGTTTAAAGAAACAATATTCCTGAACAGTTAAACATAAATCTGATCTTGACATAGAAATGGAAAAGAATGCTCAGTTTTTTTAAAGAAAACACTGAACGTAAATTGTCAAATGAGTAACTTAGGAAGGATTTGGAAAAGTTCACAAATGGAAAAGATACTCTTACTCAAATTCTAGGTAAGCAGATTGAACCTAGATATACTACTGGTATAGGATACCAACCTGGACAAAGAAAAATTACCAAAACTAGATTTATTCCTAAATCTGGACAGAATGTAGATAATTCTAGTTATGGAAGTCCATATGATTGAACTATTTATATTCATAGTTATATATCTAATAAGGTTTATATGTCTAAATCTGTTGATTCTACAAATCTTATGAGACCCATAAGACAAATTTGGGTACCTAAAGTTTTATTAGCTAACCTGTCTCGACCCAAGAAAATCTGGGTACCAAAATCATTTCCTATCTAAATATGATTTGTAGAGAACCTGATTAAGGATCTCTTATAGAAATACATGGTACATGGACAGTGGATGTTCAAGACATATGTCAGGATACTTCTCATGCTTTAAAATCATAGTCAGAGTTGATGGAGGTTTTGTCATCTTTGGTGATAATTCTAAAGGTAAAATCATCGGCTTAGACAAGATTGGTAACACTGAATCAGTATTAATTTCTAATGTTTTATTTGTTGATGGACTTAAGTATAATTTAATAAGTATTTATCAGTTATGTGATGATGGTTTTAATGTTAAATTTGAAAATGATTCCTGTAATGTTTTTAATTCTAAAAATGCTTTAGTATTTTCTGCCTTGCGAAATGAAAATGTCTATGCTGTTGATTTAAATTCTTTAGATATGAAAAATATTACTTGTTTAAATGCTTTTCATAAAGAGTCTTGGATTTGGCATAGAATATTAGGACACTGCAATGTACATTCACTTAGAAAACTTACTAGGAAGAACTTAATTAGAGACCTACCAAAACTTGAATTCCCAGCAGATAAATTTTGTAATCCCTATCAATAGGGAAAGAAACATAAAGTTTCTTTTAAATAAAAGAAAGAAGTGTCAACTTATTAACCTCTCGAGTTGGTTCACATGGATTTTTTGGACCTTCTAGAGTTTCTAGTTTAAATGGGAAGCACTATGTCTATGTCCTAGTAGATGACTATTCTTGGTATACTTGGGTATGTTTTCTAGCTCACAAAATTGAAGCTTTCTCTTACTTTGTTAAATATTCCATGTCTGCAGAGAACCTTAGTGAACTTAAGATTAAAATCTTGAGAAGTGATCATAGTCTTGAGTTTGAAAATTAGGAGTTTGAATCCTACTTCTCGCACAATGGCTATAGTCACAATATCTCTGCCCCTAGGACAGCTCAACAAAATGGTGTAGTAGAAAGGAGGAATAGAACCCTTCATGAAATTGCAAGAACCATTCTCAATGAGTATGACCTACCTGTTTATTTTTGGGATGAATCTGTCAATACAGCTTGTCATATTATCAATAGAGTCTTGATCAGACCTATTATTAAGAGGACCCCTTATGAGTTGTGGAACCATAGGAAACCTAAGGTTAACTACTTCAGTGTTTTTGGTTGAAAAGTCTTTATTCTTAATACCAAAGATAATCTTGACAAGTTTTCATCCAAGAGTGATGGAGGATTTTTACTAGGTTACTCTATTTCTAGTAAAGCCTACAGAGTTTTCAATAAGAGAACCAAATGTGTGGAGGAATCTATTCACATCAAATTTGATGAAAATGATCCACATGAACCTAAGACCTCTCTTGAAAATCTTGAATATGATCTCTCTGTTTTGAACTTTAATGATAAAGACAGTGGACCTGTAGTTAAAACATCCAGTTCTAGAAATTTTACAGAACTTACTTCTGTTGATTCCCAACCTGTTGATAAACTTGAAATCTATAGCCCTACCTTTTTGAAACCAACTAGGACTCCAAAGAACCATCTTTTAGATGCTGTTGTAGGTAATCTAGATAGAGGAACACATACTAGAGCTTCTCTAAGAAATAAGGTTGAACATCAATCCTTTCTTTCACAGTTATAACCTAAAAATATCAATGATGCTATCAGTGATGAATTTTTGGTAATGGATATGCAAGAATAACTAAATCAATTTGAAAGAAATAAATTCTGGGAATTAGTAGAAAGACTTAAAGACACTTTAACCATAGGCACAAAGTGGTTGTCTAGAAACAAAGATAGACTAGTTGCACAAGGTTACAATCAGGAAGAAGGAATTGACTATGAGGAAACCATTGCACCTGTAGCTAGATTAGAGGCAATTAGGATCTTACTTGCCTTTGTATCACATATGAATTTCAAGTTATATCAAATGGATGTGAAAAGTGCTTTTCAAAATGGTTTTATTTTTGAAGATGTTTTTGTAGAATAACCACCTGGTTTCTCAAATCCTCACTATGTTTTTAAACTTTCTAAAGCTTTATATGGTTTAAAACAAGCTCCAAGAGCTTGGTATGAAAGACATACAAATTTTCTTATTTCAAAAGGATTTACAAAATGAATTGCTGATCCCACTCTTTTTATAAAAAGAATTTCAAAAGACTTTTTAATAGTACAAATATATGTTGATGATATTATTTTTGGATCTTCTAAAAAATCTCTATGTACTGAAGTTTCAAAGGTTATGCAAAATGAGTTTGAAATGAGCTTAATGGGAGAGCTTAAGTACTTTCTTGGATTTAAAATCCTTCAAACTAAAGATGGTATTATTTTAAATCAAAGTAAATATACTAAGGATTTATTAAAACATTTTGGTTTGGATATTATTAAGGGGAGTTATACACCAATGAGTACCACCTATAAATTAGATATTGATGAAACTGGGATACCAGTAGATCAAACTAATTATAGAGGTATGATTGGGACTTTACTTTATCTTACTGCTAGTCGACCTGATATTATGTTTAGTGTATGTATGTGTGCTATATTTCAAGCTACCCTTAAGAGTCACACTTACTTTCTGTTAAAATGATTTTCAAATATCTAAAATATACTGCAAATTTGGGATTGTTTTACCCAAAAGGACAATCATTTTATTTAATAAGTTATTCAGATGCTATCTTTTCTGGATGCAATTTAGATAGAAAGAGCACATCTGGAACATTTCATTTACTTGGAAAGTCCCTATTATCATGGTGTAGTATGAAACAGAACTTGATTGTATTATCTACTGTTGAAGCAGAGTATATAGCTGTTGGTAGTTGTTGTGCAAAGATTTTGTGGATGAAACACACTTTATTGGACTATGGATTTGATTTTAAACATGTTTCAATTAACTGTGATAACACTAGTGTGATCAATATCTCATATAACCCTATGTCTCACTCTAGAAGAAAACACATTGATGTTAGACACCACTTTCTAAGAGATCATTATCAAAGATGTGATATCTCTCTTGAAATTATAGGCACTGAACTCCAATTAGCTGATATTTTCACTAATCCATTAAGTTCAAGAAGATTAAGTTTCATTAGACATGAATTAGGAATGATAACATACTCTTTAAACCATTAGGATAAACCTCACCGTTAGGATAAACCTCACCGTTAGTATAAACCTAACTATTAGATAAACCTCACCGTTAGGATAAACCTCACTGTTAGGATAAACCTTACCATTAGATAAACCTCACCATTAGATAAAACTCACCATTAGGATAAACCTCACCGTTAGGATAAACCTTACCGTTAGGATAAACCTCACCATTAGATAAACCTCACCATTAGGATAGACCTCACCATTTAAGGACACCTCACCGGTACATCTCTCGCGCTGTTTTAAAATTTTCGTATTATGGCCGAAAATTTGAACCGTTTTTAATATGTGATTTATTTTATATGTGAATCCTAAATGATATTAAACTAGACTCTATAAATCACTCAATCACCATGAACCTGTCTGTTTGAATCCCTCCTACATAAAACCTCTCAAGCTCACAAAACCCTAAGCCTTAGAATCTGAAATGGCCCATGTGAGCGACCCTCAGTGGATGAAGAGAGTGATGCGCCACATGCTAAGAAGCAGAAAGTAACCAATGATGGTGCTAGTGGAAGCAGAACAGGTGTTGTTTGAAGGAATCCTGTGAATCCTCATTTATCTAAGTGAGAAATTGTAGTGGAAAATGAGTTATGTGCAGAATGGTTGTTGGAAAGTAAGTCCTTGATTCTGAAGATTTTACAGGAGCAAGGATGGCTCAAATACTTCATGAACAATAATGGACCGTATTATCCTATAATGGTAAAGGAGTTCTATGAGTTTGTCTGTTTTGAGACTTCAGAAGAGGAGAATATGATGATTTCATTTGTGAATGGTCAAAAGTTTTCGTTTTCATCTATTGAATGGGCTGAGAAGCTTAGAGTTCCTCATAGAGGTGATTATGGATTTTATTCAAAATCCATACCTACTACTAGTGACTTTTTCAAATATGAGGATGCCTTGTTAGAATTGACAGGAAATGGGACTCCTAGAAAGATCATTGTTGCAGAAATGGAAGGGGAGGATAAACTACTTTTTAAGTTCATTCAGCATGTGATTAGTCCAAGGATAGGAGATTTTGCTACCCTCAGATTTCAGGATATTTATTTTTTGTGTCTATTAAATCATGGAGTAAAGGTGAATTTGTGAAGATTGATAATGATTCAGATTGAGGATATGACTAGACCGAAGTCTAAGTCCAATGCACTATTCCTTTCTAAAGTGATTTCTATTCTGTTGAAGGAAAAGGAGGTAGGTGGACCCCACGATGAAACTGTTGTGGTTAAGGATAATTTTTTCATCACAAGGACTGTTTGTATGTATATGAAAGTTACCTGGAACCCTTGGAAGAAATCATGGGTTAATGATGAAGGTAAATTCTATGACAAGTACACTCATATGGACCATCCTTCTAGACCAAAGGATGTGAGGGATCCTGGTCTTGGACCAGATGAGTCAGAACTGGTCTACAATGATAATGAGGCTGAAACTGAGGAGGAAGAGACGTCAGTTGAGGAAGTAGGAGACCCATATTTACCTCATAGTCCTGTGCATCAAAATATTTCCTATGGAGAAGCTATCCCTCCAAAATAACTACCAAGGAGATAAACTGTTCTGAAGGACAGTGATACAGAGTCCACTGAAGAAGAATAAGAAGAATCATATCATAATGTTGTCAAGAAACATCTGAAGAGGATGAGGAAACCAGATCCGATATTTTTGTTCATGGAGAAAAGGAGGCTGCTGCTGAAGCAGA
This sequence comes from Viscum album, assembly GCA_963277665.1. NCBI lineage: Eukaryota > Viridiplantae > Streptophyta > Magnoliopsida > Santalales > Viscaceae > Viscum > Viscum album. Next base: position 507,418,419 of record OY728131.1, on the reverse strand, counting down.
TGATGAGGAAAATGAAGAAGAAGAGCTCAGTTTGAGCCCTCTGATTGATAATACAGACAAGATTGTGCCTGTTTAGGCAGTAGAAGTGGAATCTACATCCATTGATGAGAGAGTCATTGATGGCTGAGAAAAGAATTAGACTAACCCTACTATTGAACTATCAGAGAAAATGGTTGTTGCATATGCTGAAGTTTTAGAGGATGTTGTAGAGTTACTTCAAGAAGAACAGTTGGAAGAGATTCCTCAGGAGAATTCTCTAAGTGAGGGGAGCATCTTGGTTCGGTTTCTGTGTTGTATGACATTGAAGGTTGGTCATCAGATCTAGGATATATGGTACCTGGACTCAATTATGGATATTCTGATGAGGAAGACCAGACCCAAAGGGATTCAGTTATCCTACCAGATGTGGCTGAAAATTTGGCAACCAAGGAGGACCTTGAGTCATTAAAGGCTGAAATGAACGAATCACTGAGAGAATAAGTGACAGATTTGAAGAAAAGCCTGGTTGATGAAATGAGGAGTGTGGAGAAATCCCTGGAGCTATCTCTGGGATATGCTGTGTCTAGTCCAGTGAAGGAAATGTTGGATGAAGTTAAAGTATGCCATACTCAAATTAAGAGTTGGACAGAAGCTGTGGTTTCTCTAAGACAATCGATTGATTCATTATCTTCCATGAGTAGTTCTCAAGCCCAAGTGAATACTGATATCAGATATATCAAATAAGTAGTCAACCAGTTTGTAGAAGTATTTGAGGCTTTTAAGAAATCAGTCAAAGAACATTTGAACAGTCAAGATGCACTTGTTCAAAAGGTGGTTAGTAATTTGACCCAGTCTTTCAAAGAGACAGTAGCTTTCTCGGTAAAACCCTTTCCGTCATCTAGCTCCACTGTGAACATTGACCAGATCCGAACTGTGATCCAGGAAGAGTTGGATAAGGCCAGTACCAGTTGCACCTCGGATACTCAGATCCTTGCTAACACTAGGGAAGTGAGCAGTTTTGTTCGTGATCACCTACGAGCAGCTGCTGCTTCTCAAGAGCCCATTAAGAATAAGGTGGATGGTTAATTTGAGAAGGTCGATACCAAGAATCAAATGACCAATCATTTAAAGCTCTTGATAGAGAATATGAAGTTGCCTCTAGTGAATCAAGCTTTCAGAGAACATGTTAGTAAGATCAGGGAGCATACTCCTTCCTTGGATAAATTCATTCAAAATCAAGATGATTTTGTGTCAGCAATGGAGAGTGGAGGTAGTATTATTATGGATTTCAAGAACCTATTGCTACCATTCTTGCACGTGGATGCCAGACCTGTGATTGTACCTCCTGATCTTCCTGCCTCTGCCTCTGAGAGTACACCTCAGTTGACTCCAGTTCAGGCTATTCGAAGCTTGACACCTATCATCCCACAAAGGAGCACAAATTTCATATCTGGTGCAGTTTCAGTGGTTGACCCTCCAGTTGTTCATTCAACTATTCCCAATCCATCTAATCAATCTGAACCTGTACCATCTTCTAGTCCTAAGGGAAATACTCTTGTTCAAGAGGAAGATAGAGTGATTCTGGATGTTTTTGATATGATTCACTTGTATTTTTGTAATACTGACTTTATCAGTTTGTACCTTTTGTGATTTAATGGAAATTTACTCTTATATTCTCCACTTTACTATGTTTATTTGTAATCTGTTCTCTTTTAGTCTCTAAATTTCTCTGATTCTACCCTTATTTTTGTTAGTCACAAAGGGGGAGAAAAATGAGAACTTTGTTTTAAGGTTTTTTTTTGGAAATTCTTCCTCGGACACCATTTTATTTTTATTAATACTTTGGCATAAGTTGTGATTATTAAAAATGGGGAGATTGTTGAACCCTATGGAGAATTAGTTGAACTCATATTTTGATAATCCCAATTATGCTCAATTATATTTTGATAATCCCAATTATGCTCAATTATTGTTTGATAATCCCAATTATGCTTAATTATAGTTTGATAATCCCTATATTGAATAATGATTAATTACTTATTTCAGTATTTTTATACACCATGCACATATTCATACATAATAATATTTACATTATCTTCAGAGAATTCAATTACTGGATGGATATATATTCTAACATAACCCATTCTGCCAAAAGAATGCTTAAAAAGTTAAGTGGTCACTGTTACATAACAAAACTACCGATTTGTAAAATCCACCATTATGTATAAGGTCACTGATACATCAAGTCCACCGGTACAACAAGTATACAGTTACGTGAAGGTCACCGATACAGAAAAGTCACCATTATTCAAGCCTATCGATACAGACAAGTCACCGTTATGCAAGCCTGCCGTTACTGATAAGTTACCGAAGGAAGTCTACCGATACACCAAGGAAGTTACCTATACATGAATGCTACCGTTACAAGAAAGGTCACTGGTACATTAAGTCTAACACTACCGATCAAGTCTATTGATAGATATGAAGTCTACTGATAGAAAGGCTACTGTTACACAAGAAGTTACCGATACAAGAGGATTCTGATACAAAGACCTACCAAGAAACAAGGCTACCAATATCCAAAGCTGTCGTTCTAGAGAATCCGACACTGCCTTAATTTAATTATCTCTGTTTAATCTAACCAACGATCAAATTAGGTATATTTTAATGCTCTATCATTTATTTAATGAAGGTTGTTGGATGTCAGGGAACCGTACCTCGTACCTGCAAAAAAGAAATCGTTTCTTTTGCCGGAGCTCGTGCCATAAATATAGGAAGTCCCTATTGCTGCAAGAGACACAAGAGACATATAGAAGTGATCTACAAGTGACATACACAAGAAGAGCTCATACAGATATACATGCATGACCAAGCAGACACAAAATCTCATACACACTCACAAATACTCAAGAAGAGCTCTTTACATTCACAAGGATTTTGAAGAACTTCATCGACTAAATTTTCACTGTCTCTGAACCTGGATGTCAAGAAGAAGTCACTTTGTTTTCTAGACAAAAACCAGAATAGGACTCAGAACCATTTCTGATCAATCCTAAGGAGTCCAGAGCTACACTGCAATCACTAGAGCCATTCTAAACTCTATATCTTGCTCAGTGATTTATTATTTAAATTACAAGCAGTGTGTGTCATCAGTTTTAATTTACACAAACACTGTCTCCTGAACCTTAACTGGAGGATCTGTAAATCCTCATTAAAACTCCTTACATCTTCTATTTCCGACTATGGATAGTGGTAGAGGTCGTGTGTGACCTGGACAACTGTATTTGCTGTTGTTTTTGTTTCCCATGTAGAACTGTGGTAGAGGTCTTTGACTTGGATAGTTGTAAACTGTTGTGAACCTCGATCCATGGTGTGGATCAAATTTATATAAATCATTGAGAGGACTAAGTCTCAACTTGAAACTAAACCTCTTGGTTATATCTGTTGTTCTTTGTTTAGTTTTATCTAAAATCTTTTTATTCCGCTGCTAAGTGCTTTAAAATTTAAACTGTTTTTCAAAGTTACTCTGATAATTGAATTAGAAAGTGTATGCATTATTTGTAAATCATTAGGTTAGTTTCAAAAGCTAATCTGATCTTCTGATTAGATTAACTGGGAATTATTCAATCCCTTGAGAACCTAACTGAAAGTTTGCTTTAGTTTAAATTCACTACAATTCAATTAGTATGTTAAATTGGGGGATCTTAGAAAACGATTTTAAACAAAAATTTTAATTGGAACTCAATTCACCCCCCCCCCCCCCCTCTTGAGTGTCCACTCCGACCAACACTATGTGTGAATAAATCATTCTCAATCATTGTATTTATTTAGAAACATTCGTTATAAGGAAACCATTTTAGGTTGTCTCCTTATAAACGTTTTGTAATTTCAACTATATCTGATCATCTTAATGATCAAGGGATTCTAGGGATATAAATATAGAGAATATGATCCATCGTATCGAAGGCTATCAGGGCTAGGTAGATAGGGAAAATCCAATCATTGTATCGAGGGATTCTGTGGATGGGAAGACAAAACCATTCTGATCTTCATATCGAGGGATTTCCTTGGTAAGGAAAGATATACTTTTCTATAAGTATAAAATAACGGATACCTTTAATCTCATATATAGACTACCTTACTCTTAAGGTTGATAGATTTATCTTTTTAATAGTATAAAAGTCATTATTTCATTCATATGTTATTGTATTACTTATTATTTACAAGTTTCCAATTCCACTGTACATTTAAATAGAAATTAAGTAATCATAATCATCTTTATATCATGTCTTTTTTATTTTTCATAACATTATGACAAAATAGGAATTTAGCAGTTGTTTAAACCGCTTCTAAACCGTTTAATTTAATTTATTTAGCGGTGATTTTTCAAAACTGTTACAAAACGATTTAGCAGCAGTTTAAACCGCAACTAAATGATTTCACGATGTTTTTTTTAATTTTTTTAATTTTTTAATTTTTTTAATTATTATTAATTATTTTATTATTAGTTATTTTATTATTTTCATTTTAATATAAATATTTTATTATTAATATTTTATTATTAATATTTTATTATTACTATTTTATTATTATTATTATTTTATTATTTTTGAAATAATTGTATTTTTATTGTATTGTTTTATTATTATTATGTTATTAATCTCGTAATTATTGTATTATTATTTTAATATTATTATATTATATTATTATATTATATTTTATATTATATTATTTTTATAATGTTAATTTTTTGTTAATTTTTGAATTCTTGTAATTAATCAATTTATTTTTTATTGCAATACACATGTTGATGCACATGCACATGCACATATGTAAGCCATTTATAGAAATTATATATTGGGTGAGATTTTAACCCCTTACCTCTTGCTTTTTCTCCAAACACTTTACCACTCAAGTAGGCTTTTCATGTAGTTAATAAATAGAATTTAATATACTTATATATATATATATATATATTGATGTATAAAGAATAAACAAATAATACATAAATAAATAAATAAATAATCAATAATTAATTAATAAATAAATATTATAATAATAATGAAGAATAAAATAATAATAAATAAAATAATAAAGAAGACTTTAATAATAAATTAATGATAAAAAAGTAAATTAATAATAAAATAATAATATATTAAAAATTAATTAATAATTAATGTATATACATTAACTAAATAACAAATAAATAATAAAAAAAATTAAAAAAAAATAAATAATATAAAAATTATAATATATAAACAATAATATAAAAAAAAATAATGAAAAATAAATAAATAATAGATCAATAATAAATACTAAATAACAAATAAATATTAAATAACAAATAAATATTAAATAACAAATTAATAAAAAAATTAATAAATTAATAAATTAATAAATTAATTAATAATTAATTAATAAATAAGGAATAAAAATTAAAAATTAAAAAAATAAATGGATAATAAACAAATAATAAATGAATAATAAATGAATAATAAAGAAATAATGAATAAATGATAAGTAATAAATAAATAATAAATAGTTATTTAAAAGTAATTTAATAATAAAAATAAATGAATAGTAAAAAAAGATTAAATAATAAATATTTAATAATAAATAATAACTAATAAATAAATATAAATTAAATAAATAACAAAAAATAAAAAATAAATATTAAAGTAATATATAATAAAAATGAATAATAAATAATAAATAATAATAAGTAATGGATATAAATATCTATAAATATATATACATATAAAAAAAGTTACACAAATATACATGAACACACTTATGTACAAAAATTGCGGTACCCTTAAAACGCATAAAAAATGTTAAGAAACTACGATAAAGCTAAAAGCCATGAAATAACCATTAAATATGATCCAGAAGTCTGTTTCAGCTCCAAAACTAGTAAAATCAAAGATCATAAAATGATCTTTGATATGATATGTGGTACATTCCAAAAAAACACTAGGATCGAAAGTTTTTACTCTTTGAATTTTAACAAAATGGGGTTAGTGAATAAAAACTCTGTTTTGGAGGCCTTATAGGCCTTTTATGGGTAAAAAAACGTGAAATGATTTTTTTAATCTCATCAACGTCCCATCATGACATAGGGCTCATCATAGGCTATGATTTGATATGTTGCAGAGCATAAACAAACACCTAGATCAAAAGTTATGGCAGTTTGATGTTCGAGTTTGATTTTTAACTTTTTTGAATTTAATATATTTTTTTCCTTTGATTATCACTTGATTTAAATCTCATGTAGATTTAGATCATTTCAAAATCTTCTATTTTATTGGTTGTGGAGCTGAATAGGACTCCTAGATTGGAAGTTATGATGGTTTGACGTTGAAGTCTACTTTTCAATTTTTTGTAAATTTGTTTTACATTTCAAGTTATTATTAAATAATAACTATAAATTATTATTAATTAATACAATTTAATTGATTAAAATTATAAATAATAAAAAATATATGATATTAAATAATCAATTAATAATTAATAATTGAAAAATGAAAAATGATAAAAAATAAAAAATAAAATAAAAATAATAAAATAAAAATAATATAAAAAAAATAAATTATTATTAATCATAAATATTCATTTTTAATTTTTTTCTTTTAATTTAGCGGAGGTTTTCGAAACCTCCATGAAAAAATAGTCGAGAAATAATTTTTTTTGTAGTGTAATCAAATTATGATAATAACAACATATTCATTTAATCTTATTAACTCGATAAGCGATAAGCATACCCTAATAAATTAGATATATAGTGATTATGATATTCACATTGATATAATCCAATTGATCTTAGTTTTGATTATGTGACGTTATTAATTGGATTGATTCTGAGTCTGAGAACTAGTCTTAAAGTGGATTTTGGGTAGTTTAGTTTAATTCTTTCAAAATACATTATTTAAATACAATTCACTCCCTATTATAAGTGTATCCATTATAATAAAATTTTTATTATCTTATAATCATTATTTAGATATACTGATCAAGAATAATATGCCCCATTTTCATATAAAATAATCCTATCCAATCTTCATGAGATTCTAGTCCCCAGTGATTTCCTAAATTCATTCTAAATCATGAATGTTTCTAAGAAGAAATCAAATTTTTACATGAATTTTTTCTCCCCAACAAATATTTTCCCATTTATTATTCTTATTTTAAATATTCAGAAATTAAATTTACTTATTCTAATATTATTAAATCATTACTATTAGTATATTATAATGTTTTCATATTAATGTAAAACCCATTAAATTTCATTCCCCTTATAGTTCATAGATTAGTGTATGATTACTGAGAAGGGTAGGGGTGAATTGTTGATCACATTCTTTTATGAGTTCATCTCAATACTGAATCTATGAAACCTATTAGAGTTCTTGATCCAGTTAAAGAAATATCAAAATCTCACCTTGTATGCATTAAATATAATGATACAACCTAACATGGTTTTTACATGGTTCACTCAATGTTACACACTCCATGACATGTTGGTTATAAACCCCAACATGGATTCTACACTAAAAACTTATCTTAGGATTAAAAAGGCCCAAGAAGAAACTAGTGATACACCCTAGAAATTGTTTCTCTAGTTAAACCTGGTTTGAACCCCCAATGACCAAATAATTTTCCATAGTTTGTTATACCCCCAAATTTCCTTGTTTTCTCCTCTTCCTTCTTAATTGGTTATACCCCACAGTCATGAGTCTCTTCAACAACTATGTATACCCATAGATATAAGGTCTTCCTTCTTCTTTATTGATCCATCATAGAAAGATATTATTCATCAAATGGTCTTTATCTAAATGAAATATGTTTTTCCTTTTCCTATGTAAAAATTATTCAAGATCTTCAATATATCTCTGAAATGTATATTGGTCTTGAAAAATCCTTATGAAATTAACGGAATTAGAGATAATCCAATATCAACATTCAAAATTTTATTTCTAGACTAATTCTTAAGAAAAATTCCATTCAATAATACTCAATCCAATATGTTATTTATTGTATCCTTAATCCATTGAACCACTACCAAAACTCATATTGTCTAATGAAACATTATCCAACACACCTCATCATGATGCATCTATTTTTTGCACCTTTTTCGGATGCACCTATCATTAGTACATTGTGACTCAAAATAGTCTCCTTCAATGAAGTGGTTTCATGGTTGGCCACTCACATTGTGCTCTCTCAAAAATATCAACAATCCTGAACTACAAAATGAATAATTAAAAAAAGTAGAAACATTTCTTAATGAATATACTTCATTAATATACATATAATTATTCCACAAAACATAGAAGAAATACATGATTCAATTTTAAATTTCCCTCTCAACTAATCTTTCTTTTGACATCCTTTATTGAATCCGGACAAGTCATAGTAAACATTCATTTTAACAACTTCCTAAAATCTCAATTTTAAGTATCTGTTCAATCTTTCAAAAATTTTGTCTAGATTTATGAATTTTGAAAGTAAAACTAAAAATTTTCACAATGAGTGACCTTATAATGTTTTTTTAATGTTACTCAAACAATTTTTCAGTGTATAAAATTCAATATCCAACCATATCTATGTAATAAACCCACATTTCTTTATTTGATATGAATTTCACTTCTTTATTTGATGAACTAACATTTCTTCATTGGTTTTTCCATATAGTGCTATCCATTCTATAAAATCATGAATATTTTTATGATAATCTTTATATATTTCCTCTATAACTAACAGAATTCCATCTAATGGATTCACAAATCATCACTATGTCTGGTAAAAATCAACAAAAATTCACAAAACTCAGTCTAATGTACTTAATTCTCCATAAAATTATCTTTATATATTCTCTATGACTGGTTAAACTCCATATTTAACTCTATCTGGTAGAACTTTATATGTTTCTTTGTCTGGTAAATCCCCAACATTGGAACACACTCAACTAGAATCTTGAACACCACTATGATTTGTGATATTTTAAAGATTATCAATGCTTCTTATGATTTAAGAATGTTTCTTTAATCTAATAAAAAAACTATTCTATTTTTATTTTTTATTAACTTCTCATAAAAAAATATTTAAATATTTAAAAAATTAAACTAAAAAAATTGGGAACAAAAATCTACCCCCTTTATGTTTGTTGTAAATATCCCCACACATATTCAAAGTCAATATGTGTGGTCACTTATTTCACCCCATATATATGTGAATTTGTTTCTCCACTTTATTTTCAATGAAATACAAAGGGTGACATAGGGGTTAACTTAACTCATCATATTTCATTTCAGAATCATGAACACATTCATTGAGAAAATAATATTATCAAATTAATGTTTAATCAAATATAATTTAATTATACTAGTCTAATTATATGTGGGTGAACATATTAGAGAATATAAGAGTGTATAATCAATGTAATCAATATTTTCCACAAGAATTGATCTATTCAATACTTTCCTCACGATTATTCATTCATATTTATACTATGAGATATATAAGTTTGTTTTTCATGATAAAATCTATACCTATCTCACTAAACACATCAAAACAATTCAATGTTATAAAAACAAACCCCTTGTATCTCATATTTTTCAACAATAATTACTCCTCCTAGAAGACCAGTTTGGATTTAACAAATGAAATCATGATATCCATACTTCATCATCATATTTTCTAACATTAATGATTCTTATGACATCCTTTGTCATATATATCATTATATTCATTTATGGATATCTATTATTACCATAAAACCATTACACCACTTATACATCTCATCCTATTCTTATTATTCTTGTCCATACAAGTTATTTCAAATAAAAATGAATAATGGGGATAAGGAAGAACCTAAATTTTCATTATAAGTAACATTAATATTGAGAGTCCTCTCTTAGTCTAGACTTCTTCTTATTCCCCTTAGTCATAGCATGGGATTCTCTTTCTTCATTATAATAATAATTTATAGAGTTTATGTTATATTTATTCTCATATGTTGAGTCTTCATATGAATCTATTAAAATATCTTCATCTCTCAAAACATCTCCATTTCCTTGGGATGTCAATATCCTTTTCATGATTTCCATTTGGAATGGAAATATAGTCATGCAGTGTTTGGTACCATTCCCATATTTATCACACCTATTACATATCTTTTGAATCTTCAAACCACCATCTATATATAACTTACCATCAAATTTATTCTCATATTTTGAAGCTGGTATATTCAAATATTATATAATAGAATTTTTCACTTCCTGTATCTTTATGTCAAAAACTATTTGATTTGGTCAAACAACTAAGCACTCTTAATTTCATTACTAAAAATTATTGATTTTCTCATATTCGTCTCATAAGAAATTAATATTTTAACATTTTGAACTTTATTTTCTTCCCCATATTTTTTATTGAAAATTTTGTTCTTATATTCTTATTAAATAATATAAGTTATTAAAATTGTGGTCCACAGTAGATCATAAATCTAGGATCATGGACCGTTGGGTATGTAGTGAATGGAAGATGATTCTGATTAGGAGAGGCTTCAAATACATTATTATGGGGAGCAAAGATAACCTTGATTCAGTGTGGTATATTGGGAATGCTCATCTAAAACATGGAATTATGAGGTTCATTGAATGGAATATTAATTTAAACCCATTAAATCAATCGAATTCAATAGGTCAAATTTGGGTTAGATTACATAGTCTAAATGAGGTGTTTTGCAATCCTACAATTATAAATTATATCACTAATTTCATTGGAATTACTCTAAATCTAGATCATTGTACTCTTAATGGTGAACTGATACTAGAAGCTAAAATTGTGGTTGATTCCAATTTGGATTTAGAGCTTCTGAATATGATCAGATACATTTTAATGATCACGGAACTAAATTAAATTTCATGTATGAATATGTAACCCTTCTTGTGATTTTTTTATATATTTCGGACATTCCATTGATAATTTTAGAGTTATCTAAAAGTATGTGAATCCACAAACTAATGCTAATGAATGGAAATATGTTAAAAATTTATAAGAAAGAGAAAGCTATAGTTTTGTACAGAGGTGATCTTATAATAAATTATGACACTGAGAAATTAGTGAAAAATAAATCAAATAACTTTTAGATATGGAATTCCCTTAGAACATCTTGGGATAAACTTGTTGATGAAGAAGAAAGGGAGAATAAATCATCTATGCCTTCCAAAAATCTGAATAAATTTTCTACACCTCTTGGTGGTATTGTGGGAGATAATAAAATTATTAATAGTTGGGATAAAATAATTTATATTTAAATTTCTCATGAAATTAAGAGTTTTTTTGAAGCTTTGTAATCCGATAACTTCAATGGAGCATTTGAAAATAATGAAGATTCTAGTGATGGAATAAAAAGTGGCTCTATAGAGCCTCAAAATACTAACATTACTTATCAAAATCATCATCTATTAGACTCAAAGAATGATCGGAAATAAATAATAATTCTCCTCATCCTAATAGATCCCATATGTATTCATCTACACATGAAGGCAGGGTTTCAGATGAAATTATACACAATCATTCTATGAATTATATAGAAGTCACTTGTAAATAAACTATAGAATCTCATGAGTATTCTATTCAAGATTCCATCATTTCTAATCATTCTCCTGCACATAATGATTCAAAGAATGATGGAAACTCAATGAACATATCAACCCCTATTTATAACGTTCCCACTAATATTGGAAATGTAGTTTTGGAGTAAGATAAAACCTACAATAGTGGAAAACATGAAACCACAAAAAATTCCACCTCCTCGACCAACCATAATGATATCTTAATAAAGATAAAAAATTAACACAGAATATGAAATCTGAGGGAAGTGTTAAGACTATTTCTATGGTTGCATGATTCCATGATGGTAACAATTATTCAGAAAAAAAAAGAATGAATTGAGGTTATCTAGTCAACACACACTATGTAATGAAAAACAATACATTTCAGGAAATGGTGGGAAATTTTTTTATCATTAGAAAATTAATCAGGTATAAAAATTCTGGTGGAAAGAAGATAGGGGGGTCTAGCTCTAAAAAGAATATTAAATAGGGATACAATTATATAATTCTTAGGGCCTAGTTAAACATGAAATATTAGATATATTCATATTTTTATCAATAATCAAAATCCAGATATTCTATATATTTCTGAAAAAACGTATATTTTTTAAGATATTATGTTTTCTTTTGAAAAGATGGGATACTAGCTTAGAAACAAAATCAGTCTCATAATAAAATCAAAAGTCTTGAGGTCTTATTTTATTTGAGACTGAATGGAGCTCATATATCAACTCTATAGAATATATGGTTACAATCAATTACAATTTTTTTGAGGATACATCAATTTTTTTATACATACAATGTATACTATGAAATAATTGAATAGAGGAATAACATACATGTTTTGAGTATCTCAATAAATAGTTCATAGAGACTAACTGGAAAATTCAATGTCATATTAAATCCATATGAGAGGCTAGTCATGGTTAACTCTTCTACCACTATCATGTATTTTGGGGCATGTATTTAGAATAGTATTCTTTATAAAGTTAACTTGGTGGGTTCCAAATATACATGGTACTGAAAGAAACTCAATAAAATGGTGTCCAATAAATTGGATAGGTATTTTTTCATTGATATGGTACTTGATGTTTGGTAATAAATTTCCTACACCACTCTTGAAAATATAATTCAGATCAAAACTATATATTGAAAAATATTGTCATTATATATTTTAACTAACGCTTTCCATTCCGATTCAAGAATTCTTAGACATTGCATCCTGATTGTAAAAATTAGTTCAAGACAGTTGGAACTCTTTAGATTATAAGTATAATTCCTTAGCTTGTGTTTTAAAGCTTAAAATTATTATGAGACAGGTTAATGTTTGGAGTTGAGAGTTATGTAGTAACATTGATGAATAAATTTCCCATCATGAGTATTTTCTTTTCATTATTCAAGAGAATGACTGTGGTTGTGATTTTTCCAGTAGTCTTAGGTAGGAAAATATGTCCACTCATGATCTCAATATCAATTTTAATGTAAAATTAGGTATTTAGATAGAATATTTTAAGGATAAATTGATGAAGTAGGACGACAAGAATACCAAATGTTTCAATTCCCTTTAAAGATCCGGATACTAAATAGACCCTTATATATTATCAGTGATAGTTGAGAGTTTTTTAATAATATAGATTATTTGGCTTCTCATGACGTATCTTAGTTATAAGTACCTCTTTGATGGACCCAACACTAGCATTTTTCTAATGGAACTCGTCCTTACCATGCTTGAAAGTTATGAGGATAATTCAAATATTATTGTAATCCCCCTTGAATTTGAGATAAAAGAAGCTATCTTTGGTCAATATTCGATTTTCTATATTAACCCAAATTTGATCATGAACTCTTTATTTTTGAAATATTGGGTGATTATTCATATTTATGTTTGTAGAATTTTCTATAATTTTTTGAAAATTTGGTTAGTTGAAATAAATAACAAACTCTAAATTTAGTTCCCTTATTCCTAAGGTGTATAACATGAATGAGATTAATCTTTTCAGACCAGTTTCACTTATCAACACTATATTCTAATTATTGTAACAAATCATTCTATCAATCTTGATAATATTTCCAATAGGATTGTGTATCCAAACCAGTTTGGATTAATTAAAGGTAAAACAATTCATGATTTTCTTATCATTGATTCTAAATGTAATAACCTTACTTAGAAGTCCACTATAATAAGTAAAATCACTCTCAAGATTCATACTAAAAAAATATTTTGATACATTATATTGGGGCTTTATTTTCAAGGTTTTAACAAGTTGTTTATTTGATGAGGTAAATATTAAGTGTGATAAAATTATTTTGAACTCAGTCTATATTTCAGTCTTATCAATGGATATCATGAGGGCTATTTTACATTTTCTATATTTGTCAGACTAGGTTATCCCTTCTCAACCATTATTTTCTATATTTACAAAGATTACATAAGTATGATTCTTCTTGACATGGTTATTGAAAAAAATAAAAACCATCCGATATACCAAAGGAATTGATGCCCAAATAATTTACTATAAGCAGATGAAATTATCCTTTTCACCAAATCTGACAAAATAATCTTAAATAAAATCATGAGTTCTGTAATTCATTAAGAAAATGTCTTTGGGTAGGAGATCACTTCGAAAAAATCATACATTTACTTTGAAAAACATATTCATGTTGCTAGAAATGTGGACATAATTAATGAGTTCGGAATCAGATAAAGTGTTGTTCTATTCACTTATCTTGGTTTCTATATGTTTTTTGGATAACTAGGTGTTGGTAATTTTGAACACATTATGAGAAAATTAAGAAATTAGTTGGATTCCTGGAGAGTAAAAATTCTCTCAATGGTGGGTAGGGTTAGCCTTGAAAAATCTATTATTGTGTCAATTTTTTTATTAATTTATGGTTTATAAATATTCAACTAAATTCATTAATAATATTATCACTTCTATCAAGAACATTTTCTGGAGTGGAATAATCCTTTAGAGAAAACTTTTTACAATACCATGTCAACAATGCTCTAAACCTACTAACTATAGAGGGAATAGTATTAAAAATATATATAAATTAAATAATTATTTATAGGCTAATTACATGTCGAGGATCTTCAAGGATAAGTCAAAGTACCATTTTTTTATAAGATCTAGATTTTTTAGTATGCTCAAAGTTGGGAATTTAAACTATATGGACTCTTCTATATGGCCGACCCTCAAGAATTGTTTCTCTATAATTTTAATGAATTCTCACTAAATGGAACACATTAATCAATATATTATGTTTTGATCATATAAATAGATATATAATATTTTTCTTAAAATTTTAAATTATCAACTCCAATCACTTGAAACTAATGTTTTGATCAAGAAGAAAATAGACAATTCTTTCGACATGCTTCCTACCGAAATCAAGGTAATGGTTTTGAATTGAAAATTATTTAATGAAGATGGTATTTTATTTTATAAATATACATCCAATAGGAATATATCTTCTAAATTATTTTAAAGATAGCTATGTTAGTTTAATATTAAAAACTGGGCTAAGAGTTTGAGCATAAGTTGGATTCTCCCATCCAGATTTTCCCTTACATGGAGGGTGATGTATTCCAATATTCCCACTGATACTTTTATTTAGATTTTTAGGAATTAATTTATGTTCAAGATGTTTCCTATGTAATAAAAATATAGATGGAATAGATTATCTATTTATAATCTATGTTACTACTACTACATTATGGACAACCGTGGCTGAATTTTTTGAAGTTAAGATTCCCTGCACAACCAGTATCCAGAAGCACATAATTGTATACATTAAGATATATATTTCCTATAATCTTAGAAATAAATTACTTATGGATATATCTAATGTTATTTACATGATATAGACTAGCCGAAAAAATATGGTTTATGAGAATATTTCTTTCTTTCTACATTCATCCTTGAATCATTTCATAACTGTTGTGAAAAATGAAAATGATATTAAAAATGGTTATTATGATAATTCTATACATGATCATACTAGGATTAAGTGTTTAAGAATTAAATGTAATTTTATTCCTCCTTATTGAACCTTTGATTTAATGTATATACCTCTATTTCTAGGATGGATCAAATGTAACACAATTTAATATTCAAGAGGAAATCTAGGTTCTTCTGGTTGTGACACAATTTTCAGAAATCACAATGGTGATACAATGGGATGCCTCTATACTACACAAGGTATAACTTCATATATTTATTCTTAAATTATGATTATAATAAATTTAGTTTAAATTTCAAATCAAATATATTGGTTGAATTTTTTGACTGAATGTGATTCCACCACAATTGTGCACACTATCAGAAATAGAAATTTCAAACTCTCAATGAAACTGACTACCATAATGATCAATTTCATGGACTCTCTTTTGTCTATGGATTATATCATCATGCATGAATATAATGAAGTAAACTATTTAGACTATGTTATTTAAAATTAAGGTCTAATTTCTCCCATATTTACCTCACTCAATTATGTTCCCAATGATATATTTTATTTCATTCAAATGGATTATTGTAAAAATATTACTTTGAAGTACTTTAATTTATTATTTCATAGCATAAAGGTGGATTGTACTTTTGGTAAAGTTCATATTTTCTTAAAAAAATATTTTCTTTGAACATAAATATTTAATAAATATTGACACATATTTCGATTTATTGGAAATATAATCATCCTACCTCTTTGGACCCTTAATTTCACCAACTTGAGAAGATTAACATTTTACCTCATCTTCTTTGATGAAGTCTTATATACTATTATTTATCCCACTTTTTGATATAAGAAATATTTATTGTGTCTCAACAAAATCTTCCTCTTTCAAAAAAATTAGTTCCTTATGATCTTTTACAATCTTCTTAAATTTATCTAAATTCTATCTATTTATCTTTCTTACCTGAATAAGTGTTGTATTTCCCTTATTAAACTACACCTTTTCGATTGGTGTTTATTTATAATCCCTCAACTTCATTTCAAAATCAATAATTTTAAATTTATGTTATATTTTATCATTATTTTTTTAATTTCTCTTCTAATAGACCCATGAATTTCAAAATTTACATCCTTAGCTTCTTTCCTCATTTTTATTATACTTCTTGAGCAATGTAATTTTTTCAAGATCTATTTCCAAATTTTATTTATAATAAATTCCAATTATGATCTATTTTCCTTATTATAATCAATTATTTATGAAATAATTTCCATTTTTACATGATCTATGAAATTGATTTCACCATCAGATTTATTTCTAGATGATAAATCAACCAGCTCTCTTATGCTCAAAAAATGATTCTTCTTACTAGAAAATATTTCCTTTTGTTTCTTCAAATTATATGTCTATGGCCTATCATCATATTCCTATGAATAATAATAAAAAAATTCTATTTATAAATTTTCATAAAAAATAGACACTATCATTACATTTACAGCACTAAAGAGAGTATTTTCCATTTTCCATTACAACATCCCTTTTTGTATCTTTAAGGGAGAAGAAGAATAATTTTTTAAATCCTCTTCATCTTCCGTTGTATCTGAATCACATGATTTTTATTATATTTCATGGTATTTGAACATCCTTTTTAACATATATTCAAATGTTATTTCATCCTTATCATTATTCTTAAATACTATTTATTTTTTCATTCTATATACTATAATAATATCCTGAAGTTCTTCCAATGACCGAACCACTTGATATTCTAGATATGAAACCTTAGGATCAAACCAAAATGGAATTTTTCTTATTAGTTTCTTAATAATAGTAAAACATTCTATCTTCTCACCAAAACTTCTAATATTTTTGAGAATCTAAATTAATGATGGGAAGTATTCATCAATTTATTCAATATTATACATATTGATATCTTCATATCCGATCCTCAAAATTCGTAACATAGTCTCATTAACTTTCATATTTCCTTAATAACTTCTTATCAACTTTTACCATATCTATTTAGTTTCTTAAAACTCATATTTTTTATAAACCTTTTGAGATATATGCATAAAAATGGATTTTTTATCTTTTCCATCAACTTCCAGATTTTAGTTATCGAATATATCCTAGAAACCTCATTAATAGAAAGAAATTGACTGTAGCAGTATATCTAATTACTAGGCCAAATGATTTATGGAAGTTTAACATCCTATTTAAAAAATTGTAATAATTATTATTATAGAATATAGAAATACCAATGGGGTTCAATGAATTTATAATCTCCATCATTAGTAGAGAATTGGATCTCTTAGAGGAAACACTCCCTCTAATACCAATTATAGTTCCCAAATCAGTGTAAAATCAGTTAGAGGGGGACTGGTGAATCAATGGTCTCTTTATTTTATGATTTCATATCAAAACTCAACCTCTAAAACATGTTATAGTAATCTATCCACTCAAATATAACTCACAACTTCACCTTGTGTACAATAAATATAAAAAGTGATCAACACATGAATTTTCAAGGCTTGGACTACATTGGAAACTTTATTCAATGTAGGTTATCCCCCCAACAAGGATTCTCCAATAAATCCTTATTTTAGGATTATAAATTCATATGAAACCACTAGTTCTTTATGGTAGTACTTGTTCCTCTAGTTGTCCATGGTTCTACAACCAATGAACAACTCTTTTACTATAGTTTCTTATACCCCCAACGATTCTTATTTTCCCCTCTTCTTTATTGATTGGTTATATGACCAAAAACAAAATCTTCTTCAGTAACTGGTTATACTCCTCAAAAATAATATCTTCCTTATTATTTATTTTTTTGATTTAGAAATATATTATTCTGATTATGGTTATCCTCCACAAGAATGTTAGATCACCTTTTAAAGTGTAAAACCTCATTAAGATCTTTAATAGATCTCTAAAAAGTCTTGTTGTCTAAAAACATTCTCTAAATATTGATGGACCTAGATATTCTCAATTATCAACCTTCCAAAAAGATTTGCAGAATTATTCCTTAGAAAAAGTCCTATTATAACTTCATTTGATATTATTTGTCTAACACCCTCAGTTTGTTACAATATTTTCAAGAAATTGTTATGTTTGATGAAACTATTTATAATTCACTTTAGTATGATGCCTATTTGAAATACACCTATGTTATGTGCGGTGTGTTTGGTACTCCTCTCCTTTAACAAAGTGGATTCATAGTTGTTCACTCACACAGTTATATGTAAAAAACATCAGCAATATCACTCTATGCCAATTAATAGAAATAAAAACCTCGAAATATCTTAATGACCCTACTGACCTTTATATAAGCATATTTATTATACAAAATAAGGAATAAGTGTGAGCACCATGATTAAATTTACCACTAAAATCATCTTTTTTTGAATATCTTCAAGGAATCCGAATTGGAGTCAATATTCATTATAATAACTTCCTTAAATCATAGTGTCAATGATAAATTCAATACTACTCAAATCATTTCAAGATTTATCAACATTGAAATGAAATCTCCATATCGTCACAATAAGTGATTTTTTTTAAATTTCTTAAAACCATCATCTAGTTTACAACATTGTCTCTCCAGTCCAATCTGTCCATTAAAGGCACATTTTTTATATCATTTGAACACCATTCCTTCATCCAATGAACATTAATATCTTCATATGTTTCTCCATAATAGGTTATCTATATAATGAACTCATGAACGTTCATATGGTAATCATTATAAGTTTCTTCCACCCGATGGACTCTCAAATGTTTATCAAATAGCCTTTATCAGATCTTTCCATCCAGTCCTCTTCATAGGTTTCCTCCATTTTATGGACTCAGAAAAGGATATCTATAAGATTCATGAATCTTCTCTCTATCTAGAAAACATACTCATAATTTCACTAAAATAAATTCAATGAACTTCACAATTAAAAATATGGAGATCCTAATATATATCCTCTATTTAATACAACTTTATGTTTAAATCCATATAGTGAAACTGTATTTGTTTCCCCATATGGTACATCCTCATCCTTTTAACACACTCTACTAGAATAAAGAACATCTATATGATGTTTAACAATTTAATTAACAACATAGTATAGTCTTCTTTAATAAGGTTTATATAGACAAAGAAAAAAATATGGCCAACCAGAGATGGGGAACCAGTTGAGTGGAACCCAGATCCGGGATGTTACATATTTTGTGGAGAATCCATGTTGGGGGGATAACCTACATGGAATAGAGTAGGACATGTAGACCAGACCATGTAAATTCATGTGTTGATCTCTCTTTATATTTATTGTATACAAGGTAATGTTGTGAGTTATCATTGAGTGTATAGAAAACTATAGCATGTTTTGGAGTTTTAGTTTTGATATAAAATCATAAAATAAAGAGATCATTTATTCACCCTTCCCCCTCTCATTGATTTTCTACTTATTTGGGAACTACAATTTGTATTAGGGAGAATTTTTCCTCTGAGAGATCTAATTATCTACTAAGGTTTAAGATTATAAATTCCTTGAACACCATGGTTGTTTCTATATTCTATATTAATAATTATCACCATTTAGTTCGATTACTCTGTGCAATGAACCTATTTTAGTTGTGTTGTCTTTGATACTCCTCTCCTTTAACCAAGTGGATTTCTGGTTGTTAACTCACATTATTATATCAAGAAAACACTAGCAATATCATTCCATGAGAACAAAAATATAAATAACAACATCAACCCATTTGAATGACCATACTCCCCTTTATATAATAATATTTCTTCTACAAAATAAAGAATAAGTATGAGATCCAGGTTTAAATTTACCACTCCAATTTTCTTTTTTTGTCTATCTTCAAGGAATCCAAATTAGATTCAATATTATTTATAATAACTTTGTTAAATCATAGAGTCAATGATTAATTCAATGCTACTCAAATCTTTTCATTATTTATCATTTTTGAAGTTAAAACTCCATATCATCATAATAAGTAAAATTAATTTTCTTTTAGATTTCCTAAAACCTTCATCTCGTTTACAACTTCCTATATCTAGGCATATATTTCTGATATATATACATTTTCCTATATAATATGCACACACTTTCTTCATCCAATGAACTGAAATATCTTCATAAGCTTCTTCATCTAAGGTTATCTATCTGATGTACTCATGAATGTTCTTATGGTAATCATTATAAGTTTCTTCCACCCAATGGACTCTCAAATTTTAATCAAGTGACCTTCCTAATATATATCCATCCCATGATTTATATAGGTTTCCCCCATTTTATAGACTCAAAAAAGGATATCTATAAGATTCATGAATCTTCTCTGTATCTGGAAAACTTAATCCTAATTTCACTATAATCATGTCAATGAACATAACATTTATCCATATGGATATCCTCATATATTTTCTCCATTTAATTAAACTTTATGTTGAACTAAATCTAGTATAACTTTATAAGCTTCTCCATCTAGTACATCCACATACTTTTAACACACTCTACTAGAATCATGAACATCTCCATGATGTTTGACAATTTAATTAACAACATAGTATCGTATGATTTAATAAAGCTTATATAGACTAAGGAAAAATCTATAACATCCCAGATCAGGATTCCACTAAACTGGTGCCCCATGTCAGGTTAGTCACATGGCCTCAAGTACATTTACCCAAATTCTAGAGGACATCGACTAGAAGTGAGGGCCTAGGGATTGATAGTGGGGAAACTATTCCATCATTGTGATAGCGTAAAATAAGGGAATAATAATATATAATATCAGAAGAAGTAAATAGAATAAAACTGAAATAAACAGAAGAAGACTGATAATATAAACAACCAAGCATCATTCTATACAAAAGATTATGGGGCATGTCACATGTTCTAGGAAAGAATCCAAACAAGTACACTGTAATAATACACAATATATGACTCAAAATCACAAAATTAACAAAAAGAGAATAGAAGGAATCACAATACATAGCTTGATCCCATACTCTCTGACTCCTAAGTAGCACATCAAGTACTTGTAGTAGGAAAATTTCCCGGATCAACACCAGGAAACATATATTCTGTTTGGGTCCAAAAGCATGACCCAAATAGGGTGTGAGACTAAATCCTAGTAGGCAACCACCAAAGGTATGTTCCAATATGTCAGTGAATATATATAATAGGGATTTTATAATAGTGGAAGTAGTAAATAGTAGGTACTCAAAAGTAATCACAATAGATTTCTCAGAAGATAATGTAATCAAGTATAGGTGAAGACTGAATCCAATCTTGATATTTGGCTTGTCAGACGCGTCATTCGTAGTTCTTTTTCATCATTCAATTCCACTGGATTATATAAAAGTATAGAGTTCTAGACTAGGCCTGAAAACCACTTGGTATAATAGAAACCATCAACTCATGACATAATAATCATTTAAACATTTTATATATTTTCCAATAGAGCCTTGCCTGGGTATCCCTAAATAGATCATAGGTTCAATCAGAATTTTAAAGAAGACCCTATGAGCCCGACCACCATATATGTGGCTCACTCATAGCCTTTAAATAATCAACCCATTGAGCCGATCCCTTGGATTTTAACGGAGACGATGGTTCACCCAGATTATATAAGGTTAAATTAGTCATATGAGCCTGAACTTGTCTTTTTACCGAGATTGTGGCTCACTAAATACTAATTACCTCTTTTTATCATTTAATTCCATTACACTTCTATCTCAAAAGCAACAATTATGAATTCAACTATCACATGTATTTAACATAATCAAATCACATGGGCTCAATTTATTTAATAACCAACACATGTAAATTAAACTATTATATGGTCAAACATGGATAACTCACATGGGAAAAAACAAATAACAACCCTATTATGAAATTTAAATAATTATAAGGTCTTTAAAAAAAATATCTCACATAGGAAATTAATTTAATGAGTAATACATTTTTAATAACCCATGAATGGGAAATGATGTGAAGCCTCATAATAATTCTTCGACACATAGACATCTCGAGGAAACACCGCCCTGGGGTGGCCCTAAATCAAGGTTCACAAACCTAAACATGATTTTAAATCATATAATCAGTCACCTAGTCATCAATAGGAGATAAAAGGTTTATTATTCAATAAAGATACACCCTAATACTTGGAATCTCACACTATGACATATATAAACATAAATAATTTTTTTGAAAGGAACAAAACAACCTACCTCGTCGTAGTATGACTCTCCTCGTCCAGTGTCGAGATTTGATTATCCCTAGAATGGAGTTGATCTACAAAATGTGTAAAATGATCAAACCCTAATAACTCAATTAAGAAAAGATATCCGGAAGAAAGGATCAAAGGGAATTCAGATTTCACTGAGAGGAATCCAATGGATCCAATTATTTTTGAATAGGAGATCAGACAATGAATCAGGATCCAAAATACTATTCGGATATCCTGGGCGCGCTGCTCGTCGAAGGGGGGTCCATTTATGTCCTTATCGAGAAATGAAATATTACCGAACTTATTAATCAATTATAAAAAACTACATGGTGTGTAGTTGATATTACACAGAGTGTCCATACAGTTTTCTGGACCGACCTTTATGTGCTCGTGTACTGAGATTACATAGCATGTATCCTTAAATACATGGTGTGTACCTATAAGAACACGGAATGTATTTCCCATTCACACCATGTAATAGGACTGCAACTTTCCCCTTTCCCTATTTTCCCCCATTTTCATAAGTCTAAACCGAAAAGTATAAATTCATACCTCAAATGAGGAATTGGTTTTTTACAAAAATCACCCCTTAAAATAATTTATCCCCAAATTTCCCTTCTAAGGGTGGTGAAAAATATATGAGAACAAATACGGCCACTTTGATTGTATGTTAGATTCCCTATCCCTAGTCTTGTCCTACACTCAGCTATGCTACCATAGCACCTGTACCAAAAGAATAGACCAGAAATTGATAACCTTCATCCTACAATCCACAATACGAATGAGATTCTCCTCAAAGGACACATCTTCCTGCAACTCCACTTCCTTAGGCTGAAATGTGTGAGACGGGTCAGAAAAGTAACGTCACAAATGAGAAATGTGGAAGACATCATGCATATCCCCATACCTATTTTTTATTATGTGAGTTTCAATGAAGTTTTTTTAATATTGAATTTGTTTTATGTTTCCATTCACGATCATATATTTTATATTTCAGTCTATAATTCCTTTGAAAAACCTTTATAAACTTTTCTAGGATGATTTATTTAGATTTCTTACAAAATAATATTTAAAAATGTATTCATGAAAAGTTCTCCAAAAGGAAATTTTTCAAATTGACTCATAAATTATTCTCATTATAAAAATGCTAAGAAATATTTTATAAATTATCTTTTATGGTTCACTTACATTTTAAATTTTAAATACAAAATATATAACTCCCATGAATTTATGATTTATGTATCACTTTATAAATTATTTTCTGAAATAAAATTTCTATGGTGATTGATTTTTTTGTATCAACTGATCTACTTTTGATATCATTTTATGTGTTATCATTTGGAAATGATATGAAACCAATTCTCCTTCCATGGGTCATCCTGATATGGTGCTTTATTGATATATTATGGCACACATATATTTTAGTATTTTTTTGGATGAGGTCAAACATCACCCTCTATTTCATTGGTTAATGTTTTATATCTTGTGACACATGGAGTCATAAAGATACATGGATTTTATTGCAACTTAAAGGGTGATCCTTCTTAGATATGATAACAATTTATAAGGTGGGACTTTTTGGATAGGCTCACAAATTAAAGGGAATGACTTCATAGATATACTACCATCTTAAAGGGTTGGGCATCTTGAATATACTTACAATGTGATTATTTCTTGTGCATATGATTTGTGTCATAATTCCTTGTTATGCTATTTTTCAATGACATGAATATTTTTATGTCATATCCTATGATTATACTCCAAGGATTATGTTTATTATATTACTCTATTATTATATGGTCTATTTTTTTCAATTGAGATTACATTTCCCACTATCACGACTTATATAAAACTATTATCATTCTATGATCATTTTAACACAATTTTTCTCCCATGATCATATTTTCTCATATGCTTATGATCTAACCCTTGGTGACATGTTGATGAGTTTTACCTTACAGATTAATTAATATCAATCCTTTCTTTTGGTTATATTACCTAGGTTATGAAGATACATTTTATTTATGATAATTCTAGAAGTGAGTCTTGTGTTATTCAATTATGGATAATTTTTCACTAGTCTTGTAAATAAGTGGATTATATAGATGATCTTTAAAGTCACTAAACCTTCAATTATTGAGATTGTGATATTATTTATGAATTTTAATTGTAAACTTATATAAATGATATAAAATATCGACATGTTAATCATGGGTTACCTCATTGCCCGAGCATAAAATTCATGCAATGTATACATGACCATATCATGTGATAATATCTGGCACTATTTACCTCAGATATGAAGTTATCCCCTTAATAAACCTATCTCTATCCCCGAACAAGATTTACAAAGAAAATATCAATGATAATACACATCCATGTGGCCCAAAATCCATCAAATATTCACTGTAATTAATTATATAAAAATTATAATTAATTTATTCAATTAATATACCATAATTAAAATCAGTGTAAGTGAGTTTAAACTCAATAAGTGATACGAAAATGATGATACCTAACCTAGTAAATAGAGATTCACTCCAAATTCATCCCCAATCCCACAAACATTAAAATATCCATGAAACAACACTAAATCCAAAATAATTATATTCAAAATTTTCATGAAACCAAAACATAATTAGGGAATTGAATTAAATTAAGGAAAACTATTTGAAACTACTCAGGTTCATCCTCTTTAAGCCTCCTCTAGACAAAATAATACCAAAGAACCATCATCTTAACCTGAATCTACCATGATATTGTGGAATCAACATCAAAAACCAACAAAACATCCACCAATATCATATGAATTTGGATAAAATAAAGAGGAAGGAGACATAGGGAAGAAAAAAAACCTCAATACATGGTGTAACCTATCCTAATACATCAAAGACAATGACATGGAAATAATAATAAGGAGGAATAGTAGCCTACACCCTCCATTCGTTAACTGATAAATGGGGAACCCTATGCATGTTCCTTATTTTAAATGGGAAACTACCCAAACCTCAGATTTTAAAAAATGGGATTAGGAATATTTGAATAATCTATTCATAACACTGGAAACTTAGTGGACATATACCCCTGAAACCCTCAATGGTTAACTCATGCACTCTATTCGAGTACTCTGTGGCCCTCTGAATCTACCATCCTTCACCTTTAAAATCCCCACTGTATTTAAGTAGGATAATATTCCAAAAATTCAGTACTAAACATGGCCTGCCACTTGTCCCAAAAGGACTTCCTAATCTTTATGGGCTATAGTTAGTGACTGGGAATCATAGAACAGTACTTTGGTAATGACTTTTACCTCAAATAAGAAATTAAATATCCATACATGGAATGAAAAAATAACAGAAAAATCATCGCATAATGAAAAACATTCAAAGTACAAAAAAATGATACATGAGAAATAAATTGGAATTAAAATAAAAAAATCCCAACCCTCTGATATAATAATAACCAAACATAAAATAAAACCTGATCCATACTGCACAACCACCTCCATGCAACATGTTGTTTCTCACCACACCCAAAATGTAAATCTATGACACAATAAGTATGCCAAATAAAAATATAAACCTTGAACCTATATACAACATAAATTTTCATACACACATACATGAGTGTGTATATAGGGTGTAATTGAACAAGCCTAGTATGATCTCACTAAAAAGTATTTTCAATTTCCATAGTTAAGATGTTCATAAATTCTAATTTTAAAAAAATATGACAATAATATTTTCAACTTAATGTTCCTATGTGAAATAAAATCATATAACTTTCATCACATCTAATAAAACAAATCCCTTAAATTTTTTTTCAAAACCCAGAGATAATAAAAATCATTATTTTCTATAAAAACAATTTTTTTAAATGAAATCATTTGAAAAACATAACTTTAAAACCATTTTTAAAAATAATTTTTAAAAGATAAAGACAAAATGTTGAACAATAATAAAATGTAGGCACCAAAATTCATGGGATTTTAATCAAGAAATAAGATAAAGGGGTTCCATAAAATATATAAGAAACATGGAAGAAAACAAGAATAAGAAATGTAGATCCCCAATGTACAATGTCACAACCCCCTACCCACAAGGTGTACCTTTCCTGGTTAGGTAATGTGAGAAGGGAGATAATGACCCCCATGTCCCACCTCTAATAGGCCCTGGGTGGGCAACTAGTGTAACACCCTAACCCTAGTTACCCAAAGATGGTTAATTTTTACTTATCATTGGAATGATCACAAGAGATGAAGTCCCGAAATACCAATTAGTTTAGTAGCCTTGGAAGTAATAGATACATACATAAGTTTTACATTACATCATGAAATAAATAAAAACAACACTCTGTCCCCTTTGAACACACTCATATCCCATATCCTCTTCCTGTAGGTTAATTGTTATATAATTCTTTACATCCTAGAAAAAATAAAACATAGAAAGGGGTGAGATCAGATGCTTAGTAAGTATAACAATATAACGTAAACTTTCATAAATAAGCATAAACATTTAAGGAAATGAATAAGACTAAAACACAACCCTTTTAAACATAAACTTCATCATAATATGGAAAATATTAATCAAATAATACCATTTACTTAATCCCATGGATATTATAATAGTTAAATAACTGCATGTAATATGAATATCTAATTTCATAATGATGGAATGCATAATGTCGAACATCATAACCACATAGTCAAGGTCTTATGCCAAGAATACAAATAAGACTTTTCCTAGGCTTTATGCCAAGACACTAGTTTGTCTCGTGAGACCTACTAATGCATCGATGAGCTATAGAGGTCTCTACCCTGCACTCTCTAAGTGAAATTCATTGTTCATATGAAAATTTTGAAACATTATATAAACATTCATACTAAAACTAGCATACAAAATGTCAATATTTTAACCAATACCCATGAATGTAATAAAAATAGCACATCCACAGTAAAACATAACTCATTCAATAAAATATGGAAGATTTTATTATAATAAATCAACCTTAATCAAGAAAAATGAATGATATTGACATATATGAAAATAAGTAGTAAAACTATTTGAGAGAAATATCCCCTTTTTCTTGAAAGCCTTTAAAAGTTTAACTATTTATCAAGAGGCTGTTAAAAATAGATTTTTTGAATCAAAGTGTCATGTACCACTTTGAAACATTTAAAAGGAATTTTAATTATAAAACATTAATGTACATATAAATAAATCCTTAACACCATTTTTAAAACATGGACATTAATGAGAAATATTTTAAAGAATAAATCTTTTAAAAATTTAAAATGATATTTTAGTTAGAGTTCCTAACCAAATGAGACATGCTTGAATACAAATAATTGAGGTAATAAAAACATTATAATATCATGAGAATAATGGTATTCATGATATACTATGTCAAATTATAGTATATGGACTATATAAAATTGAATTGGCACATAACAACACAGAAGTCTCAATGGAATGTAAATTGAGATGAAATCCCTTATAAAGACTGTATCCTTAGGTTAAGGATAAATCAATGAAATAATTATGTGTGAAAAATATAAATACACTCAATATGATTCAATATTTAGGGTAATTAAATCATAGGACATTCAAAACCATTCCGATAAAAGAAACACCAATGACTTGGATGTTTAACTCAATGAATGGAAATTGAGTTAAGATTCCTCTTATCATGTTCATATCGATGACTTGAGAATTTTTAAATGGAGTGATTTTGTGTATCAAAAGTACATCCACACAAAGGGGAGTGTAAATTACTAAATAAGTAACTAAATAGTGATTTCACACATAACCATGGAGTAAAATAATCAATGATGTTTGCGTAGAACCCAATGAGTGGAAATTTAAATTAGAAATCCCCTTTACCGATTTGGTAACTTACAAAACATAAACCCCATGAAAGAAGGATCATATAATAAAGATGTAAATACCCCTATATTCAAGTATATTACACAAAGAATAAAATCATGGGTAGTAAATACACCACACAAAACGAAATAGTGGCAATATAGCATGAATCTCATGCGAATAAGAAGTGAGATGAAAACCCATTACCTTGTAATTTTCCTTAGTTGAGGGTACGTTAACCTCCTGTATAATGGTTAAATAATAGTTATTAAATTATAAAAGAACCATATACATTAATATGACATCATATATGATCTTTTAATATTTCTTTGTTAATAATATTTCAGTAGTATCATTGTTTTGGTTGTTAACTGATTTTTTATGTATATGTTTTGTTACGTAATTCATATATTTTATTGATAGGATGTATTTGATTCATATCTGAAATTATATTATGTTCTTAATTATTATTTTTAATCATAAAATGATATTTATTCTTGAATGGTTACAATTGGGAATGAATCTCATCACGTTTGTGGAGACGGTAATCCGTACGTACGCATGAGCAAAAATACCATTATATTGATGGTGAAATCGAATGTAATTGGATGGTATTTCCTATATACCGAATCATTAAAATGCTATATTTATTATTTACATAAATTAAACTCATTATTATACCCAACCAAATAATTTGGTGTTGAATAACAATCTACACCACAACGTGGAGACGGTAAGTTGTACGTACACATGTATGGTGACTTTTTCATTCATAGGATGGATAGAATAATGAATATGGTTCATTAATGAAATATATATTATTATATAAGTTCATTTGCCGAAGCATATATTTTTAGGAATATTATATCAATTAATAATATAGTATTTGTTTTAAAATCTCATTTATGTCATTTTTGAAATTATTTAGTATTTGGTTTCTGTGGAAGTCATTACAATATGATTTCTTTGAAAAAAATAAATTTAATCAACCTTAACATGTAATATTAACCAATAATTTTTTTAATGTATCAAAAGTCTCAATTTACATATATTTTAATATTTATAATATCAATTTTTTTAATCTTTCATTATAGAGTAATTATTGCATCATCATTGTGTCATAAATAAATTTAATTATTTAATGTATAAAAATTATCAATAAAATACCATGGTGTAGGAAATTTTTTTATCTTTCTAATTAACATTTATGGTGGAAATTATATTATGTATAACCCTATATTAAAAATGGTTTATTTATTAAAATTTTAATTTAACACTTTTAACTCTTCTTTAAATAAAATAATAATAAATGTCCTAATACAATCCAAGTGGACCAAAAGGATCATATTTTATTCCTATGGTTGATTTTGTATTAAATACACTAATCAAATATGATTATGACATGTGTTAGGGTAATTATAACATCATTTTTATCTTTAATTGCCCTATTTACTATTAACCATGGTAAATAAAATTCAAAAGTTACTATTCACCAAAATTATTTTCATCTCATTGAACAAAATTTTACCTAATTATGTCAACCATATCTCTAATATTCTATAAATTCAATTCACAGAAGCGGTAAAAATACATTTTTTTTCAAATCTACTAACGTGCCTAGAAGGTGGGTAAAAGAGGTTAAAATATTCAATAAAATTTTATACATCTAATTTTATTATAAAATGACTCCAATGAATTACATTGAACGTATATTGGTATTATGTATCAATTTTTACTTAAAATAAATTAATATAAAATAAATAATTATTTAAATAAAATGTCGGGTTTTAAACAATAACGTAGTGTTTTAACTATTCATCAGAAAATTGAATGTTTCTAGAAAAATACCAAAAAATCACCCTAAGGTAATTTTGATATTACGAATCCAAAAATGATGTCTATTTTACCAAATTCAAAATATTAAAGTTGAATTAATTAATTTAAAATTAATTTCTGTTGTTAAAACCTGAAATCATGTTTTTCAAAAGTAAAAACTATCAAAAGATTGATATGTGTTTATGTACGGTTTATAAGTGAAATTACTTATAATGACCAAAATTTTATTAAATGATAAAAATGTAATATAATTATACATCAAAACCATTAAAATTTATAATTTAACACTATAAATTATTCTGATTAAAAGAGTTGTTTTCAATTAAAATTTAACATCTTTCATTATTCATCAAAATATGAAAGTTATTAGAAAAACACCAAACATTTATCCAAACTAAATTTTTATGTTATAATTATAAATTAGAATTTAATTTAATCAAACTGAATATATAAAAGTGTCAAATATTTTATTTAGAAATTATTTTTTATTAAAAGGTGGAAAAACTGCATTTTTTGAAAAATACTTCTTTTATCTTAAAAATTGTGTTTTTCCTTATATTATGTCTAAGTTACACAAAAGCTGAATGTTAAAATTATATGGGATCTATATAAAATTAAATATTTGGTTATTACTATTTGTAACTGCTTTCTAAATGGCTAGTTTGATAGTTCGTGGTGCACTTGAACTCGGTGTTGCGTACATCACACACTATTATATTATTCAAAGAGAAGTGTACTGTGGAAGTTTGGGGTCTTACATCTAAAACCAGGGGTATGATAAACATTGAAATTGGGGACATTAACCTCTAAGATAACACATGAAAATGAGAGATAATATTGACACCAACCAACTCCAACTTAGGATGCAACATAAAATAAATTCCAAGTACACATTTATAATGTCATATAAGAACTAATACAACTGAAAGAGAAAACTGCAAGTACCAAAGGAAAGTAAAAAAAACAGCAACCAAGATGCTCGAACAACTCCTACAACCCCAAGCTAGTAGTAACCAACATCATATCTATCCTACTCCAAGTGACCTGAAAAAAATTCATATGTACATAGGGCGAGTATTACATTATACTAAGTAGGATCCTCCTCGTATCCTCTCGAGAAAAAATAAAGAAAGAATGCTAAAGCACAATGAAAAACAAGTGAATATAAATCTTCACCTAAACAAGTATAATACGTTCCTAGCCTCACCATGGATACCCTAAACAAGTATCACATAAAATAATATATAATAAAATAAGAAATTTCAAGGGTACCCCGCTACCACTTCCCCACTAGTTTTCCGCCTTTACCCAATATCACACGTCCTATGAATCTCTCTCCAAAAAGGCTTTCCTGCAGACAGCAAGATGAAGCACCACAACATGCCCCTCGGGTAACACAACCACCACATCCACATAACCAAAGTAAATAGGTATAATCTAGGATCCACCACAGCTTGCATAATGTGTGTCATACGGCCGACATTAAAACTCAAGTCATTATAGACCATGTACTGAGTAAGGATCCTCAAGCCATCACATCCTATACACATTACACCTATGATAGTCCATGGAAAACTATATCCAGAATATATGTTTGTGAATAACCAAAATCTATTACATCCCTCTACAAACATATATGGAGAAAAATAACCACTGTGACTACAAGAACAAGAAAATACCTCATGAAGAGAGCGGGGCCAAAGGTGGTATACAACAATCCATCCTGCCAACAAAATGTTGGGGAAAACACCCCTAGGGATCAGAACCCCAAGATGTCATTTTCCCTAACTGATGGGGTGGAGTAGCATATAGAAACACAAAAATTAAAAAATATAATATATATCAAAACCCCATTATGGGAATAACCTAGTATTAGACTCAACTACAACAAACGTCTCTCGGTGTCCTGGTTGCCACTACTAATACTAAGTATCCTATAAACACACATCCATTTAAAGAGATTAATATATTACTTCATTCCCTTTTTATTAGTTTCACTTTACATTAATTAATTATTTACACATAAATTAACTATTTTCAATTCCACATCACATTCCATTATAATTCCAACAAATATCCACAGTTCCTTTGAATTGTAACCTCATCATTGCATCTCATAAATCTCTAACCCCCTAGGTGTATATCATTTATTAATAGCATTATATCTTTACCATATTCCCTAGAATTAAAGAAAAAAATTCTAAGACACCAATAAAAAGGGGATCAACATGGTGAGTATGTGAACTACCTGTCAAGTATTTTCCACCAATATCAAGAGTGAAGACCCATGCATCATCGAGAAGATAAACACAGAAAGCACATGGCATTCCCTATGCATCTTTGCCTCTTTCTGGAAGGAGGGTAAGCACGACCATCTTCCTTCAGTAGTGGGGAAACTAAAGTAGATAAACAACCAACAAGATTTAGAAAACATCTAAACATTCACATAAAACACGTTTCATCATCTATGGTGTCCTCCCTAACACCCACATGCATAAACTTATGCATCTCACCACTCTAGGCATTAATTGTTGCTATAACCAATGGGCCTCCTAGCCCCCACATATCAAAACAACCATCTAGACTGACATCACTACACAATAAGTAGGAAACAAACATCATATAAACTGGGATCTTGGACCTTAATCAAGGCATCCAACCTTCAAACACAATGAGCAGTCATGGCTGAAAACCACAAGGCACCCGGCCTTACAAATAATATGGTAACTCAAAACCCTACCAGCCATTATATTTTTATCAAACATATGGTTCTTTTATACATCTGTAATTAACCAATTTATTATTTATAGTTTCCAACTATAGGTACCCTAAATAGAAATCTATCATAGCTATCAAATATCAATTTAACATGCTTAATACATCAATTTAATTAATATAGGAGTTATTGTCTTTGAATTAGCCTTAAATCCCTTAAAACAAGGCCTTGAATGCATTTTTCTTCAAAGAAAATGCTAAAGGGGTGAAACTGTAGGAACATGTAAACACTGTACACCTACTAATGCTTGAAATATTGTTCAAATTTTTCTCATAGACACCAATGACACTATTCACAAATGAATCATAGACACTGATGGAACTATTCACAAAATGGCTCACCAGCACCAATGGCACTGTTCAAAAAATGACTCACCGACAGCCATGTGATTGTTCAAAAAATGGCTCAACGACACTGATGGAACTATTTACAAAATTAATCACTGACACCCATGGAATTGTTAAAAAAATGACTCACCGACACCAGTGGCACTATTCACAAAATGACTCACTAACACTGATGTCACTGTGCAGAAAGTGACTCACCGATACTGATGGAACTGTTTAAAAAATGGCTCACCGATACTGATAGCACTATTAACAAAATGACTCATATACATTTATGGAACTGCTCTAAAAAAGACTCACCAATGACACAGTTCACAACTGTCTCACCAATGAAACTGTTCAAAATAACAGAAACACTGTTCACAGAACTAGAAATTTGGAAAAGTGTTGGGGATAAGTCACCTTGACCTCCCATAACACCTCATACAGTAGATTTCAACAAATTAATGGACTAGAGAGGCCCGCGACATTACATCAGATACCTCTCAAATCATTATTGTCCTTGAGAATTCAAAACAACCTAAAAGGAAACAGAAAAGAGGTCCAAAAAACCTCCCATTGAGATACTTCTCAAAAGAGATCAAACCACAAGAAGAACACAAAAGACATCCATCTCATAATCACGAAAGGTCTAAATCAAAAAATCGAGCATCATTACAAGAAAAGAGTTAAACATCAAACATCTCTGGGTACTAAGCACGTATATACGACTCACATTCCTAGGTAATCACCTCCATTCCACCGTGTCACCAAAAGACACAAACCAAGGGGATATAACGCCCACATAACACCTTCTCTTAACAGTCTTTGATCTCCACAGGGTGATCCTAAAAGGTCTCATTATCATCAACATCAATCCCTCCCCAACCAATGATGTGAGAGTCATCATGAAGATAATGACAGAGCTGCGAAACATGAAAAAAAATCATGTATCTGACTCATCTATGGGGGATGTGCTACTTGATACGCCACATCTCTAACTTGAGCCAAAACATTGATAGGCCCAACCAACCAGGGAGAAATCATACTCTCATGACTAAAACTTCACTACCCACGACGTGGAGTCACCTTCAGAAACACATGATCCCCAAAATAAAAATTTAAAGGTCTCCTCCTTTGATCGGCATATGATTTGTGATGATCCTGTGTTGCCTTCGTCCTCTCATGAATCACCTGAACCATATCTGTCGTATTCTGAACTAGATTCAGTCTGAGAATTGCTGACTCTCTGACCCCTATCCAGCACAACAGAGAATGGAAATGTCGGCCAATCTAGGATTATAATAGTACCATACTGATGGTGGAGTGAAGTCTATTGTTGTAAGTGAACTCTACTAAGTGTAAGTACCTCATCCATGAACCTCAAAAATCTAGGACACACGAGCACAACATGTCTACAAGAGTCTGGATGGTCTGCTCTGTTTGACCGACCATCAGTGGATTAAAGGAAGTGCAAAGGCATAGTTGATAACCTAAATCATGCTAGATAACTCTCCACAACCTAGAAGAAAAACAAGGATCTTGATCATAAATGATCATCATATGGACTCCGTGGAGTCTCACCACCTCCTCTAGATACTGTCTCGACAAAACTTGCATGGAGCTTGACTCCTTGATCTCTATAAAGTGTGATGATTTTGTTAAATAATACACTACCACCCAAATAGCTTCATGTCCTCCATGAACTCGATGTTAACTAGTAACAATGGTCTATTGATATGTTCCCTCACTTCCACTGTGGAATATCTAACAGTTGGAGAAAACCACTGGGGATACGATGCACGAAATTCACCTTTTGACAGACCAAACATGAAGACACAAACTCTGTAATTGCACTCTTCTTCCCAGGTCACCGAAATTGACTCTTAAAATATCTATTCATCTTATTCATTCTAGGATGTACTGCTAAATGCGAACAATTTAACTCTCTATGAAAGGTCTCTCACATCGGAAAATGAACAAAAATCCTTCCTTAATATTACACTCAGTGTTGTTCATCCTCAAACCAACCATCAAGGGCCTCTCCACAAACAACTCGGTCTCTCCATACCTCCACCTCTAGATCCCCCAACTAGTACTCTTCCACATGCTACACGAGATATGACTACATGGTCTTCTGAAAAAGACAACATCTACCCCAAAATTCTATCATAACAAGATGTAATGATGAAATTTCTTCCATCACTATCCAAAAATCCCCAGATTCATGCACTGAATCACTACGTGACTTCATGATCAGCGCATTAGCTATAAAATTCCACTGTCTTAGGGTATACAAGATTTTAAAGTCGTATTATTATAAGAACTCCATCAGATGACACTACTACAAGTTCAAGTCACGCTGGGAGAAAACACACCTCTAGCTCTTATGATTGGTGAAAATCACAAAGTGCTACTTAATGAGGTAATGTCTCCAAAAAATCTTAGAAAACACCATAGCTTCCAAATCAAGATCATGGGTGGCATATTTAGGTTCATGGGAACACAACTACTGAGACCCATAAGAAACAACTGATCTTTGATGCATCAGAACACATCCTAACCTGAGACATGTGGCATCACAGAAAACATAAATCTGAACTCCCTCTACTGGAAGGTAATGAACTAGAGAACTTACCAAATTCTCCTTCAAATACTCAAAATCTTCCTGAAACCAATCAGTCCACATGAACACTTGATCCTTCATGGTCAAAGATTTTAGAGGATTTTGAACCCGAGAGAAATCGGCTACGAACCTCTTGTAGTAGCCTGTAATACCAAGCAGACTTTGAACCTCTACCAATATCTTGGGGGATTCCCAAGACAAAATTGCTTCTATATTCAATAGATCCACTTATAATTCATGATGGGAAACCATATTACACATGAAAAAAGCTTATTGAGCCAAAAAATCATACTTAGACAACTTCCCAAACATATCATGTTGACAAAGAACTCCCAAAACGGCATGTTAATGCTCTGTATGCTTTTTCTCAGACACAGAGTACAAAAGGATGTCGTCAATTAAAACCACTAAGAACATATTCATGAAATCATGAAACACAATGTTCATAAATCCCATGAAAAAAACTGGAGCATTCTTCATACCAAATGACATTACAATGAACTCGTAATGCCCATAACGACAATGGAAAATAGTCTTCAGGATATCGTCATCCTTCATATGAATCTGATGATATCTTGTCCGCAAGTCGATCATTGAGAACAAAATTTCACCTATTATTTGATTGAATAAATCATCAATCCATGGAATAGGATATCAATTATTCATTTTCACATTATTTAAGCAACGATAATCGATACACAACCGCAAACATCCATCAACCTTCTTCACGAACAAAACTGGTGCACCCCACAGTGACACACTCGGCCGAACAAAACCTCATTGT
Source organism: Viscum album (assembly GCA_963277665.1). Classification (NCBI taxonomy): domain Eukaryota; kingdom Viridiplantae; phylum Streptophyta; class Magnoliopsida; order Santalales; family Viscaceae; genus Viscum; species Viscum album. The sequence goes on along the minus strand of OY728131.1, from coordinate 507,381,428 downwards.
AATAGACGATCATACAATATACATATCTCACATAACTCAGAAGGGGCTATCCTATATATATACATAGAGATAGGAGATTCCCCTGGCTGTAGATCGATCCCAAAATCAATCTCTCTTCGAGGGGGTAATGCTACAACCTATTGTGGAAAGACATCAAGGTAATCTTCTATGACCCTGGGAAACACCAAATTCTGGACCTCTGATGAACTTAGTATAAGCTAAACCATCAATAATGACATGGACAGAACACACCTATGACTCATATGGGGGTTTTGATTTCCAATAAACACAACTGGCTCTCCATCGGCATCGAAGAACACCACCTACCTTTAGAATTAATCTACAAAATCTTGCACCAAATACAAAAGATCCATGCTATGGATGACTTCATATGGTTGTATCTGTAAACATAGAAAATATCCCCAAGAATAGTGTTGCCCCAACTCTAACTCATAGTCTCTACATACGTCAAACTAGTCAGATCAACCTACAACTGGCTTAGTCAATGCAAAGGGCACTGCAAGCCTCCATACCTCTATTCTCAATGAATGGACATAGGCAGGTGATATGAAGGAGTGCGTTGATCCTGAATCAAACAAGGAATACACCCAAGTAGAAAACATAAAAATGGTACCTCCAAAGACATCTGGCTTGCCTGGCGATTGCAATGCTAAAGCATGAAGCTGACCACGACCTCATCAACAACCTCTCTGACCCTAATGACGACCACCACCACACCCACACTATTCTCTCTGAGGATAGGGAATGTCATAGGGTTGTATTATACCTTCCCCATCCACTCTCTACTGATCCATAGCTGGAAAGACATGATACTGCTACCTCGGATGGAACTGCCTCAACAAAGGAACCTAGAGAAGTACACTTGGTGCACGAAGATAGATCTGAAAGGTTGGGAACTCTCACTTCTGATGACCTCATTTTCCATAAGAAAAACAAGTGTCTGATCCCTTGGCATAGGCTTGAGAGCTGCCGCACACAGAGAAACCAGATTCTGAGGGATGGGACCTAACCCTGGGTGAACGGAAACTCTTATGCCCGGAAAAATAGGAACCCCAGACCACAACTCTACTTCACGAGGAATCATGATGACTCCCCACTCATAACGATCCAGGTCTACCAACTTCTTCTCAACAACCACTTACCTCCCCATTACCTAAAGACATGCCTTGAACATAAAAAAGGTGACCTGAAACTAGATCTTTGGATGAAAATACTCTTCAAAATGCCTCTCCCTAGCCTCCTAATCTTGCAACAGGTATGAAGCATATCGTAAAAGGTTCTTGAAATATATTGAAAACTCTCACACACTAGAGATCTCCTATTTAAGGGTAAGAGGTTCCTTGCGACTTGACTCCTTCACAGTAGAAGAATGAAAATCAACTCTAAACATGTATCGAAACTCATCCCATAAGATCGCCAACTCCTTACGATCCCCGATGAATAAGAACCACCACTGCCTCACCACCCCACACAACATTGTCAAAAACAAAGACACATTGTGCTCCTTCCAAGAATGTATCAAACTGAAGGCCATCTCAACCTCCTCCAAACAGTATTCTGTGAATGCATCTGAAACATATCCCTTATACTTTTTCAGAACCTGGCTTTGAAACTCTTAGAATGTCCTCCAAGTATTTTCATCTTCAATCTCTACCCTGCAACAATTTTCTATCACATCTTGCAAGACATCTTTTTCACGAATCTAATGAGGACGTAGACTAGAATCCATACCTATAAAATAAAAAGAAGTTAGATATTCTAAACCTAGAATATAGAATAATAAACATTAATTAATTAATTTTTTTCTTTTTTCATTTTATATTATCCTATCTCAAGGTCTACCCATTAAAACAAAGGCATAATGAAGAAGGACACATGATATTTTCCTAGGAATTTACCCTGTATCTAGTATCACCTCGTTTAGTAACCACTGTAAACTTAATGGTCTGTGCATCATATAACATGGGTCCTTAAATTCCTATGTCTCATCCAGTCTCTAGTATTTACATACCTTGCTAAACTTTAATAACATTGTTTCCCTACCAACCCATTCAACCTCATGTGTACCTAACACCACACTCTATCCTATCCCTCAATAAGACCTCTGATACCACTCTTTCAAAACCCCCTCCCCACAAGGTGTACCACTCCTGGGTTCACAATGTGATAAGGGAGATAATGAACCCCCCGAGTCTCACCTCCAGTAGGCCCCGAGTTGGTGATTAGCACTGAGGTTATGGTAAACACCAAAATGAGAGGCATTACCCTATAAGAGAACACATGAGAAAGAGAGATAATACATACATCAACCAAATACAACTCATGATACAATATAAAATGTATCCCAAGTACACTTATGTAATTTCATGCAAGGACTACTAAAACCGAAAGGGAATACTGTAAGTACCAAAGGAAAGTAAAAGCAACAGCAACCACAAAGCCCAAATAGCTCATGAAACCCCAAGCTAGTAGTAACCAGACTGATCTCCAACCTACTCCAAGTGACTTTAAAATAGTTTATATGTACGTTGGGTGAACATAATAGTATACTCATTAGGATCCTCCTAAGAGCCTCTCATGCAAAATAAAAGAAATCATGCTAAATTATATTGAACATCAAGTGAAACTAAAATTTCACCTAAACATGTATAATAATTTCCTAGCCTCACCATGGATACTTTGTACAAGTATCACATATAAGAGTATTTAATATAATAAAGAATATCAAAGGTACCCCGCTACTACTTCCCCGCTGGTTTTCCACTTTTCCTCAACATCGCACGTCCTAAGAATCTCTGTCCAAAAAGGCTTGCCTACAATCACCTGGGTGAAGCACTACAATATGCACCTCATGCAACAAAACCACCACATCCATGTATCCAAAGTAACCAGGTGGTTTTCAAGAGCCACCACAACTCGCATAACGTGTATCATATGTCAGGTATTAAACCTCAAGCCATTATAGACCATATTCCAAGTAAGGATCCTCAAGCCATCACAACTTATACACGTTACACCTATAGTAGTCCATAAGAAAAAATATTCAGAATAGATGTGTTTGAATAACCACAAGACTTTAAATCCTTTTACTCCCATATATGGGGAAAAGTAACCACTGTGCCCACCAGCACAAGTAACTACCAAATGAAGAAAGCAGGGATAAAGGGGTAGTCAGCCATCCATACTACCATTGAAATGTTGGGGAAAACACCCCTAGGGCTAAGAATCACCGGGATGTCAGTTACCCTAACTGACGAGGTGGAGTAGAGTATAGAAACCCAAAAATTAAAAAATATAATATATCTCACAACTACACTAAGAGATTATCCTAGTATTAAACTCTACTGCAACTAACACATCTTGATCTCCTGGCTGCCACTTTTAAGACTAGGTATCCTATAAGAACCAAACCATTAAGAGAGATTTATATATTACTTCATTCTATTTTTATCAGTTTCACATTACATTAAATAATTATTTAAACATTAATTAACAATTATCAATTCCACATTGAATTCCATTATCATTCTAACCAAGATACATAGTTTCTTTAAATCGCAAACATAGCATTGTGTCCCAGCAAGCTCCAACCCCATTGGTTAAAATAATTTATTAAATCATTTATTAACAAAATTATTAAATTTTCATATTCATAAGAATTGTAGAAAAACATTCTAACCTACCAAGTACAAGGGTATCAACACGGTGAGTAGGTGAACTACCCGTTGAGTCTTTTCCACCTATAGTAAGAGAAAAGACCCATCCATCCTTGAGAATATAAACACAGAATGCACGTGGAATAACCCATGAATCTTCACCTCTTTTTCAAAGGAGGGTAAGAAAAACTAGCTGCCTTGAGCAGTGGGTAATGTAAAGAAGACAAACAAACAACAAGATGCCGAAACATCCAAATATTCACATCCAACCTCTTTCATCATCATCGGTGTCCTCACCGACACCCACATGAATAAACTGATGCATCTCACTAATATATGTGTCAAATTCTACCACAAACAATGGGCCTCTCTACCCCTACATGTCCCAGTAGCCATCTAGGCTCACATCAATGCACAATTAGTAGAAAAAAAACATCATATAAACTGGGATCTTGGCTCTTAAACAAGTTATCAAACCATAAAACATAATGAGCACTCATGGCTCCATAGTGCAATGTACTCAGCCTTACAAGCAATAGGGTAACTCAGAACCCTACAATTCATTACCTATTTATCAAAATTTGTGTTCTTTAATCCATCTGGAATTAACTGATATATTATTTGTAGGTTACAACTATGGGTAACCAAAACAGAAAACTATCATTTATATCAGAAATAAATTAAACATGATTACTACATAAATTTGATCAAAATAAAATTAGAACAACAAAAGACATATTCATTTAAATGCCTCTTTATCTTTGAAAAATAATTAAAATTACTCTCAGTTTATGTTTTTTTACTAATTTCTTGTCTGGAATAGAATGATAAACAAGGAAAACATCTATATCACACTATATATCAAGGCAAGAGGCAATAATATACAATCGATACAAAATTATTTATTTGGTTTAAATATTCATTATGTTAATTCCATTTTTATCTAGTGGGATAAATCATACTAACTCTATAGATGCACGTAAAATAATAAATAATAAATGAATCTACTACCTCAAAATGTTATTGACTTTCTTTACCCGAGAAACATCCACACAACCTATCATAATCAACTCCCTTATGACCACTTCATCCACCAGAGGACTCCACGACACGACCGCACAAACTATAACTCAATAAAACTCATTTAGGAACATAGATAACACATTCTATAACATGAAAAGGAGAAACATGAAAAGGAGAATCAAAGAAAACATATGAATAGATGTTGATCAAACCTTCTATCGATGACAAATTGATACTTGATACTTGCACCAAAATGGGTGTGCACATGTAGCAGGAAAACAATTCAAGGGAATTGATCCAAGGATTAAGGTTCTATCACACAACTAGAATTGTAAGAAGGAAAGGTTTTAGAATCTATAAACAAGGGAAAAGAATGTTGAAAAAGGGAAAAAGATATCTCATCCCTTTAGAAGATTTAATGGAGTAGCGGTTTAAGATACGCTGGATTTTCCATTAAAATCAGATCTCATTAAACCATGCAGTTTGACCAAGTAAAGGCATACCGAGCCTTAGGAAAATTAATATAGGATTTATGGTCATTGAATAGAACTTAAATCTATTAAAATAAGACCTTGAATGTGTTTTTCGTCAAAGAAAATTTTAAAGGGGAGAAATTATAGGAAGCTGGAAACACGGGACAACTACCGATGCTAGAAACATTGTTCATATATGTCACACCGATGCCAAAGACACTGTTCACAAATGACTCAATGACACCAATGACACTGTTCATAAAAAGACTCAACAACCCCGATGGCACTATTCACAAAATGATTCACCGACAACAAAGTCACAATTCACAAAATGACTCACTGACACCGATGAAACTATTCAAAATATGACTCATCGACATCGATGGCACTATTCACAAAATGACTCATCGACACCGATGGAACTTTTTCCAAAATGACTCACCAACACCAATGGATCTATTCACAAAATGTCTCAGTGAAACCAATGGAACTGATCACAAAATGACTCACCAACATCGATGTCACTCTTCACAAAACGACTCACCGACACCAATGACACTATTCATAAAATGACTCGCTGAAACCGATAGAACTGTTCACAAAATGACTCACCAAAACTGATTGCACTATTCACAAAATGACTCACTAACAATGATGAAACTATTCAAAAAATGACTCACCAACACCAATTGCACTGTTCATAAAATGACTCACCGAAACTGATGGTACTGTTCATAACACGACTCACTAACACTGATGACATTGTTTACAAAATGACTCATTGAAACTAATGCCGTTGTTCACAAAATAACTCATCGATGACACTTTCCCCAACTGTCTCACTGATAAAATTATTCACTAACCTAGAAACACTCTTCACATAACTCTACAATTGGTAAACTGTTGTGGATAGTCACCTTGACCTCCTAGAACACAGTAGAAACTAGATTTCAGCAAAGGAATCGACCAGAGAGGACTGATCCATTAATGAAACCACTAATCAAGGAATATGTTTCATGAGATATGCTATATGATATATTTATAGTGATAATGAACCTGGTTCTTAGATTTTATGGGCCCATATGTGTCTATTAATAATATTTCCTCTCTTAAATTTCCCTTGAGAAGTGTTAGGGACCAACTAGTACCAACACCTAGGAGGGTGAAACTATCACAGGGAACCATCAAAATTGCACACACTCAATTAGCAAAATTTGCATCCAAAATTCTATTATCTACCCATAGTTCGCATGACATGAAATAAATATAGTAGTTTAACCAACCAAGTAATAAATGAATTAAAAAAACATAATCAATATCTATCACCTCACCACCCACTCCCTCATAAACAATATCCACTTCATTAATCCTAAAAACCCACATTATTCAAACACAAACCATAAGGGAATGAAAATAAATAAAATTGGGTATAAAAAAGGCCTCATATACCTCTCAATGATTTCTTTTAAAAAATTCAAATGGGAATTTATAATAAAAGTATGGATAAATATTCAAATACCTTATCCATTTTACATAATCCAATTTAAACATTCATTTAAAATCCATTAAAACGAAGAACACACCATTTAAATTCATAATGTACCATTTTAATGAAAATAATCACATTTAATGTGTTATAAATGAATTTTCATAATGGGATTATCACAAATAAACTTTCATTTCAGAGAATCATTTGAAATTCATAAAATGTAACTTTTATACAAAGCCAAAAGTTTATGGGAACAATTTTAAAATACTGCACAACATCCCATAGAGTTACACATTAAATAAAAACGAAATTTATAAAACTCTAATGAAAAATGAATTGTAAAGGAAAGTGATTTCACAGAAACACCGACTCAAATTTTCCGAATCAAGGCATAACATGCCACCATTCATAATAAACACTTGAATAAGAAAAGAACTCACACATAAAAGATATAAAAAATCACTAGGATAGAATCAAACCAAATTTGAAACCTATTAAGAATTTTTTTAGGTTTCTAAGAGAAGGTGAAACCAATTTGAAATAGAATAAATAAAGAAAGTGGGTGAAAGAAAAATAAAATCATTAATAAATACCTTATAATCTTCCTGATAAAGGAAGAGAGCCAAAAAGTATAGAAGAAAGGAGTAGTAGCTCTCCTTGAGATCTTAAGAGGGATTGAACGAGGAGTGAGAGGGAAGAGTATAAGACAAATGTTAAAAATTTAGAAGGGAAAATGTGTAAAATAATAATTAAGTATTTTTTGGTAAAACCATAATTTTTGGATTCATGATTTTCTAAATCGTACACCAACCATGAAGGTTCTACTTTGTAAAATATCCCTTTGATTAATGTTCATCTATATGGTTAGAAGTAACAATGTGGTAGCTATGTGAGACTACACTAACTCGAAAAATGAACTATAATATTTATGGGATGGCCCATATAGATGGAAAAACATTGAAAAGACTATGGAAACTAGCAATTTCAGGTATGTAACACAATCTACACAATTTTCACAAGGTTACTACTAATCATGAAAAAACCGTGTAACACCCAAAAACTATATGAAATTTTAAAATTAAAGCTCCAAAATCCCTAGAACATAAAATAACTCAGAATAATATATAATAACACAAAATAGATATCAAATATAACATTGGGTGTATTAAATTTAACTTTTATGCAATTTCTACTCCTATAAAGTCCTCAATCAATATATAAGGAAACAACATAGTAACTCTACACCTGATCCCTTAACCAAAACTAATCATACAAAATCATAGAAACAACAAAACCCAATTATTGAATAAATTTCAAGGTTTTCATGAAAAATGGGTCCACAACCACTTATCAAAAATTTTAAAGGGGATCAAGTTTGACAAAGAGTCCTTCCATTATTTGGATTTCATCTAAAAGGGTGATATGTAGGGATGATTCTCCTAGAAAGAAAAAACCACTACTGAGAAGTAACATTCTCATAATAATGCAATGAATATGACATCATAAAACAACCACATTAAATGATCCATAAGAAATGGATCCAATCCCCATGAAAAATTCCACCCAAAAAAACATTTGTTTATACAAAAAATGATTCCATTATACCCTCAGTGGTTCTGTTAAAACTCCTTAACCCCAAAACAAACAACCTGAAAAACCACAAGAGACCCAAAAAAAGTGTGACATGGGTTAATACTTAGGTCAAAAGAGATGGTAAATGGGAATCAAAGGACCCCCTAAATTGAAAATCACTCATGGTGAACCCAAGAAAGGATAAACAAAACTTCATCTAGTTCATAAACTAAACAAGTTCATAACAAGTCCTAGTAATCCAAAAACCCATGGTATTTCCTATTACAAACCACAATTTTCCAATCTAATACATTATAACCAACAAATAGGATTCCATCATCCACCCAAAACCATAAAAAACATATCCAAAATTCTAAAAAATATTCCAACGAAGTTCTAAATGATAACATTTAACTAGAAGGACCTCAAAATCATTTATAGAATCCAAATCCACCAAAAGAAAACCCAAAAAAATAATTATATCTAAATCAGACAATCCTTGAGACTTTTTCTAATGGTTTAGCTTATAATCCTATTAAGAGGGACGAAGTAGCTACAAAGGAGATATTTCTTTGGATATTTCCAGAAAAAGGACATAGAGTGGACCAAAATTACTACACTAAAAGGACATGAGTGATATCATCTTACCAAATGGGAAAACAAGGCCCTGATAATATTTACCCCCAACACTTCCAATTTGGGCTTGTGTAACTAATTATCCACTCCAGGAAGGATACCTTCGTATCCAAATGTTGGAATCAAGGTGGTACCCATCATTGGTTTCCTTGACTGATCAACTTTACCCCAAATGTCCTCCTCATCCATCTCCTTAAAAAACATTAATAAAAATCGAAACACGCATGATCTGATGTCTAGGTGAAGTATTCATACCAAACTAAATTCTCTATCTTAGAGATATTTCTGAGAAAAACCAAAAATATAACCCCCAATGATAATAATATTGATAAAAATCTAGTAAATGTGCACAAAAAACTGATAAGGAACAAATAATCATCAAGACATTTGATTTGGACCATTGAGAAATCCATCAAGAACTCTCAAATTTTAGCAGTATTGAGAGAATTTAGGATTATATCAATTATTTCTAGACACTTAAATACCTTATACAAACCGTTATATTTGTACAAAGTGGGAAGATACCGATTTAAGAAGTATAATATGGGGTTACATAGTGAAATGGGTTTGAGTCAACCACTCTATTTGGAGTGTAGGTAGAGTTTGTAACTGGATGGATAATTTTAAATGATGAGTGTATTATTTAGGAGTATTATCCTTAACAACAATTCTTATAATTTCTATCGTAAACAATTTGGGAGTCAATATATAAAATACAAAATACATTAACACAATCATGTTATGTATCAAAACACTGAATGAATAACCCCGTTATCAACCAAGGTTCAAATAAAATCAAATAAACCACAAAAAACCGGGCATACCAAAACCATCAATATTTAATAAAAACTTGAAATCCAATTTTACAATGGAAAAAATTTAACAAAAGAAAAACGTCTTCTAAAAATAACTAACCTTGGAAGTATACACCACTCCATTTAAAGCTATATTAAATAAAATATCATTAACCTCATGAAATAATTTCAAAATGAGAAGAGTTCACTTAAAATATTTATGTAAAATAAATTTCCACATTGAAATATTTTTCAACAAACCATGATAAAATCAACCATGATATAAAATATGAAAGGATATCTAAGGGAAATCCATTTTAAATAACCATCCAAAATGGTTTTTGATATCATAGATTCCAAAAATTTCCCTTTTAACACAGAAAAAACCACTTCAGCCATAATCACCCCAAAAATGGCACATTACAACCATGAAAAAATTATTAACCAAACATGAAAACATATCACAAGACCATCCTTTATCCTTTTCATAACAACCAATCAATAAATTTTAATAGATAATCATGATACCTAAATAAAAAAATAAATCAAATAGAGAACTTTTCTTGATATGGATGCATGTTTTTACTACCCATGTACTAATCATGAAACTATTCCAATTAAATTTTTGTATTTCAGGAGTTGGTTTCTACATGGTTTATTAGGCCATACATATTGACCGAACATATCTAATTCTAATAAAAATTCAATATCAAAACTTTAAAGACAATCCCCAAGGAAAATCACAGAATTCTTGTGTGGATTTGATAAAGATAATATTTTCATATATTTTATTCTCTAATTAATTTTCATTAATACCAAGATTTTTTTTATTTCAATGGGAATTGTAAAATTGTTTTTTTAGGAATAATTTGAGATCAATTGTAAAAATATAATAATTTTTGAATTTAATTTATTTTCATATCAGCTTAGTACTTTGGGCATAAATTTTTCTAACCTAATCTAAATTGAGTAATTAATTTTTAACCTTCCCAGTTTATTAAAATATATTTCATTAAAAAGCACATAATTTTGAATCTAATAATATGAGGCCAAAATGAAGCTCAGAATTAGGTCTTTAATTCTATGAACATTTTGGATAAATTTAAAATATGGGCCAATATAAAACAAATAATCAATCCAAAAGAGCTATAATTTTTATGAAAAAGTAAATAATCATAAAGGAAAAAACTCATTTATTAAGGCTTTTTTAGATTAAACCATCTCTAAGGCCAAATATTTATAGGAAACTTGAGTATTATAATTTGATGAGTGTGGATATCCAGAAAGGTTCACTTTAGTATTATAGTCATAACATATTTTATACATAAACAACAAAGCCAAAATTGATTGGTTTAGAATTTAGGTTATAAATGAAAAACATTCAAGAATACCAAATTTTATGATGTGAAAATTAGATAGAGAAATGATTCAAAAACATTTAAAAGATAAATTTGGATCCAAAATGATCCACCCCTCATGCCTATAAATTGGTATTTTTTTCTCACTTCAAAAGATTTATCCATTTAAGAAGTTGAGAGGGAAGATTTTTATTGTAGAAGTGTTATCTATTTTTTATATATATTAGATTTATTTTCTTTAGACCATATATATATATATATATATTATTTTTTTCCCATTCGGTTTTTATATCTCCATGAAAATGTGGAACTAACTTTAGAACTTTTTCTAAGTAAATTATATGTGATGTTTTGAGTTTATTATGATTCAATATTACTGATTATTTTATTCTTGGAATTTAAATAGTATTTAAACTAATTAAATTGAGTGTTCACCCTATTTTATCTGATATTTTCGTCTTCTTCATTATTTATAAATATTTTTAGCCTTTATTTTTATAAGTCATGCATGTATTGGAGTATGACTTGGATAATATTGGTCAATTAATAGGTCTTTTAGATGAATCTAGGAAGAGTATTTATAAATATATATAGTGTCAGTGTAAGGTAAAAAATTCCAATAGGAGGGTGTTTAGTGATAGGCATGAACATAAAATTGGGTAGAATATTGAGAATATAATTTAATAAACAAGTATAGATTTGCTATTAAATCCCTAGGAAAACATATATTTCTCACTGAGTTATTTTAGTTTTGTTTTTTTTCTTTGTGTTTTATTATTCATTCATATATATATATATATATATATATATATTTCATATTTATTTTTAAACATACATTTATATTAGTAGTATATTATAGATATAAATTTCAATAATAGTTGAATGGTGTGTGTGAGTGGTCTCCTGGAGAGATCAACCTTGGGTGTTCACTTTACTATATTTATAATTACACAATTTTTTTTCATAAAAAAATAAATTGGGTCCAAATGAAAATCAAAATTGGTTCCTTGAAATGTATGGAAATTTTGGTTGAATTTTAAACATGGGCTAATATCTCACAATGAAAACAACCCTGTGAGATCTAATTTTAAAGAAATTTAGATTAGAGGATGGTAAAAATTCATTGAATGTGGATTATTTATATTCAATCGCCTTCAAAGAAATAATTTCATCGGAAACTGGAGTATTTGAATTTTTGGAGTCTTGACTGAAAAAAAGTTTACTTTAGTAATCTCATCATAAGAACAGCTACCCATGGACAAAAAGGATAAACATTTATTGTTATATATAAAGATAAAGATGAAAAAAACTCAATAATGACACTTTTCTGAATTAAAAATAAATGGGGAAATGATGCATGAACCTTTGAGGAAGAAATTTGGATCTAAAATTATTCACCCAACTTTCCTATAAATTTGTTCTTCTACCTCATTTCAAAAGATTTATCCATTTTAGAATATTGGGATGATGTATTTCTATTGTAATAGTATGATATATTTTCTATATATACTAGTTTAGTTTTCTTCTATTCATATATTTTGTTTTATTTATTATGTTAACCTGTTGAGTTTTTATATCACCATGAAAATAGGGGAAAAAATTAGGTGCATGTTTGAAGGAAAGTGGAAGTCATTTTTTGAGTTTATTATGCTTGAGTATTTCTCATTATTTTATTATTATAATTTCAACAATATTTGAATTTATTACAGGGAGTTTGAAACCTATTTTCTCTAATATTTTTATCTTATTCATTTTTTTATCAATATTCCTTTCCATCTTTATTTAAGTCATGCATGTGGTATATTGTGGATTAAATAATGTTGGTCAATGAATATGTCTCTAAGAGTACTTTAGGAAGTGTATTTTCCTACAATTATAGTGTTGTTGTGTTGTAAAAAAAATCTAATATGAGTGTGTTAAGTCATAGGTTTCATATCAACATTGGATAGAATATGGATATTATAATTTAAAAAATATAGATAACATCACTGTGAAACCCCTATGACAATATCTATTTCTCACCACATAATTATGTTTTTATTTCTTAATTGTTTTTTCATTAATTCATAAATTTATCTTTATCATATTATTTTTTATATCCCCCATTATATTAGCATTATATTATAGTAGTATATTCTAGTTATAAATAGTCATAATAGGATAATGGTGTGTGTGAGCTACCTCCTTAAGAGATACACCTTGGGAATGTACATTAATACATTTATAGGTACATAATACAGTTTTTTTTCATTAATTACCAAACAAAAATTTGGTTCCAAATGGAGATCAAAATTGGGCCCTTGAAATCTATGAACATTTTGGATGAATTTAAAATATGGGACAATATCTCACAATGAATCAAAGTAAATGATATCCAGTTTTTGAGGATGTTTGATAAGAGGACAATGGAAAATTAATTTAAATAGGATTATTGAGATTAAACAGTAATAAAGGCCATAAATATATGTGAAACTATAGTATTAGAATTTAAGGAATCCAGATAGCTAGAAATGTCTATATTAGTATTCTGGTTATAAATTTAGCTACACTATGACAATGAAGATAAAATTCTGTGGGATGACATTAAATACTGAGAGAAAACACATTCAAGAATACCCATTCTTGTGACCTGACCATGAAATGAAAAAATGATTCATTAACATTTGAAGGATAAATTTGGATAAAAAACGATCCACCACTCAAACCTATAAATTTTTACTTCTACCTCATTTTAAAAGAGTTATCCATTTTGGAAGCTTAGAATGGTGGATTATTATAATAATAGTATTATATGATTTCTATATAAATTAGTTTATTTCTCTTCCACTAAAAAATTTCGTTTTTTTATATTCCCCCATTAGATTTTTATCTCTCTATGAAAATAGAAAACTAACTTATGTTATTGTTTAAAGGAAAGTAGTAGTGATGTTTTGAGTTCATTACACATGAATGTACCACATTATTTTATTCTTATAACTTAACTTTTTTTCAAATTTATTCTAGTGTGTTTTTATTCTATTTTTTATACTATTGTTCAGTTTTTCCTTATTTATCAATATTTAATTATTTTATTATTTAATTCATGTATATAGTGGAGTATGTAATGTCCCGGCCCCGGAATCCACACGACGGGTGCCCCGAACCCAGTTGGTCACATGAAATCAAGCGCATTTCCCAAAATTCCAGAGGATGCTGACTAACAGCGAGGGGCAATGACTAATATTGGGGAAACAATTCCCTCATTTTTCAAAGTGTACCACAGCGGAAAAATATAAATATACAACAGTAGAAGCAGTAAACAATATAACCACGAAATGGAAAATAGGAGTAAGATAACTAGAATTCATACATATATGATGATTCAATATTTCTTATATCTAATAAAGTATTTAAAACAAGGTACACTACAATCTAGAATAATACAATACAAGGTAAAAGTACAACAAAGAAAAACAGAATAGTGTAGCATGAACTCAGCAGCATCACAAGCCTAAGCTTGGTCCCATGCTCTCCCATTCCTCCACAACAATCAAGTACCTTAATAGGGACTCTTGATTTTATCAACAACTACAGCAATATAATCTGTTTGGGCCCAAGACATGATCCAAACAAGGTGTGAGAAATAAATCCCAGTAGAAAACCACTAATGGCCCCTGCCCAACTATCAGTGAAAATGCGGAACAGAGTGTACAATAATGTAAAGTAGTAAAATAGGAAGTTCTCAAAATTAACTATCCTATCAATTACATTTCCATTTTAATAATCATTTAACAGTTCCAAGCCTGTGGTTTAGCTTGGCAGGTATAACCTAGGAAATCACAATAGTGAATACTCAAAGTAACCAATGTACATAGAAATACAAGTCCTTACCCTCAGGAAAACCGAATCGAAACCCTCAAGATACTGCTCATAGTCATAATGAATATTGACCTCAGGCATACAAGATGTCTCCCACAGGCACAGAAGCTACTGCTCATAGGCATAAGAAATGTTACCCTCATGCTAAAAAACATCGCCTTGAGGCTTAACATAATATTTCCCTAAGGCATTCCATAAAAAATCAAGTAACTTGGTTGATCCCCACATACAAACGAGCAATATTTTATATTTTCCCTCTCAAGAAAACTTAACACATGGTTATAATCATGGTATACTCATCGGTATCCTGGCCAAACAACTAAACAAGGGAAACACACCAATGGGGTGTCCATGGATCCAAGAAATGATCCGAAACAGTAGTTTATATTTATCATTAGATTATCTATGAAATTCTAGATATATTATCAAATAAGGCCTCAAACACATGACACCCCGAACATGGGCTCGTGGCACAACGATACAAAAAATCAACTCAACAGTTGGAAATAAACACCAGACCACCTACGTCGATCTTCATGGATTGATATACATGAATGGCGCATCCTGAAATTTCCTAGAATAACATAGATCTGGGATAAAAGTTCATCTGTTCAAACTCAAATAACTCACCCTCAAGAAATAATTGGAAGAAAATGCTCAAAGAAGAGGGAATGTCTTACCCACGTGGTCCAAACGTGATCGTCGGTGAAGGAATCAGAGTCCCGGTGTTCGGTCGGGAGCTCATCCAAGGTCTGACCTTCTCTCCCATGGCCTCCCGATGTTCTAAGATTCCTATGATGAAAGAGGAGTCTGATACCAATTTATTACAAAAAAACTACACGACATGTACTCTCAAGTACACAGTGTGTACTTTCCATTTTTTAAGTGTTCCTTTGGAGTCTAATTTTAAACGCCAACTGTTCATCCATCTGCATAATTACACGGTGTGTATCTCTAAGGACACGGTGTGTACTACTATTCTGCTAGCGGTCACTTCCACCACCTTAGTGTTCACCTATCGACTGATTACACAACATGTATATACTAAGTACATGGTGTGTAGTCAGTTTTTACACCCTTCATCTCCGATAGGCCTAAAATCCCTGTATACTCTTCTCACATGACCAAAATACATGGCATGTGGAAAAGTACATGGTGTGTAGCCACAAAATTTGGGATTTTCCCCCATTTTCCTTAGTTTCGTGAAAAACCATAAGGAAAAATAAAAAGAAGAAACTCGTACCTCAAGAATAAGAATTGGGTTTTTATAAACTTCTCCCTTTAAATAAATTCATCCCCGAATTTTCCTTCCAAGGGTGGTGAAGATAAAGCAGAGAACAACTCTAAACCCTGAGCACATACGTCGGCCTCCCACTCCCAGGTTTTATCCTGCACTCGACCATGCTGCCATAGCACCCATACAAGAGGAACTGACTGGCCTCAGAGAACCTTCATGCACCTATCAAAAATACAAATTGGATGATCTTAAAAGGATGTATCTACCTCATGTTCAACCTCCTCAGGTTGAAAAACGTGATACAGGACTGAGTGATAATGGTGTAGCTGAGACACGTGGAAGACATTGTTCATGGCTCAGTACCTCTGTGGTAACTACAACCTATAGGCAACTGGCCCGACTCTCTCCAAGATCTCAAACGTCCCACATACCTCGGTCAAATTTTACCCAATCTCATGATTCTTCTGTGTCCAAAACTTAGTGAAACAAGGATGAAATTCTAACCCTGACCACAAATTCCAAGGGTCATCTACGGCGATCAGCATAAGATTTATGACGAGACTATGTTGTATCGATTCTCTTATGAATCAACTGGACCTACTCTGAAGTCTCCTACACAAGACATAGTCCCTGTAAAGCTACCTCGCCTGCCTCCAACCAACACAAGGGTAATTGGTATGACCTACCATATAAAGACTCCTAAGGTTCCATCTCAATAGTTTCCAAAAAACTATTATTATAGGCAAACTCAACCAGGGGTATGTGCTTCTCCCAAGATCCCCCAAAGTCCAAGATTCATGCCCGCAACATGTCCTATAGAATCTATATCGTACACTCTGACAGGCCATTGGTCTGAGGGTGGTAAGATGTGCTCAGAAGCACCTGTGTTCTCAGTTCCCTATGAATAATCTGCAAGAAACGAGACGTAAAGCGGGCGTCTTTATTTGCAACAATAGAACAAGGGACCCCATGAAGACGTACTACCTCTCGGTTATACAACTTCCCAAGATTTTAAACTCTGAAGTTCTCCTTGGTCGAAAAAAAGTAAGCTACCTTCATAAGTCTATCCACGACAACCCATTAGACATCATTGGCTCGAGGTGACCTCGGCAACCCAGTCACGAAGTCCATCGCGACATCATCCCATTTCCACTCCGGAATGGGTAACTGTTGTAACAGTCCGACTGGCCTCTGATTCTCTGCCTTCACCTTTTGACAGGTGGAACACCTCATAACAACACCATCTACTTATCTTTTCATATCCAGCAACCAATACCGACGTCTCAAGTCATGGTACATTTTGGTAACTACGGGATGCACTGCACAAGATGAAGCATGAAACTCCCATATCAAGTCCTCATGTATATCCCACAGAACCCACACTCGTCCATGGATATGTAGTACCTCATCATTGTCGATCGTCCAACCAGGAGGAGGTTCCTCACTTTCCACAAACTCCTATAGAACTAGTCCTTCTGAATCAGATAGTTCTCTCATCCTCACTCTATCCAGGAGGGTAGAAGTCACAACTAAGGATGAAAGATAGTTTCCCCCTAACTATTGTTCACCTCCAAATGCATCTCATAAAACAAATCCATAAGCTGCCACTCACCACTGGCCTCCTGTACTGCCTGTATCTGAGTCTTCCTGCTCAGTGCATCAGCTACTGCATTACCCTTTCTAGCGGTATAAGCAAGATCAAATTTGAAGGACTGAATTTATTCAACCCACCTTCACTGTCTCAAGTTAAATTCACACTGGGTAAAGATGTATTTAAGACTTTTGTGGTCCGTAAACACCACAAAGTATTCTCCTAAGAGATAATTTCTCCAACAACGTAACACATGAACAACTGCAGCCCACTCAATATCATGCGTTGGGTAATTTCTATAATGTGGCGTTAACCGCCATGACCCATATGCAACTACTCGATCAACCTACACCAACAATGCTCTCATAACAATACTTGATGAATCAGAATATACAGTATAGCTCTTCCCTTGCCCTAGAAGTATAAGGACTTGTGCTAATGTCAATCTTCCCTTCAACTCCTGAAAGGCTGTCTCCCAAGCTTCTGAACAAACGAACATCACACCCTTCTTATTCAAACCCATCAATGGAACTAATAAGTGGGATAATTCCTGTATAAAATGCATGTTGTAAGCAGCCAACCCAAAGAAACTCTGTATCTCAAACATGTTCTTAGGCTACTCCCAGGAAACTACATCCCTAACCTTATCTGTTTCTACAAAAACTACTACCTATGAGATCATATTTCCCACCAAGTGAATATGGTCCATCCAAAAGTTTCACTTAGAGATCTTATCATATAACTTATGCTCTCTCAATGTAGTCAGTACGATCTCAAGATGGGTAGCATGGTCATTTCCAAGGTGAGAGTACACCAATATATCATCCACGAAGACTACCGCAAAAGAATCCAGATATGGGTCGAACACACATTTCATCAAATACATGAAAAATAATGGCGTGTTAGTGAGTCTGAATGGCATAACCAAGTACTCGTATAGACCATATCTTCTCCAAAAGGCTGTAAGCGGTATGTCTGATTGTCTAACGCGCAACCGATGATATCCATACCTCAAGTAAATCTTTGAGAACACTCGTGTTCCTCAAATTTGATCAAAAATACCATCAATATGCGGTAAGGGATATCTGTTCTTAACCATCAATTAGTTCAGTTATTGATAATCCACACAGAGTCTGAGGGTACCATCTAACTTCTTAGTGAAGAGGGCAGGAGAACCCTAAGGAGAAGTACTGGGCCTGATAAAACCCCTAGCTTGTAACTTCTTTAAATTCCTCTTGAGCTCCTCTAACATAGGTGTATCCATACTTTAAGGAGGAATGGAAACCGATTCCACTCATGGCACAAGCTCAATAGAGAATTCCACCTCTCGCTCTAATGGTAGACCATAAAAGTAGTCCGGGAAGACATCATTGAAATGATCAACTACTAGGGGAAAATACTTTTGACATGTCCCTTGATCATCTAGATATAAACTCCCAATCTGGGATGTCACTCCACCTCTCCCATGATGCTCGGGTCCAGATTTGCTTTCCTGGACATCCCATTGACCGTTGTATAGAAACTCTCCACCCTCTGGTGATTTTAAACTCACCCTGCGACAATAGTAGTCAACAAAGGCTCGAATGGGTACCATCCAGTCCATCCTGAGAATGAAATCATATCCTGTCATCTCTAAGGCATAGAGGTCCCATAGAAGGTTACACCCACCAACCTCTAGGGGAACTTCTTGCACTAACGCACACCTGCAGTTCTCATTCCCAACATAGTATCTAGTGTCATGATATTTGAAGAAGAAGAAGCGACACATGGCCCAAGGATCGCCACAATGGGCACAGATACAAAGCTATGTGTGTAACATTAATTAAATATTTTTTAAATAGTTTATGAAATAAAAATTATATATTTAATATTTTTGTATCATTTTAGAGTGCTATTAATGGCTATGATATTTTTCGGACGCCACAACTCTATTGATTTTCAAATTCTGATTATGTTATTTTTTATATTATCCCATAATTTTATTTTGAATTCTATTTGGTGTTTTTATCAATCATTTTTATTTTTATATATTTACAAAATAAAATATTTCTCATTTTCATTATGTGGTGCATGTCTTTTATTCTACACCTTTAACCCAAATATAACACACACATATATATATTAAGTAGGAAAATTTTAATTTTTGAAAGTTTGTCTTGTTACATTATACCACTATTTTTAATTTTAACCATTGAAATTTTAATTTATCTATATATTTAAGAATAAATAGGGGTAATTATATTTTATTTCATCCTTAGGTTTCTTTATCATGTGTTCTTGCATAGGGTTCACTAAATTACATTTAAAATGTTAGTTGTCTTTTTGCATAGAACTTTGTAAATATGATCTAAGAACCTCATTGGTTACTCTAGATATGAGAGATCATGATCTAGTTATTAAACATTAGGATTATATACATGCGAGGGATTGGGTATTTACTTCATTAGAAGAGATATGTTGAACCCCTTATGAATTTTACATGGTTTTGGTAGATGTCCTAGTAAATAGTCCACAACTCCTATATGATCAAGGATCTAAAAGGGAACAATGTAAAAAAGGCCATGCTTTCCCATTTTTCCAAACCCCAAGAATTGCTTCTATGGAGGTATTTAATGGAAGACATTATCACTAAAATCAAAATCTATATATATTTAATTATTTTCATCATAGATATTTTACATATTTTTTATTTATTTAATGTGTTTTTCTGTGGATGGAGCCTTATAGGTCATTTATTTGTCATGTTCAGCTCCCAAAATCTTCTATTTACATAATTTAACCTAATATATTGGAGTTATGTATTTATTATATTTTAAAAATTTAGTGAAACCTTTGTTATATGGGAACTTAAACAAGGGAATATGTTTATCCTAGTCTATATTAAAGTCTGTCAAGTGATGTTTCAACATTTATTCAAGTTTCTAGATGGTCCTTTGAAATTATCCATCAACTTGATGGTGATATTCTAAACCGAAGTTTAACTATACATTCAAGTTATTATAAATGTTCAAAATAACATAGTGGAAAATCTATGATATTGATCATATATGAAAAAAATTGTGTCTCATGTATCCTCACAATTCCATCAATATATATCTTGTCAATTTTGTTTAGAGAGAAATTGGAACACCCCGAGATTTTATAAGATATATTATTTTTAATTTATTTCATATCATATGTTGTACGCAACACCATGATTATATTGCGCTATACGCAACACTTTATTAGATTTTAGTATACGCAACCCTAACATGGCTTGCATTACACACAATCACGACCTTCCTTGATAGCGTGTGTTGTACGCAATACCAAGTTCACTAAATAATGATATATGGTGATAATAGTATTATAAACTAGATATTATGAATAGTAGTAAATAAATTATGAATTTTATGACAATATAATTCATCTTACACATTTTATAGAACATGGTATTAAAAAAAAAATTCGAGTAAAATAAGTATTTTTCAAAAAATGCCGTTTTGCCGCCTTTTGATGGCGCACCCACATTAAATCTAGTTTTTGACATGTTTATAAGTTAAATTTCATAAAATAAAATTGTTATTTTCAATTAGGATATAAAAAATTACTTTGGATAAATTTTTGATATTTTTCTGATAAGTTTTTTATTTTCATGAATATGAAAAATACGCTAAATTTTAATTAAAAAAAACTTTTTTCATCGAGATAATTTATATGGTTAAATTATAATTTTGAATGGTTTTAAAGTATAAATAGAATATATTTATACCATTTAATATAATTTATATCATTTTCATTGATTTTGTATTGAATTCTTAGGTAAAATCATTTCAATATTTTGCAATGTTTTAACTATTAAAATTCATTTTCTTAACAACAAGATTAATTTTAAATTAATTTTTGAAACTTCTGTGATTTGAATTTGGAAAAATGAATTCCATATTTTTAATCAGTAGGTCCAAATTATATTAATAAGCTACTTTTTATCTTTAGTCATTATGAATAGTAACTATGGTAAATTTTATTTACCATAGTTAAAGGTAAATCTGGTAATTAAGGGTAAATAAAATATTATAAAATTAGCCTAACACTTGTTCTAATATAATTGGATGATTATACTTTACCCTATAGCATACTTGGGTCGAAATGGAATCTAATGGAACCCACTTGTATTTGATTTAAGTCATTTTATTTATTTTATTTAAATTAATGTGAAATGTCTCACTCAAAATTTAATAATTAGATTATTTTTAATATGAAGTTTTACAATATTTAAATTTGATTATAAATACGTATTTGAATGCTAAAAAGTTTTTTTATCATGGTAATTTATTTTTAATTTTTAAGAAATATTTAATTACCTTAATAGCTAATACATTAATGATGATGAAATTATTTATTTAGTGAAAAATCAATAATATAGTTTTTATTAAAATAACAATACCTATAAAAAGGACCATAAAAATGACCAAATATAATTGGTCAAGTATCTCTATTACCTAATCATCCAAGGGTCGATTTGTGGACCATTTGGAGCCTTATAAAATAGATTAGTACATTTATATTATTTTATTTTAAATGATGTCAAAGATGTCACCTTCATAATTTAATAAATATAACAATTTACATGTTGTGATTTTAAGATGATAAATTCGAGTAAAAATATTATTATTAAAGTTATTATATTTATCTTCATCATATAATTTTATTTTTAATTTTTATGCAAACAATATGTATATTAAATAATTATACAACAATGTTGTAGTAGTTATTTGATTAAGAGATATACCAAATAAATGGTTTTAAATTTTTTAAAATAAATACTATATGAACAAAGTAATTTTCCGCTTGATTTTTTTGATGAATATGACATGTTAGGAATCTATTATAAATTTTGGTTCGATCATATCTTCTGTGTGGTTTTTATTTAAATTCTAATAATGAATAGTGTCAAAATTGACACTATTGATATTTTATAAAAATAACTTATTATTAAATTATTTAAAAATCACAAAAATATTTACAAACTACAAATTGTAAATTATATGTCTTAAATGGTTATAAAGTATCCAATTATGGGAAATTTACAATATTTAAGTATGTATTTATAACAATTTAAAACATGTCTAAATTTTATTGGATTATGAGATTACTACCCTATCTCATCTCATATTCGAATTGATTCATTTTTGGAGGTTTTTATGTGGGGTTTAATTTTATTATTATTTAATATTTTTATGTTTTTCTTAAGGTTCCCCTCTCCTCTCTTATAAAAGGGAACCTCCAACCTCTTCTCATTGCACAATTTTGAGCCTTCAATCTTGGCCAAACCTTTCCCATTTCACTTCTCCACTTCCATAGAAATATACTAGAGGTCATGGACTTCTTTAAAGGCCTACTATAGTGCCCTAATAGGAGGATAAAAGGAGTCGCATCAAATAAGAGGTAATATCTTCTACTGATTCTTTCAAGTTTCTTTCTTTTTCAACTTCTTCTTCTTTATTTGTTTCGTCATAAATTAATAAAATCAGCATCACACATATACTGATATGTTTTTATAAATATTAAACAACCCTTTTTCACCTTCTATCCATCCTACGAAAAATTAAATCACCACGTGTACGTACGTATGGAATACCATCTCCACGCCGTGGTGTAATCTCTTTTTCCACCACCACCTTACTTGGATGGGTATAATGGTGTAATGAATTACTATATATAGTTATTATAACAACATAATAATTCTGATACATTATACCATCCACTCTAATTCAATTCAATAATTATGGTAACGATATCATCGCTCGTGCATACGTACGGATTACAGTCTCCAAGACGCTATGAGATTCATTCTCCATGTTAACCACTCAAAAATGATTATAAAGTATATATAATGAATAATAATGAAATATATGAAATGATAAATCTACTGTATTTATGTATGTATATATATATATATTTCATCTACTTACTTCCATTCAAGTCAATAATGAAAAGAAAATAGCGTTCATGCATACGTACAGCCTACCGTCTCCATGAACGATGTATTTCATTTCATTTATCCATCTATTATATATATATATATATACTGAATATATATGATATATAAATCATGATTTAAATTCTGTAAGTAATTAAATCATGATATATGTAATAATAATATCAATAACAACAATTCCAAACACGTACGATAAATGAAACGATTTTACCCAAAATGCTGCTTTAACATGGAATTTACCAAAGAAAGGGTAATATAAAGTCATAGGTGAACCATATATGATATCATAACAATGATTATGATTCTGTAATAAGTCAATGACATTATTTAAATCATTATACAAGATGTCCAGATATGTACGAAGCATATCATACCTAAGGTAAGGGATAACCTTTCTAATCTTGTTCTTATCCGAGATTGTTTATTCACAATTATTTATTGGGGTTATTGTTATCATCCATGTCCATGTTTTCTAAAAGTGTTTTTATGTATGTTTAATTTCATTTTTACCCATTTTTTACTTTTAACACATGTTATAAAATTAATATTTCTTTTGTTTACCATACAAAGAACTTTTTGACTTTTCCAACAAAAGTATGAGGATAATGTTTTTTTAACATATTCGGCATGAACGAATTTTTATGTTTTCATAACACCTTATTTTCATGAAGCTTACTCTATAAGATTTAATTACTATTTTCAACAAAATATTTTTCTTTAAAATTTCATGGTATTTGGTGAAAAGAAAATGATATTGAATAAGAAATGATATTTTCCTCAATAATTTATTTCATGTGTTTTATCAAAACCATTTTCCATCTAAGATGACATTATTTCATATGTGTACGTTTCAAGTATAATGTCTATTTGATTTACATAGTTTCACTTCTCTTTTGTTGAAATGATATTCATTTATTTTATATGGATTATGTTATGATGGGATGATGTTTTTGAAACCCATTTTATTCTTTGGGTTATGATGAATGATTTCTGTTTATGTCGTGGACAACGTAAGAATGATTTCATTATGAGATGGGTGGGACCTATATCTCCCTCCAATGCACATGGTAAAGATTTATATATCATGAGATAGACATGACTAGAACAGTAAGTTAATTCGGTTCAATGATACTGGACTGGAAAGAGGAGTGAACTCGATTTAGAAAGGGACTTTGTCAACTAAGATGGTCTTGGTAGCAATGCCTTTTCTACTATGGAAATCAAATAATGTGCTTAATTGTTTTCCATAATTAAATTTTTTATTCCCATACTATTTTATGAATATTGATGTTCCATTATGATCTATGCCTTACGTAATGCCATAATTTATGTCATTGATCAAGATTTTGATGTTTAAACATTATGTTCTTGTTTTTAAGTTCAAATGTATATAGTTTGTTTTATTTTCTCCATGCTTACCCTTACTGAGCATTTGATCTCACCCTTTATATGTTTTTTCCCCAGGATATAAAGAAAGGTTTTAGGTAAGAAAAAAAGGGGAAGATCTTTATGGGAGATGTTGAAGATCTATAACCAAGATTAGAATATTATATTTCGAGTTTCCAATGACACTAAACTATTATGGTTCTTTGGTGTCTGTTTTTGTTATGTATTAGATATTCCTCAAAATTAATGTTATTTCCATGTATGTCATGTTTGGGGTCTCTATAGTTGGTATCAGAGAAATGGTTTAGTTAACCTTGGGAAACTAGGATGTGAATACTTTAGTGAGATCCTTAGAGATATTTATAAGGTATGTTTAGGGATTTCCCTAAGGTTAAGTATAAGTATATGTTATAGTCCTAAAATTATAGTAGCATCCATAGAATTAACCCTAAGATGTTATATATTTAAGGTACTCCCCCTTTATTTTTCTATTTTCCCTAGCACGATTTTTGCCTCTCACACTATTCTTTTTGGGATTTAGACGATGGATGGAACCCGAAGGAACCATGTTGATCAATGTAACAGACAATGCAATGATTGTACTCCTAAACAAATAATTGTCATGGGATATGGAGTTCAAAATATTATTGTTATACTTACAAAAGCTATGAATCATTCTGGACTTCCAAATGAGCAGAGAAGGGAACAATATTCTATTGAGTCCTTCATGATGCAATGCACACCTTCTTTCAGTGGGTCTTCTGATCCACTTGTTGCTGAACAATGGATCAGTACCATTGAAATGATATTTCCCATACTTCGCTGTTCGGAACATGAAAAAGTCATTCTGGCTGTTTACCATTTAGAAGGTGAAGCAGATCAATGGTGGACTCTAATTAAGAATATGAGGCCCCGAGATGAAATTGAATCCATAAAATGGGATGAGCTGAAGAACTTATTATTCAATTAGTACTTCCCTCATATTCTTCGAACAAATATGGAAAAGGATTTACTTGAGCCTATGAAAAAGGATGATGAATCTGTTCGTATATACGAAGCCAATTTTACAAGGCTAGCAAGGTATGCATCTGGCTTTATCATCCAAGATGAAAGTAAAGTTGATTGATTCTTCAATGGCTTAAAACCAAGTATTTGAAGGGAATTAGTTATAAAAGACTTCAGTAGCTATGAATAAATTGTGCATTGTGCTATCAAGGTAGAAATGGAAGTTGGTGTTACATATCCATATCATGCTTTTGACAAGAAACGAAAGATGGAGTTCAAGGAGAAATCATAGAGTAATGGAGAAAAGAAGATGAATGTTTTTTATGCTCAAAGTGTGGAAAGAAGCGTGGTGGAGATTGTCTTAAAGGGACTAGAAAATGTTTGAAGTGTATAAAAGAAGGTCATCGATCAGCTGAGTGTAAAAGTAATGGAAAATGGGTTTCTAATGATGTGAATAAAGAAAATACTGTAGAGAACGCACTTCCAACACTTCAATGCTTCAAGTGTAAGGAAATGGGGAATTATGCTAATCAATTCCCTAATCCAAGGGTTAATGATGATCAACATGAGAAACATCTTAAGGAAAAGGATAATTGGAAGTCACATGCGATCACTATTTGTGATGTTGAGTATGACAATGATGTTTTTTAATGATTAAGTGTTTATGTAATGGTATTTCCAAATAGTATCATTGAATCTCAATTATGGTATCGTTGAATTTTTGAATATCTATGCATTGGTTTTCAATAATTATATGGTACCGGTAACCATGAAAAGTGATTAGAATATTTTTGGAAAGAAGATATTATGCGCATAATTAAGGGACAAAGAAAAAATGAAATGAGCTCATGAATGATATAGGGGAAAAGTTATATCATGGCTTGAGTATGTAGAAATTTCGGGATTTTGGTATGCAGAAAGTGTTAAATTTTGGCAGTATTCATATTTTTACTAAGGTTCAATGGGTATTAATTTTTCAAGACAATAAATGATTATGGTATTCACATGTTTGTAATGTGATCAAAAAGATATATTGTATGATATATGGGGGATAAATGATGGTATTCACATGCTCGGCAGATAACATTTCTAGTAATTATTTTCTTTATACTATGAGCTTGGACCGAAGTATTTTGGACAAGCCTAAAGATTAGAATGGATTATGTTGGACATAAGTTATTATTGTTTAAGACTAGAACTTTTTTCAATATTATTGATGTAATGTTATAATAATGTAGTTTTAGGAAATGGACAACCTGTAGGATGGGCGATAACCCGTCGCGTCAGACAAGGTTACGAGAATCAAACCCACAACTAAAGTGAGACAAGCCTTTATCGCCTACCACTGGCCTACATGAAGTCCCTATTTAGTAGAAACTAGTTTTATTATATTAATCGGTATGATATATGAAGTATAAGTCCATTTAAGGAATCATATACGATTAGTCTCACTATAGATGGACTTATGTATATTTAATAAAATTTTCTATCCTCTTGTTTGAGACAGATGTAAAGACCTATCATCCTATCGCATGATTTGATAACACTTCACAGAAGACAAATTCAAGTTCATTTATTTAATAGATGAAGTGGAAGTTGTTCAAGGCACAAGCAATAGTAAGATTGTACCAAAATCAAGAAAGTATTTCTTTTAATTCATCAATTCTTCAACTATTGGAAAATGATCTTGAAAACAAAAAATGTTGTCCCAATGTACTTATATATGATGAATCATATGGTACCTTAAATCACCACAAATTTATGTCTTTGTGATTGTTGGCTTTTTCATAGCCATTTCCTCTACCACTCTCTATCAGAACTTGATGGTTAGATTTTTCTTCCATATCCATATTTCCACCTATGTTCTCCTATGTGGAAACCCAGTGATGAGTTAATCTGGGTAACCATTAAATTTCTTACTTTACTTATTCAAATTATGTTTTAGCATTCCTTTTACGATGTGGGTTTTTACAAACAAAACTTTCAAATAGTTAATGATTTATAACCCCGACGAATTTCAAGGGTGAAATTCATTTTAAAGAGGGTAGAATGTTACACCCTGAGATTTTATAAGATATATTATTTTTAATTTCTTTTATATATTCTATTGTATGCTACACCAAGATTATCTTTCTCTATACGCAACACCGTATTAGCTTGCAGTATACGCAACCCTGACTTGGCTTGCATTACACGCAATCACGACCTTCATCGATAACGTGTGTTGTACGCAATACCGGGTTTCACTAAACAATGATATATGGTTATAATATTATTATTAACTAGATATTATAAATAGTAGTAATTACATTTTGAATTCTTTGACATTATAATTCATCGTACACATTTTATAGATAATGATATGAGAACAATATAAATTTTTCTAGAAAAATAAGTATTTTTTTTAAAATGCAGTTTTCCACCTTTTGATGGCGCACCCACATTAAATCTAGTTTTTGATATGTTTATAAGTTAAATTTGACAAAATAAAATTCTTCTTTTGAATCAGGATATAAAAATTTTCTTTGGATAAATTTTTTATATTTTTCTGATAAGTTTCTTATTTTGATGAATAGTAAAAATATGCTAAATTTTAATTAAAAACAACTTTTTTCATCAAGATAATTTATATGGTTAATTATAATATTTAATGGTTTTAAAGTATAAATATAATATATTTTTACCATTTTATATAATTTATGTCATAATTATTGATTTTACATTCAATTCATAGGTAAAATCGTTTCAATCTTTTGCAATGTTTTAACTTTTAAAACTCATTTTCTTAACAATGGGATTAATTTTAAATTATTTTCTGAAAATTCTGTGATTTGAATTTAGAAAAATGGATTCCATATTTGGAATCACTAGGCCCATAATATGTTAATAATCTACTTTTTATTTTTAGTCATTTTGAATAGTAATTTCGGTAAATTTTATTTACCATAGTTAAAGGTAAATCGGTTAATTAAGGGTAAATATAATATAATAAAATTACCCTAATACATGTCCAAATATAATTGGATTATTATATATTTCCCTATATCATACTTGGGTCGAAATGGAATATAATGGAACCCACTTTTATTTGATTTAAGTCCTTTTATTTATTTTATTTAATGTAAAGGGAAATGTATCACTAAAACATTAATAATTAGATTATTTTTAATATAAGGTTATACATAATATAAATTAGATTATAAACACTAATTTGAAATCTAAAATGGCTTTTATTTATCATGGTAATTTATTTGTAATTTTTAACAAATATTTAAGTACCTTAATACCTTATACATTAATGATGAAGAAATTATTTATTTAGTGAAAAATCAATAATATAGTTTTTATTAAAATAACAATACGTATCAAAAAGACCATAATCTTGACAAAATATTATTGGTTGAGTATATATATAACCTAAGAATACAAGTGTCTATTTTTGGACCATTTGGATCCTTATAAAATGGATTAGGAAATTTATATTATTTTATTTTAAATGATGTCAAAGATGTCACCTTCATAATTTAATAAATATAAAAATTTACATGATGAGATTTTAAGATGATAAATTCGAGTAAAAATATTATTATGAAAGGTTTCATATTTATCTTCATCATAGGCTTTTTTTTAATTTTTATGCAAAAAATAACTATATTAAATAATTATACTAAAACGTTGTAGTAATTATTTTATTAAGAGATATACCAAATAAATGGTTTAAAAAAATTTAAATAAATACAATATGAACAAAGTAATGTACTCCATGATTTTTTTGATTAATATGAAATATTAGGAATCTATTATATATTTTGGTTCGAACATATATTCTGTATGGTTTTTATTTAAATTCAAATAATGAATAGTGTCAAAATTGACACTACTGATATTTTATAAAAATAACATATTATTAAATTATTTAAAAATCACAAAAATATTTAAAAACTACAAATTGGAAATTATATGGTCGAAAAGGTTATAATGTATCTAGTTATGGGAAAGTTACAACATTTATGTATGTATTTATAATATTTTAAAATTTAGAATTTTATTACCACAAATAAAATTAAATAGATTAAATAATGATAAATCAAGTTTATAAGTTTTAAAATAAACATAAAACATGTATAAATTTTATTGGTTGATGATATTAATACCCTATCTCATTTCATATTATAATTGAGTCATTTTTGGAGGTTTTTAAGTGGGGATTCATTTTATTATTGTTATTTATTTTTATGTTTTTTCCAAGGTGCCCCTCTCCTCCCTTATAAAAGGGCACCTACTCCATCTTCTATTTACACAATTTTGAGCTTTAAATCTCGAAAAAACCCTGCCCATTTCACTTCTCCTCTTCCATAGAAACATACTAGAGGTCGTCGTATTTTTTAAAGACCAACTATAGTGCCCTAAGAGGAGGATAAGCGGAGCCGCGTCGAAGAAGAGGTAATCTCTTCTACCGATTCTTTCAAGTTTCTTTCTTATTCAACATATTCTTCTTTATTTGATTCATCATAAATTAATAACATCACTATCACTAATATTTTGATATGTTATTATAAATATGAAACAACCCTATTTCACCTTCTATCTATCCTACGAAAAATGAAATCACCGTGCGTGCATACGTACGGAATACCGTCTCTACGTCGTGGTGTAATCTGTTTTTCCACCACCACATTACTCGGATGGGTATAATGGTGTAAAGGATAACTATATATAGTTATTATAACATCATACTGATTCTGAGATATTATATCATCCACACTAATTCAATTCAATAATTACGGGAACAATATCATCGCTCGTGCGTACATACGGATTACCGTCTCCACGACGCGATGAGATTCAGTCTCCATGTTAACCACTCCAGAATAATTATAAAGTATATATAATGAATAATAATGAAATATATTACATGATGAAGCTACATTATTTATATATATATATATATATATATATATTTCATCTAATTACTTCCATTCAAGTCAATAAGGAAAAGAAAACAACATTCATGCATATGTACGGTCTACCGTCTCCATAAACGGTGTATTTCATTTCATTTATCTATCTATTATATATATATATTGAATATATATGATATATAAATCATTATTTACATTCATTAAGTAATTAAATCATGATATAAGTAATAATAATATCAATAACAATAAGTCCAAACACGTACAATAAATAAAACAATTTTACCCAAAATGCTGCTTTAACATCGAATCTACAAAATAATTGGTAATATAAAGTCATATGTGAACCATATATGATATCATAACAATGAATATGATTATTTAATAATTAAATGACATTATTTAAATCGTTATACAGGAGGTTCGGATATGTACGAATCATATCAGACCTAAGGTAATGGATAACCTTTCCAATCTCATTCTAATCTGAGATTGTTTATTCGTAAATATTTACTGGGGTTATTGTTATCATCCATGTCCATGTTTTCTAAAAGTGTTTTTATGTATGTTAATGTCATTTTTACCCATTTTTGACTTTTACCACATGTTATTAATGTAATATTTCTTTTGTTTACCATACGAGGAATTTTTTGACTTTTCCGAAAAAAGTACGAGGAGAATGTTTTTTAACTTATAGGGAATGAATGGATTTCTACGGTTTCATAACACCTTATTTTCATGAAGCTTACTCAACAAGATTTCAGGAATATTTACAACAAAATCCTCTTATTTTAAAATTGCATGGAATTTTTTGAAAAGAAAATTATTTTGAATAATAAAGGATATTTTTCTCGAGAATTTATTTCAAGTGTTTTATCAAATCCATTTTCCATCTAAGATGAAATTATTTCATATGTGTATGTTTCAAGTATAATTTCTCTATGATTTACATTGTTTCACTTCTCTTATGATGAAATGATATCCATTTATTTTATATGGATTATGGTATGATGGGATGATTTTTATGAAACCCATTTTATTCTTTAGGTTATGATGAATGATTTATGTTTATGTTGTGGCACACGTAAGAATGATTTAATTATGGGATGGGTGGGACTTATATTTCCCTCCAATTCATTGGGTAAATATTTATATCTCATGATATAGACATGGCTGGAATGGTAAGTTAATTTGGTTCAGTGTTATAGGACTGGAACAAGGAGTGAACTAGAATCAGAAAGGGACTTTGTCCACTAAGATGATCTTGGCAGCAATGCCTTGGATACTATGGAAATCATATCATGTGATTAATAGTTTTCCACAATTAAATGTTTTATTCCCATGATATTTTATCATGATTGATGTAAAATTATAATATATGCCTTACGTACTGCCATGATTTATGTCATTGCTCAATATTTTGATGTTTAAACATTATGCTCATGTTTTTAAGTTCAAATGTAAATGGTTTGTTTTATTTTCTCCATGCTTACCCTTAATGAGCATCTGAGCTCACCCTTTATACGTTTTCTTTTCCCCAAGATATAAAAAAAGGTTTTAGGTAAAAAATCAAAATGGGAAGATCTTTATGGGAGATGTTGAAGATCTTTCACCAAGATTAGAAGATTATATTTCTAGTTTCCAAAGACACTAATCTATTACGGTCCATTGGTGTCTTTTTTTATGTATTAGATATTCTGAAAAAGTAATGTTATTTCCATGTATGTCATGTTTGGGGTCTCTACAGAAATATTATTGAACAATTATGAAGTGATTAGTCTTGGTAATTCAATTCACATAAATAAAAATTGAATTATTTCATTAATATGTATTTTTAAGACATATGGAAAATTCAATATTTCCCAACTTCCATGTTGATATGTGTAAAGGTTTCATTATAACCTTATATTCAGGATAATCTTCATTAACAATATAGCATATGGGTACACTATAATTTAATTGTTCTTATTTTCTAAAAATATTTTCTCTTGAAGTTCATGGTATATAAAAGTAATTCCTAGGTGGATGGAGAAATTTTATCTATATGAATTATCATATTAATCCTTTATATTTTGTATTGGTGAATCACTATTTCTAGTTACAAATTAAATTTATCTGTCTCTTTTTATTTTGAATTCATAGATATTTATTTATTTTGTTTCATTCACTTTATTCTTAATATCCAAATCAACTCATTTTATTGACTTTATTTTTTCTTATATTGATGGCAGGGAAATAATATTGTCAATGTAGTAGATATTCCCTTACTTAATGACTTCTAGCTGAATCTTTCACATATATATAATGATAGGGTTTTTATTAATCCACATCATAGATAGGGTATATAGTTACATTATATTGATTTAATTAATTACCTTATTCACTTTCCAAGAGTGGTAGTGTATCCCTATGTCATTGTCATTGAATAACTGCAACCATATTCATTAACCCACGTATTATCCTTATGTGTGAATATAAAATTTTAAGTCATGCGATTAGTTTATATTTCATAGTTCTGTTTATATAATAAATTTATCCAAATAGCTAATGTAAATATCACAATAGTTAACTGTAGAACATGAATTTGGTAATTCTATTCATTGGTATTCAATTTAAATGAGGCATAGAATACTAATTTATAAATTTTCTTGAGGGCGCATTTAAATATTTTCAATAATACATTAAAACATTCCAAAAAACCCTTCTTCACTTGAAGGATGTATGACTATAGGTATTTTTACTATACTCTTATTGATCTCCTTATATATTTCTTCACATTCATCAATCCTAACATAACATAATCACATCTCTATTAAATTATTTTTTGGCATCAATAATCATGATAAATTTCTTTCTAGGCAAAGGTAGTACCTAATAAATTCAAGAAATATATGGATCTATATGAAACTTGTTCACATATTCCATTACTCAATCACATTTTCCTTTAATGATTCTACATATATTCCCTCTGTCTTGATCACATTCCCAAGGAATGTGTCTTGATGAATCCAAAAGGAACACATATTGAATTTTGAAAAAAACTTCTCCTTCTATAAAATCACTAGATCAATCCTTATATTTTTCTTATGTTCTTCAATGATCATAAAGTATATAAGAATATATTCTATAAATACCACCACATATTTATCTATGTAGTTTATAAAAAACTCAATTCATCAATTTCATGAATATTAATGAGGTGTTTGTAAGTACAAATTAGATCACTATGAATTCATAGAATATATATTTTTATATAAAATAATATCTATTGAAATATATTCCATCTTCATATTTATTTGTTGTTATTTAAAACAGAAAGCCACTTTTGATTATCATTGATCTCAACAATGTAGAAAATATTAGTGTAAAATCTTGGATTAAGATACTTGTTCTTTGTGGTAATGTTTATGATCTATAAAAAATCATGTAAAACCAATTTATGTTGGTTCTCCAGTACGAAATATTTCATACTTTTTATTACATAAATATTAAAAATATTTAATATAAACAAATACATTATCATTAGATTAATGTTTATAAATGTAATAGTAATGTGATAATTTATTTAGAGTGTATGTCACATAGAAATGTTATACAAATTCCCTGATATGATTAGAACATTAAAGTGTTATGAAAAATTTATTGGATTCACATTATATGTTTGGATGTATTCTATATTATGAGACACATATTATGCATGATATTAGGTTTCGAGGCTTATAAAACATTGTGACTTTTTATTATGAATTTTTCAAATG
This sequence comes from Viscum album, assembly GCA_963277665.1. Taxonomy (NCBI): domain Eukaryota; kingdom Viridiplantae; phylum Streptophyta; class Magnoliopsida; order Santalales; family Viscaceae; genus Viscum; species Viscum album. The sequence goes on along the minus strand of OY728131.1, from coordinate 507,346,672 downwards.
GTAATATCCAAGGGAGGTGGTTATGATAATAAACCCATCCATAGGAATTACACATGTTATATGTGCCATTGAATATTTTTATACACATATATAGGTATTGGTCTATAAACTAGAGGTTATTATTAATTCATATCATTAGTCACACACTTAGATGTATTTGATAAATTCATGATGATATTTTCTCACAAAAATGTTGGATATATTGGTTGCTTCAAGAGTTATATGGAATTAATCCATAAGTTAAGTAGGGATTCATCCCTTCTAACTAAATAAAGGTATATATATATTGCCATTTGATAAAAAATCGTTCTAATTAAGACTATAACCAGGGAAGTTTTGTCAATAAGTTCGTTTCAGGAATTCCAATGAAATATTTATCTATAATATTGGTTAATTACATTAGTAATGAAGCCTACATGATGATATATCATAAAAAAAAGGAATATATTACATAGTGATCATTAATAGGAGGTTATTATCATTGTTACATTATTATATTTTTTTATTTGTAGCTTGACGTGTTGTTAGATGATAATCTTTGAATTTAGGGAAGTGCACATTATTTTAATGAGAAATATTTCTAGGGGACCAAACACAATATGTATCCAAAAATAATGTTAAATTACATTCAAATTGAGTATTAGAATAAATATTATTATCATGTTACAGGGAATATTTATTATTCAGATTATGTTGATTATATATATTCTATCAGTATTTATTCTAAAGAATAAAAATTTGAGTTTAATATTAAATACGTATTTGATTATTATTTAAATGAATAATATATTTTTTTAGATAAATGAATAATATAGTCATATTTATTTATTTAAGTAAATAATTTTTATTTATGGTTTATTAAATGTTGAGGTGGACTGATGGACTGAGTTAATGTTCTGGGGGGATGATATATTTAATATCATTTAAATAAATATTCATCGATTTATTTAAGAAATTATATTTAAATAATCTATTAGTTTTACACATTTCAATGAAATTATAAAAATAATATTGTTATTATTAGATATGGGGTTCACTTAGAATAAATAGATTGGTTAAATTCCATTGTTTAATAATTTATTCTCTAACCTAAGTATACAAACATGATCATACCATTTCTAGGGTAATGGATAGATGAGAAAAAAATATATTCTCTATTGAATTATTTTATACTAAAGTGATCCTTCTCAACAATGTTCTCAAGATTAGAGAGAGTGATAATCCTCCTCTCTCTCAAGTCCCCAAGAGACATTGATATATTCCTTCATGAAAAAAATGTATTCTTATTAAAACCAGTGATGAATAACTCATGTGGTTAGAATCATATAGTTTATTAACTAAAGATTATATGGAGATGTTCTAAGGTTTTTAGATTATGTGTGAATACTAAAAGGTATTCTACACTTGAATCCATTGATTAAACAATGGTACAATAAGATTACCCAAACAATTTAACAACAAAGAAAGAATTAAAAAAGAGTTTATTCTTATTTATAAAAATTAATTAAAATTTAAATGTTAAAAGATATATATTTTTAATTATTTAGGGTTTCATTAATCAGGTTGCAATATTATTTATGAAGAAACCGATGGAAGTAAATTTTTTGGAATGGGCCTGACCAATCTTTCTTCAAACATGATCTTTTATGTGGTACCAAAGTGGTCACATATTAATTTTAAATTATTTTTTATTTTTTATGTAGATAGAATTTTTTTATTAGATTTTCATTTCCAGTTTCTTTATTCAGAAAAAAGTAGTGATAACATGAATGTTTAGTTTCATATGACCAAGAATAGGCCAAGAATAGATGAAAAGTGATTTAAGATGCCATAAAAGGAGTTTGATATTTTGGCTAGATAACATAGATACCTGGAATTTTAATGATAAATACATTTTGCATATCAATGTTCACTATACCGGGATGAGTTATGGGAGTCATGGAACACCGTGTGGGAGAATAGTACATGACATAATTCTATATATTGAATTTCTCAGGCAATATATAATATATCTCAAAGGGATACATGTTGTGTAATAGTAAAACAATCTATGAAATCCCATATGGTTGAGCCCCATGGGAATTGTGGAATCTGTCTAGTCCAAGTATGTATCTTGTATGTACTATATTCCGTTTATTTATTGAAATCCAAGAAACATGAATAGTTGTGATTACACAATGTGTAGTTGGTTTACACAGCATATAACAAATTAATGACCATGATGATTATGAACAATGTCCCAAATTGTGTTTTGTAGATGAATAGACAACAAAGTACACATTGTGTAGTCGGCTTTACACAACATATAACTCGTGTCATCTCATGCAGAGTATATACTAAAAGAGGCTATCCCAAGTGAGTTAAAACACGTGGAAATAATTAAAGACATCATTAAATAAAACTATAAGTAGTATAAATAGTGTATACTATACCTGAGAGGGCTGAACAAATGGAATAAATACCTTGTTATTTCCAAAGTTAACCAAGCATTTTAAATAGAATATTCCATGATTTTTGACATAAAAACACAATAATTAAAACCCAAATATGACGAGGCCTAGTGTCTTTGGATGAATAGGTTCATAATACATCAATGTGAGACTAATATAAACTTATTTATTTTATTCTCCATATAAAACTCTGAAATACATCATATCCATGAAAACTACATGGGATAAAAATTTGAATACATAAAAGAATTAGATGATATAAAAATCCCAGTAAGGTAATAAAAAATATAATGAAGAATAAATTGTATGTAAAAAGTATAACATTATATGATAAAATATAATTCTCAATATTAAACACATGTGATGATAACATAAAGAATATTGTATCATAAGATTTTAGAATAACAATAATTGTGGTAGAAACATATAAATTGACATAAACATGTGTTTATGATAACTATAAAGACAATATCACATGGTGGAAAAAGTCCCATAATGGATTTTTTTCACTACCCATTCCGATACATGATTCCTCATGAAAATAAATATTTGAAAAATATATTGGATCACTATTTGGGTTCACCCATTGTAACATGTTCATAATTTATTTGTGCTGCAAAATGGAAATCAGTCGTAAGAAATAAATATAATAATCACTCATGGGAATAAAATGGGATTCATAATATAGTATCATATCATAATGAAGTAAATTTCATAAATAAGATATTTGAGAATTGAGAATAGTGATTGTATTACACATAAAAGTAAGGTAGAATAATCAAGGTGTATATGTGAGATGTATTTATAACTAATTTATAAGTAATATAAAAAATCAAATGGTTTCATCATTGATGAAAATGCCCTTAAAATATTACATGTAATATTTCTTTATAAAAATACCCTTATCAAATTTAAATACCATATTAAAAATCTAAAAAATTTCAAATTATTAAATAAAAAAATTTATTTAAAAATAACCATGGATTGTTATAAAATAATCTCTAATGAATAGAGTGGTCCTGATGAACAATAATTTTATACATGCTGTATAAGTAAAAAATATTCATTTCACACCATTTTAAAAGTTTAGCAAGTCTATATTTCAGAAAATGATAACAATATTCCTTTCAAACTATTTTGTAAAAATTCAAGTATTGGTAAGAATGCCTTTAATAAATATATTTCAAAATATTAAAAAAATCATGAAAATATTTTTAGAAAACATGGATATGATTTTTCACCAAATAAATTAATATTTCATCTTTTATTAAAAACGATTTCTCAATCATTTTAAGTATCAAAGTGAGACAAATGGTACTAATAATTTAAAAATATATGAATAACCAAAAGATAATGAAAAATATTTGGTTGTAGATTGAGATATCAAACAATTATTTCAAGGAAGACTTAAAGATAAACAATCCCGAACAATGATGGGATTGTGAAATGAAGCCTTACCACTTTAGTAACTTTTGAATCATAAACTACATGAAATAAGTAAATTAAAATTATACATAAAATTCAATGAATACAAATAGATTCGAGATATAAAATTAAAACTGGTAGTATATACACCACACATAATAAATAAGTGGTGAATATGTTATATGTCTCATAGATGTAAAAGGGAGATGAAAAATCACTTATAAAGGACATATAATTGATGTAGAAATTAATAAATGAAGATATTATGTGTGTAAAATATAATTCCACAATAATAAATTGAAATAATATATAAAATAATCAATTTTCATTAAACAAATATTCTTATCATATCAAATACAATGAAGACATATTTTAACCTAATAAAAGAAATTGAGTTATAATATCCCTTAACTAGCATCTAGAAATGTCATATATATCCTTCATCTTCTATATGATAAAATTATATATTTTTTAATATATCATCAAGGTTTAATTAATTGTTATTAAAAAAATTCCACATATATTTTTAGGGTTATTTATTACCTTATTTAGTTATTTCCATATTATTTGTTTTGAGAGCGCAGAGTTCATAATTTCATAATTGTATCTGTGTATTGACAATGGTAAAAGGGATAATTGTTCCATAATATAAAAATTAATAATCATGGAATAATTATCATATTCATACATTAATTTTTTTTGTAAAACAAACCATGAAATAATTTTATGTAAAATGAATGATGTTATAATCATGGATAAGATATGCCATATATATGCATGAGAAATGTTTCAATTTTTCAACGATCAGGATGAAAAAGTTTAAGTTCTATTTTACCTTTTCAAAAATATAATTAAATCAAAAATATAATACACTTAAATATATCATACTTGTGATTTAGTAATAAAAAATGAATCACATCACTTCGTGAGGCCCTAGACTTCTGTACAGATAAATGATATTATCATTTTTTAGTGGATGGTAAAGTAAGAAGGAATATGATAAGTTAATTTTAAATAATTATTAATATTTAATTAGTAAAATATATAAAATTTAATTAATCTTCATTGAAAACCATGATAGGTGATGATGAAAAAAATACATCGGTTCGTGAGGCGGTATTCCACTATACACATGAATGATGGTTTAATTTCCAATTTTATAGAAGATGATATAGATAAATATTATTCCATAAATATATTACCATTTCAGAAAATAGGATAAAGTTTTGTTATTATATATGAATTTTCAATAAATATTTTATGTTCAAAAAATAATAAGTAAAAAGAAGGAGATCGGTGAAGACGATTACCTTCGCTTAGAAGAACCTCTTATGGATATCTTGTTAAAGACCATAAGGTTGGTATTTGGGATGACTAAAATCTCTATAATGTGTATAAGGATATTGGGGAGATATTTTGGTAGGGGTTTTTCCAGTAAAATGGATTAAGATATGTGAATAAGTTAGAGAAGGGGGTTCCCTTTTATAATTAACAAGGAGTTGCATATTTGTAAATACCAAAACTATAATTGATAAGAAGTGACAATTTTGTAAATACCCAAAACTATTCAATAATGGGATGTCATTCTACAGATAAGGGCCTATAAGACTAATAAATAATGGATTTTAGGGATGATAATTTTTAGATGAAAGATTAATATTGAAAAATAAACATGTTTTAAATATGTTATTGTATCTATCTCAAAGGGTTCTCACATTCTACATTTTAGTGTTTCTCAACTTTAACTAGATTTTTGCTTTTTTACAATTAATTATGAGTTAAATAATGTTAAACTTATTAACTAATATTGAATATAATTATTATCTATATAGAATCCATTTTACCAAATTAAAATAAAAAATGGTAGATTATATTTAAAATTTAATCCCCAAAATGTGTTGAAGAACAGTTTTTCAAGAAATTCATTTTCCATGAAATAGATGATCTTATATACACTTAATGACTAGAAATTTTAATTATATCGATTCAAATTCCTATAGGTTGATATTTTATATATTAGTATAATTTAAATCATTCCTTCATAGGGTTTATTTTTATCAATTAAAAATGATAAAATTTATGCATTTTAAAACATTTTGCTAAAAATAGAGTTTTTAAGTATAAAAATAAAATTATACCGAAATAAAAAAAATTGATGACTAAAATGAATTTAATTATATTTTTATTAATGAAATTATTTAAATTCAAAATTAATACCAAATAAAAGATAATATGTAACTTTTAAATTAATTATTTTAATAAAAACAAATTACAATATTCTAAAAATGTTAATTTTTGACGATTCATTGAAAAATAAAAAATATTAGAAAAATCCAAAAATTTCACAATAATTTAATTTTTATAAGATGATATAAAATATAATTTTTATTTTATAAATAAAAATTTAAATTAAATAAAAACAATAATTATAGTATTTTCTCAACAAAAGCAATAAATATCATTTTTGATGAAAAAATATTTTTTAAGAGTTAAATGAATTTACTAAAACATGAGTGCATGGATATTTATTATGAATTAATAATGATTTTTTTATACAGAAAATATAAATATATATTTCTATAATATGGTTATTCTTATTTATGCCGCAAATTTTAATATCTAGGTATTAATATCCATGTTTAAATGATAATATTTTAAAAATACATAGTGGTTTGTTTAGTCATAGCATTAGTTGTAGTAGACTCTATAAAAAATGATGTTATTTTAATATATCTGGGTATTAAATCCCCCCCTTCAATACATTTCACCATCAAAATTCAAATATTAATCGATTATTTAATTCTTTGACATTTTAAAATACCATTTTTGAAATTTGACAACTTATAAAGGGTTTATAAAACATTATCTTGATAAGACATAAAGGGAAGTAAAAAGACCATATTGAAAAAATCATATCTTTATTCAAAAGTAGGAAAAAATTAGTGGGATGTGGATATATAGAAATGGAATAAAATCATAATTCACAAATAATGATGTAGAGTAATTGGGATCACTAATCATAAGAAATTTAATGATCCTAATAAAGTTAATGACCATAAAACCCTAATTCGGTGATGGGTGAGAAGGCCATAAATTCAAAAGAAATGACTATAATATGATAAAATCTTGGTTTCAATATCATTTTCCTATATTTGATGTATTATTCTACCACCTAGAATAATAATATAAGAAACTTTACTTACATAATATCTTTAAATTTCATAAGAACAATTTAAATCTTTGGTTTTTCTTTGATCAATTTACACTTCATCTCTTACTCAAATGAATGAATATCAAATCTGAAATTTTTATCCCTTAAGAAATAAATGTAACTTTTAGTGTATAATGATTTATATAAAATAATAATAATTTATTCCTTATATATTTAAATATTAACCAAAACTGAAATGGATATCACAAGGTAAAAAATATATATAAACCATTATGTGATGAAAGAATACATTGTACTTTATAATTTCCACCAAAGGGACAACCTAAAATATTAAAAAAATAACACTACATCCCAAATGACCTCAAAATTTAATAATTTAATGGTGTTCTTCCCAACCAATTATTCATGTTAAAACACATGTTATACATAAGTGTTTCATATACCTCAACATAATGAAATATTTCCAAAAATATCATTAAACATATGAAAATAATAAATATTCAAATTTTTTTATATAATATGTTTCCATATATAATATTAATTTTTATCTATTATAACATTTAAGTAAAAAAAGTTTCATTCTAAAAAGTACATCACATTGTCTAGTGTTAGTGTATGAACCTTTATCACCATTTAATTGGGTGTTCAAGCCATGGGTCCTTTCCAGATACGATGAGTTTTCACCATGTATGCGGGTTTCTATTTTTCTGATACTATATTTATATAATTCATGTAAAGTTCCCAAAAATATGATGAACATCCTCAGAATAAAAATAATTATAAACTATTTTTTAAAGCTCTAAATTCTTATATACAACTTATTTTTCACTCACATAATTAAATAATCTTAATGGACTATAATTACCTAAACATAAATAAAATTTCAAATATTATCTTTTCCTAAATGATGTGTTTTTTCAATAAAATAGATCATTAAAATTAAATAACCTTTCTAGGTCATTAGTATCATTCAAAAAATTCTTGAAAATCCATAAATAAAAAAATATTTTAATCCCTAAATGTTTCTTGATTCTTACGACCACCATACCATTGATAACAATACTTCAACTACGTGATTCTCGAGTTCTATCACATAAACAATTAAATCATTACAATTTTAGTTTTTTTAAATGGTTGTGGATGGAGCCTCATTGTATTATTAATTCAAATAAAAGACCCCTTTTTACTGGGTAGAGGGAGACTCTTTATATAGCCTGATGATCCAGGGGTATGAAAGCCCATTTTGGCCCAAAGGCCCCTCCAGTGAATAGTACTACTACAGTACCCAGGCTTCTAAAATAACTTCTACAATACCACCACAACTACAGTTCTTACTATAGTACCTCTGCCTCTATAGTGTCAGTGTCTCTACAGTTCCGCCGCTATTACAGTACTACTTCAGTTCCCTGCTACAATACTGCTATAGTAACCCAAAAAACTTCATCCCTTTCCGAAATTGATGACCATAAGAATTTATACATGGATGAGGGAATTGACTTTTATTATGTCCACATTCCCTATATCTATGACATTTAACTGCTAATGTCTGCTTCAGTTGAACATTATTTCCTTATTTCTCATTAATTTAAACCATGATTTTTCCTTGGTAATTAGCTGATTTTCCCTCATTCTCTACATATAAATCATCTTCCAATTCCATTAAGGAATCACCGATGGTGCCTCTTCCCACATTATGAACATGTAGGAATTTTAGGCTTCTTTTCATTATCATATTCAACACTTAATCATCCCTAATACACCATCCTTCTCTTCTTTTATGTTTTAGGAAAGTCAAAAATGTTCTAATTGTTAATAATAACTGGTGACAACTCATTTAGTATAAACATAAGATGTCTAATATTCATTACCATTAGGTTAGGCATCTTATTAGTGAAATCATTACATTTCCCATTACAATGGTTATTGGAATTATTTATCCTATTTCTACTCATTAACAAAAATAATAAAAAGAAACCAAATGAGAATTCCTTAACATACAAAATGGGGATCCTGTAAGACTAGAATGAATATCTTATAAATGATATGTATATCATTACATATAAGAATCTTTATTTCAATATAGGTTATCCATGATAATTTCTCCTATTAGGTTTTATAAACTAAAATTTTGTTCATGTCCTTCATAACGGTTCATAAGGAGTTTGTGACTTTTCAAAAATTATCTCCAAGGATTGTTAAACCAGATGTGAAGAAAGGATTATTTTCATTTACTAAGTGAAGATAAATTCAACCCCAATGCACTTATTTTGGAGTTATTACCATTAGGTACAACTATGTCAGATCAAATACTAATTATAGTATCAATACATGGATTTAATTTCTTATAACCCACTCTATCTATACTTTACTAAAATTATATGATATTTTTTATACTCAGTAATATCCTTATCCTTTTCCCTATTATTCTAACTAAATTATTCCTGTATAAATACCCAAAATAACTAATCCTTTCTAAAATACCAACTATAGTGGCCCAAGAAATTTATACATTTTATTCCATGATTTTAACATAAAAATCTAAAAATTTAACCTAAAGATCATGAGGCCTAGTGTCTTTGCATAAATATGTTTATAATGAATCAATGTGAGGATAAATTAAAACTAAATTGTTTTTTATCCATAATTATATCCCAAAATGAATTTGATCTCATAAAACTATATAGGAAAATATGAAAGATAAATAAAATAAATGGGTGAGCTAAAAATCTTAGTAATAGGAAAAACATGAAAGGAAGCATAACTCGTGAGTTAAAAGTATAATGTGATATCATAAAATAGAAGGATCAAGAGTAATAACATAGGATATTAACCTAAAAAACATGGTATAATAGCTTCATGGAATCATAGGAAATGTAGAAAAACATATTACCTTGAATAAACAAGAGTCAATGATAACTATATAGAAAATATATCATGGTGGAAAAAGTCCCATAATGGATTAAGTTTAATCCCTATTCCTACACATGATCCCATATGAGAATAAAGTTGTTCCCAATTCATTGGGGCACTATCTGGGAACACCCATAATAAAATGTTCATTATTTATGTGTTCCAAAAAAGGAAAGCAATCATAAGGCTTAAAATTACAAATTACCCATGGAGATAAAATTAGTTTCATAATATTTTTTATATCATATTTAGAGGGATTTTCGTAATGAATGAATTTTTGTGATGAACATAAGGAATTTATTTCCCCATAAATTTAAGGGAGAGTAGGATAGGTATACATGTGAGAGATTTATATGCATAATTTTTAAGTAATCCATTGTATAAAAGGTTTTTATCATTGATTAACATTTCATTAAATGTTTTTATAGAATATTTTTTTTGAGAATAAGTCATTTTCAATTTGAAATCAATTCTTCAAGATATTAAAATATAAAAACAAATTTAGAGATGTAAAATTATTTATAAAGAACCATATAATCTTATTAAGTAATTTTAAAATAACTGATTGGTCATGATGGATGGAAATTATATACATGCCATAAAAGATAAAAAAACATTCCTTTAAAACTATTGTAAAAAGGGTAAAAAGTACCTCATTTGGAAATTGATAAGAATTTTACCTTAAAGTAATTTAATAAAAAGTAAAACATAGGTAAAAATTTATTTAATAAATATTTTATATAATGTTAGAATCATTGTTGAAATCATTTTTTGAAAACATGGATATAGAAGAAAAAAGATTTTTGGCCAAAGATATAAATAATTTTAGCCTATCATAAAAAAGTTCTAAATAATTTAAAGTACCAAAGACATGATAATGGTAGTATTAATTGAAAATTAAATGAATAAATATAATATATTAAAATATATTGGGATTGATATAGAAATATAAACTAATTCTTCCAAGGGAGGGTCAAATATAAACAATCACGGTTGATGATATTATGAAATAAACCCTTACCACATTGGTAATTTTCAATCATAAACACCACGAAAGAAGGAAATTAAAATGAAAATCATAATTAAATTAATATAAATAGATTCACGATATAACATTTAAATGGTTTTTATATATGGAAGCCAAATGAAATAAGTCATGAATATGAAATATGTCTCAGAGAAGTAAAAGTGATATGAGAAATCCCTAACAGAGGTCTTGTAATTGAAGTGAGAATTAATCAATGAAGATATTATGTGTTTACAATGTAGTTTCATATAACACAATTGGAAATAAAACATAAAATAATAAATATTAATTATACACATAATATTATCATATCAAATAAACTAAAGAAGTAATTCAACCGAATAAAAGAAATTGAGTTATAAAATCCCTTACCTTTAATCCAAACTTTTCATGTATATCCTTTATATTTTTTTATTAAATGGGGTGGTGTTCTGGTTAATGACCAAAACACAAACATTATTAATAAAAATAGAAGGAATAATAAAGGATTACATGAGTCCGAAGTAAGGAATTTTTTGAACATATCTGACATAAAGTTGGAGTAACTCGGGTGGAAGGTCATCCCTCCAGAGACCTCATGATTAACTTCCATGTTGGCAAGTCCATCAGCAAGATTGTTAGCTTCCCAGTAGGTATGGGAGATAGTTAAGTTAACTTATGATAGAGAGTGAAAATAGTTCATCCAGTGAGGATTAAGACTCTAAGATAGGTGAACGGTGCCATTCCAAATGGCCTGGACAATAGTAGTTGAGTTTCTCTCAATCCAAATGTTGTTCCAGATGTGAAACTTTGCAAAAGAAGTATCCTGAATCACACTCATCATCTCATCTTTAGGGAGGAGGTGAAGCTGCATGATCCATAGTAGAATCCAAGAACCAGGTCTAGGTTATTTCTGAAGATGTCACCACAGCCTGCAGGGCCTAGGTTGCCTTTAGAAGCACCATAAACAATGATTTTAATAAAACCTGGAGGTGAATCTTTCCAAAACCCTTCCATAGTGTATTTTGGGCGAGGGAACCTCCCATCAACACTGATGCACCTGAGAATCCCAAAATCTCTAACCGAGTTACTACAATGATCCTTCTGAAGCAAAGCAACATCCCGTATAGCAATGAGAATTTACATTTTACCTGTATTAATCTTGAATGAGTTATTGTTATAAATATTGTCATTTCTACTGTACCAGATCACATGTAGAAGCTCCGCAATAGCTGAAATAAAAATATTTCTGATTTTTTGGGAGTTAGATAAGTCCACACATCACTACAATTGAGAGGTTATAGAGCTGTAGGACAACCATCCGCCCTAAAAAATATCAAGAATATAATGCCAAAGGGTAGTTTATATATCACAAGAAATTAATAGGTGATTAATGTCTTCTCGATGTTGATTACACATATGACATTTGGAACAAAGATTAATCCCCAATGATTGTAAATAGATATCAATGGGAAGCCTACCCTGAGAAATATGCCAAATGATTTTTGATTCCTGAGGGTTTTAACCAAGCTTTATTAATGTTTTTTAACTAGCTTAAATTACAATCAGAATTGTTGAAAAAATGGTTATAGTAGCTTTTGGAATCAATATTACCCTTATGAAAAGGTTCCCAAATTAGAAGGTCATCAGTAATAGTGAAAGGATAACTTTCCACAATATGCTTTATATTATCAGGTAAGAAAGTGTTTTGTGTTTGTAAGATTCCCTTGATAGTACCATTAGTATGCTCAAGAAGTTGAGTGTTATACACAAAGGAGATAAGGGCTGTACCGGTCTAGTTATCAAGCCGAAAATTTAAATTAGAGTATTTTCTAGCCATCAATCTGGATTTATTCATAATAGAGATGAATTTATTCTTAATGAAAGGCTAGATTGAGGAGGTCAAATAATTTAAATTTCTATTCCTTAATTTATCGAGAAAGAGAGTCCTAAGAAAGTCCATGGAAGAAGAATTATTGTGAATGAGGTTCCATGTGAGCATATCTTGATGGGATTCATTAAAATTATTAAGGGTTTTTTATTCCAATACATCATTTTCCAATAGGTTTGCAACAAGTAGACCAAGGAACAATAACCATATTTCTATGTCCTTTATATCCTATATAATAAACTTATATAAATTTTTTTATTAAGAACATTTTCTTGTTTTAATATTTTTTACTTAAACCATTTAATTCATTAATTTTAATGATATATTTAATTACTTATTCAGTTATATTCACGTTGGGAGTTTTTGGGATGCTTCGTTCATAATTTAAAAAAGGAATTAGTGTGTTGACTATGGTGTAGGATCAAAATAAAATATGTAGACACTCAATTACAAGTAGAAGGTGAATTGTAGGTTTAAGAACATTCAATTTTAACATTAAATTGAAATTCTTTGTTTTAAAAATTTAAACAAGGTAAATTCAAAAATCCTCATGGGTTCTTAACTATGAAACCAACTTACTTAGGATACTCAAAGATGGATCTGAAAAAGAAGCGGAAGAACAATTTTCTTAGAATAATATTCTACCTTAAAGTGCATAGAATCTTAATTTTCAAATTATGTAAAAGTACAATAAAGTATAATAAAGTTATAATTTCATTATTAATCAAAATATAGCGTAAATAAAACTTGAAAAAAGAACAAGTAACAAGTAGAAAATCTTTTAACCCAAATATTAGGGTCTCTAATAACCTTTGATAAAGTTTCCTTGATTTATACATTAAAGAAAGTCTATCATACCCAAAATGAGGTATGCCATAAATATGAATATCAGAACGTATCTTTCTATCCCTATAAACCTTCTATATTTATGGTAGTCGGCACCTCTATATTACTATCTTGGGAAGACCTCGATTGTACTCAACAATAATTGAAATCACAAAAATCAAGATAAAAAAGATGATCATGGTTGAATAAGGTTTTCATAAAACTTACACGGAATGATCATCTTTATCTCTCTAGAAATCACTTCACATCATGTAATCTCTAGGATCATCAGTCAACATATGGATATCGAGATTATTAAAATGATCTTCTATTTATAGAAAAAACATCAATGGTCAGCTCTGTCCTCCAACAGTCATATTTTTCCTTCAATATCATAGGGACCTGTCTACGTGTAACTCAACCAAAGGTTAGAAAGAAACAAATTGTACGACATCGTTTTGTAGTTACAAAAACATGTGTATGGAAAATTATATAGATTAACTAAATATCACTATCTACAATATAGGGAATAATATAATTCAAATTATAAATATACAAAAAATCAGATTCTAGAAGCATGGATATTCAAATTATGTTTTTCAAATAATTCAGAATCTGAATTCTATAGATTGCAGAGTATGAATTATGATTAATTAAGACTCTAATTTCTGAGGAATTCAGAGTCTAAATTATAGGGAATTTAGTGTCTGAATTATGAGTAATTCAGAGTCTGAATGATGAGGAATTCATAGTCCGAATTCCTAGAATTCAGAGTCTTAATACTGAAGAATTCAGAGTCTGAATTACAAAGAATTCATAGTCTGAATTTCAGAGAATTTGGGGTGTTAATTTCATAGGACTCAATATACAAGAAACTATAAGATTCTGAGGATTTGGATAAGGATCAAAATTTTTGACTCAGTAATAAAATGAACTTGTTTTTGAGAGGACATAAAATACAAAAATTGGTAAGGATAAAACATTCCTTAGAGAAATAAACTTTCTTTAAGAAAACAATCCTTAGAGAAAGAATATTTTCCATAAGAAAAAGTGTTTGTAAATTTCAAAACATAGAGGAATGGAAAAGTCACAAGGAAACCTTATTGAATCATCAATCTCCCCCTATTTGGAAATCACAAACATCATTCAAAATTTAATACAGGGAATAAGGGTTTTTTTAACATTAAAAGAAAAATATACCACTCTTTAATTATGAACCATGATGTATACGACTAACCCCCCTCCCCCCTTAGGTTTTGAAATCCCTATGGATCGTATTATTGTCATTCTTAGAGAAGTTAATTTTTCATGTACAATAAACTCTTCATTAATTATACTGTTCCTTCCATAAATAATTATATTCTTTTTACTTAAAATTATTTGGATCATTCATTTCTCCCCCATTGATATTTTCAAAAAGGAATAGAGAGAATGAAAAAATGGTACCTGAATGATTAAAACAATAAAAAAAACAAATGAAGGATATTTTTTTCATTATGATAGGAAAAATTGTTACATGGTAAATAAAAGAAAATTAAAGATCATAGTAAAATGAAAATCACTTATCCCTCTTTTCCTTTAGAATGATCTTCCTCAAGGTAGAATTTAACTTCTTGATCTCTTTATGATCATCCATAAACCTATTGAGAAACATTTCCTGATCATAATTCTTCTTTTCTAGAGCCTTGATTTTTTCATTCTATGATATTTGGATTTCTTCCTAAGACTTCACTACTTAATCTTAATGATTTAATTTGTCTTTAAACTCTTCCCTGTGTAATCTTTATCTCTTAAAATTTAGAGCAACTAAATTTAACTTCCCATTCACATCTTTATCCTCTTTCTTTTAGGATACTTGTTGAAGATGCAGATTTTATGAAAAACATGTTGAAAGGTTTTTGATTCTATCATATGACATATCAAAATAGTATATTACCAAATATTTGATTTCATAAAATATTCTCATGTCTTCAATAGTTCTTTTATTGTATTTTGTTATTTCCTAAAATGATATCCAATGAGAATCATAACCAATATGAAAAGTTTTGAAATCTTCCTTGACCATGATGAATTTTTCCATGATCATGATTATCAAATATGACAATTGACTGAAAAAGTGTTGAATCAAATGTCTTCTCAAATCAATACTTGGATTCAATGGTATTGTGTTTACTATATTTTTCAAAGATAGAACAAAGAAATGCTA
Source organism: Viscum album (assembly GCA_963277665.1). Lineage (NCBI taxonomy): Eukaryota > Viridiplantae > Streptophyta > Magnoliopsida > Santalales > Viscaceae > Viscum > Viscum album. The sequence continues at coordinate 507,330,787 of OY728131.1, read as the reverse complement.
ACCCATCGAAGATGATGATTCAGAATCCGATTCCCTCTTTGGAGAGGATTTTTTGTCTATCTCTTCATATTTCTTCTTAGATGATCGAACAAAATCATTCTTATCCTTATAAATAATATCCTTATTAGTTCTATCATCAACCACCTGTTTTCCTTTATCAACAATGGAAATAATATTTTCTTCCCTTGAAGAATCATGCTCACTAGTAGAGAGTTGGACTATATTATCTTCATCGACCTCCTCTTTCTCAACATCATTATTAACATCATTTGGTTAGATGAATTAATGGTTTCTACTCTCATCATCAAAATGTTTATCAACCTATTTCTTTCCATAATCCACTTTTCCTTAAGAAACATTTGTGGTTGAATCAACCTGGTATGTTCAGATGGAAATCTTGTTAGAAAGACTTTCCTTCACATGATATTCTTCTACTTTTTTATCACATCATCACTTTTTTCTTTTTATTTCTCTTTCTTATTATTATTCATATTCTTAAACCATCTCTTCTTCCAAAATAGGTTCTGAAATTGGAGTTTTCTTTCTCGGGGTTTCTATTGGAACTATTTCTTTGAATAAGGATTCCAGTACATTAATTTATTCAGAGCCCTTTTCTGTATCTTTAAGTAATACTTGGACAATTTTATCTTCTAATTTTTTTTCAACTTCTTCTATTTTTATTTCCTTTTAATCTCCTAAAAATATTTAATTTTCTAGGCATTTGACTCAATAGGATCTTACCCAAATCTTGGATCCACTCCTTTAGTGTTCTTCTTCTATTCCATCAACTTTTCTACCACTTAATTAGGGAATGTTTTTTTCTATTTCGTCTTTATTTGTACTGATTGGATTTGTAGAAATATTGATTTTTCTTTTGTATTTGGTTCCTTCTATTTAAATTTCATCTAATATTTCATGCAATTTTCTCCTACAACCCCATTATTAACTAAATCTTGGTCTTTAATTTTTGGAAGATCATAAAATTCTCCTGATTTTGGGTTGAAACTGACTTTTATCTTTCTTAAAGTATCATCACTTAACAACATGATATTGAATGTTATTGGTTTATAGATACATGGAATTTTGAAACATTCTATGAAAAGAAATTTGATATTTGAAAATATCATCGGATACATGATATAATGAGACTTTAAAGATCCATTCTTAATGGTGGTGATTTTCAGGAGGATGTAATTCACTAGATTTACCTTTCTCAGGTTAACCAAAAAGTCCAATACAAAAATATCACTTTTCTTTAAATTATCCTTGTCACCTTTTCTCAGAATAAGGAAACCATGTACCCAAAAAGATAACATCCTAAAATTTGTTGACAGGTGGTTGATCTTAGGTGAAATTACTTCTTTGAGTCTAAGGCACTCAATTTCCTTTTCTTTCTCGAAAATTCTTGTCTAATCTGGGAACTTGTGAGGGTTGAAAATTGCCTCACCTTTATATATAATTCCAAGAATATTTTCTTCCATATTAAAAGATAGAGAATAGGTTTTCCCATAGCTCTTGAATGAAGAAATCTCCCTTACCCTTTCCTAAAAAAACATACTATATCATATAATTCTATATGTGTGTTTGAATAAATCAGATCCTAAATATTCACCTTGGAAACACAGGAACTCTCTTATCCAATTTTTGTTGTTATTTTTTGTAATCAAAAAATTATTCTTAGAAAAGAATTTTGGGTCAACCAACCTTTCCATTTAGATTTTCCAATCCTTGATTTATTTAGTTTAAGACATCTATTTCTATGGGGAAGCTTCCAGCGACATCCGGAGTGTGAGAAAATGTTGAAAACTGAACGGTCTATTTGAAGAGGAGTGCAGCTTCAGTGCACAGTGTCCTAAAAACCTATGTGGGACCCAAATTAGGGGGGCCTTTATATATTATTTGAGGAAATGGTTCAGATTCCCAATTTGATACAATGGTTGTAATAAGAACAATTTAATCTGAATGTTGAGATGAATTGCAAATACAAATTTGGTATGTTACGTTCTTTTAAAGTTTGAAGGAAAAATCAGATTTAAGGAAGGTGAATCTGATATAGTTGTCTTAAAACAGAATAAAAATACTAATAAGTAAAAAATTAAATTATAAAAATTATATGTAAGGAAACATACCATCAAAACTACATAGAATGGTTTTTCACATATGAAAATGTTATTTTTTGATTTCAGAATTTTTTTAAATAATGGGAATTTTTGATTCTGGAATTTTTTTTAATGAAAGGATATTTTTGATTTTAGAAATTTGAGTTCTGAATAAAAAATAAAGAGAACAAAAATTTTGGGTACAAAAAAAATTGATTAAGAAAATTTTTTTGGTTAAATAATAAATGTACTCCCCATATAAAAAGGATATTTTTAATGTAAGGAGATAGGTTTCCACAAATAGATAATATTGAATAATACTTTTTGGTTATCATTTCTAAATTTTTTTAATGTATTCAAATCTATTGGAGGGTAATGATTTTGTAAAAAAATCATCATGTTGATCTTGCGTTTTGATAAATTGTAATATAATATCACCTTTAAGTGTGTGATACCTAAGAATGTGATGCCTAATATCTATGTGTTTTTCATGAGAGTTATGTGTCAGATTTTTTCTTAGGAAAATGGAACTTGTATTATCACACAATATATGTGTTTTTGTAAAACTCAAGACATAGTCTGTGAGTGTGTGTTTCATCCACAACACTTGAGTAAAACAACTTCCAGCTGATACATATTCATCATAAGCAGTGAAAAGTGCAACTGAATGTTACTTTTGAAGAACCATGAAACTAATGACTCTCCTAATACATGACATGTACAGGTGTATGTTTTTTATCGCTTCTACATCCACCAATATCAGTATCTGAAGAACGTTTTAATACAAAATAATTTTAATAAGTATAAAAAAGTCCTAAACCCATGGTTCCTTTTAAATAGATAAAAAATCTTTTCCCTTATTTGGAATAATATTGCGTTGTATTAGATTGATAACTTGCACATAATCATACTAAAAATATTAATTCTGGAAAACTAGTTATTATGTTTAATAAACATCCTATCATACCTCTAAAATTGTTTGATCTACTGGTTTCCTAACTTCCTTAAGATGAAGAGAATTTTATGTACCGATTGGAGTACTGATACTTTTAGTATTGTAATTTTCATACTTCTTAAGAAGATATTTAATATAATTATGTTGATATATATATGTTCCTTCTAGTTTTTGAGAAATTTTAAAACCAACGAAAAAATTTAACTCACCAATCATACTTATTTCAAACTCAAATTTCATGAGATTCACAAACAAATAAATTAAATACTGATAATCTAATCTTAATATGATGTAATAAACATAAATTTTAACAATAATTTTTTTTATTATCTTTCCTTATAAAAAGAGTTGCATCAACAATTAATTTTACATAATTTTTTGTAACAAAAATCATGAAAGTCTTTCATACTATGATCTAAGGGATTATTAAATCAATATAAAGAATTTGTAAGTTTGAAAACATTTCCACGATGTTTTGTGTCATCAAATACAGAATGTTTTTCAACCTAAACTTCCTCTTGAACATATCCATCAAGGAAAGCACACTTTAAATCCATTTGAAAAATCTTTAAATTATAGAATGCTATAAAAGAATGTAATATACAAATATACTCAAGTATAGATACTAGAACGTAGGTTTCATCATTTTTTATTCCATATTATTGATTATATACTTTAACAAATAATTTATATTTATTTCATACTATGATTCCATTTTCATCACATTTATTTTTAATGACCCATTTTACTCCAATTATAGAAGTTTCCTTAAGTATTTCAACCAAGGTCCAGACTGTTTTCCTTTAAAATTCATTTTTCTCATCTTGCGTGGATATAATCCAATCACCCTTACCTAAAGCTTCATCAGTGTTTTTTGGTTCTAATTGGGAAAGGAATTCTAGATGATATACTTCATTTATTAAGGAAATTCTAGTCCATGAAGGTTTATTTACATCAATAATGATAATAACACATGGAATATTCTTATGATAAAACTGATTTGGGTTTTTTAAACACTTTTCATCAACATATAATAGAAAATATTCTAGTGTAAATGATTCAGAAATGATTTCCTAAATATTTTATTTATTATCACAATATTCTATCAAAATTTGATAATCAGTTTTTGAAAACACATTTGAGGATGTTGGTTTGGAGTGTTTAAAAAACAAAAGGACATGATTCATCATATTTAACATGCACTGCTTTATCAATAGTAAAATTATTTTTGTTGAAAACTCTATAAGCCTTAGAAGTAGGAGTGTATCCTAGGAAAATTCCTTCATTGGATTTTGGTGAAAATTTATGCAAGTTATCTTTAGTGTTCAAAATAAAAAAAATCATCCAAATACTTTGTCGTATAAAAGTCTAGGTTTTCAACCAGTCCACAATTCATAAGGTTTCGTTGTAAGAAAAAGTATGATTAAAACTAGATTTATACTATAACAATCAGTACTATCACCTCCATCCCAAAAATGTTTAGCAATAGAATATTCACTCAACATAGTTCTAGTTATATCTTAAAGAATTCAATTTCTTCATTCAACAACACCATTATGTTGATGACTTCTTGGAGCTGAGAAGTTATGAGTAATTCAATTCATATAAGAAATGTTTCAAATTCATAATTTTTTAATTCTCCTCCATGATCACTATGAACATTTGTAAATGAAATGTTTTTCTCATTTTTAACTTTGTCTCTAAAAGTTTTGAAATAATAAAAAGCTTCAGATTTATTTGCTAGAAAATATACCCATGTATATATTGTGTAATCATCAATTAAAACAAATAAAATTTATTTGACTCCAATACTTTCAGTTTTTGTTGGGACAAAAATATTAATATGCACTAACTGTAATGCATCAGAAGTTGAGACTTAACCGATTTATTTAAAACTTTATTTATGTTGCATACCATATTAACAAGGATCACAAAATTTTGAAGAATAAAATTTATGATATGGTAGATCCTTAACAAGTCCTTTCATTGATATGTTTCATAGGTTTCTAAGGTTACAGTGTCCTAGAATTCTATTCTATAATAATGATTGATCTTCCATTGCACTAAGGCAAGGTAGGTCTTGGTTCCTAAGGATTTATTTGTATTGTTTATAATCATTATCATGCCTATGGAAAGAGAGAACAAATCATTCCTTGGAAATACATACTAAGAATTTATCATTCCTAAAATTCACAAGGTAACCTTAATCACACAATTGACTTATGCTAATGAGGTTGTGCTTAAGACATTTAACAAATAAAACTTTTGAAACCAATGTTTTTCCAAGAAGATAAATGTTACCTATAACAACAATTTCTACCTGAGCATTATCTTCGAAAGTAAATTTCAATCCATTTATATTGATAATCATTTCAAAGAATTTTTTCCAACCAGACATATGCCAGGAATTTCCACTATCCATGTACCATGTATTGTTGTTGGTAATTTCATTATTTTCGTGAAAATGAAAGAGTTATATTTTCAGAATTCAAACTTTCTTAGATCTGGATATTTCAGATAAAAATCATAGGAATCCACATTTTCTTAGAAAAATTAGAATTATGAAAAACTAAATATCGTGTTTTACTTAAAGAAAAATGTTTCTCCAAATGTCCAAAAAATTTACACTTAGTACAAAAGGGAGAAATTTTGGGGGAAAATCATTATTACTAAAAACTAGTTTTGAATGAGTATAACCAAATCTAGAACTATTCCTAAGAGGAGGAATTTGTGAATACATTTTATCAAATTCTTTCCTTCCTGATGTAAAATTTGTTAAAAGTTTCTTTAAGGGAAAAATTTCATATTTTAGGCTAATGATTAAATTAATATCCTCAAAGAGATTAGTTTTAGAACTTTTTTTATTATCTAAAATATATTTCTTAGAAATAAAATTTTTATGATCCTTAGAATGTTTATCCTTCATAAAATTAACTTTCACAAGGTTTTTTGAAACACTTTCAAAATCAACAGTTTTCTAATAAAGATACTTAGAAAGATTAGATAATTCTTTAGTTAAAACATAAATTATAGAATTTTCTTTCTCTAACTACTTTTTTACCTTACAATTTTCATTCTCAACTAGTTTATCAAATCTAGAAACTTCTTCAAATGAAGGTAAGGTACTATATTTTGATGAGAAATATTCATCATCTGAAGAGTTTTAATATTCTTCATTTGGAAAATAAGAATTTATAGAAATATTGGCTATGGATTCATCATTCTGTACCTTAGCCATAAGAAAATGATTTTCAATTGGTATTCTGGATATAAGGCCAATACTCTTCTAACCAGAAGTTTCAAAATCAGATGATTCAATGGAAGAATCACCACCATTGGCACTCTATGTTCCATTTACACTCAAGAATTTCTTATCCTTATACTTGTAATACTTATTTCTATTCCCTCTAAATCCATTTCCCTCTTGTATTTTCTATTAAGTGTAGGAAAATCAGGTCTGATATATCAAGCCATTTTACATTCATAAAGGATATTTTAGAATCATTCTTGTCATTTCTATCTTTCTTCATATATCTATACTGATAATCATTCTTTACCACAAACTTGTTCATCTTTCAAGAAATATTGGGTAATTCATTCTCTAAATGATCAATGTCACTTGATTCAGATATAATTGTATATTTATTACCTTCAGATCTAGTTACCCTTTATAGAGTCTTTAATTAGATGTAGTAGTGAAATATATGCTTCCATTACAATTATTATTTTATTGAAATCAATATCTCTCTTCATTCTGGTTTCATGTTGAATAAGAGTTTCAAATAACTCATGAAGAGTAATGTTAGATAATATTTTGTTCTCATCACGATTCCCACTCAGTGGGAATGATGTCAACTATTTTATCTAATAGAAATGCATCATCAGTTTCTTAATCTCCCATATTTTGAAGACTGTTGACGATGGTCATAAATATTTGTAGTACTTTGAAAGAAACTTCTCTATAAAAAAATAATAATCCAAGATATTAAGATCTTAACATTACTCTTCTAGTTTATATCAGTATAGATGTTCGAAAATGTGTAACTTCAAGTTTCTTCCAGATGCAGTTGGAAGCTTCATAATAAGATATTTGACTATATATATTACTAGTCATAGAACACAACAAATTATTATATACCTTGTAATTTAGTGGATATTATTATTTCTCTTGGTTGATGAAGGTTTTGACTTCTTTGTTTTGAATTTTTTAATATTTATTAAGAATAAAAATATTTTCTACTCTAGCTGTAATGACAAAAGTATGCATCCTATATATACAGTATTCATAATCGTTACCATCAAATATTGGTGTCTTGTTAGGGTATATTCTTTCAATAGAACCAACATTTATACATTCCATTCTATAAGAAAATACTTTTCCACAATATTTTCTAATTGAATGAATTTATAAAAAAATAATTTCTTTTAAGGAAAACAAGACCTAGAAATGTTAAGAAAGAAGAATTTATAAGAAGGAATACCTAAGAAAGAAAACTTATATGTTAGTAAATGTATTTCAGAGACCTCCTATGATAAAAATTGTTGTATTGAAATAAAATATACAGATCCTTAATTACCGGGGGTGGATTGTATGTTTGGAAACATTTTATTTTAACCTTAAAAAGGAAATATATGTTTTAAAAAGTTATGCAAGGTAAATTCACAAACCTTATTTGGTTTTTAACTATGAAACAAAATTGCATAGGATAGAGTCATATAAATCCAAAAACTAATCTTAAGAAAAAATTTCTTCGAGAAAGATTCTACAATAAATAATATTGAATCTTAATTGTCATGGTAAGTAGAATAAAAAAAAGTACAAGAATGTTAAAAAAAATTCATAATCAAATTACAGCGGAAATAAAATTAAAACAAGAACAAGTTACAAGTAGGAAATCTTTCAACTCAAAGAGTAGGGTATCCAACAACCATGGATAAAGGTCCCTTGATTTATACATTCAAGAATGTATATCTTACACACACTAGGGTAAGCTCTCAATAGGAATATCATAATCTATATTTCTATCCCCACAAGACATTGATCATTAAGTTAGTCAGGACCACTTTCTTCCAATCCCTAAAATCCCTCGATTGTACTTAGCGACAATTGGAATCGCATGAAGCAAACTGAACAAGATGTTCATGGTTGAAAAAAGTGTTCACAAAACACACTAGTCATTAGAGACATTGTCTCTCTAGAAATATCATTATATCATGTAATATTTAGGATCATCAGTTTATATATGGATATCATGATCGTGGAAATGAGATCCTATTTTTTTGGAAAAACATCAATGGTCGGCTCCCTCCTCCAATGATCATATTTTTTCTTGAATCTTGGATGGAACTGTATGCATGTGACTTAACCAAAAGTTATTTAGAAGAAAATAATATGACATTGTTTTATAGATTCAAAACCATGTGTTAGGAAAATGATGTTTTTAACTAAATATGAATATCTAGAATCTAGGGAAAAATAGAATTTGAAGTCTAAACTTATAAAAAACCTTATTCTAGAATCATAGATATTCAGAGTCTGTTTTTCAAAGAATTCAGGATATAAATTGTATAGATTACATAGTCCAAAATTTGATGAATCTAGAGTTTGAATTATAAAGAATTTGGATTCCAATTTTGGAGGAATTCAGAGTCTGAATTCTGAGAAATTCGGTGTCTGAATTATAGTGTATTCGGATTCTTAATTCTTAGAAATTCAAAGTCTATCTTATGAGAAATTTAGAGTCTGAATTATGATGAATTTAGAGTCTAAATTTCAAATAACTTGGAGTCTGAATTTTAGAGAATTGGGAGTTTGAATTTCAGAGAATTCAGAGTTGAAATTTTATAAAATTCAGATTCTGAATTTCATAGAATTTGGAGTCTGAATTTTCGAGAATTCAGAGTCTCAATTTTAGAGAATTCAGAGTCTGAATTTTAGAGGACATGGTATCCAAGGAACTATAAGATTCCCAGTATTTGGAAAAGGGTCTGAATTTTTCACTTAGTAATAAAATTAACTTGCTTTTGAGAGGAAATAATATAATAAAACAAGGTATGGATAAAACATTCCTTAGATAAAAAAAATTTCCTTAAGAAAATAATCCTTAAAGAATGATAATTTTCATTAAGAAAAATTGACTGTGATTTTCAAAACATAGTGGAATGAAAAAGTCACAATGAAACATTATTTACTCCATATATGGTAAAAGGGATAATTTTTCCATAATACATAGAATAATTTTAGTTATGTTTTTATAATTTTTATACAACAATTATATTTTTTAAACCAACCAAGAATTATGGTTATGAAAAACAAACTATGTTATAATCAAAGAGGCAGTAGGTTATACGTAATCCAGAGGAAAATTTTTATTTCCAATGACCATTATAGAAGGAAGTTAAGTGTTATTTTAACATTTCATAATTATCATTATAGAATATATAAAATACAATTATATATACCACACATGTGATCTGGTAATAAAATAATAATCACATATCTTCACAAGGTGGTATTCCCCCATACACGATAATGATATAATCATTTAATCAATGGATGGTAAGGTAAGAAGGTATATGATATATACATTCCAGGAATGATTAATAAGTCATTATAAAAATATAAAAAAAATTAAATCCATCATTAAAAATTGTTGTGTGACGTGATTATGTAAATCAAATTACATTGGTTTGCGCGACTATGATACGTTGAATAGAGGAACAATGGTTTAATTTCCAAATTATTGGATGAGCAGATGGATAAATATTATTACATAAACTTAATAACACGTAATTATAATGGATATAGTGTTTTTATTATATTGTAAATTTTTATTCATAATTGAATGTTGAAAAGGAAGATGTAAAAGGAAGGATCCCTGTGGTGATGATTACATTCTCATAGGAGAACCTCCTTTGGATATTTTATTAAGGATGCAATGGTTGGTATTTTGGGAAAAGAGAAGATAGAGAATGTGGATAATTATTTTTAGGATAGATGTTCGTATTTATTTTATTGATAAGTATTCCTTGAGTGTTGTGAATAAGTGAGAGGAGGGGGTAACCTTTTATAATTGAGGTGTGATTTTTTAATACCCCAAAATATTCAATAATGAGAAGTCACTCTCAAATTAAGTGACATAAAAATTGATAAATAATATATTTTTGGGGTTATATGGTCTAGAAACAACTTTAAAATTTAAGAAAATCATTTTTAAACATGTTATTTCATTGACCAATATGGTTACTCACTTTTACCATTTTAGTTTTTCACCACAACAACTAGTTTTTTCCTTTTTTACTATTTATTATAAAAAAATATGTTTATCTTGTTACCTAAAACTAATTTTTATGATTTAAATTATGTAATTAATTTTATAAAATTAAAATCATAGGGTTTTCAAAATTCTATTGAAAATTAAACCCAAAAAACTTGTTGAAAAAATAGTTTTCACGAAATCAATTTTTCAAGTCATAAATGATTGTATGTTAACATTATTACTTGGAATCATCATTATATGAATTTAAATTTATATAAATAAATGTTTAATATATAAATTACATTTATTTATTTTTTTAATATGTGTTATTTTAATTGATTAAAATGGCCAAATATTGTGACTTTAAAAATATTTTATAGAAAAACACCATTTTGAGCATAAAAATACTCATACCAAAATCCTAAAACTTGACAATTAAAAGGAAATTAATTAAATTATTATTAATCCATTGCTTCATATTTAATAGTAATAAAAAATAAAAAAAATAATATATATTTTAAATTATATTATTTAATGAGAATAAATGACAATATTTGATAAATCTATAATTTTGACTACTGATTAAAAAATCAAACATTTTAGAAAATAAAAATATTTTACCTAAATTTACCTTTGATATGATTATTGAAAAAATACTTTTCATTTTATAAAATTACATTTCTATCAATTCAAGAAATTAATTATAATATTCTCTCAGAAAAAGAAATAAAAATGATTTTTGAAGAAAATATATTTTTGATACATACAATAACTTTTTTAAAAATTGATAACTTATTTATTATTAATTAATAAATAAATTTATATCAAATAAAACAATTAGAGATATTTTATAATAATAATATTATTTCTATTAATAATTTCAATTTTAACAGTTGGTTATATCTGTCATGTTTAAATATTATTATTTTAATAATATATCGTAGTTCGTTTAACATCAATATTGTGTGTTTTATATGTAATAAAACATAGTATTTATTAAAAAATAATGTGATGTTGAAATTTATATATGTTAATAAAAATATTAAACTATTACATAATAATTTTCCACATTATTCTAGAACTAAAAACTATATATGGTCATCACACACATCGTCAACTGTACAGACATTTCTTGTGGTACATGTAACATATATTAATATTTTATTTTGTAGAAAAAAAATTCTATATGGATTGACTCAAAAAACTACATGAAATGTAATATTATATCTTGTAGTGTATGATAAAAGACATGTATGTATACAATACATAGTAAGGACCAAATAGAGGGAAGTCATAGTCAATGTGAGTGATAGTATATTCCATGTAGTTTAGAATGGTATACAATATGTTTAATCCAATAAATTTATGGTTAAATTCACAAATGAGTGTAATATTGACTAGACAAGTACATGATATATCCCTTATCATTACACTATATGTAAAAATTAATTTTAATTTTGAATAAATCATTTTATTTGGTTAAAATTATAGTTTATGAGAATATATAAGATTGTTTGGATGGAAAATTATGATAAATGATTGAATAAAATAAATAAGATAATTATGTAATTTATTGAGGAAGTTTTATCTTAATAAATAATAACATGAAATTAATATTTTCTAGATTTAAATATATTATTGAAACATGCATGGATGATCATGAGGTTTATTGATCTATTTATTTTTTGGGTATCATTTTATTTAATTATTATTATATGGGTGTTTGTGATAATTATTATTATATTAAAAATTATGATATAAAAATTATCCCCTCCTCTTATCATGCATGAGATTGTATATCTGTGGATACATTTATGTATCCCCTAACCATGGTTACCCTAACTTGTGGGTGAGTAGAACATATGTGAAGAAGGAGATCCTAGTTGATTGGAGGTAGTTCATGATTAATCTAAGCTGAAACTAACTATGAAGAAACATAGGTGAAAATGATGAATTCCATTACTAAATATAAGCCTAAAACCATGATTTTTCCCTTAAGATCAAGGGTTAGTTCATTGCATGCATTATAAACTGACCAATAGACTAACTGATGATCAATCCACACATATTTTTTAAAGTATAGTTAATTATTTATATTTTTTGAACATGATCCCTTAAAATAAATAAATTAACATGTTTTAAAGCTTGATTAAAATATATGGATTCTGTATAAATAATTTTATCAAGATAGGGTTAATTAATTATATAAAATCCACATAATATTATCAATCATAGAAAAGTATAAAATAATTAATATTTATGAATAGGATAATAAATACCTTGAAGAAATATTATGTCAGTAAATACATGAATTACATTAGTTCAGTTGCAACCATAGTTCAATGAAAATTTATTGCCACTATTAAGGTGATTTCAATTATATGAGAGTTTTAAAAATGGTATTGGTTAAATTAATGTATTTTTAATTATAGTTTAATTTCATTTGAAATACTAGGTTAAACTAGGAGGAAAGTTTTGAGGAATTATGAGTCTAGGATTTTAGGATTTTAGAGTCCAATCAACAGATCAAGGACTTGTGAGTTAATTTAATTGGAAAGAACTACTATATAAATATATTAAAATTGCATATTATACCCTCATCTACGTTATAAGAAGTAAAATATGGTTCCTCTAGACTAAAAGATCCACCAATTAATATATTCTAAATCCAATGGTGAGGGATATTTTGATTTGATTAAATAGTTGGTAACTAATATATAAAATTTATTATATCACATTTTGGTAATCAAGATAATGTACTAAAAATTATTTTAATATTTTTGGTAGAAAATGGAAGGTATTATGACCTCATAATTATCTATTTGATCAATATTGGAGAATGAAAATTATCCCACTAGAATTAATATAGGATCTTTCACATTTTACTATGCCATGAGTGGAAATTCAATGTGTTAGAGTCCCCTATTCCAGAAAATATCCTTATAAGGAGGAAAATAAGGAGGGGAATGCTATATTTTGGTAACATTTGATTAATTCATTGGATTTAAAGTGGATAATTTTTTTTAAATGTCTAGTGAGCTCTAGAATATTCTTGAAAACATTGGTCGATTCATGATGTTTTCCAATAGTTATGATCTCTATAAGAAGAATTATAGATAGGAGAGTTATGTGATCTCCATGACACTTTTCCCTTACAAGATTAGAGAAGGTTCACCTTCGAGACCTCATGTTTTCAAGTTGATTTTATATATATATATATATAATTTGAAAATGTTTTGTTTTAAGATACCTTATGAGTTGTATACTGACCTCATACATGAACCACTGCCTCAAATATTCTTTAATTTTTTTTGAATTATGATATGAATAATATTTAAAAGTCTCTCCCAGATAATATTTCTCTAATTCCCCAAGAATATAATAACATGAGTCATGTAAACCATTATTTCTTATGGTGAACTAAATGAATAGTAAGGAAAAGGTCTATACAACTAATTCAAAGTCTAATTATTTTTTCTTAGAATCCAACCTAGATGTGTAAGATCCAATGAAAATATAAATAAGACATATATAATAATTTTCATATGGAAAGAAGGACCATTGGAATAAGAACGACACCTCAGTGATGATGTGTGAGGAATATTATTGTGTATCTGTTATAAAACATAATATCTATATATATACTAATTGGGTTTTAGATTAAACTGTTGGTTCTCACATTTTTATCCCAAAATAGTTTTCATTTAGATTCATAAAGGTTGTAATAGGTGAGGTGGATATTTGAACATCCAATAGAGAAAAACTGGATACGTAGACTATAAGATAATTCTACCATATGTTTCCAATGGGGTTGATTATAGTCTTAAATAACTATTATAATATTCACAGTGTTACTAAAAACATTATATTTTTTCCCAGTTTAGAAATAGATGTAATTTTATTCATGTTTGGGAGTAATATCCATTAATTTTATAAAGATAACAATTTTTACGATATGAAACATCTAAATAATGGTCCTTATGCACTTTAACATAAAAAAATGTTTTGGAAGTTGAAAAAAAGTCATGTTCACATGACATGAATTATACCTAGTTGTGGAATCACCAACATGGACATGTTAATGTAAAATTCTTGAAAAAGAAATATCAATATGGGTATTCAAATTCATTTGAAAGAAAACCACTTGGTATGTGATGAAATTATTTACAAGGTAAAATTTAAAATCTAATATTTTGTAGAAAGTGTTTCTGGAATTGGTTTATATAGGTGTTTGAGTACCTTTTAATTTTTAATTTATAGTTGGATTCTCTCAATTCATAAATTTAACTAATGTATTTAGTAGACATAGATGTGTCTAATTATTGAGATACATATATGAGTCATTTTAAAATTTTAAGGAGATAAATAATGAATTATAAAATCATTTATTATAAAGATAATGAATCTTAAATCATTTCATGGTAGTGAATATTTTAACGAGTAGTTCATCAAATATATTATAGATTTCTAAATTTTATCTTCAATCACTTCTCCTTATACACCATAATGGAATTGTATCAGTTATAGAAGTATCCAAAACTTATTATACACGGTGAGGTCGAGGATAAGTCATGTATACCATCAATTTTCCTTTTGAGGATATGAATATTAGTATGAAACAAAAATATTAAACTAATTGTTAACTAAAACAAAAAATGGAATTTTACACAAGTTAATGTTTATGAGGGAATTGAGTTTTTCATATACTTGTGTCTTGGGTTGCACAACATTTTTAAAATATATCATTGGAAATAAACAAGTAACTTGGGGAACATAGTGTATTTTTATTAGGTTACCAAGTAAAAAATGGGATATTATCTATATGAACCATAAAAAATAAGGTAATAATTTAAATACATGACATATTACTTGAGAGGTAGACAAAATCCAAAAATTTAATGGGAGAAATATTTACCTCATTGAAGTTGACGCTGATGATACCAAAGAGATGGCATATGAAAAAAGTCATTATGTCCACATAGAAATAGTTATTCTGGAGATAAAACTATTTTTTATTGGTAAGAGAGAGGTTAAAGAAGTTGAGAAATATTGTTTTCTAGAAATTGAGGATGATGAATAAATATTAGTTTATATTGATGAACCACTATCATACAATTAATAAGTATGAATCTTAGAAGTTAAAACATAATAAGAGGTGGAAAATTTTGAATTAGATTCCATGTATCAGAATAAATAATAGATCATGGAAGATTCTCTAGTATGTGTAAATACTACTGGGTGAAAATGGGTATTCAAGAAGAAACTATATATGGATGGTAAAATTAGTGTCATTAAGGAATGAATAGTTGATAAAGGGTTTAAGTAACATTAATTCATATATTATGATGAAACATTGTCACCATTTACTATACTAAAATATATAATAATTCTACATTTCTTAATATCTCACCATGGTTATGAGATTTGGAAAGTGGATTTTCAAATATATTTCATTAAGAAGAACCTTATGGAAGATATCTACAAGGAACAAAAATAACGGTTTATGACTATAAATGATTCTAATAATTTATATAAGTTTTAAGGATCTAGTTATGCGTCGACATAAGAATCCATATCATTTAAAATTTATTTTTATTAATACATATTTGAATTTGGTTTTATAATGAATAAATATGAGCCATGTGTCTACAAACGATTTAGTGGGAGTGTAGTTGTTTTCATAGTAGTACATGTAGGTGACATATTTCTAGTTTGAAATGATATTAATGTCATGCAGTTAGTTAATAGATTGTTGAAAATTTTATTATTTTAATTATCCATAATTTTAAAGATTATGATCATTTTTGATAGATTAAAGAGGCTTCTTAGACTTAGTTAGGTTACATTGATCAGATAATGATGATACTCATTATAGAAAAATCAAAGTGGGGATTTTTTTCATGTAGGGCATGGTATACATCTATACAAGAAAACATATTTGTAGTCACAATTTAAGATATAGGGTATGAATAAAATTCCATAAGTTATTTTGATAGGATCTATCATGTATGCCAAGCTGTGTACCAAGCCTGATGTTACCTACATATTGATCATCTTCATAGATTTGATACATACCCAGTGGACTGATATTGGTCAATTGTGAAGAATATCCTAACATATCTAAGTTTTAATAAGTATATATTCTAATTTTAGGGAGACGATGGGGATCTAGTTTTATAGTAATATATTGTTTTTAGTCCTAGATAGATTAGAATCATCTAAAAAAATGTTTTATGTTAAATATTATTAGAGGATATAAGAGCTGGAATAACTCAAATCAATTAATGTTCATTGATTATATATCCGAGACCAATTATATTGTTGTTTATAATGGGTCTAAAGAAGTATTATGTTTATAAATTTTTTTCAAGGAACATGATGTGGTTAATACAAGTAAATATGACATCACATTATATTGGATAATACTATAGTTGTATCCCTTGTCAAAGTTCTTTGGACACATCATCAGATAAAGAATATATTTTGATATTATCACCTATGGAGGTATTTTTATCAAAGGGGTGATCCATGGAGGATACAATGGTGAACCCATTTAATAAAGACTCACCATATAGGAATGATAAATATCACGTGCTACCTAATAGATTGAATGTTGTTTGTAGTTGACTCTAGTGAAAGTGGGTGTCAGTTAGTGTTGGTTCCCAACAAACATATTCCTTTTACTTTTAATTACCATTATATTTAGTGACTTGAAAATTATGAAATATGTTATCACATGATGAGTTTCATTTTATGTAACATTAACTTGATAATGTCCATATAGTGAATATGACATCATAAAATCATAACAGTTCCCTATTTTGATGAGAACCTCAATGTATTATGATAATTTTCTCAAAAACATGTTCTATGAACATATGAAATCAATCTGTTAGGAAATATATGATTTATTATCTTAGGTGTTGTAGGATTATAAGTAATTGATAATTATTCTCTTAAAAATCACAATTAGCGATCTCTAAGAGAGGAGGTTATGAGAAAAACTCACTGAAAGGAGTTTCATATGTTATATGTGTCTTTCAGCATTCATATTTATGTATGTTTGTATTGAGCAATATACTTGAGATTATTATTAATGAATATCATGAATCACATAAAATTACATGTTGAGGAAGGATGGGATGACATATTCTCACTGTGGGATAGAATATATCAAGTCCATCATGAGTGATACAACATTAATGAATAATCCATGAAAGGATTTTACCCTTTTGAGTTAAGGAAAAAAATATTTTCGGCCACATTATTGGAATGGAAATATATGATTTGGTCCATGTCTATGGCATATTTAATAATAATTTTATTTCAACAAATTCAATGAAATATTTATCCAAAAAATAAGTTGATGAAATAAGTACTACTACCTAACTGATGACATATTGAGATAAAAGGATTGTATTACATAATTATATTTCATTGGAGTTTTTTTTTCATTAAAATATTATTAATTTTCATAATGGTTTCCCTGATATATTTTTATACATTAATATTGTACTTTAGGTCAATTGGCTTAATACCACTAATAAAGTGTCAAAGAGGCTCACACACTATAAGTATCCAAAACCTCTATTAATGTCTATTCATATTTAAAATTTAAATAAATATTATTCAAATGTTTTGATGAATAATAATTATTTGGGATATTTTGATAACATTAATTTATTTACCAGTTATTAAAATGGATATATATGTGAGTTGAATATTAAATATCTATTTACTCAGGAGATTAGTGAATATAATATTTTATTATTTATTAATGAATATTACAATGATATTTCCTCATTTAATTTAATAGATATTATTTAAGGTTTGATAAATTCTAATGAGGATTGGTGGACTATTTTAAGGGTCCATAAGGAAGGATATATTTAATATTATTTAAATAAACATTGATTTTAATATTTTAGAAATAATATTTTAATAATCCATGAGTTTGTCACATGTTATGGAAATATTAAATAATAATAATAATAATAATAATAATTACTATTATACATTATGTGTGATTCACATCGACTTAAGAGTTTGGTTAGGGGATTTTTTTAATAACTTATTCTTTAACCTATGTATATAAAACTGATTATATTATTTCTAGGGCATTGGATTATTGGGTATAAAAAATAATCACTAGGAAATTATCATAAGCATAAAGAGATCATTTTGAAGAAAATTATCAAGAATGGAGAACATTGATCCTCCACCTAAAACTCATATCCATGAGTGAACCGGATAAAATAAATCAAGAAATAATGTATTCTTGTTTTTATCCATGATAATATACACAAGGGGTTAGTATCATCCATGATAGAAATAGATGATTCTATGATGATGTTTTGAGGTTCATGGATAATGTGTGGATACTCGAAGGCCTTCATTTTTATTGATTTTTTATAACCCCCCTTTAAAGGGATAAGGGGGAACCCTTACAAGGCACATAGGCTCAGAGATTACATGGCCCATAGGTTTAAGAGATTACATGACCTGAAGATCTTAGGGAATTCAAATAGACTATAACTACAAGGAACATCCCCTCCCCATCATATGCATCATGATAGTAGCACTCCACCTTCGCATAAACGTCTGGCTGGGCTTCCCGTGAAAGCATAGGCTGGTCATGATGGCATAGCCATCCCCTCTCTTTCTTTCAATTCCATTTGGTTCTACTCTAGTGAGTGCGCTTGCTCTGAATCCTCATACGTGGAAGCTCATTTTTTATAGAGTCTGTTTGGGGAAACTGCACTGATCATGTGGCCCGAAGGCCTTGTGGTGGCCTGAAGGCCTTAAAGGTTGTTATAAAGCCTTACTGACCTGAAGGCCTGGGTAGCCCAAATTCATTAAGGACTCTAATCCCAAACTAGTGGCCCAAAGTTAATAGTTATGGTTCCTACAGTACCGAACAGTAGTAGATATAGTAACTAATACAGTACCTGCTATAGTTTGGCTACCGTGTCTACAACATTTTCTACTATTGTGCTACTATATTTCCCATAATTATGCCTCTACTTGGTTTTGATCCTAGGTCTAATTGATACCCTTAATGATTCTTCCCCAACTGGGTTGAGGCTCATGTGAGTGTGGATACCTATTGTGGTATTTTAATATTTAATTAATAGATAAAAATATGGTGATTCAAGAGTGGTCAACCAAATTGATAATAAGGTAATAATTACAGATAGATTTCATTTTTATTTATAAAAATTAACTATAAATAATATGATAAAATAAAGACACATGTAAAAATATATAGTTTAATTCATCATGTTTTGTGGACTTATTAAATGAAAATGCTGATTATTCTTTATTGACCACGTTATAACCACTTCCACCATGCCCCGAAACCTTCAAATCCACTATAAAAAATCTATATTTTTGAAAAAGTGCAATGGTTCACACCAAAATATTTTACATGGTGATATAAACATTTTGAAAATGCTATTGTAATTGTTTATCTAATTCCACTAATTCTACCAGGGATATTATATAAAGACTCTTATATATAATTGTAACACCAAGAATATGTTATATTTATAAATCTAACTCAAAATCATGGGGAAGTCCAGAAAACATCTTAGGGGGACTAAATTAATATATACCCTTATAATAGAAATGTATCCAAGGTTTAAATATTTATTTGTCTCAATATTTTGAGAAATATATAATTCTTCCTTAGTTATCAATGCTCATACCTTTTAAGTATTTTCTAATAGAGATTAATAATCATCCTTACATTTATATAGAAGTATGAGATTGTTTGGGATATATAAAGTGGTTTCCTTTCCCTAATAAGTGATATGAGGTCTTTATATATAGAGAAAATCAGTTCATAAATTAACATAAAATTCCACCAAATTAAGGATTATGCTAATTTCTAGAATAATCATACTAAAAACAATAATTATGGATGGATAAAACACTTGGGAGACAATAATTGAATTACAATGTGTTTTAAAAACTATCTCAACTATATCAAACATGGTAGATTAGTCAATATTTTTTACAAAATTACAAGATATAATGAAATTAGTTGATCCAAAATTAAATACTAATTTTAACCTATTTTAGTGAATAGTAAATATAGCTTTTACTACATCAATTTTTGTTCCATATTTTTTGTGGTAATGAAATAATCTTGATTTTTTCTATTCTATTTGATTGATATTAACCTAAAATATCCAGTAAAGAAATTGGATTTGTGTATTGGGATGGATAGTTCCCAATTTACGTATAGTAGACACATTGAAATATGATTAGTTCATTGTTTAGAGCCTTCTTTTACATCCTTATACTAATTTGACTTTTCATGTCACCTTAAAACTCATACACTTTATTCCCTAATATTACATGCTTAAATCATTCCCTAGATCCCTTAAGGTAGTTCCTGATGTTATTATCTAAACTTTTTTGGCATGTTGGTAGTAGGATATTATTTACTCTCTGTACTTTCCTATTTTATCGTTATATATGAGACTTATTCCTTTAGTTATTTTATCCATGTCCATGGAACAATATATAAACTAAATATCTACACTAAGAGTATATCAAATTACTTGATCACAAATCCAAAAGTATCAAATTGGTTGAAATTTTTAGAGATATGGTTTTAAAAAATAAAATAATCTATATTTTTTACTTGAGTGGATGATAACAAAACCAATGGAAGACCTTGAAAGAGTTTTGAAATTCACCTCATAGGTCAAAATATATTTATTCTTATTTTTCATGAGATCCATAAATTCTCTCAATATCATGGTTTAAAGGGTATAACTAAAATAACTATTAATAAATATTTTATTATATTCTTCCCACTAAATTGATTTAGAATCATTATTTAAACTTTTATTCTTTATTAATTCCCACCAGTGATCATCTTATTCTTCTAAATGAGATATGACCTGAGTAACGTTTTTTATTATTAGAACTATAAAGTATAAGACATATATTTTATATGGTGTTGATCCATTATTCTATATTTAATGGACTGAAAGATCTAAAAAATAATGTTTTCATTTTCATAGAAATGAATCAATGTATAATTTATATTTTTTTTCATTATTTTTTTTACATATTGGTCAAGTAATTATTTATAACCCATGACAAGTGGTTGATTACCACTATGTGGTTCTGAAATCTATCTCCCTTTTCAAATAGAATACCATTCAGACTATCATTTACTCTTAAATGGTGTTTTTAGCCTAATTTCTCTTTTTTCACTCTATTATATAAAATATATTTTTTTGAAGAAAAGATAGGCTGATAAAAAATTGAGAAAGAAAAAATTTATATGGGTAAATAAAGTGTAAGTTTTTTACATATACAACTTTTAAGTGTAAACTGGGTTGTGTTTTTCTAGATAAACTAAATTTAAAATTAATTAAAACATTACTCTAAATATTACTCGAATGAATCTTACACCATATGCATCATTTGAACAAAATTTCTAATATAATCATACTAATTATTATAAAGAAAAAATTTATTGGTTTAATATCATGGAAAATTAGGTTCATACAATATTAATTGATATAAAGCTTTAAGAATTATTTAAATATTTTCCCATAGTCATCTATATGGATTTATTAATCTTATTAATACATTTGATCACCTAAGGAGATAAAGAAATGAAATGGTGAGATGAAATTCCACTATGGGGATAATTAATTAGAATGGAGAGGATACATATATCAACACAAGTACATGGGTATGTAGAATAATATACATCACATCATCTGAATTGGATTATAATAATAATAATAGTATTAGTGAGACATGAAATGTGTAAAATGAATAATAATGATACATCATTAGTTAAAGATCATTTCCAAGACATCATAACCTAATAGACAAAGATAACTCCATGATGTCTATGAAAAACATTATAGAAAAAGATAATTAGATTAAAACTCCAAATAATAATCTCATAACATATAGGAATATACCCAATTCATTATAGGGATTCATAATTTTTTCCCTTCCCATCACATCATAATTTAAATAAAATCATGATTTCAAATTGAAAAAAACATACATCAATCATTTCCTTGAAATAAACACATGAAAGGAGAACGAGTTTCATAATAATGCCATAAAGAATATTTTAGTTAATAAATTAATAATTGCATATATGAATAATGGTTTAAATAATTTATTACATTAAAATAAATCATCATCAAATTTGAATATACTAGGATATAGATATATGATGAAATATAATAATAATAATCAACAAGAGGTTATAAAAGTTGTATATTTATTAAACCCAATATAGGTGGAAAATAATTCACACCAAGAAAATATATACATGTATATCCTAAGAATAAGGAAAGGGAAAATGAATTAAATAATCATTAAAATGGATTTAATGAGAATATTGGTGTCATGAGCCATCCTAAGGACCCCTTATGTGACTACCCTAAGCACGCCTTCCATAGGCCAGGGGCTGGCGACTAGCACCAAAGGCATAAATCCCTAAAATGGGAGGATATTGCATTTATAAACTGAAAACACACACAATAGTGTATGAGTTGGAAGTAAACACTAATTAGACTTGTATACAAAATAAGTGCTGGAATGTAAAAGGGGCTAAAAATACAATCCCAACAGGAAAGTACAAGAACAACTGAAAAAGAAAGTACAACTGATGAAAAGTAAAGCAGTTGCTAAGTCATCCTCCAGGATTCCTACCTAAAGGGTACGTACAGATGGCCTCCTCAGCACTCCACATCCCTCAGTCTCCTCCATGTACTGACTCATCGTAAGATCCACCTCAGGGTCCCGTCCAGTCCTGCTACTCTAATCCTCAGTCAGCGTTGTCCGTCGTCTGCAACGAACACAACGAGGTGTGGGCATAGCCCGTGTAACGGTGAGTATAACGATACTCTATAGGGACCCCAAGACCCTCAAGGTCTCAAAAATCCAACATAGATAAATCACAATTATGAAATCAAAAGATAACCCAACATAGGTGTATGCACTTACATATACCTAAGTTATCAATTAATCCATCTCAATCATGAGATAAACTCAAAAGTTACTGACTCAGCTCAATCCATGATTTTTATTCACATTTTCGAACCCGCGACTACTAGAGAACTCCTCCTCTATTGAGTGAAGTGTGCCTACCACCACAACCAGGCACTTCCCACTAACCTTTGACTGTTGTGGTACTCCTCCTGTTGAGTACCGCAGGTCTGCTGCCAACTACCAGGTGCTCCTCCGCTGTGGGTCTGCCGCCAACTACCAGGCCCTCCCCCTAATAGCCTACAGAGATACTTCTCCTGTTATGTACCGCAAGTCTTCCAACAACTACCAGGTGCTCCTCCATCGTGGGTCTGCCTCTGACTACTAGGCACTCCCCACTAGGCTAGTCGAATCACTCTGAGTTGAATTGGTCAAATAGTCATCAGGTCTCATCTTGCTACTAGGTCTCCATACTCTGCTCACTCGTCTCTGGGAGGGTCCGCTCCACGGGCTACAGGTCAATAATCAAACTGTCACGAAGTCCTACGTAGAAGTATCTCAAAGGTCCGTCACGCCATAGGGGTCTCAATGTACCAGACAGCGCGTCGATCGGATGCTCGGTCTGTGAGTTTTTAGCCTTTTAGTCCTAGGGGCCCGGTTGGATTCGTGTATGATCCAACCTGACCATATCTCAACTTTACTCCAAACTCCAATGGGGGATACTCAAGGGACCGTCAGGCTCCAAGATTACCAGTGTCACTGACGGTTCACCAAACGGACGTCTCATGCCAATGATATGGCCAAAGGTTGTAAAGGGACAGTAATGGGCCTAAGCCCGATCCGACCCAGTCCGACGGACTCGACCCAACCCAGACTGGGACAACCTGGTTTGGGTCGACCTGATCAAACCCTTTGGTTCTGACTCGGCCCATTGGGCGGGTCAGCCTGTTAGGTTCGGCTCGGTCCGCTGGGCCTGGCCGAGTGGACAGCGAGGGCGGTTTGGCCCAGGGGTCTCCAGGTAGAAGGCTTGGTCTGGAGATCGGGGCTGGTTCGGCCAGCACCATGAGGGGTGTGGCTCGGGCGGCTCAGGAGGCTGGGCAGCCGAGAGGCCAGTGGGGCATGGGGCATGCCGCGTTAGGCTGCAACAGTGCACGGGCAAGCCGACGGGGCGCGCGGGCAGCACACGGGTAGGCCGCGGGGCGTTGGGCAGTATGCGGGCAGGCCGAGGGAAGGATGGCCGACATCCGAGCAGGTCAGGATGCCGGCTCGGGCTGGCTCGGGCCGGCTCGGGCCGATAGTGTTCATCTGGGAACACCGGTGCACCACGGGGGTGGTGCGGTTCACGGAGGCCGCAGGTAGCACGACCTTTTTCATTGGCACCTTTGTCCCCTCATTTCTACTTCGTCGCCATGCCGAAAAAAACATTACAAAGAAATCGGCAGAAGGAGTCAGGCCATGTTAGTTTGGCCCGCACCCTCCGCGTTTATGGATGAAAACAATTGGTTCAACAAAGAGGAAGAAAGTTTAAAAACAATTGTTTATAATACATCTCATAGATTCCTTTTAAAAGGAGGTGAGAAAAAGGAAAGGAATAATATTCAATGTAAACCGCCTACTTGGATAGTCGGGCGTCGACGGTGAAGTCACAGGAAGAAGATGTAGAGGATCATCATTCATCGCCTCTGCCACACACATCCAATCAATGCTCATTTATCAGTTTGTTGATGACAATAGATAGGGAAGATCGGTCGAAGACGTCTTGCGTCGAAGGGGGTTCTGAGGAAGAACGTTGAGGAAGATCGTTCTTCGTTTTCGAAGGTTTTCTTCATTGGAAGCATTCTTCATTGGGATCCTTCTCCCAATATTTCTCCCATGTTCCTACATTCTATCCACTCCACCCAAAATGAAATTGTTTCCAAATAATAGAATAGGATCTATTATGTTGTTGGCGTAAATTCAAAATGAGTGATTTAATTAAATGAGATGACTCATTTAATTAATGGGGTGGAGTTGGCATTACAATTCCAAAGTGGAGAATTAATTACATGGTTCCACCTAATTAAAGATTGAGAGTTGGAATGAATTAATTTAGGGGATATCAAGAGGCTCTCCCTCATTAATGAGAGAGAGTTAAGAGGTTTTATCCTCCTCCATCAATAGGGGTTAAGCCCCGTGTGGACCCTACATCGTAACCTCTCACGGGAGGTTATGTTCGGGTGGGCCCCACTACTATAACCTCTCGTGGGGGGTTAAGGTGTGGTGGTCCCATCTCTATCTCCCAAGAGGAGGTTTTAACTACCAGTCACTCGCATGGAAGCTCAATAAAATAAAGCATTATCTCAATTTATTATTTTTTTTAAGAAAACCCAAAAACTAACTTCAACTCTCGAATCACTGCCGTCGAAGTGAAATTATACTTAAGTGAATATCGATGCTATGAGTTCAACAGTGCCCTTGGATTTCTATTCTAAGAAGTGGTTCAAAAGTTATAAAAACCCACTCATACGTTCATAGAACGTACCCAAAAAAACATTAGAAATTGATTCAGGGCACACCAGGCCTTGGAATCATGCGCCGTAAATTTTCGCGAACTCATAAAATTCCCATATATTTTATGAAAAAAAATCCACAGATTTTCCGGGTCTTCACAATCTCTCCACTTCAAGGATTTACATCCCCATAAGATACAACTAGAACTATAGGAACAAGTGGGGGTACTAAGAACGCTACTGAGCCTCCCATTTCCATGTGTTCTTCTGAAGGTTCCCGTGCTTCCAGAAAATGTGCACCAGATGTATCGACCATCCATGTTGGACCAACTTATATCGATCCTCAATCTCCATTAGAACCTCCGTGAAAGTCACCCCATCATCGACATCTAGCTCTCCATTGGCAATGATGTGAGAAGGGTCGTGCACGTATCTCCTCAGCTAAGATACGTGGAAGACGTCATGCACCTGGTGAAACTGAGGTGGATGAGTTACGCGGTAATCCACCTCACCAACTCTGATGAGGACATGGAATGGTCTGATGTATCTTAGAGATAACTTACCGCCTAGGCCAAATCTCTATAGACCTTGTCGTGGTAAGACTTGTAGGAAGACGTGGTCTCGATCCTCGAACTCCATAGGCCTCTGTCTCTTATCAGTGTATGACTCCTACCAGCTCTGTAAAGTCTTCATCCTCTCCTGGATGATCTGCACCTTCTTCGTGGTTACCCATACCATCTTTGGTCCCACTAGTGCTGATTCCCCAGGGTCAGTCCAGCACAAGGGTGATCTATAAGGTCACCCGTACAACGCCTCGGAAGGTGTCATCCCTATGGTGGAGTGATAGTTATTGTTGTATTCAAACTCCACCAAGTGCAAGTGATCCTCCCAACTGTGACCAAAGTTGATGACACAAGCATGTAACATGTCCTTGAGGGTCTGAATGGTCTGCTCAGTCTGACCATCTGTCAGAGGATGGAACGCGGTGCTCAAGAGAATCTGTCTCCCAAATTACACCTGAAATCCCTTCCATAGTTGGGAAGTAAATCGTGTGTCACGATTGGAGACAATAGAAGAAGGTACTCCATGTAGCCAAAAAAATCTCCTGCACATAGCGGCGTCCCAATCTCTCTACTGAACCCTCCTCTCTAATCGGTATAAAGTGACCCAACTTGGTGAGTTGGTCAACGATCACCAAAATCGAGTCGTGACCCCTAGATGTACATGGAAGACATGTCAAAAAGTCCATGGATATCCCATCACACTTCCACTCCGGGACCGCTAAAGTTTGAACCAAGTCTACTGGTACATGGTGCTCCACCTTCACTTACTGACAAGTGAGGAATCAAGAGACAAACTCCGCTACTTCCTTCCTCATACATGTCCACCAGTGCTTTCTCTGAAGGTCTTTGTACATCTTTGCTACTTTTGGATGTACTGCCAGAGGGGAAGTGCATAAATCCCTCAACATTGCCTCCTGAAGTACCACTAGTACCAAGGTACATCCTCTAAAGAGGATGACATGCTCCCTACCTTCAAAAAATCCATTAGGTGCATGCCCTTTGAATATCCGAGCATGTCGTGTCTCGCAGTCAGCGTCTCCACACTATGCCTCCCTGACTCGCTGAAGGAGTGGAGGCCTGACTGTAAGAGACTGAAGGTAAACTAATCCATCTCAGTCCACATAAGAAATCTTCAAAGCGGTCGGCTGCTCTGTCACCTCACCTAGCAGTTGAATACCTAATCTCTTGTTGAGATAATCTGCTACAACATTCCCCTTCCTAGGAGTATAGACTATCTCGAAGTCATAGTCCTAGATGAACTGAATCCATCACCTTTGTTTCAAGTTCAGGTCCTTCTGAGAGATGATAAACCTGAGAATCTTTTGATCAGATTACACGGTAAAACGTTCACCCATAAGATAGTGTCGCCACATCTTCAAGGAGAAGATCACTGATGGTAACTCCAGGTCATGGGTAGAGTAGTTCTGCTCATGCGGTCTTAGTTGATGAGAACCATATATGATCACTGCTCTCTCCTACATCAATACACACCCGAGTCCGGTCCTTAATGCGTCGCAGTAGACTACGTACCCTATGCCTTACTTTGGAAGCCTCAAAATGCGGACACAAGTCAGCATCTACCTCAGCTTCTAAAAGCTCTGCTGGAATATCTCCGACCACATGAAGGGATTCCCCTTCATCTTCAAGGATGACAGTGGTGATGAAACTCTGGATAAGTATGGAAAAAACCTCTTATAGTACCCAGCCAAGCCCAGGATACTCTGTACCTCTGTCACACTCTTGGGTGGATCCCAAGAAAGTACTGCTTCAATCTTTGATGGATCTACTGCAACTCCAGCCTCCAAGATGAAATTTCCTAAGAAGTTAACCTCTCAAATCCAAAACTAGCAATTTCAGAGCTTACCATAAAGATGGTTCTCTCAGAATGTGTCCAATACTAACTGCAAATGGTAGGTATGCTCATCCTTATTAGTCGAGTAGATCAGAATGTCGTCGATGAAGACTACAACAAAGCGATCAAGGTATGGCTGGAAGATCCTGTTCATGAGTCCCATAAACACTACTAGAGCGTTGGTTATGCTGAAAAGAATAACCAAGAACTCGTAGTGGTCGTACCGAAACATGAAGGTCATCTTCTGAACATCCTTGTCTCGAACTCTGAGCTGGTGATAGCTTAATCTGAGGCCTATCTTTTATAACAACCGTGCTCCCTTCAACTGATCAAAGAGGTTGTCAATCCTCGGGAGGGGGAACTTGTTCTTCACGGTCACCTGGTTCAGGCGACTGTAGTCAACACAGAGCCTCAATCTCCCATCCGCTTTCTTGGAGAACAGAATCAGTGCTGCCTAGGGAGAAACACTGGTCCGAATGAATCCCTTTGCCTCAAAGTCCTCCAGCTATACCCACAGCTCACGAAGCTCAGCAGGAGCCATCCGATATGTTGGAGTAGAGATCACTGTCCTACCAGGGTACAAGTCAATGTATAAGTCTACCTCTCTATGAGGTTGTAGTCTTGGAACATCTTCAGGGAAAAAATCTGTGTACTGGTCCACCACTATAGGATAGCTTGGACTCTACACATCAACTGCTCTGAGGGTAAGGCAGGAATGTAATGATTGGTCGGCTGCACCCTTCTTTTGAGTAATTCCATCCTATACTGGAAAGGCTCCATTATCTCCAGTGAAGGTGAACCATGTCCCATCCATGCGGAAAAACCGTACTTTGTGCCTACTACAGTCAATCTGAGCAAGGGATGTAGATAACCAGTCCATACCCAAGATAGCGTCGTAAGGCCTCGATGACTCTATGAGGAGATCTCAACCAAAGCTCTAACCTCCTAGAGTAAGCTCACACTTCCAGCACCAGTGCGTAATCATTGAGTCTGCTCCTGTTGGAGTCTCTAGTTGTAAGGATCAATCCAATGTCTATGTCGGAATCTATGAGCTCTAAACGAGGGAAGTGGAAATAAAAGCGTGACTGGAACCTATGTCTATAAGAACTGCAGCTATGGTGGAGTAGACATAGATCATAACTCGAGTCATCTTCAGAGCACCATGATTGTAAGTCTCAGGTTCCTGGAGCTGAGAATTCCCATGTCCATCTGCTCCCTGCGGTCAAGGTTGACCGCCTGGTGTTGGTGGCCGTAACACCTCGAATCGTCGCCCACCGCCTGCTGCACGACCAGATCTACTTCCACTTATGCCTGTTTCCTATGGACCACCTCAATCGAATCTATATCTCTACCCAGGAGGTCCTTCGACCGTCTGATGATCATCCGAACAGCGGGTCAGACAGTCACGAGCCATGTGATCATGCCCACCGCATGAGTAACCCTGTCTGCTCCTGGCATGTCTGGATCTGTCTCCCCTCCAGGTGCCCTAGACAACCGATTCTAAGTCATGTGATCGTCCACCTATAGGTCTGTTCCTCTAGGACCTCTATGAAATCTGTATACATCTAGCTGCATAAGACTCCGTTGTATATCGACTAGTGGTGGGTCTCACTGTTGGAGACTGCTCAGCAAGGAAACTCTCCACTAAGAGGGCTCGCTCCAACACCCTTTCCTGCATCGAGATGCTGAGGGAGATCATCGAAGCACTGATCTCTATCCTAAGTCCCTACTCGAAGGTCTAGGCCCTCAAGAATGGGTCTCGTACCATATCAGTGGAGTAGCGCGAGTGGTCGCTGAACCACGGTGAGTACTGAGCTACCATCATGCTACCCTGTTATAGATGCAGTAGGTCCTGTATCTGCACCACACGAAGGGTGGCTGGGAAAAACTCCACCCAAAACAGGCTCTCAAAGTCTATCCATAGTAGATTCATATTTTCATGCACCTAGAGCATTAGGCTCCACCATCTGTTTACTGCTGCCTGAAGGAGACTCTCGACAAGGATCACCATAAGGTCTGTTGGTGTCCCTTCTACTCTGAAGACTCTCACCACATCCTCCCGCTAATCCTCAACAACCTGTGGGTCCATATCTCCCTTGAACCTGGGTGGCCTCTGGAGCTGGAACTCATGCAACATGCTCAAGTGGCGTGCATCGTCTGCTACTTGGGCTAGTGGAATCGGTGGCCCAATGGGTAGTTATACCGCTAGTGCCTCCACTAGAGAGGGCCCGACACTGAGGCCTCGTTGATCGGTGGCCTATTTGTAATGCCCCAACCCCAGTTACCTAGAGTAGGTGCATTATTACATAATATTGGTCTGATCACAAAAGAGCAAGTCTCGAAAGACTGATTAGTTTAGTATCCTTAGAATAATTAGATACATTCATAATGTTTAAATTACATCATAAAGTGAAAAATACTACAAAAACATCTTGTCTTCATATCCCCACATACTATCCTTATTGGTCATTCAAAATTACTTGTTCACATCCTTGGAAAAATAAAACATTGAAAGGGGTTAGCTCAGATGCTCAATAAGGATAACAATATAGCATAAACTTTCATAAATAAGCATAAACATTAAAGGAAATGTATAACATAAATAAAAGCCTTTTAAACATGAACTTCAGCATAATATGGAAAAGGTAAAATGAAATAATGACATTTACTTATTCACATGGATATTCTTCTAGTTGAATAATCACATGCAATATCAATAACCAATTTCATAATGATGGAATGCATAATGCAAGATAATCATAACTTCATAGCCAAGGTCTCATTCCAAGACTACAAATAATATTTTTTCATGGCCTTGTGCCAAGAAACTAGTTTGTCTCATGAGACCTACCGATGCATTGAGGAGCTATTGCGGGCTCCACTCGTCACTTATTAGGTTCAATGCATTCCTCATATGAACATGTTTAAACATTACATAAACATTCATATTAAAACTAGCATACGAAATGTAAATACTTTCTCCATAAAACATGAATGGTATAAAAATAACCCATCTACAGTCAAACATATCACAAAACCTTCAATAAAATATGTATGTTTTGTATCATAACAAATCAACTTCAAATAAGCTTAAAATCCATCAAAGGATGTTGACATAGATGAAATCAAAACTATATGAGAGAAATATCTCTTTTTTTGAAATAATTTAAAAGTTTCATAATTATAAAATAAAAAATTTACTTTGAAAATATTCTTATAAGATTTTAGGGGAAGCTTTGACAGTTTTACAATGGTGGAAAATAGTCGCACCCACTGTATATGTTAAAAATACATTCTTACCTTAATTCTATCAAAAAGGTTAAAAAGGTCCTTGTTTATAAAAAGACAGAAAGATTCCATTATAAAATTCTTATAAAAAGTCAAACAAGGGTATAAATGACTTTAACCCATATTCTGTAAAATTTTAATAATGTTTTCAAATACATTTTTATGAAACATGGATGTGGATGATAAAGAGGTCCCAGTAGATAATTATGTATAAAGAACCTCAGATAATGAAGAGATTGTTAAATAAACCCTTAACTTGTACTTTTCCTTGGTTGGGGGCAGGTTAACCTCCTGTATAATGGTGAAATAATTGTTATTAAATTATACAAGAATCGTATACATTAATATGATATCATATATGATCTTTTTACATTTCTTTGTTAATAATATATTAGTATTATCGTCGTTTCGGGTGTTAACATATATGTTTTGTTACATAAACCATGTTTTTTATGGATATGTTGTATATTATTCATATCCATAATGATATCAAGTCCTGAAACCTTATTTTTAATCATTAAATGAGAATTAGTATCGAATGGATATGATGGGGAATGAATCTCATCACATTCGTGGAGACGGTAGTTCGTACGTACACACGAGAAAAAATATAATTATTTTGATATTAAAATAATATATAATAGGATGGTATATAACATATACAGAATCATTATAATTTTATATTTATTATTTACATGAATTACACATAATTATTATACGCATCCAAATAATAATTTTTTGAATAACAATTACACCATAACGTAGAGACGGTAAGCCGTACGTACGCATGTATGGTGACATGTCATTCAAAGGATGGATAGAATACTGAATATGGTTGTTCCTTGTTTATAATAACATAAAAATATATATAATATACTAGAGTTATTATTTTATAATGGGAATAACAAAGAAAGAAGAAGTGGAAGAAGAAAGGAACTTGAAAGAGGGTGGTGAAAGCATTACCTCTTCTTCAGGTTCTTCCTCTTGATTTGATCAAAAGGGCTCCATAGGGTGGCTTTGTAATCAAAATAAGGCCTATAGGTTGAAGTGCGGGAATTTTAGAGAGTATTTGGGCAGTTTTAGGATGATCCAAATGTCTATGAATGTGTGAATTAGTGAGAAGGTGGAGTTCCCTTTTATACATGTTTGGGTCACTATATTAAACATATCTTTTAGTTTTAACTCTTAGTTAATTAGTTTGACATTTACCATGTCACTTTGTATTTTTATAATATATTGTTAATAAACATACTATATACATCCAAGAGACCCCAAAGTGGTCCATTAATGATACCCATATCATGATATAAGTCTCTTGTCCAAACATTAAATTTTTAAGAATTGAATATCAATTAATAATAGAATATTTGTTTTAAAAACTCTTTTATGTCAATTTTGACACTATTGGGTATTTTGTTTTTGATAAATTCATAACAGGATTATTTCTTTGATAAAAATTTATATAAACAAACCTAATATGTCATATTAACCTAGAAAATTATTTTAATTTATAAAAAGTCTCAAATTACATTTATTTTATTATTTATAATATCAATTATCTTAATCATTCATTAATACTGTAATTTCTGCATCATCATTGTGTCTAAATAAATTGAAATATTTAATGACTAAAAATTCTAAATAAAATACTATTATATAGGAAATATTTTTATCTTTCTAATTAATTTTATATTTTAAATTATAATATATATAACCCTATGTAAAAATTGTTTTTATAAAAGATATATGCTTATGTCATTTTTGAATTTACATTAACTTAATTAATATAATGTGTCATTATCACTTACAAGTGGATCCGTGGGGTCCCAAAATCGACCCAAAGATGAACATGTTCGAAACTATGTCAACCAATAGGGTTATGACACGTTTTAGGGTAAATTAATATTATTATAATATTATTTGTTTACTCTTATTTACCAGATTCACCCTTTAACCATGGTAAATAAAATATTTAACGAAGTAATTATTCAGAATGTCTAAAAATAAAAGATACCTATTTATACAATTTGTACCTCCTAATTCCAAATATTGAATTCATATTTCTAAATTCAAAACACAGAAGTGGCAGAAATTAATTTAAAATTAATTCCCGTTGTTAAAACAAGAAGCGTGTTTTTAAGAGATAATAACAATGAAATGATTGACACTTGTTTATGTCCGGTTTAATTGTGAAATTATGTCCAATGAAAAACATTGTATTAAATGGTAAAAATATATTCTAAATATACTTTAAAACCTCTCAAATTATTAATTTATCACTATTAATTATTTCGATTAAAAAAGTTGTTTTTAATTAAAATTTAGTAATTTTACTATTCATCAAAATCTAAAAGTTTTCCGAAAAGTACCAAAATTTCACCCTAGGATAATTTTGATATTCCGAATCCAAAAATGAAGTCCATTTTGAGAGATAAAATTTATAAAATTTCAAAAAGTGGGTATTACTATTTCTAACGGCTAGTTTGATTGGTTGTGGTGTTTGTTAGAACTCGATGTTGCGTATAAGACACGATACTGTATTATTCAAAGAGAAGCGTACCGTGGAAGCTTGGGGTGTTACATTCAACCCTCCTTCAAATAATTTTGTCCTAAAAATTTCTAGAATACTACCGCATGAAAAGACTCGGGTGGTTCTTCATCATAAGCTCCTTGGGTTCCCACATTGCCTCTTCCATCTTATGGTTCCTCCATAGATCTTTTACCAGAAGAGTCATCCGGTTTCTCAGCACATGCTCTCTTGTATCAAGATTCTTAATAGGCTCTTCGCAATAAGACAGATCAGGTTCTAGTTTTAATTCCTCATAAGTGAGTACATGCGTTGGGCCAGACATGTTTTTTTCCCAACAGTGATACATGGAACACATCGTGAACTTTGGAGAGACTTGGCGGAATTTCTAAATGGTAAGCTATAGCCCCAATTCATTCATGAATTTAGAAATGTCCTATGTACCTGGGACTCAATTTACCTTTCTTACCGAAACATATAACTCCATTACATGGATATACTTTCAAGAAAACATGATCTCCTACCTAAAATTCCAAATCCTTCTTTCAGTTGTCAGCATAGCTCTTCTGCCTACTTTGAGCTGCTTTAATGTGGTTTTGGATTACCTTCACCTTCTCCATTGTTTCCTCCACTAGTTCTGGGCCTACAAGTTTTCTTTCACTAACATCATCCCAACAGGTTGGTGTGCGACATTTATTTCCTTATAACGATTCATATGGTGCCATTTGAATACTTGAATGGAAGCTATTGTTATAGTAAAATTTTACCAAAGATAAATATTGATCCCACATACCCTGAAAGTAAAGTGAGTAGGATCTTAACATGTATTCTAAGGTTTTAATACCCCGTTCTGATTGTCAATCTGTTTGAGGGTGGTAGGAAGTGCCTAAATGAAGTTCAGTATCCAGGGCTTTCTGATGAATTTTCCAGAATCATGAAGTAGAAAAAGGATCATCATCAGAAACAATCGTTAGGGGTACTCCATGAAGTATCACAACTTCATTAATATATAGTCATGCTTGATGTTCGAGTGGTAAATCTTCTCTTATAGCAAGAAAATGTGCTGAATTGGTAAGAAGACAAACAATGACCCATATTTCATCGTTCCTTGTAGGAGCTTTTGGTAGCCCCATGATGAAGTCCATCGTAATATTATCCCATTTCCACTCAGGTATGGAAAGAGGTTTCAATATTCAACTAGGCTGTTGCCTTCCAGCCTTCACTTGTTGACAATCCATACATCTTGACACAAAATCAGCAATCTCTCTCTTCATGTTGTCCCACCAAAAATATTCCTTCAAATCTCTATACATTTTGGTGCTCCAAGGGTGCATAGAGAAATTGGAACTATGAGAATCATCCAACAATTCTCTTTTTAGATCAGGTATATCGGGAACACAAATTCTCTTCCCAAATTTCAAAATTCCATCTTCATACACAAAGTCTCTCAATCTCCAATCATTCACAACTTTAATCTTCTTTTGAAATTCTTCATCATCGGTCTGATAACTCTTATTCCTTTCTAGTAATGATAGTTTAGAAACCATTTGAAAAAGCATTGATGTTTCACCTTCCATGGTTATTCCCATGTCCATCTTCACTAGATCCATGAAAATTGGATCCCTTTCGATTCTCATATTGTTCAAAACTCCATGATCTTTTCTGCTCAAAGCATCTGCCACCTTGTTTTCCATCCTCGGGTGGTAGTGTATTGTGAAATCATAATCCATGAGTAATTAAAGACAACTCATTTGCCTCATGTTGAGTTCTTTTTGTGACATAATATACATAGAACTCCTGTGATTAGTATAAATCTCAGATTTTTCACCATAGAGGTAGTGTCTCCATATCTTCAAAGAAAAGATCAGAGCTGCTAACTCGAGATCACGAGCATGATAGTTTTTCTCATGAATTTTCAACTGTCGTGATGCATAGGCAATAAACCTATCATTTTGCATAAGGACAGAACTAAGTCCTTTCTTTGATGCATCACTATAAATAACGAACCCATCATTCCCCGATGGTAGAGTCAATATAAGAGCATTGAATAATCTTTTCTTTAGTTCTTCAAAAACATTCTTCACACTTTTTTTTTCAAACAAATTTAACCCCTTTACGTGTGAGCTTTGTTATTGGGTTAGCCAACCAGGAAAAATTCTGGACGAAACATCGATAATAACCAGCTAAACCAATAAAACTACGTACCTCAATTATACTCGTCAGTGCATGCCATTCTTGGATTTCCTTTGTCATAGAACGATCAATAGAGATTCCATCTTTAGAGACAATATGGACAAGAAAAGAAATATATTGAATCCAGAATTCACACTTACTAAACATCCCATATAATTCTTGTCTTCTCAGAGTCATCAGGATAATGTGAAAGTGATTTTCATGATCTTAGTAGATTTTGGAGTATACCAAGATATCATCAATAAATACCAAGATATTCCTTGAAAACTCTATTTATTACATCAATGAATACAGAGGGCGCATTAGTCAACCCAAAAAGCGTTACTGTAAACTTGTAATGCCCGTACCTGGTATGAAATGCTGTCTTCAGAATGTCTTCCTTCTTCACACACAACTGATGGTATCTAGACTGAAGGTAAATCTTTGAAAATTATTGAGATCCATGTAGTTGGTCAAATAAATCATCAATGCAAGGTAGGGGATACTTGTTATTTATTGTTATAGTATTGATCTCCCTATAGTCGATACATAACCTCATAGATCCATCTTTTTTTTAAAAAAAGAACAGGGAATCCCCATGGAGAAACACTAGTGTGAATACATCTCATATTACAAAATTCCTTTAGTTGTTTCTTTAGTTCATATAATTCCACAGTGTCCATTCTATAAGGGGTATTCGATATAAGCCCTGATCCAGGAATTAAATCAATGGAAAACTCAACTTCTTGTTCTGGAGTATGTCTAGGTAAGTCATCCAGAAACACATCTACATATTCTTTCAAAATAGGTACATCCTCTATTTGAACATTCCTTTCCTCACCCACAATCATTTCATCATCTTCCTCCCTAATAATTCAATTTAGTTGAGCTACTGGGGGTGGATCTAGATAAGAATTAGGTGGTGATGATTCTGCTCTAAAGATAATGTGTTCTTTATCATCATCATCAAAAATCACAACCTCCTTCTTCTTACAATTAATCTTTGCATCATGGTCCGAAAGCCAATCCATACTGAGGATTATATCAAACTCAATCATAGGTATGATGATGAGATCGATGGATAAAGAACATTTATGTGCTCTAATGGGGACTGATTCAAAAAACTTTGTTGCAATGATACGCCCCTTAGGATTTTTAACTGACAAATCCCTTGTTAAATCAAATTGAAAATATCTAATTTTCTTATAAAACTGGGAAGATATGAAACAATGCTATGATCTAGAATCAAAAAATTAATTTGCTAAACTTGAGGAAACCATTAAATTACCTACCACCTTGTCTTTCGGAGCTTCTACCTCAGCAATAGTGATAGCATAAGCTTGGCCTTGATCCCTTGGAATTTTCTAAGGTAAGTTCCCCTAATGCTTAGGACATTCATTTTTATAATGTCCCATCTCTCTGCAGTTGTAGCATTTATCTTTGGTAGCTTCCTTCTTCCCCTTGCAATCACGAGCTTCATGGCCTTTTTCACCACACATGTAACAGACTCTCATTCCCTTCAAGAAAGTACCAGGGTGTTTCGTCCCACATTTACTGCAGGATGGATATTCAACTTTTCCCATCTTCCCCTTATTTCCATTCCAAAAGTGATCAGCAGATCTCTTCTTCTCTTTCATTTCTTTAAAGTCATAAGACTTAGAGAATTCCTTTTCTGTCTTGATAGCACATGAGACAATATCTTCGTAAGACATGAAATATTTTGAGACTAATACTCGATGGGGAAACAGTTTTAACCCATCAAAGAAACGATCAATATTACTTCTTGGGTTACGTATATAATCTCTAGAATACCTTGATAACCTTATAAAGATAGTCTCATACTTTGCGACATTCTCATCCTCCTTTTGTCTCAGACTCAGAAATTGCCTTTCCATATCTGCTCGATGGCCACGATGAAATTATTTTTCTAAAAACAAATCTTTGAACTCCCTCCATTACATATTTGATACATCCTCATCTTCCTTCGTGTTTTGAATAAATGACCACCATTGATCATCATCTCCAGTGAGGTGATAAAATTCCATGACAACTTTTTCCCATTCACTACTCCCCAAAGCCTGAAATATTTTTTCTAGGGAACCTATCCATTACTCAGATACTAATGGATTTGTAATCCCATTGAATGATGATGGTTTGTTCCTCATGAAGCGATCTAACATTGATCCTCCACGATGTGGATCAGGGTGCTCCATACGGGTAAGGTTATTATTCTTAACCTGAGTGAGTTGTCCTAGTATGTTGATTAGTTGATCAGCACTAGTTGCATCACCAGCTCTACTATAATTATCTTGACCAGGAGGAAAATCCCTATACGGAGTGCGTGCATTGATACAGTTTCCATTTCATCCACTAGGTTCCATTTCTAAACAATGGCATAAACTAGATCTGTTTATGAATCAAAATACATAATTCCATACTTGTAAAACACTTAACATAAATTGAACTATTTATGGATATAATCCATAATCATAAAAAAATTTCTTTGAGGATGTATATACTCATAAACCCTTCATAATGATTTGTAATGAAAATGAGATTTATACTAAGAATATCCCCCGGGAGTGTCGTAACTAAGAGTGCAACAAGGCTCGTTGTCGTGCACCAGTTCCTGTTTGAGTCTAGCTCAAAGCGGTGTTTTCGGGTTTTACCCCTAGGCACATCTTTTCTAGAGCCGCCTCTACCTGCTCGTATCAAAACTGGGTTGTATTGCTCAGAAAACTCACAAAATCTCTACAATACCAAAATTATAGGAAGTTCTTCTATACTAATTCTCAAAGTCTATCTTAGGGATATGCGCTCTAATCAGATTTTATCTAAATCTAGCTTCCAAGGTTTGTACTAAACTTCCTCTGATACCAACTATAACGCCCCGACCCCAGTTACCCAGAGTCACTGCATTATTACATAATATTGGAATGATCTCAAAAGATAAAGTCTCAAAATACTAATTAGTTTAGTAGCCTTGGAATAACTAGATACATTCGTAAAGTTTAAACTACATAATAAAGTGAAAACTACTACAAAAACCTCTTGTCTTCATATCCCCATATACTATCCCTGCAGGTCATTCCAAAATTACTTCTTCACATCATGGGAAAAATAAAACATTGAAAGGGGTGAGATCAGATGCTTAGTAAGGATAACAATATAGTGCAAACTTTCATAAATAAGCATAAACATTTAAAGCAATGTATAACTAAAACAAAAACCATTTAAACTTGAACTTTAGCATAATATGGAAAATATAAAATGATATAATGCCATTTATTTATTCACATATATATTCTTCTAGTCGAATAATCACATGAAATATCAATAACCAATTTCATAATGATGGAATGCATAATGCCAAACTATCATAACCACAAAGCCAATGACTCATGCCAAGACTACAAATAATATTTTTTCAAGGCCTTGTGCCAAGAAACTAGTTTGTCTCATGAGACCTACCGATGCATCGAGGAGTTATATCGGGCTCCACCCGTCACTTAATAAGTCCAATGCATTCCTCATATGGACTGGTTTAAACATAACATAAACATTCTTATTAAAACTATCATAAAAAATGTAAATACTTTCTCCATAAATAATGAATGGTATAAAAATAACACATCCATAGACAAAAATATCACAAAACCTTCAATACAATATGTATGTTTTGTATAATAATAAATCAACTTCAAATAAACTGAAAATCCATCAAAGTATGTTGACATAGATGAAATCAAAACTATTTGAGAGAAATATCACTTTTTTTAAATCATTTAAAAGTCTCATAATTATAAAATAAAACATTTACTTTGAAAATGTTTTTATAAGCTTGTAGGAGAATCTTTGACGATTTTAAAATGGTGTAAAATAGCCACACCCACTATATAAGTTAAAAAGACATTCTTACCTTAATTCTATTGAAAAGGTTAAAAAGGACCTTGTTTGGAGAACGACAGAAAGATTCCATTATAAAATTCTTATAAAAAGTCAAAAAAGGTTATAAATGACTTTAACTCATATTCTGTAAAATATTAAGAATGTTTTGGAATACATTTTTATGAAACATGTATGTGGATGATAAAGAGGTCCTGGTAGGTAATTATGTATAAACAACCTCAGATAATGAAGAGATTGTGAAATAAACTCTTACCTTGTACTTTTCCTTGGTTGAGGGTAGGTTAACCTCCTGTATAATGGTGAAATAATTTTTATTAAATTATACAAGAATCATAAACTTTAATATGATATCATATATGATCTTTTAACATTACTTTGTTAATAATATCTTAGTATTATCGTCGTTTCGGGTGTTAACATATATGTTTTGTTAGATAAGCCATGTTTGTTATTGATATGTTTTATCTTATTCATATCCATAATGATATAAAGTCCTTAAATATTATTTTTAATCATAAAATGAGAATTAGTCTCGAATGGATACGATGGGGAATGAATCTCATCGCGTTCGTGGAGACGGTAGTCCGTACGTACGCACGAGTGACAATATCATTCTTTTTTATATTAAAATAATATATAATTGGATGGTATATCATATATACAGAATCATAATCATGTTATATTTATTATTTACATGAATTATACATCATTATTATACCCATCTAAATAATAATGTTTTGAATAACAATGACACCACAACGTGGAGACGGTAAGCCGTACGTACGCACATATGGTGACATGTCATTCAAAGGAAGGATAGAATACTAAATATGGTTTTACCTTGTTTATAATAACATCACAGTATATATAATATACTGGATTTATTATTTTTTAATGGGAATAAAAAATAACGAAGAAGTGGAAGAAGAAAGGAACGTGAAAGAGGGTGGTGAAAACATTACCTCTTCTTCTGGTTCTTCCTTTTTATTTGATGAAAAGGTATCCTTAAGTTGGCTTTCTGATCAAACTAAGGCCACTAGGTTGATGTGGGGGAATTTTAGAGAGTATCTGGCTAGGTTTTGGCTAATCCAAAAGGCTTTGAATGTGTTAATTAGTGAGAATGGGGAGTGCCCTTTTATAAGAGGGGTGATGGGTACCTTTGGAAAAGCTGGAAATATTATTTTATAATAAATTTGTATATGGTTTTTAATGTCTAAAAAGTATATTATTTAATTTTTAAGGTAGGGATAGGTCTAAAACCATTAAACCAATAGGTTTTAGATAGGTTTAGGTTACTATATTAAACTTATCTTTTAGTTTTAACTCTTAGTTAATTACTTTGACATTTACCATGTGACTTTGTATTTTTATATTATATAGTTAATAAACATACTATATACATCCAAGAGACCCCCAAGTGGTCCATTAATGATAAAACTATCATGATATAAGTCTTTTTGCTGAACCATAGATATTTAGAAATTGAATATCAATTAATAATATAATATTTGGTTTAAAAACACTTTTATGTCAATTTTGACACTATTGGGTATTTTGTTTTTGATAAATTCATAACAACATTATTTATTCCAAAAAATTTATATAAACAATACTAATATGTCATATTAACCTAGAAAATTATTGTAATTTATAAAAAGTATGAAATTACATTTATTTGGGTATTTGTAATATCAATTATCTTAATCATTCATTAATATGGTAATTACTGCATCATCAATGTGTAATAAATAAATTAAATTATTTAATGTCTAAAAAGTATAAATAAAATACTATTATATATGAAATATTTTTATCTTTATAATGAATATTTATATTCTAAAATATAATATATATAACCCTATGTAAAAATTGTTTTTCTAAAAGATATATGCTTATGTCATTTTTGTATTTACTTTAACTTAATTAATATATGGTGGCATTATCACTTACAAGTAGATCCATGGGGTCCCAAAATCGACACAAATATGGCCGTGGTCAAATATTTATCAACCAATAGGGTTAGGACACGTTTTATGGTAAATTAATAATATTATAATATTATTATTTTACCCTTATTTACCGGATTTATCCTTAAACCATGGTAAATCAAATATTTACCGAAGTAATTATTCAAAATGTCTAAAAATAAAAGTTACATATTTATACAATTTGGACCTCTTGATTCCAAATATGTAATCCATATTTCTAAATTCAAAACACAGAAGTGGTAGAAATTAATTTAAAATTAATTCCCGTTGTTAAAACAAAAATCGTGTTTTTAAGAGATAATAACTATCAAAAGATTGACACTTGTTTTTGTCCAGTTTAATTGTGAAATTATGTCCAATTACAAAAATTGTATTAAATGGTAAAAATATATTATAAATACAATTCAAAACCACTCAAATTAATAATTTATCACTACTAATTATCTTGATTAAAAAAGTTTCTTTTAATTAAAATTTAGTAATTTTCACTATTCATCAACATATAAAAGTTATCCAAAAAGTACCAAAATTTCACCATAGGCTAATTTCAATTTTCCAAATCTAAAAATTAAGTTCATTTTGAGAGATAAAATTTATAAAATTTCAAAAAGTGGGTATTACTATTCATAACGGCTAGTTTGATTGGTTGTGGTGTGTGTTGTTGAGCAATGTATTGTTTTCAAACAATTCAAAATAATGTTTTTTAAAGGGGGAGATTATTTTAAATAATACTCTGTCTCTTTATGATGATTTTGATGCTCACAAATACCCTTAATTATTTACTAATTATTTCGTTGAGTATTTTGCAGGAATTTATTTTATTTATTTATTTCATATAACGAGATTTCATACTTCATTTATTCCGAGATTAATTTTAGCGCGTTCTGGAATCACTGTAGCGCGAGATCAATTTTAGCGCATTCTGGAATCACTGTAGCGCGAGATCAATTTTAGCGCATTCTTGAATCACTGTAGCGCGAGATCATTTTTAGCGCGTACTGGAATCACTGTTCATACCCTACGTTGATGAACGTAACGTATGGATGAAAAGTTTACTTTTTATGTTAAAAGAAACGTATGGTTAAG
Organism: Viscum album; assembly: GCA_963277665.1. NCBI lineage: Eukaryota > Viridiplantae > Streptophyta > Magnoliopsida > Santalales > Viscaceae > Viscum > Viscum album. The sequence continues at coordinate 507,287,622 of OY728131.1, read as the reverse complement.
GAACCTTACGTTATTTTGAAACGTATGGTTAATGAACCTTACGTTGTTGAAAAGTATGGAAGAAGAACATTACGTTTGGAAGGAACCTTACGTTTTTGTTGTTGGACAAGTATGGAAGAGAAACCGTACATTAGTTTTCAGTGTTGAGTTTGTTTCTCAAAAGTATGGATCATCAACCTTACTTTTATAATCAACCGTACGTTCTTTGGAGAGTTGAAGCAAGACAAAGTATGGATGATCAACCCTACGTTTGAATGCTGAAGAGAAAGTATGTACGTTCTGAACCTTACGTTCTGAACCATACGTTTGTGAACCTTACGTTTATGAACCCTACGTTTGGAGCCACGTCATCAACCCTACGTTTGGCGTCGGGATATTTTTGACAGACGATATTTCCTTTTGCATTGGTTAAACAGGCGGATTATTAAGCGGATTTCGATCCGATTCTTAAGTACGACTTTGACTGAATCAAAGATGATTTTCAACGGATTAATGATTGATTTAAACGGAGCTTTTTATGCCGATTCTTCAGGGGAGTTACAACGGCTCTGTTATTTCATTTTTAATATCGCGAATCTAAAGGAGATTTTCATGGATCTATTTATGCGGAAGATTTTTCTCAGATTTGAATATATATGTTCTTTCTTGGAAACTTCGGATATATATATACACAGGAAAGTGTATGAAATATATAGATTGATCTTTTAACGAGCAAGAAACAGAGACTGTGTGAAGGCGTTCTTTTCTGGTGATCGAGAAGAAGTGTAAAACCTTTATTTCCGAAAGAAGATCTTGATAGCAGATTCACGTGTTCTACATCGACTATCTGTTGTGAATCTACTGCTGCTAAAGTTGTGAAGTTTCTTGTAATATCTATTGCAACTGGATCGACTCAGAACTGTTTTGATTACAGATCTTTATTTTCTGAAGACAACGATCTATCTACTGTCAATTGCATTCTGTTGCAATTGTGAAGAACAACTGGAGAAGTGTTTTCTTTATCGAAACCCTTTTTATTTTTGAGTGATTAGCTTCTCGTTCTAAGCTGTGTGGGTTTGTGTTTGAACCAGGAAGGCTGTGTTTTCCTGAAACTTGTAAAGGTGTCAACTGCCTGTACTCAGTTGTGAACAGGTCTGTGGAAACGAGAACCAGATAGTGAAAATTTCCAAGCTCGTGGATTTGAGCGTTGGTGGAGTGGACTAGGGGCCTTCTGTTCCCTGAACCACTATACATCCGTGTGTTCATGCTTTTACTTTTTCCGCTGCATATTTAATCGTGATAAAGCATAGTGGACAGAATTTGTCTAAATTGAAGAAATTGTAATAATTTTGAAAAGACACAATTCACCCCCCCTCTTGTGTGTAATCCGTAGATTCAGATCCAACAATTGGTATCAGAGGAGGAGCTTCTTATTTTTAAAGTCTTATCAAGCTAGAAGTATTTAAAGATTATACATAGTGTATCATGGCTGATACGAGAGAGGGAATGTCAATGGTCAGAGCACCTTACTTTAATGGAGATAATTATGGCTGCTGGAAATCACGTATGATTATTTATCTGAAAAATCTTGGTTACAAAGTCTATTCAAAGATTCTGACTCCCTATGAAATTCCTGAAAATCCCGATACATGGAGTGCTGCTACAGAGGCTGAGTATGACATGAATTCAAAAGCTATGAATGCAATCATCTGTGGTCTAGGACCGGATGAATTTAACAGAGTATCTCAATGTCCGACTGCATATGAAATGTGGCAAACAATAGCTGTTGCTTATGAAGGAACAGATAATGTAAGACAGATGAGATATGCAACTGCTAAATTAAAATTCGATACTTTCAGAATGATTGAAGGAGAGAGCATCACTCAGATGAATGGAAGATTGACAGAAATTGTCAATAATATAACATCTCTAGGAGAACCAATCAAGCAGGCTGATCAAGCGTTAAAGGTACTGAGAGTACTTCCTACTCGATGGAATGGAATCTCTGCAGCAATCAGACAATCAAATTCTGTTAAAGATCTAACTATGAGAGAGCTGATTGGTACATTGATGATGTACAAGGCTGAAATGCAAGATGAGGTAAATGAGCATAAAGTCTACATAAAAAGGGAAAATACTGCTTTGAAAGTGACTTCTCAACAAAAGGATAGAAAGATGAAGAACAGAGAAGTAAGTGCTAAATCAGAAAGCTCTGATTCTTCAAATTCGGATGAAGAACTGGCTCAGCTAGCCAGAAAATTCAGAAAGTTCTACAGTAAGAAGAAAGACTTAAAGAAATCCATCAAGAAGGATAGCAAGGAAGTGAGATGTTATGAATGCAAAAAGATGGGACATATCAGACCGGATTGCCCAAAATTGAAAGATGAAAATAAGAAGAAATTCTTCAAAACAGATGATTATGAGCAGAAAGACAAGAAAGCTATGAAAGCTACTTGGAGTGTTTCTGAAGACTCAAGTAATTCTTCTGAATCAAGCTCAGAGAAGGAGGAAGCCAATTTAAAAGCAAATATGTGTTTCATGGCTGAAACTGATGAGGTACACTCATACTACTCCTCTGACTCAAATAATGAATCAAACTCTGAAACAAGCTTCTCAAATAAAAAACTTGCAGCTTACTGCAATTTGCTTGAAGAAAGGTATGACTCATTATTTAAAAAATATAAATCTATAAAGAACTTGCATAAAGCTATTTCAGATGAGAGAAATACTTTGCTAAAACAACATAAGGAATTGATTGACAAATACAACTCTGCTGACTCAAATAAAATTAATTTTGAATCAAAAATAAAAACTCTACAGGATGAAGTAGAATCTTATAAAAAGGCTGCATTAGTTTTTACAAAAGGAGAAAACACCTTAAATGAGATACTTGGAAAAACTGTAATTAAAAAGGAAAGGTTTGGAATTGGAAGTAAAGGAGAAAAACCTAAGTTATACAAAAATTATTTTGTTCCTAGCACTAAACAGGTTATTTGTAACTTCTGTGGAACAAAAGGTCATATAGCTAAAAACTATTTTCTAAGAAAACCTCAAATATGTGGAATTAAGAAAGCTTATATTTCCAATGATCTATATGATTCAATCAATTTTAAGAAAACAAAGCAAATCTGGATACCCAGATCACTGCTTGCTAACACTCCTGGACCCAACAAAATATGGGTACCAAAGCAATTTGTTTGAATGTCTTTGCAGGTAGCAGGTCACCAAAGAAAGAAAGAAATATGGTATATGGACAGTGGCTGCTCAAGACACATGAGTGGAACTTCAGCTAATTTCTCTTCTCTTACTCGAAAGGAAGGAGGACTTGTCACCTTTTGTGACAATGCCAAAGGAAAGATTATTGGTATTGGAACAGTTGGAGATCCAAAGACAGTCTCAATCAACAAAGTACTTTATGTACAAGGGTTAAAACACAATCTGATAAGTATCTCTCAACTCTGTGATGATGGATACACTGTTGATTTTACTAACAATAGTTGTACTGTTTCTAAAGATAAACTGTTTAAGTTTAGAGCACCCAGAACTGATAATGTTTATACTTTGGATTTGTATTCCTTGTGTAAACAACAAGTAAACTGCTTAACTGCTAATATAAGTGAATCCTGGATCTGGCATAGAAGACTTGGTCATTGCAATATATATTCTTTACATAAATTATCTAAGAAACATCTAGTTTCTGATTTGCCTAGTCTCAAATTTGAAAATGACAGATTCTGTGATGCATGTCAGCTTGGCAAGCAACACAAATCATCATTCAAATCTGTTAATAAAGTTGCTACAACTAAACCTCTAGAACTTATCCATATGGATTTGTTTGGACCTTCAAGAGTAGCAAGTTTAGCTGGTAAATTATATGTTTATGTATTAGTTGATGATTATTCTAGATTTACTTGGATTTTCTTTTTGAAATTTAAAAGTGAAGCTTTTAGTTTATTTGAAGGTTTTTGTAAATCTATTCAAAATAAAAAAGGTTTTAATATAATCTCATTGAGAAGTGATCATGGTGGAGAATTTGAGAACCAGGAATTTAATTTCTTTTGCTCAAACATGGGTATTAAACACACCTTCTCTGCTCCAAGAACACCTCAACAGAATGGGATTGTAGAAAGAAGAAATAGAACTATTCAAGAAATGGCTAGAACTATGTTAAATGAATATAGCCTACCTATATATTTCTGGGCAGAAGCTGTTAATACAGCTTTTTATATAATGAATAGAATTTTAATAAGACCTATTTTGAAAAAGACACCCTGTGAACTATGGAATAACAAAAAACCTAAAGTAAATTACTTTAAAGTTTTTGGATGCAAGGTTTACATCTTGAATTCCAAAGATAATCTTGGTAAATTTGATCCAAAATCTGATAAAGGTATTTTCTTAGGATATTCTGCAACCTCCAAAGCTTATAGATTCTATAATAAAAAGTCAAGGATTGTTGAAGAATCAGTTCATGTGAAATTTGATGAATCTGATCCTTTTGAGAAAAGGATAGAACAAATAGATGAACCTGATTCTAATGAAAACATGAGACTTGAGAATTTAAAGAATGATTTTGAAAATGATATAAAAGAAATTCAGTCCAGTTCAGAAGAACATGACACTGAAGAACCTTTGAATGTAATGCCTAGACAGTCTAGAACCTTAAAGAATCACCCTTTAGAATCTGTGATAGGTGACTTAGAGACTGGTATTCAAACTAGAAGAAACCTTGGAAACATAGTTGAATTCTCTGCTTTCCTATCCCAACAAGAACCTAAGACCATAGAAGAAGCCTTAGATGATGAGAGCTGGGTAATAGCAATGCAGGATGAATTGAACCAGTTCAAGAGAAATAAGGTTTGGGAATTAGTTGAAAGACCACATGATTATCCAGTAATAGGAACTAAATGGGTCTTTAGGAATAAACAGGATGATCAAGGGATAATAACTAGAAATAAAGCAAGATTAGTAGCTAAAGGATATAATCAAGAAGAAAGAATAGATTATGATGAGACCTTTGCACCTGTAGCCAGGTTAGAAGCCATTAGAATCCTTTTAGCCTATGCATCTTATATGAATTTTAAATTATTTCAGATGGATGTTAAATCTGCCTTTTTAAATGGTTATTTAATGGAGGAAGTTTATGTTGAGCAACCTCCTGGTTTTGAAAATTCTCAAAAACCAGATTCTGTTTTCAAACTTACTAAATCTCTTTATGGCCTTAAACAAGCACCTAGAGCTTGGTATGAAAGACTAAGTTCTTTTCTTTTGAAAAATGATTTTACTGTTGGACTGGCAGATCCAACACTCATTAAGAAAACTGTGAAAAATAATGTTTTGTTGGTTCAAATTTATGTTGATGATGTAATTTTTGGATCAACCAATAAAATTCTTTGTCATGAATTTTCAGAATTAATGCAAAAAGAATTTGAAATGAGTATGATGGGAGAATTAAATTTCTTTTTGGGTCTTCAAATATTTCAAAATGATTTTGGAAATGTTTTAAATCAATGCAAATACATTACTGATTTACTTAAGAAATTTGGACTTGAAAACAGCAAGCCATTTATAACTCCTATGTGTACTAATATAAAACTTGATTTGGATGAAACTGGAAAATCAGTGGACAACAAGTTATATAGAGGTATGATTGGTAGTTTGTTATATCTTACTGCTAGTAGACCAGATATAATGTATTCAGTATGTCCTTGTGCTCGATTTCAATCAAATCCCAAAGAATCCCATTTAACTGCTGTTAAAAGAATTTTTAGATATTTAAAAGGTACTATTTATCAATCTCTGCTTTATCCAAAAACCAATGATTTTAATTTAATTTAATATTCAGATGCTGAATTTGGAAGCTGTAGATTAGATAGGAAGAGTACTTCAGGAACATGTCACTTTTTAGGGAAGTCTTTAGTATCATGGTCTAGTAAGAAACAACACTCAGTTGCCCTGTCAACAGCCGAGGCAGAATATGTGTCTGCAGGTAGTTGCTGTGCACAGGTGTTGTGGATGAAAAACACTCTTATGGACTTTGGATTAAAATTCAATAATACACCTATTTTATGTGATAATACTAGTGCAATTAATATTTCAAAAAATCCTATTAGTCATTCTAGAACTAAGAACATTGATATAAGACATCACTTTTTAAGAGATCATGTGTTTAAAAAGGATATATTTTTAGAATTTGTAAATACAGAAAATCAATTAGCAGATATTTTTACTAAACCACTTCCCATGGAAAGGTTTGAATTTATTAAGGGGGAGTTAGGTTTATTTAATTTTAAATAGTTTTTTTTAAATCTTATTCTGTTTTCGAATTCTGCTTAATTTCTGTTTCCCGCTATAAGTAATTTTATTTTGTTTTAAATAAAAGTAATGATTAGTGATTACACAGGAATCAAGGCTGTCAGAACCGTTTCACCTTCTAAACTGCTTCACCTTTTTCGGAAACCCTTTCGAAAACCTAAAACCGCACATCTGCTCCATAACCCTTTTCTGAATCTTCAAACCCTAAACTTACGAACCTTCAGAAATCGTTGTTGGAATGGAAAAGACTAAGCGTCCAGATGAAGCCGAGATCAGTGCTGCAAAAAACCTAAGGTAGTTAGTCGGAAAATACTGCAAGGTAAAGTCATAGATTTAGAGTGGCTGTTTGAAACTAATTTACTGTTGAAGCAAGCGTTGTCGTTTCAAAGCCTTGAGCAAGCTTTTAATAGTGAAAATTCAGAGTTTCTATATGAGGCAGAAATGAGACATTTCTTTAGAACTGTTCAGTTTAGCCTTGGAGATACAGAGGATAGTTTATTGGCTCAAATAGAGGATAAGGACTTTTCAATATCATCTGTAGAGATAAGTCAAATTCTTAACTGCCCTCATGAAGGAGTTTTTCATTTCGACTTACGGAATATTGGAGATTCTGTACATAAGTCTGAAGACATTATGTCTTTTCTGTTTGGAACCAGAGTGATAAAGAAGATGTTTATTAAGGATTTGGAGCCCGATCAGAAAATTTTGGTAAAATTTGTTCAGACTGGTTTAGCACCAAGAATGGCTGAGATGGAGAAAATCTTATACCCTGACATGTACATAATGTATCTTCTGATGTGTGATATTAAGTTTAATTTTCCTCGGTTTATGATAAGATATCTGAGTTACTGCTGTCAGAGTGAAGCAAGAATGACCTTTTTCCCTTATGGAAGGTTCATTTCTTTGTTTTTGTTTAAAAGAGGAATGATCAGATTGGTAGATGCTGGGGTGAAATGTCACCACATTAATGTTTTTAATGCTGGAACTTTGAGGAAAGTAGGATACTTCTGGATCACAATTAAAGGAAAACTCTTACCTGTTGGAGCTGAGGAAAACTCGGAGAGTGCTCAGGCTCAACCGGCTAAGTCCAAGAAGGGACAAGCAGAATCAAGAGTTAGTACAGTGGAAAGGAGAATTCGTTTTGAGATGGAGGAAGTTGAGGAAGAGAGAAGTCAAGAAGGACTTCAATCTAGAAGGAAGAGGTCAATTGATGAAGAAATTATCTCTCCTGCCTTGAAATCCTCTGAACCGTTACTTTCTTATTCATTTGTGAGAGAAGCTGTTGTGGAGCAGACTGCACCAATAGAGGAACCAGTAGCTCAAACAGAAACTCAAAAAGAACCTCAATCTGCTGCTGTGGCTGTTGAAAAATTAATTCAACAAGAACAACTTATGGAGGCAGTGCCTGGTGAAGAAGTGGCCCGACCTCAAGATTTACATGAAAATATTGTTCTTGACTAATCAGTAGAAGTCAGAGAGACTACTGTTCGTGATGAACATACTTCTGAAGCTAATACAGAGGTACTTCAGGAAGGTTTTTCAGTGGAAGAGTTTCAGGCTTCAAAAGATAGTTCAGTGGATCAACCTTGTCAGGACAAGGACAAAGAACAGTCAGATGCAGATTCCTTACCACTTGCCCTGCTTCATCAACCTAATTCTGGACATGAGAATCGAGCACAGGGTGCCCCTGATTCGAGAAAAGAAGAAGTTGTTGAGTTGTACAAGCGTATCTCTCAGTTAGAATCTGAGAATGTTAGTCTCAGAAATTCTCTGAACTTAGAGCAGTTGAAGTTTCAGAAGCTGAAAGAATGTACTGTTTCAAGATAGGAAGTAGATTTGTTTAAGACTGATATGCTGCATGCTGTTGATCAGTTAAAATCAGAGATGGTAAAGAAAGATGATTTGTCTGAGTTGAAGATTTACATGGAGAATAAATTTGAGTCTGTTGCAAACAGTGCTGTGAGTGGATCAGGCTCTTCACCTGATTTGATTCGGAGATTTCAAGCAATTACTGCAGCAATGAGCAATATGAGTGACAGATTACACGATCTTCAGTGTAATAGTGCCCCTTTGTCAGTTTTGCTAGATAATCAGAGATTTTTAGTGGATCAGTTGACATCTGGAGAGAAACTTATTAGGATTCTTTTGAATCAGTTATCAGAAAAACTGGCTCTTTTTGTTGAAAAAGAAGAAAGAATGCATGAGTTTTTCAGAGTTAATTTGATTGAAGATATTCATATGACTCAAGAGAACAGAGATCTTATCATCAAGTTAGGAGATGGGATGATGAAGAGGCTCAGAGAACAGTTTACAGAGATAAAGACCGCGATTCAAAGGAGATAGACACCTTTTTCCCTGTCTTATCTATGAACCTTGATTCCTCTTTATATCACAATCGTTTATATATAAAAGCTTGTGAATGAAAATTATTTTTTTTTTTGTTGTTTATTGATTTATGATTGAGTTAGCCAGTATAACAAATTCACTTATTCATACACAGTTAATTATAGCATTTACTTATAGTTCAGTGCAATATTGAATGTGTTCAAATCCGTAATTTTTCATTCTTTTTGATATCACAAAAAGGGGGAGAATTTGGATAAACACAACATTTAAATTCATTTGTTTCCTATGAAGAAATTTGGATATATGGGAGAATTTGGATATATACGACATTTATCTTTTATCTATTTTTAGCTGAAAATTTATTTTTATGGGGGAGAAATTTTATTATAGTTAAATATTGTTTTAATCCTTTCAAAATTCTAAAATTTTATAAAACTAATTTTTCAATAAAGATTGCAATTAAATTAGTTCTATTATTTTATGGGTTTTGTGATCATAAAAAAGGGGGAGATTGTTGAGCAATGTATTGTTTTCAAACAATTCAAAATAATGTTTTTTAAAGGGGGAGATTATTTTAAATAATACTCTGTCTCTTTATGATGATTTTGATGCTCACAAATACCCTTAATTATTTACTAATTATTCTGTTGAGTATTTTGCAGGAATTTATTTTATTTATTTATTTCATATAACGAGATTTCATACTTCATTTATTCCGAGATCAATTTTAGCGCGTTCTGGAATCACTGTAGCGTGAGATCAATTTTAGCGCATTCTGGAATCACTGTAGCGCGAGATCAATTTTAGCGCATTCTGGAATCACTGTAGCGCGAGATCATTTTTAGCGCGTACTGGAATCACTGTTCATACCCTACGTTGATGAACGTAACGTATGGATGAAAAGTTTACTTTTTATGTTAAAAGAAACGTATGGTTAAGGAACCTTACGTTATTTTGAAACGTATGGTTAATGAACCTTACGTTGTTGAAAAGTATGGAAGAAGAACATTACGTTTGGAAGGAACCTTACGTTTTTATTGTTGGACAAGTATGGAAGAGAAACCGTACGTTAGTTTTCAGTGTTGAGTTTGTTTCTCAAAAGTATGGATCATCAACCTTACTTTTATAATCAACCGTACATTCTTTGGAGAGTTGAAGCAAGACAAAGTATGGATGATCAACCCTATGTTTGAATGCTGAAGAGAAAGTATGTACGTTCTGAACCTTACGTTCTGAACCTTACGTTCTGAACCTTACGTTTGTGAACCTTACGTTTGTGAACCCTACGTTTGGAGCCACGTCATCAACCCTACGTTTGGCGTCGGGATATTTTTGACAGACGATATTTCCTTTTGCATTGGTCAAACAGGCGGATTATTAAGCGGATTTCGAGCCGATTCTTAAGTACGACTTTGACTGAATCAAAGACGATTTTCAACAGATTAATGATTGATTTAAATGGAGATTTTTATGCCGATTATTCAGGGGAGTTACAACGGCTCTGTTATTTCATTTTTAATATCGCGAATCTAAAGGAGATTTTCATGGATCTATTTATGCGGAAGCTTTTTCTCATATTTGAATATATATGTTCTATCTTGGAAACTTCGGATATATATATACACAGGAAAGTGTATGAAATATATAGATTGATCTTTTAACGAGCAAGAAACAGAGACTGTGTGAAGGCGTTCTTTTCTGGTGATCGAGAAGAAGTGTAAAACCTTTATTACCGAAGGAAGATCTTGATAGCAGATTCACGTGTTCTACATCGACTATCTGTTGTGAATCTACTGCTGCTGAAGTTGTGAAGTTTCTTGTAATATCTATTGCAACTGGATCGACTCAGAACTGTTTTGATTACAGATCTTTATTTTCTGAAGACAACGATCTATCTACTGTCAATTGCATTCTGTTGCAATTGTGAAGAACAACTGGAGAAGTGTTTTCTTTATCGAAACCCTTTTTATTTTTGAGTGATCAGCTTCTCGTTCTAAGCTGTGTGGGTTCGTGTTTGAACCAGGAAGGCTGTGTTTGCTTGAAACTTGTAAAGGTGTCAACTTCCTATACTCAGTTGTGAACAGGTCTGTGGAAACGAGGACCAGATAGTGAAAATTGCCAAGCTCGTGGATTTGAGCGTTGGTGGAGTGGGCTAGGGGCCTTTTGTTCCCCGAACCACTATACATCCATGTGTTCATGCTTTTACTTTTTCCGCTGCATATTTAATCGTGCTAAAGCATAGTGGATAGAATTTGTCTAAATTGAAGAGATTGTAATAATTTTGAAAAGACACAATTCACCCCCCCTCTTGTGTGTAATCCGTAGATTCAGATCCAACATGTGTTAGAAATCGAAGTTGCATACAACACACGCTACTGTATTATTCAAAGAGAAGTGTACCATGGAAGCTTGGGGTGTTACATATTTGTGCATACAACTATTGGGGCTCTAGCCAGTCGTCCGTGGGGAGGCATCCTAAAACAAATAGACGCAACACGGTCAAAAGATTTATACTTGGTGAGCTGCCCTGGTTGAGCTGACTTAAAGAAAACTTTTGAAAACACAAAAGCAATCAATGTTTTCATGTACTGAGTCAAAAATCAGTAGTCAGGGTCTTGGTGTATGGATTCATCGGCTGCCGCACCAAAAATGGACCCCCTGAACTGAAAACCACACTCATAGCCCTTAACACTATTGCTTCACAAAAAAAGATCAGAGTTCTAAGTTATGAGGTAGAACCGACGTCCTCTGATACCAATTTGTCATGACCTGTCCTCAGAACCCGTGATTTGGCTACCCCAAGCCCACCTTCCATTGGCCAGGGGCTGGATACTAGCACCAAAGACAAACATCCCGAAAACTGGGTAGGCATTGACTTTATAAACTGAAAACACACACAATAAAGTACGAGATGGAAGTAAACACTAAGTAATGTTTTATACAAAAGAAGTAATGGAAAGTAAAAGGTGTCGGAAATACAAGACCAACCTGAAAGTACATGAACAACTGAAAAATCAAGTACAAAAGAAGAAGTGTAAGGCAGCTACTGGGTCATCCTCCGGGGTTCCTACCTGAAGGGTAGGTACAGACGGCCTCCTCAGCCCTCCACATTCGTCAGTCTCCTCCGTGTACCGACTCGTCGTAAGGTCCACCTCCGAGTTCCGTCCTATCCTGCTACTCTGATCCTTAGTTAGCGCTGTCCGTTTTCTATAACAAACACAACAAGGTGCGGGAATAGCCCGTGCAGGGGTGAGTATAACGATACTCTGTAGGGACCCTGAGACCCTCATGGTCTCACAAATCCAACAAGTATAGATCACAAGTATGAAATCAATAGATAACCCCACATAGGGATATGCCCATACATATACCTAAGTTATCATGTAATCCATATAAATCATGAGGTAAACTCAAAAGTTATTGACTCAGCTCAAACAAGGATTTTTATTCACATCGTCGAAACCACAGCTGCTGGAGAAATCTTCCTCTATTGAGCACAGTGGGCGTGCCACCACAACTAGACGCTTCCCAATAACCTTGTAATGTTGTGGTACTCCTCCTGTGGAGTACCACGGGTCTCCTGCCAACTACCAGGCGCTCCTCCATCGTGGGTCTACCGCCAACTACCAGGAGCTCCCCCTAATAGCCTTTAGAGGTATTCCCCCTGTTGATTACTGCGGGTTTTCTTCCAAATACCAGGCGCTCCTCCATTGTGGGTCTACCGCTGACTACCAGATGATCCCCAATGGGATAGTCGAATCACTCTGAGTCGAATCAGCCAAGCAATCGTCAGGTCTCAGCTAGAAACTAGGTCTTCGTACTCCGCTCGCTCGTTTCCAGGAGGGTCTGCTCCACGAGCTGCGGGTCGATGCTCCCACTTTCATGAAGTCCCACATAGAAGTATCTCAAAGGTCCCTCACGTCATAGGGGTCTCAACGCAATAGTCGACACGTCGACCAGATTCCCAGTCTGTGAGTTATTTTATTTTTAGTCTTGGGGGCCCTGTTGGATTCGTGTACGATCCAACCTGACTGTATCTCAACTTTACCCCGAACTCCAAGGGGTATAATCAAGGGACCATCCTCCTCCCAGATTACCAGCGTCGCTGACAGTTCATCAAAAGGACGTCTGGTGCCAAAGATATGGCCAAAGGATGTAAAGAGTCAGTAATAGGCCTTGGCCCACTCCAACCCAGTCAGACCGACTCACCCCAACCCAGACCGGGCTGACCTGGCCTAGGTCGACCCGGTCAGACCCATTGGGTCTGACCCAACCCATTGTGTAACATCCCAGGTAAATAATGAATATGAAATTTTCATATTTATTAATATTTGTGAATAAAATATTAACATTACATTAAAGGGGATGCTATGTTCAATGACATATCCAATATGCAACAATGAGTTTCTTTGAAATCTTACGCCGCACACTAATAATATAATAATATTATTTTACGTGGTAGTTAACGCCTAGCCGTTGTAATGGAAGGAATGAATAGAACTTATAATAAATTATTATATATGTTTGGTAAATATTTTTATATTTATCCAATAAAAGTTAGAGGCTTAAAATAAGAAAAGAATTCGATTTTAAGCATAAATATTCTAATGTTCTTTAAAATGTCGATTAATAGCCTTTTGATGGAGAGCCCTTTTTAAAACTACTTTTTTTCAATTTTATATGTTATATTTGAAAAAATAAAATCCTTCTTTATAATCATGACATCAAAATTTACTTATTGTAAATTTTAGTTATTATTCCAATAAAGTTAATTTTTTAATGAATATTGAAAAAGTTAGATTTTAATTCAAAACCTCCTTTTAATGTAATTTATTTATATGGTTATATTATTTTTTTAATTGTGTTTAATGTGTAGTTAAAATATTTTTTTACCATTTAATCCAATGGTGGTCATCATAATTTATTTCACGTTGAAATTTGACATAAACAAGTGTCAATGTTTTGATAGATATTGTTTCTTAAAAACACACTATTTGTTTTGATAGTGGAAATTAATTATAAAATTAATTAATGTAACTTCTATGTTTTTAATTTCGTAAAATGGAAATCCTTTTTTAATTTGGAATATCAAATTTACTTTGGATAAATATTTGGTATTTTTCTGACAAATGTTCATTTAAAATGAATAGTGAAAAATACTGCATTTTATTTCAAAACTGCTTTTTCATCTAATTTAATGATATAGTTAGATTGTCCTTTTAATTTTTTTAAAGTGTAATTGAATTATGTTTTTATCACTTAATACAATTTTTTTTCAATGGAAGTAATTTAACTTTTCAATTGGATGTAAAAACAAGTCAATATTTTGATAAATTTTACTTCTTAAAAACCTGTCTTTCTTTGTGACAAAGAGAATTATTTTTAAATTAATTACTGCAATTTTTGGGTTTGGAATTTGGAAAAATGAATTCCATATTTGGAATAATAAGGTCCAAATTATTTAATTAAGACTCTTTTTTTGGACAGTATGAATATTAATGATGATGATTATCTTTAATTATCATGATTATTTAGTAATTGGGTAGTTAAGGGTAATAAAAAAATATCATAAAAATTTAAAATGACCCCAAATTGTGTCCAAATTCTCTTTTTTGAGTCATGTCGGACCATGGGAAGCTTTTTACCAATCATGAGGGCACATGGAGTCACATGTGTGTGATAGTGACATTTTTGACATTATTTATAAAAAGAAGATAAATATAACAAAGGTTTGCATATCCTAATAAAACAATTTTAATTTTGATTACATAAATTATCTCTTAGACTATAAATTGTAATTTTAAATCTAAAAATATTTCCTACATCATGGTATTTATTTTATAATTTTTATACATTAAATAAATAAATGTATTTATGACACCATAATGATGCAGTGATTATTTCATTAATGAACAATTTAAATAAAATTAAAAGATAAGGTAAAATATAATACATACACATTTATAAATCCTATTTAATGGGTGTATTTATAACCATTATCACCTTATCCTAAAAATATATCATTTTTGGACATTTAAAATCCGATAATCATTTTATAATAAAGTAACATTTCAAGACTTTCCAAAAGTGACCTTCCTCCCTCTTATAAAAGTCCCCAACCTCTACCCCCTTACCCACACCTATAAATCCCTTGGATCTTACAAACTCTACTCATATTATCTCTCCACATCCCTCTATTACTTCTAGAAGCCTAAAATTTGGCAAAAGTCATTCCAAGGAAGCCTTTGGCTCAAATCAAAAAGAGTTACACGATTTAGACATAATGTCTTCTCTCGAGTTTCATTCTTTTATTTTCTTTCTTCACTAACCACTATATTATTATTATATGATCCTATAATAACACCAGTATCCTCAATATACTAGTATGTTGTTACGATATGGATTCTACCTACACCTACACACACATCCGTCTAATGGTTAAAGAACGTACTGTTTCTGTGCGTGGAGAATTAATACCTCACGAAACAATGATTATTCAATCTTCTTTTAACGCCTATCATGGTGTCCATTATGACAGAACTATATTTTTATATGATATATATTATATTTATGTCCTTTATATTCTTCTATATTTTATATTTAAAACATACCTTTATGCTTTTCATGTTGTGAAAATGCGATAATTTCATATGAGGAAGTGTGGAAAACTGCCCCCTCATGTGATGTGACTCATTCATCCCAAACATGTAATTTAAAAATAATGTAATTAATGAACATATTTTACATATATAACATATATATTATACTGTAATTATAATATATCTATTTCTTTTTTAGTTTTAAATTCCATTAATATGACAAAAAATGAAAGTAGCGTTCATGCATACGTACAACCTACCATCTCCATGAATGATACATTTAATTTATTATCTCCTAACACTAAGGAATATTATTGAATGAATATATACTGGATATATATGATATTTAAATCATGAACGAAATTCCGGAGATGAAGTACTTATAACTTCATGGACAATTCTCTTCAAACAAGTTCATTTTTGACTCTTGTACCGAACATCGACAAAACGTATGATATGAAATCACATAATTAACTAGTTATTATAACATGATAATATGTGATATTAATTAAATAATAAACATTAATGGAATTCCTTCAGGAATTATAAATTTTCCATGGTTTATTATTCAGTAATATAAAGAAACTAAAAAGACAAGTTGGACTTGAGGTAAGAGGATTTCTTATCTCACTTTTAATTCCGTGAGATTTCAATTGTTCGCCAATTATTTATTGAATGTGGTGTATTATTTACTTATATTTGATATATATTATCATGATTATAATTATATTCATGGTATTCTATGATTCATTTGGTTCTTATTATGTTTTGGTCATATGAATCGATTTATTACAACGAGGTAAGGGGTTTTTACCTCACTTTTTTATTCTCGTGAGATTCATGCTATATTTGTCACTATCCCCTTTGAGTGGTGTATCTACTGACCATTATTCTATTCTTTGTGTAATAAAATTTCGTTTATGGTTATTTAAATCAACATTTTATAGTTTTTCTTTCATGGGGTGTACGCTTCGAAAGTTACCCAAATCTGTAAGGGAACCTTTCACCCTCCACTTTTTAAAAGACTTCTTTTTGTTAGGCCTTTTAATTTACATCTTATTATGTTGGGATATGTTATTATATATCCTTATTTCTGTAAATTTTTAGTCCATGTTATGAGATACCCTTTTTATCTCTAATCAACTCATTTTTTGAATTTTAACGTGACGCCATTAGGCTGTTGAATTTCTGTAAGGGAACTTCTTAACCCAATTTAAATTCATTGGGTTAAATCTCTAAATCTTGATTAGGTCATACTATCAATATGTGTGGATGGAATCTGATTGTTTTACACTTAATTTACACTTATATTGGGTGTATTTATATTTGTAACACATAATTATGTAATTGATTTATCCTTAATCTAAGGATACCGTCTTTGTACGGGACTTATTCTCAATCTCCTTTCATTGAGGCATATTTTGATTTCTACATGACATTATTTTATATAGTGTATACAACCCTTTTGACATTTACTTTCATTCAAAAGGAATATTTTCTCTATGAATCGTTTTGCTAAATGACAAAAAAGAAATGTTTCTTTTATAATGTCTTTGGTGACAACGACCTTTTCCGCCGCCGCGAGTATTATTTGATCTATGGCTTCCTTAACAAGCCATAATGTTTTCAAAAGATAAATAAATACCATATACTTGTTTTACATTTTTTGGTATTGAAAATGGGTTTTATAATGGATTCATTATTTAAATATCTTAAATGTTATATTTTTATTGCAATGTGGGAATGTTATCATTCCTTTATGCTTAAGTTATGTGTTATGATTACGGTTCTTGTCCATTGTTACTTATACGGGTGGTTCTGTGATATACCTAGGGAAGGTGAGCCTGAGATAGCTCTCCAATGCATTGGGTAACATGATAGAGGTAAATGTTAATGTTTATCTTAATAGATTTAGGGAATATACTGCAATGGGTATTCCAAATGTGACTCCCTATATAGCTATGATAGCTACAATGTAAGTATGTTATGTGCGCCTTAAGTTAAATTTATGATTTATGATTTCTATGTGTATTTCAAAAATCTTATTATTTCATGAGGTATGTTAAAAAACTTATATTATGTATTTTTTTATGATCTAATGTTTTCTTTCCTTGTTTTATAACCCTTACTGAGATTTTTATTCTCATACCATGTTTTTGAAATGTTTTCCACATGACTTAAAGATGAATAGGGTCAAGGATGGGATCATGGAAAAACGTGATATCTAAAACATGGAACTAGACATGTTTCTTTTTAAGAGTTTTTATTTCATAAGAAAAATGGAAACTGAGTAGAAGTGTCTACTTTTTAATCTTTTGAGGTGTAATAGTTTTGTCCTAATTGTATAAAACTCTAAACCTGAAAAGATCCTCAATGTCAATTATTCATTTAATTAAGGATTATGTAATGTTTTAAGGCTGGGTCCTTATAGTTGGTATCAGAGGTCGGTTTAGATAACTTTAGAGGTTAGGGTATTCTTTAAGCACAAGTGACATTACCATAATGGTTAGGATTTTAGAAAGAGTCGTAGTTATTTTTATAAAGTGAATGAGTTTAAGATAACATGAATAAATATATCTTAGTATTTACCCACCTCATAAGATATTATATGATGATTTTTCTAATATAATCACACTGACCTTTTTGGTTTTAGTAAATGGATGGATCTAGGAGGCACCAATGTAATAATGGAAGTGAAGAAAACTATGACAGTTTTCTGAACGAGAAACTGAATGATATGGAAGCTTCAATGAGAACTCTTGTGGTAATTCTCAACCAACTATCTGGAGTCATGATTGACCACATGAACCTTAGTGATTTTTATAAGGCATCATATATGTGAGAAAAAAATCCCTACGGATGTTCAGGTAATAATCATAAAGGTAAAAATGATCAAAAACCTATGTTTCAAATATGTGGAAAAAAGCACATAGGAAAATGTTTCAAAGAGACAGAATGATTCTATAGATGTGGAAATGAAGGTCATAAAGCAAGAACTGATCATGGAAAAAGGAATCATCTAGTTGACTCTAGAAAAGGGAAAGAAGTTGTTTATGAAGGATCAATTGAATGTTTTAAATGTGGTGTGGATGGACATTATGCAAACACATGTCCTACGAAGAAGTTTCGGGAATGGGATCACCAAGATCATAAAAATATTTGTTTACCAATACCTAATTCCATTCTGATTAAGGATGAAGAAACTGAAAATGACCAATGAAAGGTATAGATTATTTCTTAACATATGTTTTCCTATTATTGAAATCTTAGGATAAGATTCATTATTTTGTTTGTAAGAAAGAAGTATTTCAGAATAAATTGGAAAGTAATGGTTAATGGATCATGAAGAATGTTGAATGAGTAAGAAGTCAACATATAAGGGATTCAAGAGTTATGGTAGATTTTAGGATGGTGCAATTCTTAAAAGTATTAAGGATCTTTTGAAGATGAGATTACATTAGAAGACATTTTATAGTATGTATAACCCTGATGTTTGATATATGAAAATTTTATTCAATGAATAATTATCTTTTATTTTGTGGATATAGTTATAAAGAACCATTTGGGATTATATGATCCTTGAATTTGAGGAAATTAATAGTTAATACATTTTGGGATGAAAAATGAAAATTATTAAATAACCTCTGTGGTTAAATGAATTTATGGTTATTTTTGAAAAATTTATCTCTTTTTGAGGAATGTCAGCAAATTATATAGTTTTTTAAAAGGTAAAACACATAGATCGTGTGACAACCCGTCGTTTCGGACGAAGCTATGGGAATCGGACCCATAACCAAAGTGCAACTGGTATTTATCGCCTACCACTGGACTACGTGATGTCCCGGGTTAGTATACAAAATTCTTTTTAGTTAGATTAATTTATGGATCAAGAATAAGTTGATTTTGGGTTATCTATGGAAATGATTAACCTATCATGGAGGATATGTGATTAGGTTAATTACTTTTCGATATGAGACTTTAAGAGTAACTGATGTTATTTAGAGATAAATTTTGAGATTTACCTTGGAAAACTATGTGATTAAATCCTTCAGAGATTCGGGTTTCAATCTTAGTTTGGATTACATTGAATAATTTTATGGATAATTGTTTATTTAATGTCCTTTCTTGAACTATGGGTTCGTTTTGTTGAAATTTGGAGATTCAGAGTAGTATTTATTTTTAAAAAGTATTATCCTTTTGGGGATTATCTAATCTTGTACTAACAATTTTGGTTTTTGTTAAGGTCTTAATACATGGGAAATATATAGTTCATCTTTTGTGGATTAGGTGATCTCAAGAAGTTAATTACAACACTCTTAATGTGAACAAGTAATCCAAAATACTCATCTTTTGGAGAAAATATGATTTTGTGTAAGAAATATAGTAAGATATGAAAGTCTACATGACAAGTAAGTATGATTCCTTATGTTTTAGGTAAGCTCATAAATAAATTCCTCAATAAAAAGTAACATAATACAAAAACGTCTTCTGTTAACTTTTCGTACTGGGGAATCAAATAACGTTTAACCCATCACAAGTTTGTGATTTTATGGTGGTTAACTTTCTCCTAGACACATTTTATATCACTCTCCATCAGAACTTGATTGTTTTTTATCCTCCATATCCATGTTTCCATGGAATCCTAGTATCTGTTGTCTCGGGTGACCTTTTTTACTTTTATTTCTTTCTTTTAAAGTGATAGTTTAATTGACTCCTTTTCTGATGTGGGTCTTTCAAGGATGATTCCAAGCCAAAATTTAAAATTGCGAGGACGTAATTCTTAAAAGGGGGGAAGGATATAACATCCCAGGTAAATAAAAAATATGAAATTTTAATATATATTAATATTTGTGAATAAAATATTAATATTACTTTAAAGTGAATGCTAAGTTCGATGACGTACCCAACACGCAACAACGAGTTTCTTTGAAATCTTATGTCGCACACTAATATTATAATAATATTATTTTAAATGGCAGTTAATGCCTAGCCGTTGTAATGGCAGGAATGAATAGAACTAACTAAAAAATTATTATATATTTTTGTTAAATATTTTTTCATTTATCCAATAAAAGTTAGAGGCTTAAAATAAGAAAAGAATTCAATTTTAAGCATAAATATTCTAATGTTCTTTAAAAGGTCGATTAACCGCCTTTTGATGGAGAACCCTTTTTAAAACTAAATTTTTCAATTTTATATGTTATAGTTGAAAAAATAAAATCCTTATTTAGAATTGGGACATAAAAATTTACTTTGTGTAAATTTTTGTTATTTTTCCAATAATGTTCATTTTTAATGAATAGTGAAAATGCTGCATTTTAATTCAAAACCTCCTTTTAATCTAATTTATTTATATGGTTATATTATCTTTTTAATTGGTTATAAAGTGTAGTCAAAATATATGGTTACCATTTAATCCAATGGTGGTCATTGTAATTAATTTCACTTTGAAATTGGATATACAAAAGTGTCAATCTTTTGATATATATGGTTTCTTAAAAATATGGTATTTGTTTTGATAGTGGGAATTAATTATAAAATTAATTAATGCAATTTCTATTTTTTGAATTTGATAAAATAGAAATAATTTTTGAATTTGGAATATCAAAATTACTTTGGATAAGTTTTTGGTATTTTTCTGACAAATGTGTATTTTTAATGAATAGTGAAAAATAATGCATTTTACTTCAAAACATCTTTTTCATCTAATTTAATTATATAGTTAGACTGTCGTTTTAAATGTTTTTAAATTGTAATTGAATTATATTTTTAATCACGTAATACAATGTTGTTCATTATAAATAATTTCACTTTTCAATTGGATGTAAAAACATGTCAATCTTTTGATAAATTTTACTTCTTAAATACTCGTCTTTGGTTCTAACAACAAGAATTATTTTTAAATTAATTAAAGAAATTTATATATTTGTAATTTGGTAAAATGGATTCCATATTTGTAATCATAAGGTCTTAATTATTTAATTAAGACTCTTTTTTAGAGATTATGAATAGTAACAATAATAATTATATTTAATTATCATTATTAATTAGTAATCGGGTAGTTAAGGGTAATAAAATAATATCATAATAATATAAAATGACTCCAAAATGTGTCCAAAAACTATATTTTAAGTCATGTCCGACAATGGAAAGATTATTACCAAACTTGAGGGCCTATGGAGTCAGATGGGTGTGATAGTGACATTTATGACATTATTTTTAAAAAGAAGAGAAATATAACAATGGTCTGTATATCCTATGTAAATAAATTTTAATTTTGTATAAATAAATTATATCTTAGAATATAAATAGTCATTGGAAAGATAAAAAATTTCCTACATGATGGAATTTTTTTTATAATTTTTAAACATTAAATAAATAAATTTATTTATGACACCATGATGATGTAGTGATTACCACAGTGATGAACGATTTAAATAAAATGAAACGATAAGGTAATATATAAGACATAAACATGTCTAAAACCTATTTGATGGGTGGATTTAGAACCCTTATCACCTTATCCGTAACATATATCAATGGGACCTTTAAAATCCGAATATCATTTTATAATAATGTAACATTTCATGACATTCCAAAAGCGACCCTCCTCCCTCTTATAAAAGGCACCCACCTCTACCCCTTTAGCAACACCTCTCAAGACCATGGATAATCTAACCACTAATCATATTACCTATCCACATCCCTCTCTTACTCCTAGAATCCTCACATTGGGCAGAAGTCTTTTCAAGGAAGCCTTTGGCTCAAATCAAAAAGAGTTACCCGATTTAGAGGTAATGTCTTCTCTCGAGTTTGTTTCTTTTATTTTCCTTCTTCACTCAAAACTATCTTCTTATTATTTTATCCCATTAAAAAAGTATAATTAATATACTAGGATGTTTTTATGATAAGTATTATACCTACACCTACACACAACTCTATGTAATGGTTAAAGAACATACTGTTTCTGTGGGTGGCGAATTACTGCCTCAAGAAACGATGATTATTAAATATTTTTTTAACACCTCTCATGGTGGAAATTATGATGGAAATATATTTATATATGATATATATTATAATTATTTCCTCTATATGATTCTGTATTTTATATTTTAAACATACCTTTTTTCTTTTCATGTTGAGAAAATGTGATAATTTCATATGAGGAAGTGTGGACAACTGCAACCTCAAGTGATGCAAATCGTTCATCCAAAACATGGAATTTATATAGAATGTAATTAATAAAAATATGTTACCTATATGAAATTTATATTATACTGGAATTATAATATATCTATGTCTCATTTATTTTTAAAGTCCATTAATATGACAAAAAAATGAAAGTAGCGTTCATGTGTACGTACGGCCTACCGTCTCCATGAACGGTATATTTCATTTATTATCTCCAAACATTATGTAATATTATTAAATACATATATACTTTATATAAATGATATTTAAATCATTATAACCATTCCAGAGATGATGTAATTATAACTACATGGACAATTCTCTTCAAACAAGTTCATTTTTGACTCATGTACCGAACATCGACAAAACGTATGATATGAACACACATAATTAACTAATTATTATAACATGATAATATGTGATATGAATTGAATAATAAAATTTAAAGGAAGTACTTAAGAAATGATAAATTGACCAAGGTTTATTATTCCGGAATATAAAGAAACGAACAAGACAAGTCAGACTTGAGGTAAGGGGATTTCTTATCTCACTTTTAATTCCGTGAGATTTCCATTGTTCACCAATTATTTATTGCATGTGGTGTATTTTACACTTCCATTTGATATATATTATCATGATTATAATTATATTCATGGTATTCTATGATTCATTTTGTTCTTATTATCTTTTGGTCATATGACACGATTTATTACAATGAGGTAAGGGGTTTTTATCTCACTTTTTTATTCCCGTGAGATTCATACTATATTTGTCACTATCTCATTTGAGTGGTGTATGTACTACCCATTATTCTAATATTTGTTTAATATAATTTATTTTATAAGTATTTACATAAAAATTGTATAGCGCTTTCATGGGGTGTATGTTTCAAAAGTTACCCAAATCGGTAAGGTAACCTTTCACCTTCCTCTTTTTAGAAGACTTCTTTTTGTTAGGTCCTTTAATTTATATCTTATTATATTGGGATATGTTCTTATATATCCTTATTGGTGCAAATTTTATTTCCAAGTTATGAGATTCCTTTTTTATCTCTCCTCAACTCATTTTCGGAATTTTAAAGTGACGCCGTTAGGCTGTCGAATTTATATAAGGGAACATCTTAACCCAATTTAAATTCTTTCGGTTAAACCTATACTTCTTGATTATGTCGTACTATAAATATGTATGGATAACCTATGATTGTTTTGCACTTAATATCCACTTATATTTGGTGTATTTATATTTTTCACACATAATTATGTAATTGATTTATCATTAATCTTAGGATACCAAATTTGTACGGGACCTCGTCTCAATCTCCTTTCATTGAGGCATCATTTGATTTTTACAGAAATTTATTTTATACAGTGTATAAAACCCTTTTGTATTTTCATTTCATTCAAAGAGAATCTTTTCTCTACGAAGTGTTTTACTAAATGACATAATGGAATGTTTCTTTTTTAACGTAAGCGGTGAGAACGACCTTTTCCGCTGCCGCGAGTATTATTTGATCTATGGCTTCTTTAACAAGTCGTAATGTTTTCAAAAGAAAAATAAATACCATATAATATTTTTATGTATTTTGGTACTGAAAATGGTTTTTAGAATGGATTCATTATTTCAGTATCTTAAATGTTATATTGTTATTGTAATGTGGTAATGTTATCTTTATTTTATGCTTAAGTTATGTGTTATGATTATGGTTTTTGGACATTGTTACGTATATAGGTGGTTCCGTGATAAACCTAGGGCAGTTGAGCACAAGATAGCTCTCCAATGCACTGGGTAACATGAAGGAGGTAAACGTTAATGTTTATCCTAAGAGATTTAGGGAATATAATACGATGGGTATTCCAAATGTGACTATCTATGTAGCTGTGACAACTAAAATGTAAGTATGTTATGTATGCCTTAAGTTACCTTTATGATTTATGATTTCAATGTGTATTTCATAAATCTTATGATTTCACGAGGTATGTTAAAATTATTTTGTTATTTATATATTGATGATATAATGTTTTTTTTCTTTATTTTATAACCCTTACTGAGCTTTTTATGCTCATCCCATGTTTTTGGAATGTTTTCCATAGGACATAATGATGAATAGGGTCAAGGATGGGATCATGGAAAGACATTCTATCTAAAACATGAACTAGACATGTTTATTTTTAAGAGTTTTTATTTCATAAAAAATGGAAATTGAGTAGAAGTGTCTACTTTGTAATCTTTTGAGGTGTAATACTAATGTCCTAATTCTATAAAACTCTATACCTGAAAAAATACTCAATGTGAATTATTCATTTAATTCAAGATTATGTAATTTTTTAAGCCTGGGTCCTTATACATTTGGTGGGTCAGCCCGTTAGGTTCGGCCCGGTCCACTGGGCCTGGCCCATTAGACTTTGAGGGAAGTTTGGCATGGAGGTCTCCGCGTAGGAGGCTCAGTCCCGAGGCCTATGCTGGTTCAGCCAGCACCGCGATGGGTGGAGATTGGGAAACTCAGGAGGCCAGGCAGCAGGGAGGTCGGCGGACAACCGAGAAGACCGTGGGCAGGGCGCGCGGGGTACGAGCAGTGCGCGGGCAGGCCAGCAGGGCGCCGACAGTATGCAGGTAGGCCTGTGGGGCACGGGGTAGGCCACGGCAGGGCACTGCTGTGCGCGGGCATGCCGGCAGGGCACGCGGGTAGGCCGGTGGGGTGCACGGGCAGCGTGTGGGCAGGCCGCGGGGTGCCGGGCAGCACACGGGCAGGCGGGTCGACGATCGGGGGCGGCCGGGCAGGCGGGCCGACGGTAGGGGGTGACCGGGCATGCTGGGAACACCGGTGCGCCGTAGGGGAGACGCAGTACACAAAGGTCGCGGGTAGTGAAGCCTTGGTCATTGGAGCCTTCGTCTCCTCGTTCCCGCTTCATCGCCATGCCGAATGAAACTTCACAAAGAGATCGGCGGAGGGAGTCAGGCCATTTTAGTTTGGCCTGTACCCTCCGTGTTTAGGGATGATAACAATTGGTTCAACAAATAGGAAGAGAGTTGAACAACAATTGATTACAATACATTGCATTGATTTCTTTTAAACTAAGGTGAGAAAAATAAAAGGAATAATACTCAAAGTAAACCCCCTACTTGGATTGTCGGGTGTCGATGATGAAGTCGCGAGAATAAGACATAAAGGATTTTCATTTGTCGCATCCGCCACACACTTCCAATCCAAGCTCGTGCGTCAATTTATTGTTGATGATGAGGAGGGAATATTGGTCTAAGACATACCGCATCGATATGGGTTCCAAGGAAGAAAGTTGAGGAAGATCGTTATACTTTTTCGAAGGTGTTCTTCATTGGATTCATTCTTCGTTGGTATCTTTCTCCCAATATTTCTCCCACGTTCCTCCTTTGTCTACACTCCACCCAAAATGAAATCAGTGCCAAATAATAGATTAGGATCTATTATGTTCGTTGGAATAAATTCAAATTGAGTGATTTAATTAAATGAGATGACTCATTTAATTAATGGGGTGGAGTTGGCATAACAATTCAAAAGTAGAGAATTAATTACATGGCTCCACCTCATTAAAGCTTGAGAGTTGGCATGATTTATTTTATGGGGGATAAAGAGGCTCTCCCTCATTAATGAGGGTGAGTTAAGTGGTTTTATCCTCCCCCATCAATAGGGGGTTAAGCCCTGTGTGGACCACACATCGTAACCTCTCGCGGGTGGTTATGTTCGGGTGGGCCTCAACACCATAACTTCTCATGGGAGGTTAAGGTGTGGTGGTCCCACCTCCAACACCCAAGAGGAAGTTTTATCAACCATTCACCCACATGACAGCTCAATAAAATAAACAGTAAGCTCACTTTATTTTTTTAAGAAAACCCAAAAACTAACTTCCACTCTCGACTCACTGTCGTCGAAGTGAAAGTCTTCTTAAGAGAATATCAATACTACGAGTTCAAAGGTACCCTCAAATTTCTATTCCTAGAACTGGTTCAAAAGTTATAAAAACCCAGTCATACGTTTACTGAACATACCCGAACAAAACTTCAGAAATTGATTCCAGGCACACCGGGCCTCGGAATCATGTGCCATATATTTTCCCAGACTCGTAAAATTCCCATGTATCTAAGAAAAAAAATTCCACGTAATTTCTATTTCTTTATAGTTGCAGCACCAGGAAAACATAAATAAGGAGATAGTATATACCCATAAGAATATTAAAGAGTTTCATGGTCCCCTAATGAACACTGTAATTCATGATATGAACATGAAAATCTAGGATTACAATGAATAATGTATGGAAATCCCTAGAAAATAATAATAATAAAATGAATAATATTATAAGGGAGAAAAATAAACATAAATATAATATAAATAGGATTAGAAAAAGATAAATATTCCCAAAAATATTAAAAAATGTCAAGATATCCACCTACCAATGGTCCAATATTGGATTCATTACTATTATATAGTAAGGACCCAGTATTTCACTACAAATTGTTCTGAAATAAACAACGTGTTAGATAGATTTCTCTATAAGAAACACTGAATGAAAATAAAACCAAAATATATAATATATATATATATATATATTAAATATGGCCACCGAAATTAGTAGTTGAATAAATTCGTGTGAATTGGAGTAACAAAATTATTATATATATATATATATATTATTTTATATAAATTTACCTAATTCAATATTGTTTTTAAAAATATATATTATTGTGTACTAAAAATTGTATCAAATAACAATAAGTATATTATAAAAATACAATGTTAGTAAAATTTAATATTTATTGATTATTTCTAGATTTATAATTATTTTATAGAACTTATGAATAAGAAAAAATAGTATTTTAAAATGTTATTTTCAAAGAATTTTTTTTCAATATGATTTATAATTTAATTTAAAATTTAAATTTAATTATATTAGAATTTGAAATTAAAATAATAAATGAAATTTTTGGATTTAGAATAAATATATTTTTTTTGTACATTTATGGTATTTTATAGAAAGATTGATTTTAAGGTGAATAGTGAAATATACATTTTTCACAAATACAGTGCCTTTTAGAACATTATTAGTTAATATGTATAAATTTAAAATTCATCAATATTTTTTATAATGATAAATATTTATTATATAAGTTATATTAAAATTTAAAAAATGTTGGAATTAATTTACATCACTATATATGACATTTTAGATCATATGTAATATTTTTCAAAAAATTATTTTTAAAACATTATACATTTAGTATTTGAAATTTAATTTTTATCACATTTATAAATTGAATAAAATAATGTGGACTTCAAAATATTAATTTGTAGTTCAAAATTATTTAATAAGGATGAATTAATTTTTAAACATACGTGACACAATTCTTTATTAAAAAATAGTTACCCCGGTAAAAATATATAGGGGTAAAAAAGATTTAACCAAGAGTAAAAGACTATAAAAATGATTAAAAAATGTGTTGGAGTGCATATTTGGGGGCTTTATTAACCTTATATCATTCACACTCCATTATTTCTCAATTTTAGAGGAACATTCATTAAGATTAACATCCCAATATTTCTTCATGTATTTACAAAAATATCATTAATATTTTTACTTATAAAGTGGTACTCATCCCCTCACATCCCCTCAAACCAAAAACCACTTATATTTTCCGTAATATACCAAAAAAACATCTAAAAATTATTATCCACCATCAATATGTTCTGTTCTTCTCAAAATACTATCAAACAAAAGGCTTATCCCCTGCATATATGTGATAATCCAAGAACTCATGTATTAATTTCTCACCGATCCTTTCTCATTTATATTTATTTATGCACTCTAATTCTTACCCACATTTCATTAAACCATATTAAATATGTAAAATTAGTTTTATTCTTATACTGTTATATTCTTATAATGATGGAACTATTGGGCATATATTTTTTCAACAATACTTTGGGTTAACGGTTGACTCTGGTGATCACAAATAGGCTTTTTTTTATAATTATGTTTCATTAAGTATGTTTCAAGAATATATATCATGATTTTATTTATATATTTGATGAAATGAAATGATACAGGATCTGTTATTGAAACCCCATTCAAACCCTACAATCGGTGAATGAACTTATGGATTATTATCCCTATGCTGGATATCAAACATATAGATTGGTAACCCTATGTTTGGATGAATAACAGATGTATGGAATATCAACTGTACATATGAATCTAGAAACACTGTTCATACACTACATTTTGGAGTTTAAATGTACGGTTAATAAACCTTATGTTTGGAAAATTATGCTAGAAAGATAAACGTATGGATTCTAATCCCAACAATAATTTTGTTCCCTATGTTACACATAGATAAAATTATGGTTAATTAACCATACTTTGGTAGAAAATATATGCTACATAAAGGAACCCTATGTTACACAATTGAACCCTATGTATGACTATTCATCAGTGGAGCTTTACTGCCGTGATTTTATATGTGTTTCTTGAAATGTTCTTGTTACAATTATAAGCTAAATGTAGGATTATCTATAACTGTTTCAATGATCATTATGATATATTCAAAGAACCGTATTCATTTGAGAAAATAACTCCCATTCTTAAGGGATTTTATGACTCCCCTAGTCAATTCATATTTGAATTTATGCATTCTATTTTGTGATTTTCTTGGATTTAGAATACTAAAGAGAGCAGTTTGATCTATATATTCTATCACAATTAATTTAAAAAGATACACCCATATACTCATATGATTGTATTTGTGTCAATATATTTTATATTATGGATGCAACGAATGATTGTCTCTGATGACACACTTTTGATACATTCATATTTTAACCTTGTGTTGTTATAGGATTAATTCTATTTTTTGATATTAAAATTGAGGATCATTTGGAACAAGGATATCTTAAGAGATATATTTTTCTTGATGTATTTAATTTTTGAAGAAGAAGAACCGTATATTGTCAATTGCTGCTGTAACTGTAAATATCACCCTAAACCATCAACAAATCACAATATTTTGATTTATTGGAGTATAAAATTATCATATTCAGTTTTGGTTTAAGTATTATCTTCTTGGTCTAAGTTGTGGATAATAGGTTCCCTTTAAAAGAAACAGAAGGATATGTTTAGCCTTTTTTCTAAAGGTTTCAACTACAAGAACTATGTTATGGATTTGAATGTCTAGTGATAATTGGAACTTTCTAGAGAAATTCACCAAGATCGCAGAGAGAGCATTGGTGGAGTGTACTAGAAGATCATTTCTCCCCAAACCACTATAAAATTTCTATGATTTTTCTCTATGTGTTTCCACTACATATATTTCATTAAGAAGATAACACTATATATCAGCATAAATCACAAATAGATTTACAAACTAGAATCTACCATGATTTTGGAAAAGACACAATTCACCCTCATCATGTGATATCTTTGTATTATTCTGACCTAAATATTGGTATCATATGTGATATTTTTAGAAATGTCATAACAAGATTAAAAGAATAATATCTATATAAAGCAGATGGCAATGACTTTTATGAAAGAAGGCATTTCTATGTTTCGTTCTCTATAATATAATGGAGAAAATTATGGATGATGGAAATCTTTAATGAATATTTATATGAGGAATATTGGATTCAATTTATACTCAAAGATCATTACTTCTTATCTCATTCCTGAAAAACCAGAGACTTGGATTACCGAAACAAAAGATGAATATGACATCAATTCAAAAGAAAATGAATGATATTAACTATAGAAATGGAAATGATGACTTCAATAGAGTTTCCAAATGAAAAAATACCATTGAAATGTGGAAAACTAGTATAGTTTCTTATAAATGAACATACTACATCAGATAGATGAGATATTTCATAAGAAAGATAATGTTTGATACCTTTATAATGTATGATGGATAAACAATCACATAGATGAATGGAAGGTTAAAAGATATTGTTAACAATATTACTACCCTGTGAGATCCCATAAATCTATCTAATGAAGCAATGAAATTGTTGAGATTACTTCCTTTTACATGGAATGACTTATCTATAGCTTTTGGGAAATCATATCCTGTCAAGAATTTGGAAATTAAGGAACTGATTAGATCATTGATGATGTATGGAGCATAAATTCAAGATGAAGCTAAAGATAAAATGATTATTTTAAAAAGGTAAAATACTACTCTCAAAGTTACATATTAGAATCGTAACTGAAACACAAATCAACATGTCAAAATAGAAACAAATTCAAAATCCTCATATTTTGAAATAGAACTAGAATAGTAAGCTAGAAAATTTATAAAAATCTATAACATGAAAAGAGGCTTCAAAAAATAATTTATGAATTATTAAATAGAACCTCGTGAAATAAGATGTTATTAATGACAAAAATTGAGTCACATAAGACCCTATATCCACTAATTGAATGATAAAAGGAAGAGGAAAGAACAAATATATCAGATGAATGCTAATTTTTATGATAAAGGGAAAATATCCATGAGAGATATTGAGTGTATATGAAGACTCTTGAATCTCAACTAAATTTTATTTATAAAACATCCAAAAAATCTAAAAGCCAACATGTGCTTTAGGGATGAGGAAGAAGCGGTACAATTCAATTACTCTTATTATTATAATACTATAATGACACAAAATTTTTTAATTAAAATTCATCTTGATCTAATTAAATGTAATATTATGAATAATGGTTATATAAAAGATATGAAATTCTTTGGTTTTATGTTTTTGGGTTTTAATATACCATTAAGAATTGCGACCATTTCTAATATATCCATTTAACAGTGACCACATGATTAATATAAATACAGGGTATTAACAAATCCAATTAACTCAGACAAAGGAAGTGATGACCTCATCCAATAGACTTTACTTGTACAAATCCCATTTTTCAGAGCCCGGAAAGGAGGTGGTTTCATTATGCTTCGTTCCTGACCAATACCAATCCAAGATTCAACATGTTATGATAGAATGGAACCGCCTATGGGAGAAGTTGAAGTCAATAAAGATTACCACCCGAGCAATGTTATTTGAGACACCTCAAGAGTCTATCACCATCGCGCATCTTACCCTTCGGTCTTATGTGGGTGTTATAAGGGGTTATGTAACAAGACCATAGCACTATTATTTTGTGCATCATTTTTGTATATAATAAATAATATACATTCATTTCGTTTTTATTACCTTGTAATTTTTTTTAAAGAACATATAGTAATTTAAATTAATATTCAGTTAAGAAATATATTTTAATGAATTAACGGATTTTTGAATTAATTAATATTTTAATAAAATATTATTAATAAATTTATTTTTAAATATAAATGATCTTATAATTTTAATGAATACACTGGATATTTTTATTAATCTTAGAAAGATGTTTTGGATAAAAACCATGAATTTTTGATAAATGTCAGTTATTATTTTTAAAGTAAAAATTCTAATATTTAGAAAAAAATTTAGATAAAATGAATATTATTTTTGGAATAAAAATGTAAAAATTATCCAACGTTGAATTTTTCATAATTTTCTAAGACAGTCGGATTTATGAGTAAAAATTAAATACCGTTTAAATATATAATGTGTTTTATGACATCATAATAACCCAATAGTGATGTAATAAAATACTATAAAGATAATTTTTAGACAATATATGTTTTGAAAATAATGTATTTTGATTTTAGGTTTATTTTATTTATTTTATAAAGCCTCAGTGGACCCTACAAGGCATGAAAAACATTTTATGTTTTTGAAATTATTTCCTCGAGAGTGTGATTCACATCGACAAAAGTAAGCATACTATTTTAATAATTTAGGCCATTGGCCTTATAAAATACTATTTCCACTCCCATTTGGAAAAAACCATTGGAAAAAACCATGGAATGGTTTTGGGTTTTGATCAATTTAATGTATAGGGCCCAAAACCTAAATAATAATGAATTTCCACTCTTGTCCAATATAAAACCACCCAATATCCCACTTCCTCTTCACTCAAAATCTTTGGATCTCGACCAAAAACTTCCCTCCTCTTTCTATAATCCTTCTAAGGTGCCCAAATCTCCCATGAGGCTTCTCTAAAGACCCTCCGAAGGACTTTGGGATCACACTTCCAAGTAAGGGATTTCCTCCATTCTAATTTTTTCCAATTTCATTTAAGTTGTTATGACCATTTTTTTAATTAAAAGTTTTGGGGTATGGTTTTTCACCTCCCCCATACTTCCCTATTTATTTTTGAATGATTATAGACCCCTTTATCTCTCATTAATTCCTTCGGTGTACACTCATTACCATGCTGAACATTCGTAAATAATATCTCTCTTCTCATTTACCTTCAAGAGATTATTTTGTATTATAAATCTAAATTCCATTACATATGTTGAAACATGTCTCAATATGACCTTTTTACTTTCCATTTCATGTAAATATGATGAGACACACCTTTCTCTCTCATCAACTATTTTTATGAATTCTTATGTCACATCATTATGCTGCCAAAATTGCACAATGATTTTCCAAGCACAAGTCATTATGTAGTGAATAACATGCTCATTTTTTTTCAAGATTATTCACCATTATGAACATTTACATATTAATTATTTATTTTAATATATTAAATACACATTCCTTTATCGTGGAAAAAATTATGATGTATAATGAATCCATGTTATGTGATCCATGTCGCACACTTATGAATGAAATGAAATGATTAAGAAGGGTACGCCCTGATAGCTATCCGATGCATTGTGTAAAGATTAATATCATGATAATTTAAGTTTAATTAGTGTTTACTCATTATAATTAAAGTGATATGGGGGTTTAATCATGCTAATTAAAGTGCAATTAGGGTTTACTCATGCTCCATGTGCAATCAGCCTTGGCCCATGCCAAAACCATGTTAAGTGTTATTTCCAAATTTCAATGTTATGATAATCATGACATATCATGCCTTTATGTTCATGTTTATCTTATGTTTCTTTGATATGAATATTTCTTAACATGTAATTTATTATTCATGTTATACCATCTTTACTTCCTTAATTTGATTTATAACTCACCCTTTTCTTATACATTTCCTTAGGTTATCCCATCAAATGCTGGGTACGAAGGAATGTTGTGGTCATGTAAAGGAAGTTTTCAATAATGATGTTGTGTTTTTAGGTCTCATGTTGTTATATAATGTTATTAATTTAATAAGACACTAGACCTCTTGAACCTTACAGTTTTCTTAAATTAAATTTTATGTAATAAATCATGTTTATGTGTGTAATAAAGAGAAGTGTTGTTATAGTTGGTATCAGAGGATATGTTTAGTCATTTTTGGGATTAATATTAGAAATCTGTAGTGAAATCATTATGGATAAGACATAGTATAATAAAAACTTCCCTAAGTTTTGGTGAGTATTGAGTAAGTGGTTTATCAAGAAAATACATCCCTTCCTGGATACGAGCAGGTAAGGGCGGCTCTTGGAAAAATTTACCTAGGAGTGAAATATCCATCAAGGAGTTTCGAGCGTGACATAGGGTATCCTGGTACATGACAATGAGCCTTCCTGCACATTTGGTTACGAAACTCCTGAGGGATATGCTTTGGTAAATTCATAATCTTAGTATGAACCATTATTAAGGAAATAATAAAATTCCTTTATGAATATATATTGGAAATTAGATTATGGATAACATATATTGAAGCCTATAAATTCATAAGTTAAGGAAATAAAGTTATTTGTATGTCATCCATTTTTTCCATGGATTACCCTTTATGTGTTACCCATAACTTTCTATTTATTCTAGCCAATGGCCGGTAATATGAGGACTCACTCTAACAACCAATATAAAGATCAATGTGATGATTGTTCTAATGAGATGCCCAATCCAATGGGTGCGGGAATCAAAAACATTTTCATGATACTCTCTCAGTTAAATCAATATTTGAATAGAATAATGGGTAAAGCGGAATGTTCAACCCCCCCCCAAAGAATGAACAAGTCACAATAGAGATCTTAATGAGACAAAGGCCTCATTCTTTTAAATGATCATCTGATCCCTCAATTGCCGAACAATGGATCAAATCCATTGAAAATATTTTCTCATCTTTAAATGTTCCAATCAAGAGAAGTTCCTTCGAGCTGCTTATCATATGGAAGGTGAAGTCGATCAATGGTAAACACTGATAAAAAATATGATTCCAGAGGAATAGATCGAGGTGTTGGAATGGAAGGATTTCTGGAAAATGTTTTTCTAGATAAATGTTCTTCGCGCACCCTAGGACTTAAGAAATAAATGAACTTACTTTCCCTCGGGAAAAATATGATGAATCCATCAGAGCATATGATAAAAAATTCACAAGTATTTTAAAATATTCTCCTGGATTTGTCGTTACCCTCGAATTCAAGGTTGACCGCTTCTTTGGTAAGATGAAACCTAGATTATGGAAAGCCCTGGAGATTCATGACCTCGATAGCTATGAGGAAACTGACTGATGTGCCCTCAAAGTGGAAATGGATATTGAAGAATATCAAGGGTATCATGTGTATAAGAATCTTAAGGTGGGATTTAATTCTAGAAGTTCGAAGGATAAATCCAATGGTGCTAAGAAAATCTAGCACCCCACTTTCCAATGGTGTGGAAAGAAGCACCTCGTAAATTTCTTGAAGGGGACGAGGAAATGATTTAGGTATGGAAGAGAAGGGAACCCAGCTATTGACATTCGGGAAGAAAAAACTACGACTGTGATAGAAGAGAGGAATGCTTCGTTCGACTCTCAACGAGTTGTTCATTGCTTTAATTACAAATAACTAGGGCACCATTCAAATCAGTTCCCTAAGATAAGGATTTTTGGAGGCAACCAACAACCTCCAAGGTATCAAGGGAGAGCTTTTTCCATCACTACCACCGAAGTGAACCTTGACAATGAAGTGGTGAAAGGTATGATAGTTATTCATTAAATAATAGTTAACAAACTTTTTTATTCTAGTTATACACAATTTTATATATCTTAAAAGTTTGGTAGAACAGTCCCAACACCACCAAAAATCATTGAATTAAAATTTTGATGAGTACAAAAATGGGGATATCATTGTATCCCATGAATATAACTCCTCCCCTATCTTATTTTTTGGATTGAACTTCCTGGTGAACCTCATCATACTCCCTATGGTGGAATTTTATTCAATTATTTTCATGGATTGGCATTCCATATATAGAGCCAACGAAAATTCTTGTCATTGGGAAATCACTCTCCATATGGAGAATCAACACCTAATTCTATAAAAGTGCAAGGAGGAAGATGAATATTCTTTAGCACCATCATCTCAAGCATGGATATTAAGTCCCTATGAGAATGCATATTTGGCTCAGATGATAGAGTCCAAGGAAGAAACCATCCTAGATGAAAAGCCTATTGTGATGGATTTCGATGAAGTGTTTCTTGATAAATTGTCTGGTCTTCCTCCTAGAAGAGATGTTGAATTCTTAATTGATCTTATACCTAGGGCACTTCCAATATCCAAGAATCCATATAGAATTAATATTTGGGAGCATGAGAAGCTAATGAAACAACTACAGGAGAATCTGGATAAAGGGTTTATATGGCCAAGTGCTTCACCATGGGGTGCACTAGTCCTCTTTGTCAAGAAAAAAGATGGGTCAACGGACCTTTGCATTGATTATCATTATCTCAAAAAAATCACATCAAAGAACAAGTAACCTTTGCCTTGAATTGATGACTTCTTCGATCATCTACGTGGAGAAAAATACATCTCCAAGTTAGATTTGCGGTAGGGATATTACCAAGTAAGGGTGAAGAAAGAGGATATCCCCAAGACTTCTTTTTGTACAAGGTACATGCACTATGTATTCATACTAATGCCTTTCAGACTCACTAATGCTCTAAAAACCTTCATGGAATTGATGAATATAGTCTTTAGAGATTACCTTGAAAATTTTTGGTAGTCTTTATAGATTATATTCTAATATACTGAAAAACCAAGGAGGATCATGAGGATATTCTAAGAACTGTACTAGAGACCTTGTGAAAGGTGGAGCTCTATGAAAATTACAACAAGTGTTTGTTCTAGTTGAAGCAGGTATCAGTCTTGGTACAAATAATCACAAGGAATGGTATATCTGTAGAGACCTCTAAAATAGATTCAATTCAGGGATGTCCAAGGCCAACATAGTTAAGAGATATCCGTAGAATCTTAGGGTTAGCAGGATATTATGGAAAATTTGTGTTAAATTTCTCACAATCATCAAACCCTCTTAACAAGATAACTCTTAAGGGAGTGAAGTTTGATTTGAGTGATGAATATTAAGAGATCTTCAATGAATTGAAAAGGAGGATTATCACTGGGATCGTTCTCACATTACCCACAAGTGGAGAACTTTTTTTGGAATTCAGTGATGCTTCGAATAAGTACTAATGTTGTGTGTTGATGCAAAATGAGAAATTCATTTCCTATTATTCAAGGAAATTGAAGGTTCACGAGAAAAACTATAAAACACATGATCTAGAGTTGGCTGTAGTGACCTCCACTTTAATAATTTGACAGTATTACCTCTTTGGAGAGAAGTGTGAACTATATACAAACCACAAAAGGCTCAAGTATATATTCGCACAGAAAGTGCTGAACATGCGCCATCGAAGATGGTTTGATCTGATCAATTACTATGACTACTCAATCCATTACCAACCTTGGAAATATAACAATGTGGATGATTCTCTATCCAGAATGTACCCAGTGATTCTCTCATTGATGAGAATTGAAAAGGATACAAACTTCTTAAATTTAATGAAGATGGACATGGAAATCATAAAGAAGGGAACATCATCAATCATTTCACAAAAGATTTCTTAGTAATCTCTTTTGGAAAGGTTAAATGATTCTCAAAAGGATGATGTGGTAATTCAGAAGAAGGGGGAAACTATTAGAAAATGGAAATACTCGGTGTTAAATGTTAATGAAGAAGGAAATGTGATATTTGGGTGAAGAATATGTGTTCCATAGAATCCGGAGTTAAAAAGTGAAATTTTGGATAATGCACATAGTTCCAATATCTCCATTCACCCAATAAACACAAAGTTGTATTGAGATATCTGAGAGAATTATTGGTGGGATAACATGAAGAAGGATATCACTGAGTAGACATCAAAGTGCCTGGTATGTCAGCAAATGAAAGATGTGAGGTAGAAGTATAAGGGGATGATGCAGCCATTACCCATACCATCATGTAAATATGAAAACATAACCATGGACTATGTCACCAGAATCCTAAATACATCCAAAGGAAAAAAATGCTATCTGGGTTGTTGTGGATCATATTACAAAGATTGTGCACTTCATTACAATTCAGGAGGATTTCTCACTTGATCAACTGGAACATATATACATTAGAGACGTGGTAAGGCTGCATGGAGTAACACTATTTATTGTATCCGATAAATATCCTATATTAACCTCTAGGTTTTGTAATAGTCTTAAACATGATCTAGAGATAGAGCTGAACTTCAGTATGGCTTATCATCCTCAAAATGATGGCCAATCAGAGAATACTATCCAAACACTTGAGGAAATGTTGAGATCGTTATAAATGGAGTTCAAAGGATGATGGGATCAACATCAACCTACAATTTATTTCTCTTACAATAATAGTTTGCACTCAATCATCAAAATAGATCCTTATGAATCTCTATATGGGAAGAGGTGCAGAATACCGACATCTTGGGATGAAGTTAGGGAGAGAAAACTCATAGGTCCTGAAATGGTTGATGAAATGGTGGAAAAGGTTAAAATCATCCAGTAGTTCATTAAATCTACTCAGAGTTAACAAAATATATATGACGATAATCATCATTGAGACCTAGAGTAATATTTTAGAGACATGGTTTCCCCCACATATCATCATATAAGAGAGTTATGAGATTTGGTATGTAGGGAATGTTTATTCCAAGGAACATCGACCATTTTGATATCCTTGATCGCATTTGGGCAGTGTCCAGTCGACTAGAACTCCCACCGAATCTACTCAAGAACATGTTGTATTCCATGTATCACTCTTGAGGAAGTACGTAACTAACCCATTGCATGTACTCAATTTGGAGGTGGTACCATTGGAGAGTGACCTATCCTATGAAGATAAGATGTTGAAGATCTTAGATCGTAGAGAAAAGTTTCTACGAAATAAGACAAGGCCCCTCGTCAAGGAGTTGTGGTAAAACCATATATTTGAAGAGAAAACGTGGGAATTAGAGGAGGTGATGAATTAGAGTTACCCGCATCTATTTTAGTGTTGGAAAGGAAAATTTCTAGGGTGAAATTTCTTGAGGGGGGAATATTGTAATGGACCAAAATTTTGTTAATGAAAATTAATATTGATCTAAGTAAATGCATTATTATGTAAAATGTTTATATACAACATATGCACGTATTTGGTATTATGTTTTTGGATTTTAAAATAATGTTATGAATTGTGACTGTTGCTAATATAGCCAGTGAACAGTGATCACATGATTTTTTTAAATATAGGACATTAAAAAATCCAATTTACTCACACAAAGGAAGTGATGGCCTCATCTAGTAGAATTTCCCTATACTATTCCCATTTCTCAGAGCTCGTAAAGGAGGTTTCTACAATGGGATTCTCTCTTGAAAAAGCCCAACCGAGCTTCAACATGTTAAGTTCTAACGGAGCCGCCTATGGGAGAAGTGGAAGTTGATAGAGATTACCGCCCGAGCGATGTTATCCAAGTCACCCCAAGAGCTTTTCACCATCGCACACCTTACCCTTCGGTCCTTTGCGGGTCCTATAAGGGTTTATGTAATAAGGCCTTAGCACTATGATTATGGGAATCATTTTTTTATATAATAAATAATATACATTCATTTTATTGTTGTTACCTTATAAATGTTTTTAAAAGAACATTTAGTATTATTAATTCATATTAAATTAAGAAATCTATTTTTGATGAAATAATGAATTTTCGAAACAAATAATATTCTAATAAAATATTATTAAAGAATTAATTTTTAAAAATAAATGATTGTAAAATTTTTATGAATGAAATTGAATTTTTTATTATGTTTTGAAAGCTGTTTTTTTCCAAAAACAATGAATTTTCAATAAATGTCAGATTTTATTTGAAAATTAAAATTTAAAATATTTAGAATATTATTTAGAAAAAATGAATATTATTTTTTGAATCTGGATTTCAAAATTAATCAATGATGAATTTTCATAATTTTCTAAGAGAGTAGAATTTTTTAGTAAAAATTATATAGCATTTAAATATATAATCTGTTTTATGACATCATAATGACATAATAGAGATGTAATAAAATAATATAAACATTATTTTTGGAAACTATATGTTTTACCATTAATGTAATTTGATTTTAGGTTCATTTTATTTATTTTAAAATGCCTTAGTGGACCCTCCAAGCCTTATAAAACATTTTATCTTTTTAAAATGATTCCCTTGAGAGTGTGACTCACCTCCACATAAGAAAGCCTAATATTTTAAGAATTTCGGCCATTTTCCTTAAAAAAAATTATTTTACACTGCCCTTTTGAAAAAACAATGGGCAAAAATCATGGGAATATTTGTGGTTTTGATTAGTTTAATGTGTAGTGTCCAAATCCTAAATAATAAATAATTCTTCCTCTTTTCTTATATAAACCCACCCAAGACCCCACTTCCTCTTCACTAAAAGAACTTTGAGCTCGACCAACCTATACCCTCCTCTCTATATAATCCTCCAAAGGTTCCCCAAGATCCCTATAATCTCCTCTCAAGCCCCTCCCAAGACTTTGGCATCACACTTCCAAGTACGGGATTTCTTCCCTTCTCATTTTTTCCAATTTTCATTAAGTAGTTATGAACTCTTATTTTCAAATAAAAATTTTGGTGTATGGTTTAAAACATCCCAAATACTTCCCTATTTATTTTTTAATGATGATATACCCCTTTATCCCTCATTAATTCTTCCCATGTACACCCATTACTATGCCACAATTTTGTAAAGAATTTCTCTCTTCTCATTTACATTCAAGCAGTTATTTTGTTTTATGAATCTAAATTCTGTTACATTTATTGGGACATGTTTCTATATTACCCCAATATAATCCATTTCATTTAAATATGATGATAAAACCCTTTATCTCTCATCAATTTATTTTATTAATTCTCATGCCATGTCGTTATGCTGCCGAAATTGCACCTCGATTTTCCAAGCCATATTCATTGTGTAGTGAATACCATTACCATTTCTATATCAAGGGTATTAAAATTTATTAACATTTACTTATTGATGATGTATTTTCATGTATGAATTAAATATTATTTTATCGTGTAATAAATTATGATGTTTAATGAATCCATGTTGTATGATCCATGTGCCACACTTATGCATGAAATGAAATGATTAAGAAGGGTTCACCAAAATAGCGCTCTAATGCATATGGTAAATATCTGTATCACGATACTCTAAGTTCAATGAGGTTTTAATAATTCTAATATATGTGTAGTTAGGTTTTAATCATTCTCCATGTTCAATGATCCTTTGATCATTCTAAAACCATGTTAAGTTTTGTTTCCACATTTCTATGTTATGATAATCATGCTATATAATGACTTTATGTTAATGTTTCTATTATGCTTGTTTGATATGAATATTTCCTAAAATGTACTATATTCATCATGTTATTTCTTTTTTACTCCCATACTGTACTATATAGTAAACCCTTTTCTTATGCATGTCCTCAGGTTATCCCATGAAATGCTAGGTACAGAGGAATGTAGTGGTCATATAAAGGACGTTTTCTATAAAGATGTTGTGTTTTTTATGTCCTAAGTTGTTATATAATTTTCATAATTTCCCAACACACTAGACCTATAGATCATTATAGTTTTATTAATTTCAAGTTTATGTAATAAATAATGTATATGTGTGTAATAAAGAGAAGGCTTGTCATACATACAGAATGTTTCTCATGAGATAAATAGAATTATTACTGTTCAATGTTAGAAGAGAACTATGATTCTTTATTAAATTATCATAAATTATTGAAAAATATTTATAATGAATTTTTAGGTGAAATAGACACTATTATAAAACAACATCAAGAATTAGTTGATATATTAAATTCCACTACATCAAACTGTATTAATTATAAAAGCAGAATAAAAGAATTATAGGATGAAGTGGAATATTATAAAAGTGATACTACTATTTTTATTGATGGAGAAAAAGTTTAATATGATATTCCTAGATATAATTTTATTAAAATAAAAATATTTGGAATTTTATGTGGGGGTAAAAAACTCAAAATTATATAAGAATTATTTTTCCCAGTTAAAATAATATTACCTATTATTATTTTGGAAGAAAATTTCATTACACTAAAAACTTTTACCTGATAAATCCTCAAATTAGTGGTATTAAAAATGATTTTATTTCAAAAAATATGTTTCAAGCTGATAATTCAAAAATTTTAAAGATAAGGCAGATCTGGATTC
Organism: Viscum album; assembly: GCA_963277665.1. Lineage (NCBI taxonomy): Eukaryota > Viridiplantae > Streptophyta > Magnoliopsida > Santalales > Viscaceae > Viscum > Viscum album. Next base: position 507,245,648 of record OY728131.1, on the reverse strand, counting down.
CAATATTGCCACTCGCTAACACTGTTGTAACCAAGAAAATATAGGCACCGAAATAAACTTGTTCTTAATTAATTTTGCAGGAAAAAGACCATAAGAACAAAAAATATATATGGTATATAGAATTTGGTTTTTACAAAAACATTAGTGGAGAATAATCAAATTTATATGAATTGACTCAAATTAATGGAGTTCTAGTAACTTTTGGTGACAATGCAAAAGGAATGACCATTGGAGTTTGAACGGTTAGAGATCCAAATACTATATCAATCATCAAATTACAGTATGTTAAAGGGATAAAGAAAATCCTAGTAAATATTTCTCAAATTTTTGATGATGAATTTTAATTTGATTTAACTTGATATTCTTGATCAATATGCTAATATTTTTTTAAAAAAATTTAGATAACTAAGTACTAAAAATGTTTATACGTCTGATTTAAATTCCTTATGTAAACAGAAAGTGAATTGTTTAACTTCTATGTCAAATGGGTCATGGATTTGGAATAGAATACATGGATTGTGTAATATTTATTCTTAACATAAATTAACTAAGAAAAAGTTAGTTTCTTCTTTTCTTAGTCTTATTCTTGAAAATGATAGATTTTATGATGCATGCAAAATCGAAAAACTACAAAAATCTTTTTTCAAATCTATTATCAAAATTGATACATATAATACTTTATAACTTATCCATATGGATTTATTTAGACTATCTAGGGTAGAAATTTTAGATCTCATGTTATATGTTTATGTTTTAGTTGATGATGGTTCTTGAATTAATTGGGAATATTTTCTAAAACTCAAAAGTTAAGTATTCACAGACTTTGAGAGTTATTATAAAATTGTCCAAAATTAAAAAGGATATAAAATAATTTCATTGAGATGTGATTAGGATGGATAATTTTATAATAATTAATTTACTTATTTTTTTAAATATAGGGGTATTAAAAAAATCGTTATCTATACCAATAACACCTCAATAGTAAGGAATTACTAAAAGAAGAAATAGAACTACTCAAGAAATAGAATGAATGCTGAATGAAAAGTCCTCTCACATATTTTTGGGCATAATATATAATCACATATTTATATATCATGAATAGAGTTTTAATATGACATAATTTTAAAATTACACCCTATGAATGTTAGAATAATAGAAAACCTAATGTAATGTACTTTAATGTATTTGGATGTATGGTGTATATTATGAATATAATAGAAAACCTTGGTAAAATCAATCCAAAAGATGATGATGGAATATTTTTTGGATAAACTACTACTTCTAAATCCTATAGAGTGTTTAATAAAAATTTAATTATATTCAAAGAATATATTCATGTGAAGTTTTATGAAACATATCCTTTCAATAAAAAGATAGATCAAACAGATGATATTACCGACTCTTTTGATGACATGAGACATGAAACCCCTAGATCCAATTTTAAAAATGATATAAATAAAAATAAATCCAGCTAAGATGAACATAAAACTGAAAAACCTGAATGTTTCTTATCTAGATAGTCTAGAACACTAAAGAACCATCCTTCAAAAAATTTCATAGGATATCTAGACACGAGAATTAGAACTAGAAGAAATCTTGGAAACATGGTTGAATTTTCTGCCTTTCTATCTCAGTTAGAACCCAAATCTATTGAAGAGGATTTTGATGATGAGAGTAAAATGTTAGCAGTACAAGAAGAACTAAAACAATTCAGATGAAACAGAGTTACAAAATTTGTAGAAAGACCATCCAATTATATAATAATATGAACAAAATCACTCTTTAGAAATAAATAAGATGATCAAGGGATCATAACCATGAAAAAAATGTATTAATGGTTAATGTATATAATCTGGAAGAAGGCATATATTAGGATGAAACCTTTTACCGTGTAGCTATATTAGAATCCATTAGAATAATTTTAACTTATTCATCTCATAATAACATTAAATTATATCAGATGGATATTAAATATTCTTTTTAAATGGATATTTAATGGTGGATGTTTATGTTGATCAACCTCCGGGTTTTTAAAACCCTCATAAACCAAATTCTAATTTTAAACTTACTAAATCTCTCTATGTACTTAAACAAAAACCTAGATATTTTTATATAAGATTCAATTATTTTCCATTGAAAACTTTATTTATTATTGGATATTTGGATGCCACATATTTTAAGAAAAATAGTTATTCTAATATATTAGTTCTACAAATTTTTGTTGATGATGTTATTTTTGGTTTAAAAATTAAAAATTACTGTAATGATTTCTCAAAACTAATTCCAAAATAATTTTAAATGAGTATGATGTGAGAAATGAATTTATTTTTAGGATTTCAGTTTTATCAAAAAGATTATAGAAATGTTTTAAATCAATGTAAATATAAGATTGACTTATTGATAAATTTTAGATGTGAAAATAGTGTGACTTATAAAAATCCTATGTGTACTAATACAAAACATGAATTGGATGAAGTTTGAAAACCTATAGGCAACAAGTTATATCAGGGAATGATTGGTATTTTGTTATATCATAATTCTAATAGACTAGAAATTATTTTTTTAATGTTTATGTTCAATATTTAAATAAAATCCAAAATAATCCCATATTAATGCTGTTGAAAGAGTTTTTATATAGTAAAACGATACTATATTTCAGTCTCTTATTTATCCAAAAACATCATATTTTAATTTAATTTCATATTTAGAAGCTTAATTTGGAGGATGTGTATTAGATAAAAAAATAACCTCAGGAACCTATCACTTTTCTGGAAAATATTTGTTTTTACAGTCAAGTAAGAAACAACAATTAGTTTTCATGTCAACAACTGAGGAAAAATATGTTTCTTCTTACAGTTTCTATGTACAAGTATTGTGGATAAAAAATGCTCTACTAGACTTTGGACTAAATTTTAATAATATTCCAATTTTATGTGATAAAACAAGATCTATAAATATTTCAAAAAAAATCAATAAGTCATTCTAGGACTAATAATATTAAAATCATGAATCATTTTTTAAGAGATCATATTATTAAAAAAAGATATATATTTGTAATTTTTTAATAAAAAATATCAATTAGTGGATATTTTTAGTAAAACAATTCTAAGGTAATGTTTTTATTTTATTAAGTGGTAGATATGATTATTTATTTTTAAATAATTGTTTATTAATTTATTTTAATCTTAATCTCTCTATTTTTATTTTAATAAAAATGTATATGTTTTATTTAATTATTTAATGCACTTTATTTTGTTTAGCTATGTATTGATTAGATTTGAAAATAATTCCATTACAAATTATTTGTATTTTTTTGAATTAAAAAGTAATGAGAACATCCTCAATTAGTTTTAGAAAACCATATGTATTCTCCATATCTTCTTCTTCACATCATTTAAGTGTGTAGATCTTTTCTCATTTATGTTTACTAGAACCGTAAAACATTGAATCTTAAATTGAGAAAGCATAAAAAAATGCAACATTAAGAAGACCTAAAGATGCTTATTTGTGTATTACTACTTATCTTTCAAGGATGTATTGTAAACTTATTAATGTAAGGTGATAGATTTTGATTATTTAAAAGAGAAAAATATCTCATTAAAAGTAGCCATAAAATTTCAAGGAATATATTTTTCTTTTTAATATGGTAGAACTCCTTTAATTTTTACATAAAAGTGAAAGAGTTATGTAGAAATTTTGAGTTTAGTTTTGGAATTAATGAAGACTTTATAATCTCTAAGATTCAAAACAATTAATTTTATCACTATTAAATGGAAATAGCTATAATTTTCCACTATACCAACCATGGATATTTTCATTTATACTGAAAACGATCAGGGGTCAGTCAAACCTGTCCCTATTTAATTAAATGAAAAGAAAGGATTGAAACATTACATTACAAAACAGCCTTACATAGGTGGGTAAAAACTTTACCACAGTAATCAACATGGACTAAATGAATAAAAACACTATATCTCTAAATAACCATCTAGATATAACCTTTATAAATTCCATTTTTGAGGGTGCATCCCCCACTTGATTGGCTTCACGAAGAGCATGAGTCACTTCAAGGGAGATTCACTCATCATGTTTAAGGTACTCTTCCCACACTGTAAGAATCCTCCATGGAACATTCCGTGATTGAAATTTCATAATCTAGACAGTAACAGAAGAATCTGATTCTAACAATAAATCATTCTATCCATAATGCATAGTGTACCTGACAGCTTTAATAATTTCCCATAGTTCAACTTCAATATTAGTTTCATTACCAATGTAGTGGAAGAAGCATCCCTTGACCATACCCTGATATGTGCTGAAGACACCTCCACAGATATCAAGTCCAGGTCCCCTAGATGTAGATCCATCAATGTTGACCTTTATCCACTATGGGATAGGTGTAATCCATCAGATATATTTCACCACAAGAGGCTTATTTGACCTTCCAGTTACACCAATAAACCTGAAAAGTGCAGGGTCAGATACATCATTATCCATGGCCCCAGTTTGAACATGTGACGTAGATTTAGTGGCCAGATGAATATCCACAACAGAAACACACAATGATGTTTTTTTCTACTGAATATCAAATCATTCCTTTCCCTCCATAGATAGGAAATTCTAGAAATAGTGGAAGCGATTAGCAAGGATTGAAACTGCTCGCTGCCAACGTACCTGCAAACAGCCTATAGTATAGCTTAAATTGAATGGAGCTCCGATGAATACCGAAAAATAGCCATCACATGGGACAAAACACTTCTAAAAAATCATCAATTAAGAAATATAAGTTACATAGACTCCTCTTCTCTCAAGCAGAAAAGAAATACCAAGAAAAGACTCATCACAGTGCATTGTATAAGGTGTTGTAGGGGTAGTCTATACCTATAGATCTTCCATAATAGTAAATAATCAATAGGGGAACAAAATTCATGCACATTCCATATATCCATGATGGTGGAGGGGCTGAGGGGACACAATGGATTCTATAGAATTCCTTTGTGGTGAACTCACCATTCAGGTTGTTCACCCACACAAGAGTGTCCATATCATAAAACAAGTATCTAGAGATTTACATCCACATGTGGGTAGGAAGAATCATCTGTAAGGCCTGGTCAGTAGTAATATCAGCAATGGTTTTATCCCTTAGATATCCTAGCACATTCATATCAGTGATGATCAGAGGAGACAACCTTTTGGTTGTACAACAGTTCAGTGGGGACTGCTTGTAGACAATCCACCTTGTGCATACCATAAGATTAGAGTAGGCCTATATCAATGCATGCCACACAGCAGAGGCCATGTAGCCTACCCAACCATTATACAGCTTTTCAATGAATCTAATATTCATAAAATCAATGGAAATATCAAAATTATAAAGTATCTTCCATGTGAATTCTTTTAATAAAGAGTAACTAAAGATTATAATATCATTGACACCATTCCACCCATACCAATAGGCCTAACACACTATTTCTAAGAAACATTGATCAATTTATTATCATCTACAGAGCCAGATTAAATAAATTTTTTAATTTTTCTTCTCAGCTCTCTCACAATAATTCTAGGCCATCTATATAGAGAAAAGGAATATAAAAACATTGATGTTATAACGGAATTGACCAAACAACATCATCCTTCTTGAGATATAGTTCTCACCTTCCAATTTTATATTGGGTTAGTAATTTCCAGTGAAATATTCTTTAGGTGAAATATTTTCACCCTAACCCTTATCATAGGAATTACATGGTATGTAAAAGGTATGTATCCCCTCTTAACACCGAGCTTGTGTGCAATTTTATTCTTCCTGGAAACAATAACACTTTCCATAAACATGGTCGAGGACTATTTTCATTTATATTTTTGGTATATCAGGGATTAAAAATTAATGTTAGTGGATATTATGTTTTCACTATTTTTTATAAGATCCATCAAGAAATTTTTTACTAAAGATCTTACTCATGATTGTAATGTCATGATGAGATTTATTTAAATTTAAATTTTACCAAGGACAGCTGAGATTAAAAGGTATTTTACATATACATGTATTTTTTGTTTCTATTTTTGAACCAAATTAGGTTCAATTTTTGTCATTTTATGATATTCTATATAAGTCATTTCTATAAAAAATAAGCAAATATGAGATTTTATCCCTATATAACAATTAATATTTTTTTGTTGTTCAGAAAATAAAAAATCAGAGTAATGTATCTCAGATATTGATATCATCATGAAAACTTTCTAAATATTGGGACTATCAATAAATTGGGAAATATATGGACAAAATCCGACAATAGTATTTTAACAATTGGAGTTGAACACCAAAAATTTTAATGGAAGATGCATTGGGAGAGGAGAGGACGATACCTCCAGTTGGTTCTTTCAGACCAATGACTAATAAAGAGGCTGAATTTGGACCAAAAGGGGATGGTCTTGCTCAAAGAATATGAATAAAAATAAACCTTTGTGAGACTATGGATGAAGCTACAGTTTTAGCTGATCATGTTGATAAAATGGATGAGAATGTTGAGCAAGAGTCTCACATTGAAGAAAAACACATGGAAAATGTCCCTACTCTTAAAAAACTATCACTTATTGGTGCTGATTCTCTTATTGTATAAGAATTTTTATTGAGAGACATATCAGATGTTCATGAAGAGCCAAATTTGGCTATGGTGCAGGGTGGACACCCTTCATAAACATTTAATTAAGTGCCATATGACTTATATGATGAATCTATGATTTGAAATTGAATGCATTTAGAGAACCATATCTTTTCTTTGAGAGAATATTTAAAATCCGTAAAATGGTGAATTGAATTGATCGGAAGTTCAACAGTTCCAAGAACTGAGTTTCAATCCCTTCAAGATCAACTCAGACACATTCAAGAAAATTAGTTTTCTATTGGAAATCTTAAAGATTTTATCATATATTTAGGTAGACAATTTAGATATTTGAAAGATGAATATATAAAGAAATCTGATTTTGATGTTCTGAAGATCATGTTAGAAAGATAATACCAATAAATCTTGGATGGTAATCATGTTTCATGCTCTATACCCCGAACCACTACTCAGAAATAATAAGAAGATTTTAAGCCATTACCTCTCTCATGGATGAATTCAATAATAGGCTATACACTCATCAGTCTGATAATACTCCTTAGAATGTTTTGGATAGTCAAATAGATTTGATCGTTCAACTAACATCTAATTAATCCTAGTTAGGATGAGTCATTTATAATATCATAGATATATTTACTAAATTGTTTTAGACTAAATAAAATATGAATGATCTTTTCATGGTAAATTTGGTGGAAATCTTGAAGACCATGCATGATACAAATAATATGCTTTAACAATGGATGAATGTATTCATTAATCATTTCTAGAGCCTATTAGTACAGTTTTTTGAGATTCATGGAATAATTAAATCATTTACTCATCTAGTTACTAATCATGGAGAGTCTGATTATGAAACCCCTTCCAATATAAGCCCTTCATTTTTACGACTTCTTAAGTCAATTGTTAGATGTTTTCAGAGTTTTTCAAAACATTTGATATTCATTTATCTTTACATTCATTTACTTTTATATTAGTGAGTTTTTTATTTTTTATACTTTCATTATTTTGTTATTTATATTGGAAAAGACACTACCATATCACATATATTTTTTATACCCAATAGTCTATAACATTCATTTATAGCTCAGTGTTATATTAATTATGTATTAGGTCATTTATTCTTTAAAAGAATCCTTTTTATATGAAAAAAGTGGATGAATATTTGAGAAACACATATTTTTTATAGAAACATTTTAAATAGAAATATTATAGTGAAATTGAAATAATTTTGAGAAGCAAAAATAATTTCATTAAATGTGTTAAGAAAATCCTATGTCCTCTATTAGTTATTTTATGGTTTTTGTGATCATCAAAAGGGGGAGATTTTTAAGAACATATTATATAAAAAAAATCTATGTTAAATGTTCATTTTTATGCTCATGAATACCCTTTTTTGTTTTCTAGTGATGTTGCATTAAGTATGTTTCAGGAATATATATCTTGATTTCTTTATATCTTTGATGAAATGAAAATATACGAGATGTTTTATAGAAACACTATTCAAAACCTACATTCGGTGAATGTACTTATGAATCATTATACCTATGATATATATTAAAATAATGGATCAGAACCCTATTTTTAGAGGAATTAAGAACATATCGAATATCAACCCTCTGTTGGAATATGGAGACATTGTTCCAACCCTACAATCAAGAGTTTGAATGTATGGCTAATCAGCATTATGTTTGGAAACCTTTGTTAAAAAAAATGTATGGAATCTCATCCCTATGTTACTTTTTTTCTCAATGTTACACATAGATGAAATTATGTTTAAGGAACTATACATTTTATGAACACTACACAAAAAAACACAATCCTACGCTACGTGGTTGAACCCTATGATTAACTATTCATCAGCGGAGTTTTATTACTGTGATTTTATTCGAGTTTCATGCAATGATATTTAAATAATTAGATGCTGATTAAAGTATTATCTACGATTTTTTCAAATATCATTATGATATATTTGAAGAATCGTATTTATCAGAGAAAATAACTCATGTTTTTAAGGTATGTTACAACTCCCCTCATCAATTCAGATTTGAATTTCTACGTTCTATCTGGTAATTTTCGTAGATATAGAATACCAAATCAATATATATTATTTATATATTCTATCAAAATTCCTTCAAAAATATAAAATAATATACACATATGATTGTATTCGCGTGAATATATTTTTCATTACTACTACAATGAACATTCGTCTCGAAGGCTACACTTTGGTGACATATATATTTTAACCTCATTCTATTGTAAGATCACATATATTTGTTGATAGGATAATTGAATATCATTTTAAACAAGTATAGATTCATAGTTATTATTTTTTGAATACATTCATTTCTAATGAAGGAGATCCATCTATTATCAGTTAATGCTGAAACTGTAAGGATCAACCCAAACCATCAAAAAATCAAATTTTTTTGATTAATTTGAGTATCTACGCCTCGTACTTAATTTTGGTTTACGTAATAGCTTATTTTTCTAAACTTTGGATAATAAGTTCCCTATAAAAGAAACACAAATCTCTATTTATCATTATTTGTAAAGGTTTCAAATGCCTGCACTTAGTTGTGTATTTGAAGGTCTAGTGATAAGAGGATATTTCTAGTGAAATTCACCAAGCTCACATATAGAGATTTTGTGGAGCATATTAGGGGATCTTTTTACCCCGAACTACTTTAAAATTTATGTTTTCATTATTTCTGTTTATTCATTGATTGTCTTTCATATAGAAGAGAATCATACTTATCTTCATAAATCACATATAGATTCAAAAACCTGAATATAACAGGATTTAAAAAAATACACAATTCACCCCCCTCTTGTATTATCTTTGTATTATTCTAACATAACAGGTATAATAATTAACAATGTCCCCTTTTTCAATTAAGAAAATCAATCAATAATTCATTGGTTGTGTGGGATACCGCCTCCATGATGCAACATGTTTTATTTTACTTCACCACCATGCACTGGCGGTCCTAGTGGAAAATTTGTTATATAATTATGATATTTATGACATAGTTTAGATTTTCAAATGATAAAACACATTATTCTCTTTAAAAGTTATATGGAAAATTAAATCATCATCTATTCATATGTGTGGACTTCTCTCCCTATGGAATGATTGATTTATGATTTTATTTTATTTAATAAATTTCCCGGATCATTATATGAATGATATTAGTAGAAACATATGATTTTATGAAATAATTAAGTCATGAAATGAAAAAATTGTCATTATATTAAAAATATGATTAATAAAAAACTGTTTAAAAGAGTGTTCTAAGTTCAAAAAATGATTTCATCATACTATAATATAACTTTTTACAGGTTATATTATTCATATAATTATTTAAAATTATAATATATCACAATAATGAATACGAAATATGATCATTATTATTCTTGTATAATCATATTAAAATTAAAATAATTGATAATCATCCATTAATTATTGTACGTTCTTATTTGGGTTACCTTAACCACTTACCGATGCTATAAATTTATATCAGGGATGACTGTAGAAATTTAAATTTTCTGGTAATATATTATATAAATAAGTAAATAATTATATTTCTTTTATTATTCAATGTTAATAAAAATAATTCAACTAAAAATTTGAGAAAACATCCTTTGTTCATTAAGAGTATTTGAAACATGTTCATTTTTTAATTCATCTTTAGAGATAATAATAAAAATAACAATAGAAATAAAATAACATATTATAAATTATTATAAATAATCAATTCCAATAACGTTAAATATTTTTTAATGATGAAAACGTAGATAATGATGATGAATAAAACCACTATTATGATACTAGTTCAAAAATATCAAGATTACTCCCAGAATATATTAAAAATAGATAATAACTAACTCATATACATGTAGATAATAAATATAAATGATTTCTATAAAAGGTTATTTATATGAAAATGGTTATGAAATGTTTGTTTAAGAAGTTTAATTTTTCTATATAGGAGGTTGAAAAAATATTCATTATACTAGAATTGTGGTATGAGTTTTCATGGTCTCAATTAGGATTATTTGATACACATTACATGTTATAAAAAATGCTTAATTTGTATGGTGTTCAACTCCTTTAATATCCATTTAATTTTATATAATTTAATTATTTTTAAATCATGGTATATATTAATATAAATCAAGTTCTTTCATTCAAATTTAATTTGACATAAGTGTTACCCCAGTCGTAATAGTTTTTGGTAACTCAACTTTCTTTAACTGAGTTATTATAATTCTCATGAAAATATTTCACATAATTTGGGTAAAATATAATCTTTATTATATTATATGGTATTATATCATTTTTTATGTGGATTTATTTTCCTAATGTAAAAATCATTATCTAAAATTGCATAACTTATGGAGTATGTTGTCTGTAAGGGATATTAAATGCTAAATCCTACATTATTGTGTTATAAATTTTTATCATGAAAATTATTCTTACAGGAATGGGTTCTCCCACCCTAATATTACATTATATAATATTTTATAATCCATATATTTAAAATTATTTTTAATGAAAATTTTGTTTTATTTGTTTCTTTAAATTTTAGGTTAAAAAGGGTAATTTCAAATAATTTAAAAGGTTCCATTCCTAATAAAACTATTTTATCATTGGATCTACATTTATATATATAAAAATATCATTTTCAAGGATAAATTACTTGATTTTTTTAAAATTAAATGTTTTCAAATTATTTCACTTCACCTTTTCAGAAGTTTCTTTTTATTATGACATCTATGTTTGTATTTTGTGTGAATGTAAAACATATTTTCTAAAACTTCTTTTATGTTTTCAGCTCCACTTTCTTTTTATATTCAAAATTATTTATACACATTGGATTAATTTTAAATGATTTATTCTATAATAATGAAATCTATTTATAATTTAGGGGATTGAACTCATAGTATCAAACAATTTGATTCCTAATCCCTTTATTCATGATACCATTTTAACCCTTCTTTTATAATAGTGTTTTTCTTCTATGTCAACATTAATATAAGATTAAATTATTATACCGAGGATATGATAATTTTAAACTATCAAAATTATTTCTATGTATTTATTTTGAAATGTAGATTTCTATTATAAGAATGATCAATAACTGACTATATTTTTCATAATAACCTTCAGTGTATGATCAAAATTATTCTTCCAGTTACCTTTCTCTGTGAAATCCTTATTTTTTAATTTATTGAATAAATTTTTTCAGAAATATTGAATTCATTAATTAATTTTGAAAATTATTGTCTTAACCATGTACCCTTTATATATATTTTTTGGATTCCATATGATTTATTGTTTTTAATAAATTTTATATACTTGGAAAGTCACTAAATATCATTGGATACCCAATTATTTTCCATGTGTTTACCGTGTAATTATTATTTGTGATTTATATATGTGATTCTAAATTAAAAGGATATGAAAGCCATTTTATTTCTATTGGGATCTATATTATTTAAAAAACTAACTATTCTTATTTCTATGTATTATGGAATACATCTTATTTCCATGGGTTCTTTATGTTGTGATAAGTGAATTATTTTCAAGTGGCACACATAAGATTGTTTTAATGATATATGGGGTCATATATCACCATCCAATGCACTTTTTTATGTATTTATATCTCATTAGATAAGTATTCATGAGTACCTTTTTAGTTTTCTGCAAGAATGGTCACTTATGGTGTGTCTCATGAAAGTAATATTCCCCATACAAATGTTTTTTGTACATTTGAAAGATGTTTCATAGTTTATTTCTTATTCACATGACTATATTATACTCTTATTGATGATACTTATTGAACAAATCTTGCGATTATTTTATTATTTCATGAAAATATTTATGCTATAGTTTGTTATCAATGCTTTATTGGGTGTAAGTTTCTCCTATATTCTGTGTATACCTATATACTAATATTATTCCCACTTGTGTGTTTGATTTTTATCACATATATTTAATCTTAATAAAAATAGGAGATCACCTATAATGACCAAATTTTTTTTATATATATGTAACATCTTAGTTGATGAATATTCACTACATAATAAAAAAATCAATGCTTGAATCACATAGTTATAGTACATTTGAAAGTATAGATTCAAAAGAAAATTTTCCATAAGATATATTCATCATCTCCCAATAAGTCCTTTATACCCATATCCATTCTAAGACATATTATAATTAAAACACTCCTCCATAACTTATGGAGGAGCAAGTATAAGAATGGGTGACCTGAGATGCTCTGAAATTGTTAAAAAGGGAGATATCAATGATCACTTAAGCATAAAATTAGTAAATAAGTTTTAGAAAATTATCATAACATTGTAAAACCATACCCATCATATCATATATCATAATATTAAGTCATGGAATAATTCTTGGATACTCATAAGAAACGAATCTTAAAATAATTAAATAACATAATCTATGAGATAATAACATTAACACAACCCCTAGATTTGTGTAATACACATAGGAATAGAAAACTACTATCCTAGTAATGTAGGACCTTACCAAGAATATTACAGTATAATGAGTTCACTATCTAAACCATCAAAGTAGTAAAGTTTCACTCACAAGAATATCACAGGGGATAGAGTCACTTATTGTACAATGTTCACTCCCCATTCGAGTCATGTTTATCCCATGAGATATCCAACTTTACCAATTGCATTGGATTGAAATATATTTTTGGGACTACCCATCACATAATGAAAATTACATAGATATGTTCAAAAATAACATAAAACATTCATTATATCATAACCATTGAAAATTAAATGGGTTTTATTAACATTTCATCATGGAAAAACCCACATAGATGAAATGAGTTTCATAACCATTACATAAATTCATCATAACAAAACCCTCGAAAAAATGAATTGGTTCCCTAAACATATTCTCATTTTAATCATAAAACATCAAAGGAAATAATAATTATATTATCATTGGTTCATATCACCAAAACAAACTATGTAAAATCAACTGATATCATCAGAGATGAAAAATTCCGTCATAATATAACGTTGAAGGCTTCTTGAGGAAAATACCCTTTTATCTATGAAAATAAATAAATAATATATATAAATTTACAAAATATTGAATTAAAAATTTTCATTAAAATGAACCTTTAATATATTATGATGATGTTTTTTAATATAAATTTCATGATATCAGAAAATTCCATTCATTTTGTGTATGTTAAAACAAACATTCCTTTCACACTTTTGATTAATAATAAATTGTACCTCATGAGAAAAACAAAAAAAATGACAAATTTTAAACCATTTTGTTAAAAATAAAACATGGGTAAAAATGAATTTAAAAATTCAGAGTAATAAAAAATAAATTCATGAAAATAATTTTTAAGAAACATGAATATAGAAGAAAAAAATATTTATTACCGAAGGGAGAAATATTGTTAGTTTTCCATAAAAAATAATCATTTAGTCTCTTAAGTACAAACATAGAAGTAAATGAAATGGAATCATGTAGTATTCAGAAATAAAAAATTTATAATCATACTCATGACTTTGTTGGGAGGTATATCATAACATTTTATCATTCTAATCGTAATTAAAAATAATCCCAATAAATAATGAGATTGTAATAAAAACCCATTACCACTTTGGTAACTTATAAATCATAAGACCATGAAAAAAAACCTTTATTGGATATGTAAATAAAAATATTATTTGGAAAAAATAAATATTCTTGAGTAGTATATACACTACATAAAATAAAAATGTGATGAATATGGAATTTGTCTCACAGAAAGAAAACTGAGATGAAAATCTATTACCTCGTGTATTACATCATTAATACATTCATGAAACTCCTATATAATAAATATAGTTTTTTATAAATATATTAAATAACCATAATAATATTTATCATACCACATATGATTTAATTATAACAATTAACCACCAATTCAAAATCAATTCCATATTAAAATCATTGTTTTGTGTGTTAACAACATCGTTTTCACATATGTTTTGGTTTGATTATTTTTTTCATTGTACATTGATTATGTATAAATAATATCATGAATTTAAGTCATGATATTAATATCATATATATTCATTATATACATTTTTTTGTCATCCAGAAATGTTATTGACGGAAAAATGAATTTCATTACTCATGGAGACGATATGCCACACATAGGCATTAATTCTATTTTCATTTTTCAATGAAAGGAATGAAATATTGGAAAATAATAATTCACCTTGAAATAATTATTAATTTGTCATATAATCACTATATATTCATCATACACATCTTTATTATCAATTATTTAATAAAAATTAAAAATGAATCACATCACATCATGGAGGTAGTAGTTATCATGTATGCGTGAGTGACGTTATCATTTTAAAAGGATTGGAAGGGAAGAAGGTAGATGTGATTTTATAATTACATAAGTATAATTTTTCATAAATATTCTATATATATATAAATTAAATTCATCATTATGTCCTTCATTGAGTCAGATCATGGAAAAACGAGTTATATCAGTTCGTGAGGTGGTAATCTACCATACACATGATCGATGGTTTCACATACAATTTGATGGAAGAGGTGATGAAAATAGTTTTGAAAATTAACATAAAAAAATATAATTATATGTAATATAATGGTGTTATTATTTTATATAGTTTAGTATTATTTTAAATTTAAATAAGATGGAATAAAAAAAAGTATCGTTAAGAACTATATCTCTTCTTCAGAAAACATTGTTTGATTTATACTTAAAAAATTCATAGGATAGTGTTATGATAAAACTAGAGAACATAAGTTATTTAATTGATATAAGGATGGGATTTGGGTAGGTTTTTACTTAACTAAAAGTCTAGTGAATTGTTAATAAGAGAGGATATGGGATGCCCTTTTATAATTGAGGTGAGTGATACACATGAAATTTTCAATGTTTTCAAACAATTACATGTCAATTTCATGGATTTAAGGATAAAAAATTAAATATTAAAAAATATATGATTATATAAGATATACATATGTCCTAAAAATATAAAATATACAATTTTTAGGTTGTTTTATCATTCATCTATTTATTTTAAACCATAGAAATCTTGTTTTCACCTTAACAGCAATAACTGATTTTTACTATTTTTAATTTACATACAAAAAAATTATGTTTAAATTTTTATATAATATTAATTATGATGATTCAAAACATGGAATAAATGACACTAAAATAAATTCACAGAATTTGTATAATTTAATTTAAAATTAAACCCACAAACATAATGAAAAATAAGTTTTACAAAGAAAAGGTTGTCATAAGTACAAAAATATTATATTTCAAAATTCAATAAAAAATTATTATAAAGAACTAAATTGTTTTAATAATTATATAATTCAAAAATGTAAAATTTAAAACCATTTTAAAACAAAATGATACTATTTAATGCATTAAAAAAATATTTTTTAATAAAAATCTATATTTCCACCATTCATTGAAATATTAATCTTTTCATAAAAGTAATATAAATTCAATCTGAGTTAATTTTAACATTTGATTTAAAAAATTATTGTCATTTTTTAAAATAAGTTTTCTAAATTTGTTAAATATTAATTTTTAAATAAGTATGAAAAACATGATAAAACAAATTTTTAGAAAAATACCCTTTTAAGAATAAAACTGGATCTATTCCTATCATATTCCATGAAAAATATTATAATAATGATAAAACATTTGATTTAAAATATAATATATAGATTTTATTAAAATAATTCACAAATATTATTCATTTAATTTATTAGTAAAAATACACATTTCATGTATAAAAAATGTTTTTCAAGAAAAAATATTGTTTATTTTCAATTAGTTTTTTCATTTTAATTTCTAATTATTTAAAAACCAAATAATTAATTTTAAAAAAATTAAAACCATAAATTTTTCATTATTTATTTACTCTCAATAATACCCACCAATTTAATGGCTATGTGATAACTATCATATTAAATAATAAAATTTTAATAATTTATTGTTGTTTGTTTAAACTCAGTGCTGTGAGTAATGAATGATATATAAGAAAATAAATTTATTTGGAAAAAATATTTCATAAAAAATATATTGGTGTTTAATTCCTACCCCCTTCAATATAATCTCTCCCTCAAAATTAATTCACTATTATACAAACAACATAGGATACATCTGCCTCATAATATCCTTAGGTTCCCTTGAAACTACCACAGATTAGTGGGTTTTCCACAAAACATTGATGATGTGATTAATCTTGTTTAATAGGAAATTCCTTATATGATAAAAAATATCCATAAATTTTTCATCCGAATAGATATATTTCTTTATTGGTGTGGCCTTTGTGTTCAGTATATGTTAATAATCTTGCATATACTTCATCAGGGGTGATACATGGAACACATTGAGAACTTCACATTGGTTCAATACAAGTTTTAAATGATAAGCTACCATCCTGAATAAATTATCAATCTCTAAGAGTCCAATATTTATTAGGCTCAAATTTCTATTCTTTATTAATATAATAACCATCTTCCATGGAGAAATTCCTAGAAACACCTTATAACAAACATTGAACTATAGATCTCACTAAAAATTGTCAACATAAGTTTTTTATTAACTTTAAGTTTCCCTTATATGTTTCTGAATAGATATAACTTTATTTTATATTTATTCAGAAATATTAGGTCCCAATTTATTTATTCACTATATTTTTACCATCACATTATAGTTCTATAATTATTTTTCTAGAGGAAATTATATAGACCCATTTGAATGCTTGAGTGAAATCCATTGTTATAAGAAAAATCCCTAAGGCAAAAGTTTTTATCCCAAACATCATTGAATTTCAGAGAAAAATATCTCAATATAACCTGTAGGTGATTAATGGTTCTCTGGGATTGGTTATCTATATGAGGATGATAAGAAGTTTTGAAACTTAACTCCCAATATAGAGCTTATCAAAGACTTTTCCCAAGCATTGAGGTAATCTTTAGAACCCAATATGATACAATAGAAGGTGAAAATTCGTGAAACATTATTACATAATTAATATAATTTAGAGAAAGATGATGAAGGTGGAAATATTCACGGATTTTAATGAAGTGAATTTATTTTTAATGTGATCGACTAAAATCAAAATTACATTATATCCTTTAGATGTTTTGGGGAGTCTGATGAAAAAATATCCGCAGGTGTTTTCCCGCTTCCATTATTGTTTGGGTAATGGCCATGACATTAGCTTAGTCTTATATCTCTCATCTTTAACATTAAGAAATTCAAGACTTCAATATTCATACATAAAAATATATATATTTATTTTGTCCCACCAGAAATAGATTTTTATATATATATAAATATTCATAGTTCAAGGATGAATAAATAATGAAGAAAATTTAGCTTCTTATAATAGTTCCTACCTAAAATATGGTATATATAGGGCACATACATGGTTCTTGAACCCTATTATTAGATCAAAATCACTGTTAATCTCTGGAAAATTTCCCACTTTCTTCTGTATATCTACATCTTACTTGCATACCTCTTTAATCATCACTTGGATAGATGGGTGAAAACTTACTGGAGAAGTATTTCCACCCTTCGATCAATATTTATAGATCTATCCTTTGAAAATTTATACATATTTTATCTTTGGTTATCCACATCATATAAATCTAGCACAATACTTTTTTACATAGAACATATACTACCTTATTTTATTTTCTCACGTGGGAATGTAATGAGAAGTGATAATATTTAATCATCTACAACCATATTCCCTAATGAATATTAAACTCTTATTTTGTGAACATTTGTAATATCAATAAATATATCTCCATTTTTTATATAAATATAACAAATTCAAATATTTAATGAAAAATTTACTATACCCAACTCCATATCCTGAGTTGTGTAAATTTTATTTGAGCCTTCAAGTGTCCTTGGGCATAATTTATGACTATATCATCATGTTTGAGAACACACCCCAAAATCTTATTTGATACACTAATATAGAGTATAAAACCTTATCCACTTCATGGTATTGTAAGAATAGGGTCACTGACTTTCCTTCTATGTAGTTCCCTGAAACATTCTACACATTAATCTATACAAATTATGTTGTCTCATATTATAGTTAACTTAGTGAGTGAATTAGATAGTCATTAGAAATAAGAAAAATGAACTGATAATATCTATATTGACCAAGAAAACTATAGATATCAATCATTTTGGTTGGTCTAGGAGATATTCAATATCTTCTATCTTGGATGGATCCACTAATATTCCATTAATTTAGATTATATGGCCAAAAAATGAAATGTTCTTCTCCCAAAATTTACACATGTTAAATTTTGAATATAGATTATCCTTATTTATGGTATTTATTACAATAATGAAGTGATATCCATGATATCAGTTTAATATTGAACATTATATAATATCAACTATAAAGAATACAAAAAATTGATAAATGTAATATCTAAGGATTCTATTCATTTAAAACATGACGGTTAGATGGTAATTATTATGAAAGAATTACATCAATATATATTCCTAGTGTCTATAACATATATATAATGTTTTCATGGGTATATCTTCTTTCATGAACTGTAATTTATGATATCCAGAATGATGTTCAATATTGGAAAATTATTAATCTTCGGTGTAATTGATCAACCAAGTCATCAATATATGGTATATGATAATTGATCTTTATTCTGATCTTTCTTAGTTCAAAATAATCTTTTCATGGTCACTTGAATCAGTATTTCTTCCTAAAAATATAAAAGGTGTACCCAAAGGTGATACACTTGGCCAAATAAATCCCTTATGAATATTCCATTAGACATTATTAATTAATTCCTATAACCAAATAGGGTCCATTATATATAGATTCATTGAAATATGTGTATAAGACGATATGGGTTAAATTATAAAATCAACATCATAATTTGATGGGATATTAAGTAACTCTTCAGTTAATACATTAGAAAACTCCGACACAATAGGCATATTATTGATTTTGAGTTCCTCCAAAACCGTCTGAGATAAACAGCCCTTTTTAGTAGGAATCAACACCCATAAAATTGACGTGACTTCCAAAATATATTAATATTTATTATCACACTGATATATGATCAAATGTTAGTTTGAAACATCAAAAATGACTTCCCTTATTCAATAATGGATATGGAATTTCTATATAGAAATCGAATTTACACTTAAGGTAACATAAATTTCAACCAGAGAGAGAATAATGTGATTTTCCAGAATAAAATTACCATAAACTTCAACCATATAAGAATCGTAGACTTGAGATGTGATAATAATATTATTAAGTGTTTTCAATTCCAATTCAAAATATAATAATTGAGCATATGAATTATCATTCCTTGAGACTTTTCTTTCTTTACATGAATTCATATAAGTAATATCAAATAGGGTACTTCAATATTTGATCTTACCTATTAACAAATTGTCATAATCATTCTATCTTCACTCCCTTAGTAAAATCAAAATGATTGTCATGAATATTAAGTATCTTTTATTATAATGATCAATCATGAAAAATCATTCATTTGATTCCTCAATAACTAATCATTCATTCCAATATACGACACCATAGTTTTTACCTTAGACATTCCTAATCATTATCCATTCATATAATTTATTTTTGTTCATAAATAAAATGTGAATTAACATAAGTACATCCTTCTCGGAGTGTCAAACTATGTGTAAATTAAAGGGACAATAACCATGCACTAGAATGATAGAAGATATATAATATATAAATTTTCATGTTTATTTTCCATAGATTAATTTATTCCCATACCGTGACCACTTATAGTATCCATATATGTTTTTTATTAGAAAACCACACCCCTTTCTTTACCATATCTTATAAAGTTATTCTAAACACTGGATTATCTTAAGGTGTTTCACTAAATCATCCTCATAAATGTTTTTAATGACCAACTAATCCTTAATCTAAAAACAATTATTCAGAACAATATTTTTCATATATAGATATCACTTTTGAATAGATCATTATTCATCACATACCAAAAATTTTAATTGTATAATCATAGAGGTCTAGTGCCTTTGGAAAATTAGAGACTTAATAAAAATATTCATATGATTTATAAATAATCTCCCAGTAATATCTTCATAACCATCACTCTTTTCATACATGTCAATCTTAATACATTCCTTCATAACCCTGGGAACGAGAAACATAATATTTGGTTATATCAGATTCTTAGTAATGGTAAAAAATAAATATATCCATGATCATTTAAAAATAACATTAGCATAATGTTATGAGAACATGAACATTACATTGTCAAACCATACCATTCACATCATAGATCATAATCATGATCCATGGCATAATTTTTGGTAATTTATAAGACATAAATCATTAAGAAATCAAATAAAATAATCCATGAAAGCATAAAATTTTATTAAGTCATAAATTATTGGAATACATGGAAATATGGAAAATAGTTTCATTAGTAGTAAAGGATCATTTCCAAGACTATCAGGGTTTAATGATTTCACACCCAAAACCATCATAGTAGTGAAGGTTCACTACCAAGAATATCATAGTGGAGAAAGTCCCTTACTAAACTAGGTTAAATCCAAGTTATTGTCCCCTTTATATCATAGGATATCTATATTTTCCCAATGAATTAGATGGATATATAATTTTATTCCCACCCATTAAATAATTGAAATCATATATATGTGTTCCAAAAGATCATAAAATAGTAATCATATTGTAACACCCCAAGCTTCCACGGTATGTTTCCCTTCGAATAATGCAATGGCGTGCATTGTAAGCAACTTCGAGATTCTAACACACCAGAACCAATCAAACTAGCCGTTATGAATAGTAATAACTACTTTTTGAAATTTTATAAATTCTATCTCTGAAAATGGACTTCATTTTTGGATTCAGAATATCGAATTTATCCTAGGGTGAAATTTTGGAACTTTTCAGATAACACTTATATTTTGATGAATAGTGAAAATTACTAAATTTTAATTAAAAACAACTTTTTAAATAAAAATAATTTATAGCGATAAATTATATTATTGAGTGTTTTTAAATTATAATTAGAATATATTTTTACTATTTTATCCAATGGTGTTCATTAGAATTAATTTCACTTTGAAATTTGATCTAAACAATTGTCAATCTTTTGATATATATTGTTTCTTAAAAACACGCTATTTGTTGTGACAACGAGAATTAATTATAAAATTAATTAATGCAGCTCATATTTTTAGAATTTTGTAAAATAGACATCATTTTTGAATTCGGAATATCAATTATATCTTAGGGTGAAATATTGGCATTGTTATGAGAAACTTCAATTTTTGATGAATAGTGAAACTACTAAGTGGTAGTTAAAAAAACTGAATTTTTAATAAAACTTAATTTTACCACTTCTATGAATGGAATTTAGAAAATTCGAGAGACACGGTTAATATCAAGAAGTAAAATGTGGTTCAATGAGATGAAAATAATTTTTGGTGAATAGTAACTTTTTACTTTTATTTAGCACGGTTAAAAGTAAATAGGGTAATTAAGGGTAAAAATGATATTAATATTACCCTAACACATGTCCTAATTCTATTGGAGAAGTTTATCTCGACCAAAAACAACCTTAGGAATAAAATATTATCATTTAGGTCCACTTGGATTAGATTAGGACATTTATTATTATTTAATTCAAAGAAGAGTTAAAAGAGTTAAAATCAACGTTTATTTACTAATTTTTTTTTAATATTGGGTTATACATAAGATCAATTAGATTGTAAATATTAATTAGAAAGATAAAAAGATTTCCTACAAAATTATAGTTTATTTATAATTTTTAGACATTATATAATTTAATATATATATGAGACAATGATGATGCAGTAATTACCATAATAGTAAAAAATTAAAATAATTGATATTATAAATACCCAAATAAATATAATTTAAGACTTTTAATGAATTAAACTAATTTTCTAGGATAATATGACATATTAGGATTTATTTAATTGACTTTTTTATAAGTAATCATTTTGTTATGAGTTTCACAAAAATAAACTATTGAATAGTGTCAAAATGGACATAAAAGAGTTTTTAAAACAAATATTATATTATTAATTGATATTAAATTCCTAAAAATATAAGGTTCGGCAAAGAGACTTATAACATTATAGGTATATCATTAATGGAACACTTGGGTGTCTTTTGACTATATATAGTATGTTTAGTAACTATATAATATAAAACTACAAAGTTACATGGTAAATGTCAAACTAATTAACTAAGAGTTAAAACTAAACGATAAGGTTAATATAGTAACGCAAACCTGTCTAAATTATATTGGTTGAATTTTATTCGACCTATCCCCACAGTAACCTTTGAATAATCAACATTGGAGCCATTAGAAACCGAATATGAAATTTTTATAAATTAATATTTCTAGCTTTTCCAAAGGTGCCCCTCACCCCTCTTATTAAAGGGATCTCCTCCTTCTCATTTCTTCACACCTTCAAAGCCATTTGGTTCGGCCAAACCCTGCCCAAATACTCTATAAACTTCCCTCAATACAACCTAGAGGCCTTAGTTTGATCATAAATCTAACCTATGGAGCCATTTTGATCAAATCAAAAGGAAGAACCCGAAGAAGAGGTAATGTTTTCACCACCACTTTTCAAGTTCCATTCTTCTTCCACTTCTTCTTTCTTTGTTATTAACACTATAAAATAATACCTCCAGTATAATATATATACTGTGATGTTATTATAAATATGGTACAACCATATTCAGTATTCTATCCACCCTTTGAATAACATGTCACCATACGTGCGTACGTACAGCTTACCGTCTCCACGTCGTGATGTAATTGTTATTCAATATATTATTATTTGGGTGGGTATAATAATGATGTGTAACTCATTTAAATAATAAATATAACATGATAATGATTCTGTATATATGATATACCATCCAATTATATATTATTTCAAAATCAAAAGAATGATATTGTCGCTCGTGCGTATGTACGGACTACCGTCTCCATGAACGCGATGAGATTCATTGTCCATCATATCCATTCAAGTATAATTATCATTTGATGATTTAAAAATAATGTTTAAGAACTTTATATCATTCTGGATATGAATAAGATACAACCTATCCATGAAAAAAATGGCTTACATAACAAAACATATAAAAGAAAACGAGTAAGATTACACCCAAAACGACGATAATTCTAAGATATTATTAACAAAGCAATGTTAAAAGATCATATATGATATCATATTAATGTATATTATTCATGAATAATTTAATAACAATTATTTCAAAATTATACAGGAGGTTAACCTACCCCCATCCAAGGAAATGTACAAGGTAAGGGGTTTCTTAACTCACTCTTAATTTCCTGAGAATTCCATTGTTCACCACTTAATTATTGCATGTGGTGTACGTGTACTGCCCATGATTGTATTCATTGTGTAATATACTTTAATTTATGGGTATTTACATCATCATGGTATGATCCTTCTTTCATGGGTGTATGTTTTGTAAGTTACCTCATCGATAAGGGAATTTGAAATTTCAATTTCCACTCATTCGGCATTACGCATACTTCATTGATTATTTTACTCCAAGATTATGTGTGGAATCACTATTCATTTGATTATGTCATAATTTTCACTCCTCTTTCTGTGGATATACTTTTTATACACATAATCACTCCATTGTTAATTTCTCAAGTCATCAGTATGAACTTGATAAGAGTAATTTTTACTCAATCTCGATTTGTTGAGGTAAACATCCAATTCATTGGTGTTGTTTTTACTAGAATATGTGTGAATGTCCCTTGATTTTTTTAAACTAAATATCCAATCATATTTAGTGTATTTATATTTTTCACACATAATTATGTCATTTATTTATCCCTAACCTAAGGATACGGCCTTTATGAGAGATTTCATCTCAATTTACATTCCATTGAGACTTCTTTGTTGTTATACACCAAATCACTTTTATGTGGTATATATAATGTACTTTTACATAGTATATCATGAATCCCTTTATTCTCATGATATTAAAAAATTTTGATTACCTCAATTATTTGTATTCAAGTGTATCTCTTTTGGTTAGAATCTCTAACTAAAATACCATTATTAAATGTTTTAAAGACTTATTCATCTAAATCATGCTCATTAATGTCCATGTTTGAAAAATGGTTTTAAGGATTTATTTATATGGACATTAAAGATTTAAAATTAAAACTCCTCTTAAAAAGTTTCAAAGTGGTATGGGACACTTTGATTCAAAAATCTATTTTTAAATGGCTTCTTGACAAATAGTGTGACTTTTAAATGATTTCAAGAAAAAGGGGGATATTTCTCTCAAATAGTTTTGATGATTATTTTCATCTATGTCAACATCATTCATTATTCTTGATTGAGGTTAATGTGATACAATACAATCTTTCATATTGTATCGAATGAGTTATGTTTGACCGTGGATGTGCTATTTTTATACCATTCAAGGTTTGTGGTTAAAGTATTGACATTTCGTATGATAGTTTTAATACGAATGTTTATGTTATGTTTAAACCTGTTCATATGAGGAATGCATTGGACATAATAAGTGACAGGTGGAGCCCTCTTTAGCTCCTCGATGCATCGATAGGTCTCATGAGACAAACTAGTGTCATGTCATAAGGCCTTGGCAAAATCTTATTTGTAGTCTGGGCATGAGGCCTTGGCTATGTGGTTAGGATAGTCTGGCATTATGCATTCCATCATTATGAATGTGGTTATTGATATTTCATGTGATCATTCGACAAGTAGAATATCCATGTGAGTAAGTAAATGGAATTATTTTATTTTATCTTTTCCATTTTATGGTGATGTTTAAGTTTAAAAGGCTTTCGTTTTAGTTATAAATTGCCTTAAATGTTTATGAATATCTATGAAAGCTTCTACTATAATGTCATCCTTACTGAGCATCTGGGCTCACCCCTTTCAATGTTTTATTTTTCCCAGGATTATGAAGAAGTAATTTATGAATGACCTACAGGGATAGTATGAGGGGATATGAAGACAAGATGTTGTTGTAGTTTTTTTTCCTTATGATGTAATGTAAGACTTATGAATATATCTAGTGTTTCCAAGACTACAAAACTAATCGGTCTTTCGAGACTTGATCCTTTGTGACCATGCCAATTTTATGTAATAATGCACCGACTCTGGGTATCTAGGGTCGGGGTGTTACAGTTGGTATCAGAGGAAGTTTAGTACAAACCTTGGAAGCTATATTTAGATAAACTCTGATTAGAGCACGTAGAACTAAGATGAAATTTGAGGATTTGTATAGAAGAACTTCTTATAATTTTGGTATTGTAGAGATTTTGTGAGTTTTCTGAGAAATACATCCCTGTCTGGATACGAGCAGGTAGAGGCGGCTCTGGCACAGATATACCAAGGGGTAAAACCCAAAAACACCGCTTTGAGCTAGACTCAAACGGGAACTAGTGCACGACAACGGGTCTTTCTGCACTCTTGGTTACGACACTCCTGGGGGATATACTTAGGATAATTTATATTTTCTTTACAAACCGATTTAAAGTATTATATATATAAGATGAGAGTAAATGTCCTTGGTAAATCTTAATGTGTTTCAAATTGAGAATATGGTGACATGTTAATCTCTAAATGATTATATGACTACTATTACTCACACAATGCTTTCTGGTTTTAGTCAATGGCAGGATTCCAAGGAAGTCATAGTGTCTTTGAGAATGATGTACAAGGTGGGAACGGTGGTGGAAATGAGAAACTAAATGGAATGTTGATAGGCGTAAAAGATATCATCTTTATGGAAAATCAATTTTCCAAAAATATGATCAACAATATATATATTAACTAATTACCAGACTCAACAAAGAAGAGAAAGGTGATGAATGATAAGAGCTCCAGTAGTGGAGACCATGGAGAAAGAAATCCTCAATTTCCATCATGTAGGAAATGTGGAAGGAGACACCCAGGAAAGTGTCTCAATGGGACAAAAAAATGCTTTACGTGCGGGAAGGAAGGACATAAAGTGAAGAATTTCCGAAGAAAAATGAAGAGTACTATAGAAGAAGATAAAAATGGTCCCAAGAATCCATTTACAGTCATTTTCCATAAATTTAGGGGACCTGGCCATTACCCGAGTGAATGTACTGTTCTATAGGATATTTTCTTGGTCAGAGAAGAAGCTATGTAGAAATAAATGGTTGGATAAATGTTTAAAAATTATTAGTGATCCTTGTTGAAGGGTTTACTTTGGTATAATATTCTCTTGTATTTGTAACCCTAACGTTTTCCATGTGAGAATGATATTTATGGAAGAATTATCTTTTCTCATGTGGATATAGTTATAAATAACCATTTTGTTTTATATGATCATTGGGTTTGAGGAAATTACAAATTATTATAATTTGGGATGAAAATGCAAGGTATGAGATAACATTTGTGGTTAAATTATGTTATGGTTATTTTGAGGAATTTATCTCATTTTGGTAATGTTATAAAATATAGTTTTTGAAAAAGGACAACACGTAGACCGTGTGACAACCCATCGCATCGGACAAAGCTGTGGGAATCGAACCCACAACCAAAGTGCGATTGGGATTTATCGCCTACCACGAGACTACGTGAAGTCCCTAGTTAGTGTGACAAATATTTTTAGTTAAATTATTTTATTGATCAATAATAATTTGATTTGGGATCTTATGTCTTATCAAATGAATACCCTTAGAATAGGAAAATGATTTGGTGATTAAGTGATAAATGTTATTTTGGAAGTTGTTCGCTTTGTTCAGAACACTATATGCCAAAGGAAAATACAGTAGTATGGGATTTCATTTGAGGAGTAATGGTGGATTTTTATCTATGTTTTTATTGTGGATTTATAATGATTTCGGTTATTTATGGAAATGATTAGGATAATTTTTTTTAATTATGTGACTTTAATAGTAACTAATGTCTTTTGGAGATACAATTTAACGTGGAGGACTACATTATTAATAAGTTTTGGTTTTAAATATTAATTTTGATTATATTAAAGGATTTTAAGGACAATTGATTGTTGAATGGTATTTATTTAACTTTTGAGTATTATTGGTTTAATTTTGGAAATTAAGATTAGTGTTTATTTCTCTCAAGGAATATCCTTTTGGGGGATCATTAGATCTTGTAATAACCATTTTGGTTTTGATTAATCTCTAAAGACAATGTAAATATATAGTTCATCCTGCATGGATCATGTGATTCTATAGAAGTTTATTCTAGCTCTTCCAGTGTGACCAAGTCTTCTTGAATTCTCATCGTTTAAAAAAAATGAGTTAGTGGTGGAAATTTATGAAAGAATAAAACTATACTTAAAATGTAAGTATATATCTTTATATTATTAGTCAATATCATAAATAAATTACTCATCCTTATGTAATTTAACTTAAAACAAAAAAATGTTTTCCATTTACTTCCCTACTAGGAGACTAATGGCCGTTTGTCCCAACACAAGTTTGTGGTTTTATTATTGTTAACTTTCTCCTGATCATGATTTCTATCCCTCTCCATCAGAACTTGAAACTTAGTGTATCATCCATATCCATGTTTTCCTACATGGAATCCGAGTATGGGTTATCTTGGTTGGCCTTTATACCTCTCTTTCTTTTAAAGTGATAGTTTTATTGACTCTTTTTCCGATGTGGGACTTTACATTATATTTCCAAGCACAATTTTAAAAATTACGAGGATGCAATTTATTGAAGGAGGGGAGAATGTAACACCCCATGATTCCACGGTACGTTTCCCTTCGAATAATGTAATGGCGTGCATTGTACGCAACATTGAGATTCTAACACACCACAACCAATCAAACTAGCCGTTATGAATAGTAATACCTACTTTTTAAAATTTTATAAATTCTATCTCTCAAAATGGACTTAATTTTTGGATGCGGAATATCGAATTTATCCTAGGGTGAAATTTTGGAACTTTTCGGATAACACTTATATTTTGATGAATAGTGAAAATTACTAAATTTTAATTAAAAACAACTTTTTAAATCAAAATAATTTATAGTGATAAATTATAATATTGAGTGGTTTTAAATTATAATTATAATATATTTTTACTATTTTATCCAATGGTGTTCATTAGAATTAATTTCACTTTGAAATTGGACTTAACAATTGTCAATCTTTTGATATATATTGTTTCTTAAAAACACGCTATTTGTTGTGACAACGGTATTTAATTATAAAATTAATTAATGAAACTTATATGTTTAGAATTTTGTAAAATAGACATCATTTTTGAATTCAGAATATCAATTATAGCTTAGGGTGAAATATCGGCATTGTTCTGAAAAACTTCAATTTTTGATTAATAGTGAAACTACTAAGTGGTAGTTAAAAATAACTGAATTTTTCATAAAGCTTAATTTTACCGCTTATGTGAATGGAATTTAGAAAATCCAAGAGACAGGGTTAATATCAAGAAGTAAAATGTGGTTCAACGAGATGAAGATAATGTTTGGTGAATAGTAACTTTTTACTTTTATTTACCACGGTTAAAAGTAAATAGGGTAATTAAGGGTAAAAATGATATTAATATTACCCTAAATCATGTCCTAATTCTATTGGGGAAGTGTATATCGACCAAAAACAACCATAGGAATAAAATATTATCATTTAGGTCCACCTGGATTAGATTAGGACATTTATTATTATTTAATTCAAAGAAGAGTTAAAAGAGTTAAAATAAAGTTTATTTACTAAAACATTTTTAATATATGGTTATACATAATATAAATTAGATTTTAAATATTCATTAGAAATATAATAAGATTACCTACAAAATTATATTTTATTTAAAATTTTTAGACATTAAATAATTTAATATATATATGACACAATGATGATGCAGTAATTACCATAATAGTGAACAATTATAATAATTGACATTATAAATACCCAAATAAAAATAATTTAAGACTTTTAATGAATTAAAATAATTTTATAGGATAATATGACATATTAAGAGTGATTTAATTTACTTTTTTAGAAGTAATCATTCTGTTATGAGTTTCAAAAAAATAAACTATTGAATACTGTCAAAATTGACATAAAAGCGTTTTTAAAACAAATATTATATTATTAATTGATATTAAATTTCTAAAAATTTAAGGTTAGGCAAAGAGACTTATAACATGATAGGTATATCATTAATGGACCACTTGGGGGTCTCTTTGATGTATATAGTAAGTTCATTAACTATATAATAGAAAACTACAAAGTGACATGGTAAATGTCAAACTAATTAACTAAGAGTTAAAACTAAAAGATAAGGTTAATATAGTAACCCAAACCTGTCTAAATTCTATTATTTTAATTGTTTTCGACCTATCCCCACCTTAAACTTTGAATAATCAACTTTGGATCCATTATAAACCGAATATGAATTTATTATAAATTAATATTTCTAGCTTTTCCAAAGGTGCCCCTCAACCCTCTTATAAAAGGTCACTCCTCCTTCTCATTTGTTCACACCTTCAAAGCCTTTTGGTTAAGCCAAAACCTGCCCATATACTCTCTCAACTTCCCTCACTACAACCTAGAGGCCTTATTTTGATCATAAAGACATCCTAATGAGCCCTTATGATCAAATCAAAAAGGAAGAACCCGAAGAAGAGGTAATGTTTTCACCACCACGTTTCAAGTTCCTTTCTTCTTCCACTTCTTCTTTCATTGTTATTACCATTATAAAATAATAACTCCAGTATATTATATATACTGTGATGTTATTATAAATATGGTACAACCATATTCAGTATTCTATCCACCCTTTGAATAACATGTCACCATACGTGTATACGTGCGGCTTACCGTCTTCACATCGTGATGTAATTGTTATTACATATATTATTATTTGGGTGGGTATAATAATGATGTGTAACTCATTTAAATAATAAATATAACATGATAATGATTCTGTATATATGATATACCATCCAATTATATATTATTTTAATATCAAAAGAATGATATTGTCACTCGTGCATACGTACGGACTACCATCTCCACGAACGCGGTGAGATTCATTCTCCATCATATCCATTCAAGTATAATTATCTTTTGATGATTTAAAAATAATGTTTAAGAACTTTATATCATTATAGATATGAATAAGACACAACCTATCCATGAAAAACATGGCTTACATAACAAAACATATAAAATAAAATGAGTAAGTTAACACCCGAAACGACGATAATTCTAAGATATTATTAACAAATCAATGTTAAAAGATCATATATGATATCATATTAATGTATATGATTAATGAATAATTTAATAACAATTATTTCAACATTATACAGGAGGTTAACCTACCCCCAGCCAAGGAAATGTACAAGGTAATGGGATTCTTAACTCACTCTTAATTTCGTGAGAATTCCATTGTTCACCACTTAATTATTGCATGTGGTGTATGTGTACTGCCCATGATTGTATTAATTGTGTAATATACTTTAATTTATGGGTATTTACATCATCATGGTGTGATCCTTATTTTATGGTTGTATGTTTCATAATTTACCTAATCGATAAGGGAATTTGAAATTTCAATTTCCACTCATTCGGCTTTACGGATACTTCATTGATTATTTTACTCCAAGATTATGTATGGAATCACTATTCATTTGATTATTTCATAATTTCAACTCCTATTTCTGTTGATATACTTTTTATACACATAATCACTCCATTGATAAATTCTCAAGTCATCGGTATAAACTTGATAAGAGTAATTTTTACTAAATCTCGATTTGTTGTGATAAACATCCAATTCATTGGTGTTGTTTTTACTAGAATATGTGTGAATTTCCCTTGATTGTTTTACACTGAATATCTAATAATATTTAGTTTATTTATATTTTTCACACATAATTATGTCTTTTATATATCCTTAACCTAAGGATACAGCCTTTATGAGAGATTTCATCTCAATTTACATTCCATTGAGACTTCTTTGTTGTTATACACCAAATCACATTTTTGTGGTGTATATAATGTACTTTGACATAATATATCATGAATCCCTTTATTCTCATGATATTACAATGTTTTGATTACCTCAATTATTTTTATTCAAGTGTCTCTCTTTTGGTTAATATCTCTAACTAAAATACCATTTTTAAATGTTTTAAAGACTTATTCATCTAAATCTTGCTCATTAATATCCATGTTTTAAAAATGGTTTTAAGGATTTATTTATATGGAAATTAATGTTTTAAAATTAAAACTCCTCTTAAAATGTTTCAAAGTGGTATGGGACAATTTGATTCAAAAATCTATTTTTAAATGGCTTCTTGACAAATAGTGTGACTTTTAAATGATTTCAAGAAAAAGGTGGATATTTCTCTCAAATTATTTTGATGATTATTTTAATATATTTCAACATCCTTCATTATTCTTGACTGAGGTTAATGTGATACAATACAATCTTCTATATTGTATCGAATGAGTTATGTTTGACTGCAGATGTTCTATTTTTATACCATTCATGGTTTGTGGTTAAAGTATTGACATTTCGTATGATAGTTTTAATACGAATGTTTATGTTATGATTAAACTTGTTCATATGTGGAATGAATTGGAGTTAATAAGTGACGGGTGGAGCCTGCTATATCTCCTCGATTCATCGGTAGGTCTCATGAGACAAACTAGTGTCTTGGCACAAGGCCTTGGCAAAATCTTACTTGTAGTCTGGGAACGAGGCCTTGGCTATGTGGTTATGATAGTCTGGCATTATGCATTCCATCATTATGAAAGTGGTTATTGATATTGCATGTGATCATTCGACTAGTAGAATATCCATGTGAGTAAGTAAATGGCATTATTTTATTTTATCTTTTCCATTTTATTCCGATGTTCATGTTTAAAAGGCTTTCGTTTTAGTTATAAATTGCCTTAAATGTTTATGCATATCCATGAAAGCTTCTGCTATAATGTTATCCTTACTGAGCATCTGAGCTCACCCATTTCAATGTTTTATTTTTCCCAGGATTATGAAGAAGTAAGTTATGAATGAAATGCAGGGATAGTATGAGGGGATATGAAGACAAGATGTTGTTGTAGTTTTTTTTACCTTATGATGTAATGTAAGACTTATGAATATATCTAGTGTTTCCAAGACTACTAAACTAATCGGTCTTTCGACACTTTATCCTTTGTGATCATTCCAATGTTATGTAATAATGCACCGACTCTGGGTATCTAGGGTCAGGGAGTTACACATATCATAACCCTTAAAAAGGAAATATGTTTCATAAACATTTCATCATGATGTAACCTATGTAAAATGAATATGTTTTACAACAATTTCTTCAATTTATGAAGACATAACCAGTTGAAAAAGACATAAGTTTCATAAACATCAATCCATTATTATTACGAACCATATGGAGGAAAAATAAGGCATGTATCATTAGATCATACAACCACTAACAATAAAATAACATTTAAGGATGTCATCATAGATGAGAAATGCCTTTGAATGATGATTTGGAACATTTCCTAAGGAAAATATCACTTTCGCTTCGAAATCACTTAAGTAAAATATAATTTTTTCCCGAATATTAATGAGAAATTTTCTTTGAAAAATATCATTGAAAAAATATTAAGTAATATTTAATGAATTTTGGGGTCATGATAGCAGAAAACTCTATTGTTGATGTGTATGTTAAAATAAATATTAAATTTATATTTTCAACAAAAATGTCAAAAGTAACTCCTTAATAAAAGAACAAGAAGATTCAATTTCAATTTTTTTTTAAATTTAAAAACTTGGAAAATTAATTTAAAAAATATTATAGTAATTTTAAAAAGATCTTGAATTTTTATATAAAACATGGTTATAAAAGAAAAATTTTTTCTAACTGAAGAGAGAAATAAATTCATTTTTCCTCAAAGAATATTTATTTCAGTCTCTTGATTATGTAAATATTGAAAAATGAATGTAAAAATTGTAATCTCTCTAAATATATCTATGATAAGAAAATTAAATATTTTCTTGAGAGATATATAATAATATTTCATCATCATAAAGATAATCATAAATTGTCCAGATAAACAATGAGATTTTAACATGAAACCCATACCAATTTGGTAAATTTTGAATCATAAGAAACATGAATGAAATAAAATTAGTGGGATTTGTAAATCCATATAATTTTCTTAAAAATTTTTATAAAATACATTAATAGTAATTTTTTACACCACATAAAATAAACATGTGGAGAATATGATACATCCCTCAAAGAAATAAATATTGGATGAAAATCCCTAATCTCAGGTCCAACTTCCTGAGGAAGAATTAAAAACTCATGTATAACAAAAAAAATTATATTTTTTATCTATTACATAACGATAATTTTATATATAATAGTATATTTTATTTACTTATAACATTTTATCACATGTTTATTAACAATTATTTTTTTAAATAACTCTTTCGATTGATAATTTCTTTGTTTTTCATGTAGGTGTTGGTAAGTTATATTTTTTCATTATACATTGATTATTATTCCATAATATAATGAATTTTCATCATCATATAAAGACAATATATATTTATTATATATATATTTATAGTCATCGATAAAGGTTAGAGATAGAAAAATGAGTTGCACTATTCATGGAGATGGTACATCCGAACAATGATTTTATTTTATTTTGACAGATATTAGGAATGAAAGGTAAATAATAATAAAACATTTAATAATTATTTTGATATCATATAAAACATATATATTAATCAAATAAATCCTTATTATGATCCAAGTATAATATAAATGAAAGACAAATCACATCGCTCTATTGAGGTGGTAGTCCACACCTATGCATGAGCAGCATTATCGTATATCAATTAATTGATAGTTAGGAAGTTACATGTCATATAATAACTCTATAAGTATAATTAGATTATAAATATAATATATTAATATTAAATCCATCATTATATCCATCCATGATAGGGAGTGAGGGAAAATTAATTATATCGGTTAGCGAGGCGGTAGTCCACCGTACACAGGATAGAGGGTTTTGTTTCCCATATGATATAAGATGTGATAAAAATAGGATATTGAAGTAAAATATTAACCTATAAGTATATCTAAGATAGTGGTGTTATTATTTAATCATATCTTAATAATATTTTAAGGATGTATATGATGAATAAAATTCATGATTAAGAACTATACATCTTCTTCGTACAACCTCTATTGTTTATAATTAAATATTTCCTAGGATGATTTTATATTAAAAATAGGGACGATAGTTCATGTGGAGGGATTTAGGATTTTTTTTATTAACTAAAAAAATATGGTTGAATTTTGAATAGGATAAGAGAGGCGGTTCCTTTTATAATTGACGTGAGTGGCACACTTCAAATTTTTCAATGTTTTCAAATAATTCCATGTCACTTTCTTAGAAATAATGATCGATAATGATCCATTAAAAATATTAGATGAGGTAAGGTATAAATATGTCTATATAATAAAAATTAAACAAGTTTTTAGGTAATATTGACACTTATATATTTAGTTTAACTGTCAATAAACTTGTTTTAACCTTAACTATGGTAAATTATTTTTTCTATTTTACTATTCATTATGAATAAAAATTAATTTTAACTTATAATATAATATTTTTTTATCATTAAAAATATGGAATACATTTAACCAAATTAAATTCAAATAATTTGTCAAATTTAATTTTTAATTATACCCACAGACTCGATGAAATAGATGGATTTCAAAGAGAAAGTTTTCATATGTATATAATGTATTTATATAAAAATTTGAAATAAAATTTATTCTGATGGCCTAAATTGAATTAATAATAATATATATGAATTATTTTTACTTTTAAAACCATTTTAAAATAATATAGAGCATTATAAATCCTTTAATTGAAAAGAAATTTTTTAATAAAAATCAGTATTTATCACTATTCATCAAAGAATTAATCTTTTAAAAAATTATAAAAAATCTACACTAAGGTAATTTTAACATTTTTTTAAAAAAATAAGTTCTTATTATAATAAAAATATTTTAATATTTTAATATTTTAATTTTAAAGTGATTGTGTACAATGTGTAGAAATATTTATTAAAAAAAACATAATTTTAAGCATAAAATTGATTTCATTCCTATCCTATTTGTAGAGAAAACTATTAAATGAATTATAAAAAAATTAATATTTAATATATAAATTTCATTATAATAATTCAAAAATAATTAATAATATAATTTATTATGAAAAACTTAAATTCCACGCATAAAAACAATTTTGTTTTTCAGAAAAACACCTCATTTATTTTAAATTGGTTTTTTTATTTTTATTTCTTATAAATTGATAAAAAATAATTAATTTCATAAATATATAAAACAATGATTTAATAAATTTATTAATTTATATTTATAAGTAAATGACCTAAAACATTACAAATTCTTGTTTTTTTAAACTATAAATCATATTAAAAAGTATTTTTAGTTTAGAGGTTTAGGGAATGTGGACAAAATCTTACAATGTAACCCCATACATTACTAGTTGACACTGTTAATAAGTATCTATTTTTATGCCACCTAAAACTCTTTAAAACAAAAAATTAATTATTTCAGGAAAACTCTTCATCACTATCAACATTAATTCATATGATCCCTTACACATATTGTGAAAAACATTAAAAAAACATGATAACAATAAAATATCAGTAAGTGATATAAGAGAAAGTTAAACATTAGTCTTGGGAAAATATGAAAAATCATATAACTTTTACCATTATCTTCTTATTTCATTATTTTTATAAAATAAAATATTTCCATGTGAAGAAATAAATACATATTTCTCCATTAAAATCAATAAAACATATATATAGAAATTAAAACATCTTTCGGTGACTTAGATCATAATATTTATAAACCCCTTTAGAACCCATTTAAATTATAATTACATTATGGAAGACTTCCACTACTTTAATTACCCAATGAATTGGAGCACTATCTGGGTTCCCCCATTATTTATTCTATTACAAGATTATCCAGTTCTATCCGGGCCACCCAATGTTATGTCATAATAGGCTTACCTAATGCTATCTTGGTCGCCCCGTGTTAAACAATAATGAGTTTACTTGCCACTATCAATTCCCCCAATGTTAAAATGTAAAGGGATTTCTTAGTATTATCTCATCGACCCCATGTTTAATGCTTACATACCATATAATGAATAATTTTTTATGCTTTCACTTTTATTATAATAAATAATTTAACAAAATATATTAATTTTATAAGATAGTAACATTTGGATATCAAAAAAACCACCCCTTTTTTAAAATGACTTTCAAAATTTAAACAATATGCACATAATAAATAAACCATTTTCTCAGAAAATAAACACCAAAATTTTTAAAATATGAATCTAATCAATAATTAATTATGATGGAGTGAGAATACGCTAATTTTATATAAGTAAAAAATATTTTTTTACCTTTGTAAAATAACATAATATAATAATTTTTAAAAGAAAGTCCCATACCTAATGTGTGATTTGTTATATATATCCTTTATTTTCCTGAATAATAATAATATATTACCTTTTTTAATTTCACTGGAACCTATTTCAATTTTATTTTTCCTTTTACACCACTTATTACCATGTCATAAAAATTAAATAATTATTTATGTTCATGTGTGAAGTTTTGATGAAATTATATACTTGAGTCCAAAATAAATTTTGTGTGATGTATATAGTCAAATTGGTAATTATCCCATCATATATATATATTACTAATCATCAAATAATAATTTTTTTTATATTTCAATTATCCATTCAAATCCATCCATTAAATATGGATATGAAAAACAAACTATGTCACAATCATGGAGACCATAGGTCTTACGTATGCAAGTGTAATATTTCCATTTTTTAGTGACCATTACCAAAAGAATGTAAATATAATTTTATCATTCGATAATGATAATTATATAATATTAATCATTTAAATATACTTATATATATCACCCATGTGATGTGGTAATGATAAAGAAATGACATTGCTTCATGAAGGTGATAATATAAAGATACAAATGAACAACATTACCATTTTTCTGTGTATAGAATGGTAAGAAAGTAAATTATAAATTATCTTCTAATAATGATAAATATTTCAAAAATATAATATATAATATTTAATTCCATATTTATAATTAGTCTTGAGAGATGGAGAAGGAAAATGAATTACATCGGTTCACAAGGTGATAGTCAACTTTACACACAGACAATGAATTATTTTCTAATTTGATGAAAAATGAGATGTATATGGGTCATAAAACAAACAAAATAATATTATATTATATGTAGGATGATATATTTATTATTTTATAATGGATTAATATGTTTTTTTAATTTTTAAGAAGAAACAAAACATAAACACTTAATTAAAAATGACACCTCTTCTATATAAATGATTGGTTATTTCACACCTTAAGACTATTAATGTAGGAGTAATAGAAAAACTAAGGCCTCTAGAATATATAGAGGTATTTTTTGAAGTTATTCCCTTTAGTTATTTACAAAACCATAAGGTTTTCTGTATGTGAATAATTGATAAGAAGAGGTTTCCTTTTTTATGAGAGGGGAGGGGAACTTTTGGAATTTATAAAAATTTAAAATTCATATAAATTAATTTCAAAATTAAAATGGATACATGGTGATTTATTTAGAATATTGGATGAGTATGGTACAAAACCATATAATAAAATAAATTTTGGACATGTTTAGGTGAAATTCATACACTTATTATTTATTTTTGAAACTTATTTGACCCCATTAACTCTTACCATGACAATATGTATTTTAACTCTTTAAGTGTTAATATAGAGACTATAAAAGATAAAATACCCATAAAGGAATCA
The DNA here is from genome assembly GCA_963277665.1 of Viscum album. NCBI lineage: Eukaryota > Viridiplantae > Streptophyta > Magnoliopsida > Santalales > Viscaceae > Viscum > Viscum album. The sequence continues at coordinate 507,206,931 of OY728131.1, read as the reverse complement.
TGGATAACATTTTAAACCATATACCTATAATTGTTCTAAATTTAATATTTTATAGTAATTTTATATCATTTAATAAATTATTAATTTTTTAAAATATCATTAATGCCAATTTTGACGTTATTCATTACGTTGACTTTTAAAAATATTAAAAAAAGATAACATATGAAAAATATATTTTATTACATCCTGAAATTATCAAAATAATCTAATAAATTCTTGGATGAAAATAATTTTACAAAATTATATTTATTTTTATAATATTAATTTCATTTATTTTATTTTTTGATTAATTGAATAATTACTATATTAGTGTTGTTTCCCCATTAAAGGAAATTATTTTATCACTAAAAAATATAAATAAATTACCACAATGAAGATAGAAATTTTATAATTAAAATTACTAATTGTATTATAAGTTATATTCTTAATAATCCCATGGTAAAAATGATACTATTGTTAAAAATATGAGAATAACATCTATCACTTTTTTTAAAATAAAATATTATAAATTTCATGCACACATTCAATTGTCTTTAAAAGGTTTTAATTTAAATAAATGGGTGTCTATCATCAATTATAACTCTTCCAATATTTTTTTGTAATTTGTTTTGTCATTTTGAAGTCCTTATCATATTATTTTTACCCATAATTACCTGATTTCTCCCTTATCATGGTAATAAAAATTATTTAAGTTAATATTCAAATTGGAAAAACAAAAAATTATACATATATAATTTAATTTAAAATTATGATTAGAAATATGGAATCCATTTTTCAAAATTTTATTCACATTTTTTTTGGAATTTAATTTAAAATTTAACATGTAAAAACTAAATTGTAACGTTTGTTTCAAAAATGTGATCTTTATCATAAAATTAATTTATAATAAAATAAAGTATAAATTCAATTTAAAAATATTTATTTGTATTATTTAAAATAAAATTTTCTAATTAATATTTAATTCTTATCCAAAACATAATTTGAAGTTGTAAATAATTGAAAAATATATTTTTTAACTATACTCAATAATTTTCCCTATTCATTAAAAATCATGCTTTATCGATCATTATCAAAACTTAACCATTGGAAAAATTTTATAATATGATTTCAAAATTAATTTGACTTAATAAAATACATCTTATAAAATCTAAAAAAAATTTATAATATTTTTACATAAAAATAAATTAAAGTCATTTTTGAACAGAGTTGGTTTATGGTGAATAAAATATGTTTACTAAAAATATAGTCTTTATTTAGAATGAATAAATTAAAAATTATAAATTAGCATAGAAATTATATATTTGATAATTATATTAAAACTATTCATTACTACCAAATTTATGGCTATATTATAACAATCACATTTAAATAATGTGATTTTATTATTCATTTAAGCTCGTTGTTGCGTATACTTATGTTATCAAACATTTTCATTTATTTTAAAAACACGGGATGTCACATTCTCCCAAAAAATTTGAAAATATCACCTAAAAAATTTTGAACATCATATTACTAAAACAATTTATCTTTTAAAATATATTTTTTGAAATCCCACATTGAAAAAAGGATTAATAAAACTTTAACCAAATAAGAGAGAAAATAAAGTATGAAGGTCACATAAGATAACATATACTAGGTTTACTTATAGGAATAAATGGACATGGAAGAGAAAAAAAACTCCCAAGGACTGATAGAGAGTGATAGGGAACAAGGGAATGTGAAATTTGAAAATCACAAAACTATAAATTTGTGATTGGTTAAAACGACCATTGATTTTTTGATAATAAAAGTAAATGGATATCGTTTTTTTAAAGATCACTTTTTATTAGAGTTGTGTAATTCCATTTATATTTAATATCATATGAAAATAAACTTACCTGAATAGTAAAATTTGTCCATTAATTAATTTCTTCCAAAAACACATCTTTTTATCCAAATGATGAGTATGAATTTATTATTCCTAAAGCACTAGAATCTACCTCTACAAATCATAAAATCCACAAAGGAAAAACAATATATTCATCCCATCTTTAGGCATTAACCAATTCCAAAATAGTTAGTAATAGATAATATAATTCCCAAAATTAATAGAAAATTATATAATGAAAATCTAATTCAATATCTAAAATTCAAAAGTGACACCCATAGATTAACATATATCATTAAAAAATAACTATACTTCATAAAAAATATTATAACTATAATGGAAGCCCAAAAATTAAAAGGATTTGATTGCGTCATCATGAAAGATAAATTTTAAAATTTATCTCAAAATGATATCAATCACTCTTAATGTCTCATACAAAAAATTAATTTATCTAATAATCTTCATGATACGTTAATAATTTCAAAAAAATTACTGAATCTCCATAAATCAATAATAAAATAATGTATTCATGTAAAATACTGTTCACCTTTTGTTCATCAAACAAAATTTCACAATATTCTCTTTACCTTATTCATATATTCTTACCAAAATAGTGAACATCTTCTGAAATAACATTAATCACATAGTCACAACATTATTTTACAATCCCATGGTTATCAATTCAATATATCATATACTTAGAAAATAAACATAAAATTTCTCCATCATATTGTTTAAATAAAGAAAAAAAAAATTATACTAACCATGACATAATGAAGTCCACTGGTAGGCAATACACCCTTATAACCCTTTGGTGGTGGGTTCAAAACTAACATCTTTGATATAGGCGACGGGTTGTAACATAGTCCACATGTTTTCTTTTTCCTAAAACTATATTATTAAAATCCTTATAAAATTCATAAAATGTGAGAGACATTATAAAAAACATCCTGAAAATATTTTATCCTTAATGGTTATCTCATATCATTCATTATGCACACCAAAATCTAATAAACCATATTTACCTACAAAACAATGATCATATTTACCCCAAAGTATATAAATAACTTCTAAAATTATTTCCACAAAAATAAAGGCATTATTCCTCAAATAACCATTCGTATATAATAAACTTAAAGGTTACATATACCTCAAAAATTTATTAAAACATGATCAATGACTCTAAATGTTTATCTATTTCATAAATAATCAAAATTGGGGTGAAAAGACTTTTAAAAAATAAATATATTTCAAGAAAAAATATCAGGCTCATTGCAGCTCTCGTTACTCCTCTGGATAGTCCAACATCAACTATAGTAGTATTAAGTGACTTTTATACAACTTTCGGTTTCCAATCATGATGATTTACATCTTATACAACTAAAATCAATCACACATTAGCATAATGACACAACTCATTTAAACTAAAACACCTCACCATTGAAAGGCCATTAGTTACCCTATTCATTGGATAGTTGGGGATCATAACTTTATAGTTACAGATAATATAACAATATAGAACACACTAAAAGTACTTCCAAGATCCAAAAAAACATTCCTTTAAATTTCATTTTCCCCACTTGGAACATTTTGTTGGATTACATATAGAATAATTAGTTTTATTATTATCCATTTCATTCCAACTTATTCATTTATTACTCTTCAAATATCATGAAATATTCATTTCAGTAAACTCCATCTCATGTTTTTCAGTATAATAGACCACTTCATAATAAAATTTAAATTATCATGAGTACAAATCTCTTGATTTAATTGATTTAAATTTTGAGTAAAATAAACTAATTTTAATATCAATGATTTTAATTACATTTAGAACATTAATTTACATTTTTTTAATTTATTATTCCTATACAACCACTAAATCATCATTCTTGATCATCTATTCTAATAAATTGTTCTCTATCCTAAGATGAAAAAACACTGGGAAATATTTATCAAGGAATATATTCTTCCAAGTTTACCATTCTATGGCATCAATATCATATTTATAACTAGTATTATTAAACAAATACCATAATCTACTAGCTTCACCATTAAAATTATAAATAAAAGTATCTACCTATTGAGATTCTGAACATCCCATGACCCCAGAGAATTGATTTTTCCTTTGGAACCCAGTGGTTTAAATGATCCACTAAATTAGGGCAGATTTTGCCTCATGAAATTATCATCTCTATAATGTTCCTTCATAGTAGATCAAGTTCCTATCTAGTATGGATAACACCCAAATTAATAGCTTAGGTCAACTCATCTATCACTGAAACAAACTATTCTATTCTGATTTCAACCATCTCGATATAATTATTTGGAAAGATACTTTTCTCTTAGTTTCTTTTGACCGAATATTACCAATTTACTCTATTGAAAACAATTCTAAATAGAAATTATTTAGAGGATGAAAATGGTAATCTTTAAATTCTATATCATTTTAATTAAACCCTAAGGTAAAATCTTTCAAGGAACGTTATTAATATTTAATTAACCTCTAATGTTATCTTAATATTCCTTTGATACAAACTATAAGGGCCAAGCCCTAAACAATACACATTATAGTGGTTTAAAACTATAATGTACATAATATGATCTTTTACTTTTAGATTTAATTAGAATTAGGAAAATATGATGTAAATTAAATTTCTACATTACATGTGGACACTTATACTCATTATCTATTTTTTCTATTACAAAAAAATAATGAAAACAAAAAATTACGTATTTTAGGAAAAAATCATCATGAAACTCTACATGAATAAATCCTTTCCCATAAAAATCCTTTAAAACATATATAGATTTGGTTTTACAACAAAAATATTAGTAAGGGATATAAGTGAAAGGAAATCGTTGTTCAAGTGAAAACATGAGAACTCATATAATAATGACATTTTTCTTCAAATTTCTTTTACAATATCAAAAAAAATCCTACATGAATAAAAAACATAAATTTTTATAATATATATTCATTAATACGAATTTTAACAAATTAATACTTATTCTGGTGACTTATATCTTCATATTCAATAACACATTTTGAAACCCTTTTAATTGTATTAACCATATGGCTGACTTACATAGTTTTATTTACCCAATTCATTAGAGATTATTTGGGAACACCCATAATTTAATATATTTTGGGCATACAAAGAACTATTTGGTGTAAGATCAAAATATGATGTAGATTTTCAATATACAAGAGGGGGGTGAATTTTATTTTTTAAAAATTATTTTGTAACCTTTAATGTGGGTATAAAACTTACATTTTTATCCTTAAGGAAAACTATATTTAACAATGTTAAAGAAGGTAAATTCACAAGACAACTTTGTTCTTCAAACATGCTAGGTTCCAGAATTATGATTCCAAAAATGAAACTAATGAAAAGTTTACAAGGAAAATATTCTACCTTAAAGTGTATAGAATCTAACTCATCAGAGTATACAAGCACAAGAAAGTATAAGATAAGTATACTTTCCTTATTAATCAAAAAGTGGCAGAAAATTAACTTCAAACATAACATGTAACTAGTATGAAATATTTTGACCCAAAGAGTAGGGTATTTAACAACCTTGGATAAAGGTCCATTGATTTATATCATCAAGAATGTCTGTCTTACCCACAAAAGGGTAAGTCCTCGATAGGAATATTATAATATGTCGTACTATCCTTGCATGCACTCAAGCTTCAAGGTAGTGGGAAACTCTATTTTCCCACCAAGCAAGTTCTAAAACTATAAGGTAGTCGACACCTCTGATATTCGATCCCTAGAAGCCATAGATTGTACAAAGAAACAATCAGAGTCGCACGATGCAATCTGAACAAGATGTTTAGTACACACTAATCATGAGAGTATCTCTCTCTAGAAATAACTTCAACAACATTTTGTCTCTAGAGTTATCAATGATCATCAGATGTGTGTTGGGCTCATTCAAATGAGCTCCTATTTATAGGAACTTAACCAACGGTCGGCTCCCTTCTTCAAAGGTTATATTTATCTTAGAATCTTGGAGGGACCTGTACTTGGGTAACTGAAACAACGATTAGTTTGAAACAGAATTTACGACATCGTTTCATAACTATAACAAGTGTAAGAAATATTCGGTTTCGTAAACAAATATATTTTTTAGAGTCTAAGGAAAATAAAAGATCATATTCTAACAAAATAATCATTCGGTGTCTAAAATACATGGATATTATGATTCATTATTCCAATGAATTCGGAACCTAAAATCCATAGAATTTGGATTTTGAATTTAGAATAATTCAGAGTCTGGATTATGAGGAATTCAGTGTCTGAATTCAGATGAATTTGTTGTATGGATTCAATGGTATTCGGAGTCTGAATTTAGAGAACTCAGAGTCTGAATTGCATAGAAATCATAGTTTGAATTTCATAGAATTCAGAGTCTGAATTTCATGGAAATTTGATTCTTAATTTCATAGAATTATAAGTATGAATTTCAGAGAATTCAGAGTTTGAATTTTAGAAAATTCAGAGTCTAAATTTCATAGAATACAAATTCTGAATTTCACAAAATTCAGTGTCTGAATTCAGATCCTAAAAATAGAATACTCTATATATAAGTATTTAGAATTCCGAGGTTTTAGATGTGAAACTGATTTTTACACTTTGGAATAAAATGAATTATATTAAGAAATACAGAAATATGAACAATGAAAAACAGGTAAGGATAAATTTTCTTTGGGGAAGGAAAAATTTCCTTATTAAGGAAAAACAAGGTAAAGAGAAAATTTAATTGAGGAAGGAAAATCTTCCTTATTAAAATAAATTTTTTTGGAAAAGAAATTTTCTTTAAGATAGAGTGTTTGTGATTTTCAAAACATGAAGGTATGGAAGTGTCATAAAGAATCCTTATTGACTAAACATTTGGGCCACCACATGTGAAGACGTAATGGTCTAACAAAAGGAAATATGTGCCACCCCATATTATGTTGTAACGATCTAACCACGTGCTATTTAGGCCACCCAATTTTATGTTGTAATATGTATTCCAGACATTATCCAGGACACCAATTGTTTCATGATAAAATAACATAAAATTAATAATAAATTTTTATGATTTAAATTTTTTACAATATAAAATTTCATAAACACTTTTAAACTCATGAGAAAATCAATTTTGGTTAAAAAAATAACATTTTCTTTTTAAAAATAAATTTAAAAATTGAGACACTACGCACATAAAAAATAAAAAATTTTATATGAAAAAAACCATTGTATTTTTTTAAATAAGAATCAAATAATTAATGATTCATTATTTTGGGAAAATAAACTAATTCCTTATAAATAATCATTTCAAATAAAAAATATTTATCTAAATTATGGAGGTTTATTTAAAAAATTTAGTGATGAAATAATTACCTTAAATGATGACATACCATTGATGTACTAATTATTCAATGAGTGAAAAAATCAAATTAATGATATTTAAAATATTTAAATAAATACAATTTTAGATAAATATTTTGAAAAATTAATTTTGTAGGTTAATTTTAAATTTTATGGATGTATAATTTTTTTTTAAAATTTTCCTTATTTTTTTATTTTTAAAATTCAATATAATTTATGGTTTCAAAATTGATATTAATGATATTTTAAATAAGTAATATTTTATTAAATGATGTAAAATTTCAAAATATTATTAAATTATATAAAAAGTTTTGTATAGGGTTAAAAAATAAATAAATGATTCATTTATGAGTATTTTTTAATGTAATATTAACTATATTAACCCTTAAAGCTTAATAATTCATGTTTTCACAATAATAGTTTAAGGGGTTAAATAGTGGTTACAACTAAACAATAAGGGTGATAATGAGACCTGAAATGTCCAAAAAAATTCCCTATCAGTGGATTTCTACCCATCCTCATCCTTTATTATAAATATATCACCTTGTAACATTTTTTAATTTGAAATTAATTTTTATTAATTTATTATTTTTAAAAATTCAAGTGTGTCTCTCTCCTCTCTTATAAAATGTCACCTCTTCTTCTCATATCGTCACACTTAAAACAAATTTTTATATGGAAAATACCAACCAAAATACCTTCAAAGGTTTCTTATTCACATTATTAATGTATTAGTTTAGTCTTAACACCCAAATTAGTGTTCTATAGGTGTCAAGAAACGATGGATTTCTAAAGAATATGTACCATTTTAAATTAAGTGTTTCTATTTTTTGTATTATTCCACATCCATAAAACCATACTAAATCAATATAAAATAATAAATACATTATCCTAGATGAAATAATATGTTCTTATGTTTTTTTACATACCAATATCCATCAAATTTGCATTAAATGGGAAAGGAATCCATCATCCATGTGTACGGTGGACTGCCGACTCACAAACCAGTGTAATATATTTTCCATCATTGTCCCTAAATAATGGTTATAATTATGTAATTAAATTTTATGTATGATATTAATTAAATATTTGTCACTATTAAATGTTAATATATAATTTATGTGGGTACCTTTCCATTCACTGATGAATGATAATGTTGTTATTGTGTACAAGGGAATTATCAACTCCCCAAAGTGATATGATTCATTTTTTATCACCACCACACATGGAAGAAATATATAAGTATATTTAAATTATTTATATGAGTTTATGGTCATAATTTATATATAAAATTATACTTACCTTCATTCATTAATGATCATTGAAAAATAGAAATGTTACTCATGTGTACATACGACATATTGTCTCAATGACTGTAATGTACTTCATTTTTCATATACATATTTAATGGATGGATTATAATGTAAAATTGATTTATAAAAATTATAATTATTTCATGATTATTATTATTGATATTATGGAATAATGATAACTTTGACTATATACATCATACCAAATCCATTTCATACTCAAGTACCAAATATCATTCAAAAGGCTCACGTGAACTAAAATAATTAAGTAATTATTTTATCATGGTAATAAGTTATATAAAATGAAAAATAAACATGAAAAAAAGTTATCAATAAAGTAAATAATTATCATAAATTTATTATTCAGGATGATAAAGAAAATACATTATAAATCGTACTTCAGGAAATGAGCTTTCATTAAAAAAATATTATTTTAAAGGTTCCTTTTACAAAATCCAAAAATTATGTTTTTTTAGATTATAAGTCATTAGTTTATTTTCCCAAAATAATAAATAATTAATGATTTGATTCTTATTTTAAAAAAAATAATGGTTTTTTTCATATAAAATTGTTTGTTTTTTATGTTCATAGTGTCTCTATTTTAAAATTTATTTTTAAAAAGAAAATGGTATTTTTTATAATGAAAATTGGTTTTTTTTTGAGTTAGTAGTGTTTATGAAATTCTATATGTTAAAAAAATTAAATCATAAAAATTTATTATTAATTTTATGTTATTTTATCATTAAACAGTCGGTGTCCTTGATAATGTCAGGAATACATGTTACAACATAAAATTGGGTGGCCTAGATAGCATCAGGTTAAATCGTTACAACATAACATGGGGTGGCACATATTTCTTTGGGTAAGTCCATTACATTGTCACATGTGGTGGCCCAAATGTTGAGTCAATAAGGTTTCTTTATGACTCTTCCATTCCTTCATGTTTTGAAAATCACAAACACTTTATCTTAAGTAAATTTTCTTTTCCCCTAAAAATTTATTTTAATAAAGAAGATTTTCCTTCCTCAAGGAAATTTTCTCCTTACCCAGATTTTCCTTAATAAGGAAAATTTTCCTTCCCAAAGGAAAATTTATCCTTACCTATTTTCCATTTTTCATATTTTTTATATCTAAATATGAATCATTTTATTCTAATGTGTAAAAATCAGTTTCACATCTAAAACCTCAGAATTTGAAATACTTATATATAGAGTATTCTATTTTTAGGATATGAATCCAGAATTTGAATTTTATGAAATTCAGAATTTGTATTCTATAAAATATAGACTTCTAATTTTCTGAAATTCAGTCTCTGGATTCTCTAAAATTCATACATCGAATTATCTGAAATTCAGAATCCATGTTCCATGAAATTTAGACTCTGAATTCTATGAAATTAAAACTATGAATTCAGACTCCAAATTCCATTGAATTCTGACACCGAATTCCTATGAATTCAGACTCTGAATTCCTCAGAATCCAGACTCTTAATTATTATTAATTCACAATCTGAATTATATGGAATTCAGGTTCTGAATTAATTTGAATAAATAATCCTAATATCCATGTATTTTAGACACCAACTGATTATTTAGTTAGACTCTAATATTTTATTTTCCTTAGACTCTGAAAAAATATATATGGTTAAGAAACTGAATTTTTCAAACACTTGTTATAGTTATGAAATGATTTCATACATTCTGTTTCAAACTAACCGTTGTTTAAGTTACCCATGTACAGGTCCCTCCAAGATTATAGGAAAAATATAATTGTTAATGAAGGGAGCCGACCATTGGAGAAGTGCCTATAAATAGGAGCTAATTTTAATGAGCCCAATACAAATCTGATAAACATTGATAACTCTAGAGACCACATGTTTTTGAAGTGATTTATAGAGAGATATACTCTCATTCTTAGTGTGTACTGAACATCTTGTTCAGATTGATTTGTGCGACTCTGATTATTTCATTGTACAATCTATGGATTATTGGGGATAGAAAGGTAGAGGTGCCGACTACCTTATAGTTTGAGAACTTCCTTGGTGAGGAAAATATAGGTACTGACTACCTTGAAGTTTGAGGGAATGCGAGGATAGTACGACATATTCTGATATTCTTATCGAGGGCTTACCCTGTTGTGGGTAAGACATACTTTCTTGAATGTATAAATCAAAGGACCTTTATCCAAGGTTGTTGGATACCCTACTCTTTGGGTCAAAATATTTCATACATGTTACTTGTTCTGTTTCAAGTTTATTTTATGCTACTTCTTGATTAATAAAGAATGAATAAAATAGTTATACTTTCCTTATTAATAAAAAAGTAGCTGAAAATAAACTAGAAACAGAACAAGTAAAAGTATGAAATATGTTTACCCAAAGAGTAGGGTATCCAACAACCTTGGATAAAGTTCCATTGATTTATTCGTTCAAGAATGTTTGTCTAACCCACACCAGGGTAATCCCTTGATAGGAATATCAAAATCTGTAGTACTATCCTCGCATTCCCTCAAACTTCAAGGTAGTCAGCACCTCTATATTCCTCACCAAGGAAGTTCTCAAACTATAAGGTAGTCTTCACCTCTTCCTTTCTATCCCAATAATCCATAGATTTTACAATGAAACAATCATAGTCTCATGAATAAATCTAAACAAGATGTTCAGTACGCACTAAGCAAGAGAGTATCTTTCTCTAGAAGTAACTTTTACAACATGTGGTCTCTAGAGTTATCAATGTTCATCAGATGTGTGTTGGGCTCATTCAAATGGGATCCTATTTATAGGCACTTCTCAAACTGTCAGATCCATTCTTCAATGGTTATATTTTTCTTAGAATCTCGGAGGGACCTGTACATGGGTAACTTAAACAAAAGTTAGTTTGAAACAAATTGTACGACATCGTTTCATAACTATAACAAGTGTAAGAAAAATTCGGTTTCTTAACCAAATATATTTTTTCAGAGTCTAAGGAAAATAAAAGATCAGAGTCTAACAAAATAATCATTCGGTGTCTAAAATATATGGATATTTGGATTAATTATTAAAATGAATTTGGAACCCGATTTCTATAGAATTCGGATTTTGAATTCAGAATAATTCTCAGTCCAGATTCTGATGAATTCAGAGTCTGAATTCAAATGAATTTGGTGTCTGAATTCAATTTAATTTAGAGTCTGAATTCGGAGAATTCAGAGTCTGAATTGCAAAGAATTCATAGTTTTAATTTTATAGAATTCAGAGTCTGAATTTCATAGAACTCGGATTCATAATTTCAGAGAATTCGATGTCTGAATTTCACAGAATTCAGAGTCTGAATTTCAGAAAATTCAGCGTCCAAATTTCATAGAATACAAATTCTGAATTTCAAAAAATTAAGGTTCTAAATTCGGATCCTAAAAACAGAATACTTTATATATAAGTATTTAGAATTATATGGTTTTATATGTGAAACTAATTTTTAACCATTGGAATAAAATGATTTATATTTTGAAATACAGAAATATTAACAATGAAAAACAGGTAAGGATAAATTTTCCTTGGGGAAGGAAAATTTTCCTTATTAAGGAAAAATTGTGTAAGGAAAAAATTTCCTTGAGGAAGGAAAATATTCTTTATTAAAATATATTTTAGGGGAAAATAAATTTTCCTTAAGATATAATGTTTGTGATTTTCAAAACATGAAGGAATGGAAGAGTCATAAGGAAACCTTATTGACTCAACATTTGGGCCACCACATGTGAAGATGTAATGGTCTTACCCAAGGAAATATGCACCACCCCATGTTATGTTGTAATGATCTAACCCAGTGCTATCTCGGAAACCCAATTTTATTTTGTAACATGTATTCCTAACATTATCAAGGACAAAATTTGTTTAATTATAAAATAACATAAAATTAAAATTAAATTTTTATGATTTCAATTTTTTACCATATAGAATTTCATAAACAGTTTTAAACTCAAAAAAATCAATTATGGTTATAAAAATACCATTTTCTTTTTAAAAATAAATTTTAAAATTGGGACACTATGCACATAAAAAAGAAACAATTTTATATGAAAAAACCATTAATGTTTTTAAAATAAGAATAAAATCATTAATGATTTATTATTTTGGGAAAATATACTAAAGCCTTATAATCTAAAAAACATTCTTTTTGAATTTTGTAATAGGAAACTTTAAAATAATATTTTTCAAAAGAAAGCCCATTTCGTAAAGTATGATTTATCATGTATTTCTTTTATCATCCTGAATAATAAATTTATGATAATTATTTACTATATTGATAACTTTTTTTCAAGTTTATTTTTCATTTTATATAACTTATTACTATGATAAAATAATTACTTATTTATTTTATTTCACGTGATCGTTTTTAATGATATTTGGTACTTTAGTCCGAAATGGATTTGGTATGATGTATATAGTAAAAGTTATCATTATTCCATAATTTCAATAATAATTATCATGAAATAATTATCATTTTTATAAATCAATTTTAATTTAAAATCCATCCATTAAATATCTATATGAAAAATGAAGTACATTATAATCATTGAGAAGATATGTCGTATATACACATGAGTAACATTTCTATTTTTCAATGATCATTATTGATTGAAGGTAAGTATAATTTGATATATAAATTATGACCATAAAATCATATAAATTATTTAAATATACTTATATATTTCATCCATTTATTATTGTGATGAATAATGAATCATATCGCTTTGTGGAGTTGATAATTCCCTTGTACACACGAACAACATTATCATTCATCAGTGAATGGAAATTTACCAGCATAAATTATATATTAACTTTTAATAGTGATAAATATTTAATTAATATCATATATAAAATTTAATTACATAATTATAACCATTATTTAAGGACAATGATGGAAAATAAATTATACTAGTTCGCGAGTCGGTAGTCCACCTTACACATAGATGATGAATTCTTTTCCCTTTTGATGAAAATGAGATGGATATTGGTAAGTAAAAAAACATAAGAACATATTATTTTATCTAGGATAATGTATTTATTATTTTATATTGGTTTAGTGTGGTTTGATGTATGTGGATGAATACAAAAAATAGAAACACTTAATTGAACACGATACATATTCTTTAGAAATCCTTCGTTTCTTAACACCTCTAGAACACTAATTTGGGTGTTAAGACTAAACTAATGCTTTAATAATGTGAATAAGAATCCTTTGAAGGTATTTTGGTTGGTATTTTCCAAATAAAAACTGGTTCTAAGTGTGATGACAGGAGAAGAAGAGGTGACATTTTATAAGAGAGGAGAGAGACACACTTGAATTTCTAAAAATAATAAATTAATAAAAATTAATTTCAAATTTAGAAAGGTTACAAGGTGATATATTTATAATAAACGATGAGGATGGGTAGAAATCCACTGATAAGGAATTTTTTTAGACATTTTAGGTCACATTATCACCCTTATCGTTTAGTATTAACTACTATTTAACCCCTTTAACTATTACCGTGAAAATGTGAATTATTAAGATTTAAGGGTTAATATAGTTACTATAAAATTCACAAATACCCATAAATGAATCATTTATTTAATTTTTAACCTTTTCCAAAACTTTTTATATAATTTAATAATATTTGGAAACTTTACATCATTTAATAAAATATTACTTATTTAAAATATCATTAATATCAATTTTGAAACCATTAATTACATTGAATTTTATAAATAAAAAAATAATACATCCATAAAATTTAAAATTACCCTATAAAATTATTTTTTCGAAATATTTATCTAAAATTTTATTTATTTAAATATTTTTAATATCATTTATATGATTTTTTTTACTCATTGAATAATTACAACATAAATGTTATGTCATCATTTAAGGTAATTTTTTAATCACTAAAATTTTTATATAAACAACAATAATTTAGATAAATATTTTTAATTTGAAATGAATATTTATAGTTGAAGTTATCTTCTAGATTACCCAATATTAAAAATGATATATCTATTAAAAATTTGATTATGATATCTTTGACTTTACGTCAAATAAAATTTTTTAAATACAATAAACTCAACCAAATGGATTTTACAAGATATAATTTAAATATTTGGATGATTATCATTGATTATAGACCATAAAATAATTTTTTTTTCAATTAATCGGGTCTTTTTCTGGTCCTTATAATCATATTTTTACCTATAATTACCTGATTTGCCTTTTACCATTGTAATAAAAATTAATAAAGATACTATTATTGTTGGAAAAAAAATAAAAGGGGAATATTTACTAAATTTTTAAATTATGATTACAAAGATTGGATTATTTTTTAAAATTTAAAATCACATAATATTTATAATTTAATTTAAAATTATGTAAAATGCGAAAAGAATAGTTTTTTTGAAAAAATGATCTTTTTAGACATGAAATGTATTTATAATGAATTCGAGTATAAAATACACTTAAAATACTTAATTGGATTATTTTAACTAATATTAAAAGTAAATAAAATTTTAAACAAATACAGAACATAATTTTAACTTGTAAATACTTGAAAAACATAATTTTTTTTAGTAAAAATAGGTATTTTTCACAATCCATTGAAAATTAAATATATCTAAAAAATTATCAAAATTTAACTATAAGAAAAATTTGATAATATAATTTCAAAACTGAAGTTAATTTTATTGAAAAAATATTATAAAATATACATAAATTAATTATAATATTTTAAAAAAATAATAAAAAATCAATTTTTAAGAGTATATGTTTTTTATGAATAAAATATCATTACTAAAGAATCTAATAATGATTTAAAAAGATTTAATTAATTCATTAGTAATGAGTATGAACATTATATATTTCATAATTTCATTAATAACATTCATTCATGCCAATTTAATGGAAAAGTTATAACTATCAAATTAAAATAATAATATTTTATTGTTCATTTAAGCTTGGTGTTTCATATATTTACGCTATCGAATATTGTATTTTATTTTAAAAACATACAATGTTACACTATTCATAGCCATAAATCCAATAGCTATGAAATAAATATCGTATTAAATATTTATATTTTAAAATTATATTACGCTTTATTTAAACTGGGTTTTACATGTAATATAATATATCAAAGTAATTAATTTAAGTTGGAAAACATATTTCATAAAATCTATGTGTGTTATATAAACCCTTTATTATGTTTCCATTTTTCATAGTCTATGAATATATGAAAATTATAAAATTTATAGATCATTTTCTTATATAGATAATTTTTAGGAAAATTAAAGACTTGTTGTAGATTATGTAGTTTTTTATAAAGAGGGAAATTTTCATTTGGTTTAAAAATACAAGTCATATTTTTAAATGCGTTTTCATATAACTCTAAAACTATTAAACTAAAACAAAATGGGAAAGATTTATAATTAATTTTTTTAATCCATTTAATTATATGGCCATGTATTTCACAATTCTATAATTGGTATTAGGGTAGGGTTTAGATTACTTTGGAGATTAGGATGATGTTGGTTGAGTATTAATTGGGAGTTACAAATTTCATAAATGGTTGATAATGTAAGGTTTATTATATTTTCAATGGTATAGATTACACATTAGGTTGGTTGAGGTAATATTATAAGGACTAGGATAATATAAATTTAGAGAAAAACCTCTAGGATAATTTTAAGGTATAAGTCAATGTATAAGTTAAAAGCACTAAACTTTGGAAAAGTATAGATTGTGTTGTTTTATTAGATATAAAATACATATTTGGATACTACAAGTTGCTGTAAGATCTAGCACATATGTTCCTTTGGGTAACAAAAAAAAGTTGTATATTAGGTATTCATTAAATCTTCACATAGTGCATGAAAATGGGGCCTAACCACACATTGGTTTGACACTCCTATTGGATATTCATTAGTCAATAAAATCTCCTTTACGAGCCATTTTGAAGGATTCCTTTCCTAATTAATTTTTGGTATTATATTAAGAAGTATAAGAGAACCTAACTTGAAGAAAAATAGAACAAACTGAATGTATTAGTCGATAAAATAAAGTTATAATTAGTGAATATATATTTGAAATGAGTTTTCATATTTATGTGATCATTTAAATATATTTTATTAATAACTATGTGGGGTTTTAGTATTTAATTAAAATAGGGTCATATAAATCAAACTGAGAATGGTATGTATCTAAAAACCCAAGTGTATTATAACCAAGTAAGGTAGAACAATTAAATGGTTTTTAATCTTGATATATACCTTATTTGATGGAAAATGTAATTTTTATACTCTTAACAAATGAAGTGTGGTAAACATCAGAATAGTAATTCATTCTTAGTAAACTTATTTATTTTTACTAGTGATTTATATTATTGATAATAGTATGGTATATTCTAAAAGTTATGATATCTATATGACACAACTATGTATTTTTATCACATATTTTTCATTTACTAATTTAGAAAAAAATATTAAATTCAATAAAAAACCATGAAAACTGTTTTTAGGACAAGGTTATATTTTTTGTATAACTAGAGGATACCACATTATTGAGGTGCGAACGACTATTAGTTTTAATATATTATTTATGTTGAGTGAATAAATGGTTGATCTATTTTTAGGAAATTATGTTAAAAAGAATTCATAGCCATAAAATTTATTATTTATTTAATGAAAAAAATCCATGATATTTAGTAAATTTTATCTAATATTTGGTATTATGATAAGTGTTTATTAGTTTATGACTTTATGAACTATAGATTAATACATTTATTGGTTAAATATAGAGTTAATATTTTTGGGGAATATATAATCTCATAGTGGTTTAATTTCATGGAGAAACAAATTGTTTTTATAGAGGCATGTTATGGATAATATATGATTATGCTACATACATAATGGGAAATATGATTATATGAATGGACACTCCGGTTTTTTGGGAAAATATATTACTTGATATTTCCAATAAGATTAATGTATATTTCATAATACAAGTTATATCCCGAATGATGATATTAAGAATAAACTCAACAATTTTCATTATTTAGGAATAATTAATGTAACGACCCAATTTTTTCCAATGGAAATTCTATTCTTATAAATATGTCATAAAATAACATGAAAACAAAACATAATGAACTACTAAGTTATAAGTGACCCTTAAACATAAGTTTGTCACTTCTATGTTTTGAATTTCAAAAATTCGACATACATGGTTGTGTTCAAGATGATTTTTGGTGTCTAATGTAACAAAAATAATTTTTGGTGAATAGTAATGTACCCTTGTGAATAGTAAAATAACCTTATGAATATTATTATGACCCTTATGAATAGTAAATCATCCAAAATAAGAGTAACCTTACCCATGAATAATTAAATAAAATTTAGAAATCTTAGAAAGTGATAATTTGACCTTAGTAAACATTTTTGTATTCTGTAAGTCATAAATAAATAATTATAATTAATTAATTATTTTTTAAAAAAATGTTTCCCTAAAATGTATTCATAAATTATTGCATAAATGTATTATAGTTTTTAGATAATTTTATAAGACCCTACGTAATTTTTGAAAGCACTATAAAATCAGTTTAAATTTTAAAAAACTGTTTTTTACTAAATTATAATTTTAATTAAATATTAAATTAATAATATTTAAAAAACTATTTTTTCAAAAATGGACTTCATTTTTGGATTCTAAACATCAAAAATTGGTTGGGGTAAATTTTTGGGATTTTTCTGAGATACTTGAATTTTTTATGAATAGTAGAATCCGATAATTTATAATAAATGCTAAATAATGGATTAATTGAGTCATCAATGATGCTCTTATGATGTAATCCCACTTTTTTCGGAATCACATGATACAATTACTATTCATGGTCATTCAAGACTCACTATTCCTTGTCTTAGGAGAAATTAATAAACTAATGAATTTTATATTAAGGAAACCCCTCTCCCCTCCACTATAAAAGCCACCCTTCAAACCCTCATTTCCTCACACCTCTCAAGCTCCAATCCATCTATAATCATTTCCCAAAAACCTTCCCTATCCCCTCCCTCTCGTCCAAGAGCTTCTTGTATCATCAAAACACAAATCTTATGCCCTTAAGGTGGTTCAGAAGAGAAGGATTCAAGAGGTAATTTCTCTCCCTCTTCTCCTTTAATTTCCTTTCAAGTTCAAGTTCATCTCTTGATCTCTCCCCACCTATATTCATCTAAATGGTATTGTACCTACAGTATTATACACATACTGTAATTTTATGATTCTAATGGGATATTATATCATCCAACCCCCTTTACCTCTTCCTTTTATTTTATTAAAGAGAACGTTCTTCGTGAGGTGTTAATTTATCACCTTAAAGAACGAAATGATTTCTTCATCCATTTCTACCTTCAAATCTGGTCATGAAACCATTTTTTTTACCAGAATATTTTATATATATTATTTCCTATTTAATTTTCTGGAAATAATCTATGGCCATATTACTAAGTGATATGTTAAAATAAGTTTGTTGTGATCGAAAAACCGCCCAAATTAACCCAAACAATCTTCATTTAATTCTTATCTAATGATTCATCCATATAGATATAATATAATTAATTATAAAGTCATTAAAACTCCTATAATCTCATTAATAACAAGTAATATCAGTTCTGGATTTCTACCCATGTTCTACTCGAACATCAATTTATGAATTCAAGTGAACCACCCAAGAAAAACCTTAAAAACGAACATCCCCGAACAATGTTTTTAAACTCTATATGTCATCCAAAAGAACATAAAATGACATAATGAAACCAGAATAAACCCTAATAATTTACACATGGTTATGGATTTCTAATTAAATAATTTAATGTCATTATATAGGACATTAAAGAGAAGGAATCATTCAGATACAAGGTAATGGGAAATTCTCGAACCCAACATTCAGCATTCGGGTTCTCCCTCTTTCACTCCATTTTTGATATGGTTACGCCTTAAGTATAATTTATTCACCATTATCTTAACTTTTCTATGATATACATGTTTTCTAATGAAATTTATGTAAAAAAATATTTTCCAAAAGATCTCTTCTTTTAAGAACTCAACATTTACCTCTCATTCATGGCTGATGGTTCTTGTATCAAGTATGTTGTTACGTATTTATTTAGGGAACCCAAATATAATGAATGTATTCTTATGAGATGAAACAAATTAAATTACATGGGTTAGTTATTTTAGTTTTTTATATGTTTTCTATGTGGAAATCATGATAATGATAATGTTATTATGTGACGGGTGTGCCCAGAATTATATAGCTCAATATGAATGTCTGAATGTGACGGGTGTGCCTAAAATTATACAGTGCTCCAATGAATTGGGTAAAGTGATGAATCTCATGATTAAATGTGAAATTTTTTGTTAAAAAGATTCTATATTGGTTCAAATGTTTTTGTGGTAGTTAACCACTAAGACATGATGTTTCATTTTTAGGCATTGCCACATTTCAAGTCATTTATTTATGCTCCTCTCATGTTCATGATATTTTGCCTATGTTATGGTTATTCTCACCCCATGATATATTGTTCTTATCTATCCTCTCACCAGGCTTCTATCTCACCCATTTTGATATATATCCTCATGTGGCGACATGTACTAAGGAGAGACAAAGTCCCAATAAGAATCTATAGAAGAAGAAATTAAATAAATGTTTATACTTCATGTTGTAATTGTTATGTATGGTCCTAGTTTTCCCAAGACACTAAACCATTGGATCCTATATGTGTAATGCAATTATGTTTTTTATCATTGAAATGATGTAATAGTAATGTAAGAAATAGCAGGGTCGCTACATTTGGTATCAGAGGTGGTACCCAGCCTTAAGTGCAGTGCACTTCATGGGTTGATATATTGGGCCCACAATGAGGATGTTGTTCTATAAGGAGGGGGGGGTGATTGTAACACCCCATAATGATAAAGGGTTAAATTACTAAATGATATAACTCATGTCAACAATGTTCACCTTTCTTTTAGGAATCCTGTCTGATTAGAACTCCATAGTTAAGCGTGCTTGGCCTCGAGTAGTGATCAGGATGGATGACCTTTTGGGAAGTTTCCCAGGGTGTGTGTGAGTGAGGAAAAAAGAAAACTTGAAAGGACATGTGTTGGCCTATGGAAAAAATCATATGTCAGATAACCCGTTCGGGCACGTGGGTGGGCCCCAGGGTGGGGACCACGTGTCTGTAGGGAAACTGGGGTACCTGGAGGGCCGGGACATGATCACCATGTTAAGGCGAGGTGTCTATGCTATCACCGGGACCCAGTTGTCACATTTGGTATCAGAGATAATTTTTAGTTAATTTTGGAATTTTGATTAGTGAACACTAGAGGAAACCTATAGCATGAGACTAAGTGAAAATATTAACATAAAAAAATTTACATTGGGATCCCATGTGTTATGTTTTTGGTATAAATTGTTTAAATGAATAAGTTATTCATGACTTGTCTACTTATGTTTTGATCTAACATTTTCTATTTTTGAAAATGGTGGGAACCAGGAGAAATCAGTCCAACAACTCATGAAAGGGCCAATACAGTGTTTCCCGAACGACATCCCCAATGATTTATGAGGTGGAGTTCAAAACATCATGATGATGCTTACCCAATTATCTCAAGTTATAAACAATAACCATAATAATGTGGAACTTCCACCTTCACCAAAGAGGGAACAACTAGCTATCGAATGTTTTATGTGGCAACGACAACTGACATTTAGTGTATCTTCTGATCCACTAGTTGAGGAACATTGGGTCAAATCCATGGAGAATATCTTTTCTGTGCTTCACTATTCTGAGAAGGCTAAGGTGACCCTAGCCGTTTATCTTCTAGATGGAGAAGCTGATCAATGGTGGGATTTGATTAATAACACCAAGCCAAGGGAGGAAATTTAAGAGTTGGAATGAGAAGACTTTAAGATAATGTTTCTTTCCAAGTATTTCCCAAGAACTCTTTTCAAAAAGATGGAGATAGAATTCATAGATCTCAAGAAAAAAGAAAGAGAATTTGTCACAACCTATGATGCGAATTTCACAAGGCTTTCAAGGTACGCTTCGGGTGTTGTTATCAACAATTATAGAAATATTGATAGATTATTTAGTGGATTAAAACCACACCTTTAAAAGGCTCATGCAATTTGAGACTTTGGGAGTTATGAATAAGTTTTTCAGTGTGCTCTCAAAGGGGAGATGATGTTTGAAGAATGGTCCCATGGCTATGGTGATAAGAAATGAAAAACGGAGTTTCAAGCTGGTGGATCTAATGAAAAAGGTGGGAAGAAAAATCAACGACCCACATACCAAAAATGTGGGAAGTGGAACCATGGGAACTGCCTCAAAGGGATGGGTAAATACTTCATGTGTGGGAAAGAAGGACACCATGCTCAAGAGTGTCGAAAAGACACAAAAAGGAAGGAGAATGTAGCTGATGAAAGGAGAGAACCCTTCATGGTTCAATGATACAATTGTAGGGAGCTAAGGGACTATGCAAACGAGTGCACTAAACCTCGATTTCTCGAGGGTAATCAGCATCAGCAGCCACCAAATCCAAAGGAACAAGGGAAGTCTTATGCCATCACTACTATGGTGGTGGAGAATTATAATGAAGTTGTACTAGGTAAACATCCTATTCACTCAAGAATAGAAAAAGTCTTATTTGATTCTGGTTCTACGCATTCCTTTATATCTTACAAGTTTGATATAACTATAGAATCGAAGCCCTGAAACCTTGATGTAGAGATAACTATACAAACACCAAGTGGTGAAATCATTTCAACCCAAGTGTTTGACTCTTCTCCTGTTGGCGTATGTGGGAATATTTTTCCGGAAAATCTCGTAATACTTACCTTGGTTGATTTTGACTCCTTAATGGGAATGGATTGGCTCTCATTATATAGAACAAATATCAACTGTCAGAAAAAGGAAATATCGTTTCATATTCCAAACCATCCCATTCTCCTCTACAAATGCACGGAAGATCATGAATCTCCTTTGAAAAATACTTCAATGGTGTGGGTGTTGATTCCCTATGAAAAAACATTCCTTGCCCAAATGGTTGAGTCAAAGGAAAGTTCCAACCTTGAAGAAATACCCATTGTGAGGGAATATAGTTATGTATTTCCTGAAGAGTTACTTGGAATTCCCCCGGATCGTGAGATAGAGTTGTCAACTGAACTCATACCTGGAGCTACTCCTATCTCTAAGTGTCCCTATAGGATGGATCCTATCGAATTAGAAGAATTAAAGAAGCAGCTGGAAGAGAATCTGGACAAAGGGTTCATATGTCCTAGTCCATCACCATGGGGTGCGCCAATGCTCTTTGTGAAGAAGAAGGATGGAATAATGCGGCTATGTATCGATTATCGAGAACTCAACAAGATCAACATAAATAACAAGTATCCTCTCCCTAGGATTGATGACTTGTTCGATTAGTTAAGAGAGGCTCAATACTTCTCAAAGGTGGATCTTCATTCTGGATATCATCAGGTAGTGGTGAAGAAGGAAGATATTCGGAAGACTGCCTTCCGAACAAGGTATGGGCACTATGAGTTTTTGGTGATGCCCTTTGGACTTACTAATTCCCCTAAAATCTTCATGGATCAGATGAATAGAGTCTTTAGACATTACCTTGAAAAATTTTCATTAGTGTTTATTGATAATATTCTCATCTACTCCAAGAGCAATGATAAACATGAAGAACATCCAAGACTTTTGTTGGAGACATTGAGAAAGGAGAATTTGTACGCCAAGTTCATCAAGTGTGACTTTTGGATGAATCAAGTCACGTTCTTGGGACATGTGATCACAAGTGAAGGAATTTATATGGATCCTTCAAAGACAAAGAGGATTGAGGAATGGCCTAGTCCCTCTAGTGTCACAGAAATCCGTAGTTTTCTTGGATTAGCTGGGTACTACCAACGTTTTGTGTGAAAAGTCTCACGATTGTCAAGCCTGCTAACTAAGATAACAAGTAAAGGAGTAAAGTTTGTCTGGAAGGAATAATGTGAGGGAAGTTTCAATGAGATAAAGAGAAGGCTGATCCCTGCACCTGTACTCACACTATCGAAAAGTGGAGGATGTTTGGTGATATACAATGATGCTTCAAAAAAGACATGGGTTGTGTACTCATGCAAAATGATAACGTGATAGTCTACGCCTGATGACAGTTGATGATCCATTAGCAGAACTACCCGACGCATGATATAGAGCTGGTAGCCGTGATATTTGCCTTGAAAATCTGGCGGCACTACCTTTATGGTGAGAAGTGTGACATATGCACCGACCAAAAGAGCCTAAAGTATATATTCACACAAAAGGATCTCAACATGCATAAAAAGAGATGGTTAGAGCTAATCATGGATTACGATTTCTCTATTCACTATCATCCTAGAAAGGTGAACAAGGTAGTTGATGCTCTAAGAAAAAAGAACCTGAAACTCTATCCATGTTGTGGATTGAGAAAGAACCAATCTTCTTGGATATTCAAAGAATGGATTTGGAAGTCATAAGGTTAGGGGATACGTCCTACCTTTCCCAAATGATTTCTCAGCCATCCATCGAGGAGAATAATAAGGAAGCACAAAGGGATGATGTCGATATACAAAAGAGGGTTAATGTAGTAAAATAAGTAAAGCTGTAAAAGTTCCATATCGATAATGATGGTGTGATTCTGTTCGGAACACAGCTTTTTGTGCCTTCATCACCCGGGATAAAGAAGAAACTATTGGAAAATGCACATAGCTCAACTTTCTCTATACATCCTGGGAGTACCAAGATGTACCGGGATCTTCAAGAACACTTCTGGTGGGATAACATGAAGTATGGGATTGCGGAATATATATATCGCCGTTCTTGGTATGTCAGCATGTTGAATCTGAGAGACAAAAGTCAAAAAGTATGATTCTTCCATAGCCTATACCCATGTGGAAATGGGAAAATGTTACTATGCACATTGTCACGGGTCTCCTGAAGATGTCAATGGGAAATAATGCGATATTGGTTATGGTTGACTGACTCACCAAGACTGCCCATTTTATTGCTATTAGGGGAGACCTCTCGCTTGAACAACTTACAAAGATATATGTGAAGGAAGTGGTGAGACTACACGATGTTTCACTCTCAATTGTCTATGACCATGATCCAAGGCTCACATCTAAAGTATGGTGGAGCCTTCAACATGCTTTGAGTACTGAATTAAATTTCAGCACGGCCTATCACCCCCAAACTGATGGCCTATTTGAATGGACTATTCAGACGCTTGAAGATATGCTAAGAGCCTGATCTCTTGAATTCAAAGGTGGTTGGTATCAGCATCTCCCATTGGTTGAGTTATCATACAATAATAGCTTCCACTCAAGTATTCAGATGGCTCTATATGAAGCTCTGTATGGAAAGATATGTAGAACACCAACCGGTTGGGATGAAGTTGGAGAAAGAAAGCTACTTGGACCCTTCCTTGTTCAAGAGATGACAGAGAAGTTTCAATTCCTCCAGAAACACATCAAATATGCTCAAAGTTAGAAAAAGAGATATACTAACAATCATTGAAGGAACATGGATTTCTACATTGGATATAAAGTATTTCTTCGAATATTTCCATGGAAGAGAGTCATGTGATTCTGGAAGAAAGGGAAGCTTAGCCCAAGGTATATTAGCCCCTTTGAGATCATTGATTGCATAAGAGTTGTAGCCTATCTTCTTACACATACACCGAATATGGATCAAGTTCATGATGTGTTTCATGTATCACTACTGATGAAGTACATACCAGACCCCTCACATGTACTAAACTCATAGGTGGTTCATCTTGAAGATGATCTCTACTCTGAGGAGAATCCATTAAAGATTTTGGATGAGAGAGATAAGGTTTTACGCAACAAGACAACCCATCTTGTCAATGTGTTGTGGAGGAACCATAAGTTTGAGGAAGAAACATGGGAACCAGAATAGGAAACGAAGGAGAAACACCCTCACCTGTTTGTGTAAAGAGAAATTTTGAGGGAGAAATTTCTTAAGGGGGGAAGAATGTAACGACCCAAAGTTTTTGAATGGATATTCCATTATTATAATTATGTAATAAAATAACATGAAAACACAAAATAATGAACTACTAAGTGATAAGTGTCCTTTAAACATAAGTTTTTTACTTTTATGTTTTGAATTTTGAAAATCAGAGTTACACGGTTGTGTTTAAGATCATTTTTGGAGTCTAATGAAACAAAAATAATATTCAGTGAATAGTAACATACCCTTGTGAATTGTAACATACCCTTATGAATATTATTATGACCCTTACGAATAGAAAATCATCTAACATACAATTAACCTTACCCTTGAATAATTAAATCAAATTTAGAATTCTTAGAAAGTAACAATTTGACCTTAGAAAACGTTTTTTTATTTTGTAAGTCATAAATAAATAATTATAATTAATTAATTAATTTAAAAGAAAAAAATTCCCTAATATATATTAATAAGTTATTTAATAAATGTCTTATAGTTTTTAGATAATTTTATAAGACCCTACATATTTTCTGAAAGCACTATAAAATCAGTTTTAATTTTTAAAAACTGTTTTTTCAGTAAATTATGATTTTAATTAAATATTAAATTAATAATATTTAGATAACTATTTTTTAAAAAATGGACTTTATTTTTGGATTCTACACGTAGAAAAATGTTTGGGGTAAATTTTGGATATTTTTCTGAGATACTTGAATTTTTGAAGAATAGTAGAATCGAATAATTTACAATAAATGGTAAATAATTGATTAATTGAGTCATCGATGATGCTCTGCTGATGTAAGCCCAATTTTCTCAAAATCACATGATATAATTACTATTATTGGACATTAAATAATCACTATTACTTGTCTTAGGGGAAATTAATAAAATAATGAATTTTATATTAAGGAAACCCCTCTCCCCTCCACTATAAAAGACACCCTTCACACCCTCATTTCCTCACACCTCTCAAGCTCCCATCCTTCAATAGACTCTGCCCAAACACCTTACATAGCCCCTACCCCACATCCAAGAGCTTTTGGTCTCATCAAATGTCCAATATTAGGCCCTTAAGGTGGTTCTCAAGAGAAGGATTGAAAAGGTAATTTCTCTCCCTCTTCTCCTTTAATTTCCTTTCTAGTTCAAGTTCATTTCTTGATATACACCCACATATCTTCATAATAATGGTATTTTAACTCCATTATTATAAATATAATGAAATTTTATGATTCTAATTTGATATTATATCATCCAACCCCTTTCCCTATTCCTTTTATTTTATTCAAGAGAATGTTTTTCGTGAGGTGTTAATTTATCACCTTCAAGAATGACATGATTTCTTCTTCCATTTCTACCTTAAGATCTTGTCATGAAATACTTTTTATTGTTGATACATAAAATTTTATATTTATTATGTCTTATTTAATGTTCTGGAAATAATCTATGGCCATATTACTAAGTGATATGTTAAAATAAGTTTGTTGTGATCGAAAAACCACCCAAATTAACCCAAACAATCTTCATTTAATTCTTATCTAATGATTCATCAATATAGATATAATATAATTCATTATAAAGTGATTAAAACTCCTGTAATATCATTAATAAAAAGTAATATCAGTTTTTGATTTCTACCCATGTTCTACTCGAACATCAATTTATGAATTCAGGTGAACCACCCAAGAAAACCCATAAAAACGAACATCTCTGAACAATGTTTTTAAACTCTATAAGTCATCCAATGGAACATAAAATGACATAATGAAACCATAATGAACCCTCTTAATTTAAAAATGGTTTTGTATTTATAATTAAAGAATATAATTTCATTATATAGGACATTAAAGAGAAGGAAGCATTCAGATATAATGTAAGGGGAAATTCCCGAACCCAACTTTCAGCTTTCGGGTTCTCCCTCTTTCACTTAATTTTTTATATGGTTACTCCATAAAGATAATTTATTCATAATTATATTAACATTTATGGGATATATATATTTTATAATTATGTTTATGTCAAACCAAATTTTTTCCAAAATAAATCTTCTATTAAGAACTCAACTTTTTTCCTCTCATTCATGGTTGATGGTTCTTGTATCAAGTATATTGTTCCCTCTTCCTTTTTGGAAACCAAAGATTATGAATGTATTCTTATGAGATGAAACCCATTATTTCCATGGGTTATTTATGGTCCTTTATTATATGTTTTCGATGTTTCAATCATGATAATGATAATGTTATGATGTGACAGGTGCGCCCGGAATTATATAGCACAATATAAATGTTTGAATGTGACGGGTGCGCCCAGAATTATAAAATTCTCTAATGCATTGGTTAAAGTGATGAATCCCATGAGTAAATGTGAAATTATGTGTGAACAAGTTTTTTTCTTGGTTCATATGTATGTGGGGTAGTTAACCACTAAGACATGATGTTTCATTTTTATCTATTGCCACATTTCATTTCTTTTATTTATGCTCCTCTCATGTTCATGATCTTTTGCCTATGTTATGATTATGATCACCCCATGATATATTGTTCTTATCTATCCTATTACTAGGATTATATCTCACCCCTTTTGATGTATATCCATATGATGATACATGTAATAAAGAGAGGACAAGTTCCAATAAGTAGCTAGAGAAGATGAAATTAAATAAATGTTTATTTTCGATGTTGTATTTGTTATGTATGGTCCTTGTTTTCCCAAGACACTAAACATTTGGATCCTCTATGTGTAATACTATTATGTTGTTTATATTTGAAATGATGTAATTGTAATGTCAGAAAAGGATGGGTCTCTATAATTAAAATTATGAGGAAATAATTTATTTAGGGTGGGGGTGATGTAACAACTTGAGATTTCACTGCACATTTTCCTTAAAAAAAGTGTCCAATGCCTTTCTCTACATGTGACATCAAACTAAAAAACAATATATATATATATTGTAAAAATTATATATGGCTCATAATATAAGAAATTTAATTATTATGAAAATATATGAGAGACCAAATTATTAAATATACTAATATAATAATATAATA
This sequence comes from Viscum album, assembly GCA_963277665.1. NCBI lineage: Eukaryota > Viridiplantae > Streptophyta > Magnoliopsida > Santalales > Viscaceae > Viscum > Viscum album. Next base: position 507,178,273 of record OY728131.1, on the reverse strand, counting down.
TATATATATATATATATAACAGTTATTTTATAAAAACGTACACAATTTATTATTGTATATAATAATATATCAACTTATGAACTATATTATTTATCAATTAAAAATAAGTATATTATTAAATGATGATGTTAATAAAATTTAATATTGATTGATTATTCCATCTTTGTTATAGTTTTATAGAAACTAAGAATAATAACAAACAACATTTTAAAAAGTTATTTTCCTATAAAAAAATGTTCGCTTTACTTTATAATTTAATTTAAAAGTTAAATTCATATATTTTAGAATTTTAATTTTACCAAATAAAATTCTTTTTCGGATTCCACATAACCATATTTTATTAGGATTTTAATTTTTTTTCCTAGAAATATTGACTTTATGGTTAATATAGCAATATACCATTTCCAAAAATATTATTCCTTTTATGACATTATCATTATATAATTATGAATTGAAAATTCATGAAAAAAATTTCTAAGACAACATATATATTTTATATGAGTATTTTTTATTTTATTAATGTTGGTATTAATTTACATTTTTATATTTGACTTTTTAGAACTGAAGTTATATTTTTTGAATTTTCTTTAATATATTATACATGTAGAAATTTTAAATAAATTTTTTTTTAGAAACTAAATAAAATAAAAAGGATTTTAATATTTGAGTAATTAGTTCAATATTATATAATAGGGTACAACTTTTTTCATGTATAAAGGATATTTGTCTTTGGTAAAAATGAGTTACTTCTATAAAAATAAAAAAGAGTTGAAAGGATTTACCAAGATGGAAAGTCCATAGAAATGTTTAAAAAAATGTTTGGGAATTGTTCTTTGAAGCCTTTTCCTACAAAATATCCATTATTTCTCATTTATGGATTAACTATTCTAGGGGGTGACTTCCCATTATTAATAAATATTCGTTATTTAAAAAATACAATCCTTTTTCATCTATAAAAGGGGAACTCCTATACTCACCATATATCTCACAAAAAACTACTTATTTTGGACCATCATATACTCAAAACACTCAAAAAATATATATAAACATGAATGAGGTTCTATTTTTCTCAAAATTCCATCCCTTAACAGTCTAATCCCCATTATATAGGATATAATTCAAGAAGTGAGGTATAAATTACTAAGAACCCCGTTATCTTTTTTTAAATGATTATGTTAAATTATTCTTCCTAAAATTCCATCACAACATTTTAAAATGATAACATCAGTTTCATTATTATAATTGTATTTAATTATAATTACATTACAATAACTAACCATCATCGCCTTTTCTATTAAAAAAACTAAACCACCACTTGTATGTTGTGTGGTCAATCACCTCCACAAAGCAAATGTTTAGTCTTAATTTTGAACCATAAATTTGTGGTACAAATAGGGGACTTAATATATATGTTTGATACTTATGAAATATTCTATATTCTGAAATGAAAAACCATATTAATCATTTTCCCCATTCTATGGGAAAAAACATCATCCATGTGTACTTGTGGACTACCACCTCCATGGAATGATTGATTTCCATTTTTTATTTACTAAACCCCTTTAATGACTTGTCCTGAGAATGTTTTTAATGGAAAAATATTATTTTTATGAAATTATTATATTACCATGGATTTATCCAATGGTATCGACCAATTAATTTTTTGGTTATGTTCCAAAAAAACCCATGAAAATAAGGCTAAGAGGATAAAGGATGTCTCAGGGGATTCTGAGGCAGTTTCTAGCCTGAAGCACTTGGGATGGGAAAAAATGGCTTAGCAACATGGTTTTTCTGAAACTGTACAACCTAGGGTGGATGAACATCCTTCACGATGTATGTTTTGGATAGTTGGAAAACACATAGTTTGTTCACGATGTGGAAAAATGTGTGAAATGAAAACATTTTCCATAATGAATTATTATGGTTCTGCATCCTTTTCCTCCACTCTATAGTGGGTTTATTCTTCATATAGGTTTTAATGGTTCTCCCTCCTCCTCCTATGGGGTTTATATGTTTCACCCTCAAATACATATATTTCCTTCACTCTTAGAAGCTACAGACTCCACTTTATATGATCTTTCATCCACAAACTTCTATTTTATGATTCCTGTATCATCTATTGCTCTATTCTCGTGCAGCATAATTTGTCCCTATTTTGGGGGTTCTATTAAATCTCTTACTTTATCCCATTTTAGTTTATATCCAGCCTTTTACAAGAATTTTTGAGTTATACAACTATGATGTATGGTGTCTACTCTTTTTCCTAGAGTTTTGTTACATTTTTGGCATCACCATTGTACTGATAGCGGGATCATTTTGATGAAGTTTTCTTATCTCATTTTAAATTGATTGGGATGGTTTATCATGCCCATAATGAATTTTTCTTATGGATAAATGCAACCTTTGGTGTTCTCTTTTCTTCTGGACACCCCTTTGGATGTACCATCCCAAACTGACTAAAATTTATCATTCTATTGATTTTATTTAATTATGTATTAATGTTCTAAACATTCTAAATGAATTAAATGTGATAAATGAACCACGAGACCTATCCTCTTTTATATTCCTATGATTAATAATATTTTAATGACCCATGTGTAAGTCCATATGCCTTGGGAATAGTTAAAGTTTCAATTATAATATCACATGCCATACATTTAATTCCTTATGAAATTATTAAACTTCTGGCCTTATATTATATGTCCTTCAATTCATTTATGTTTTATAGGTTATTTATCAATATATATTTCACATTATAATATTATTTCTTTGTGCCATGGGTAATGGTTTGAATTTATTTTTATACATGGATCGGGAGTTATGTGATTTTTGGGCAATATTGATAGCTTGGGCTCTTAAGATGTCATTGATGATATGTGATTAAAGGAATGACTATGTCATGTGATTATTTCATATTTCCCAGTGATATTCTTTAGATCCTTGAGTTACTTTTGTGCTAAATTCCTTATGCAATGTTGATTTCTTGGATTTAATTACTTAATAGCTTGAATAGTATCTGGATCATGATGATTATTTGATTTCAGGAAATATATATAAGCCTTTCCTTGTGATGTATAATGTATTCATTTCATGTGATGTGCTTTGGCTACCTGATCACATGATATGGTCTAGGAGAGAATGTGGGTTTCATATTAAGGACTCAAGGGTAGAATCACCATGTTTTTTTGGGTTACAATATTATGCACTATGGGAGATTCTTTTTTATTCCTAGATAGGGATTCGGGGGTGGGTTATTATACTCTAGAGTGATACTAGTTCCCTAGAGGAGAAACCATGGATATACTCATTGGAAATATGGCTACACCATGTCTTGGGTGATACTCAGTCCACTATGTGAGATAACTAGTACAGAATCATAGTTTACAATTTCTCGAGTTATAATAAGATGTCGTAAGGGTCATTTAAGAAGGGACAAGTTGTATTGGATTATCAGTTATACCTATTGCGATACATGGGATTCTTTTTATATCAACTTGTATGGGCACGGGACTCCACACTAGATTTGATGGAATGAAGGAAATGTCATGATAGATTTCATTGGTTGTTTTATCATTCTATATATTCTACTTATTCTTTATATTAGAGGATGCACTTATGATATTTATACCATTCTTATTATCATACATATGTGATGACATGTGAAGTAGACCCTAAGCCTAAGAAAAATCTTCGGGGTATACCTACATGGATATAATATTGTCTATTGGTACTTGTATATATGTGTATATATATATATTCTGCTTTCACAAGTACCTTTATCTAGACTTCAACATAGGTCGGGGTAGGTGGAATAGGATGGGTGGACTTTTTGAAACTATAACCATGCTTACATGTTTTATTTATTTATTACTCTGTACTTATTATATATGTAATACTATCACTTATATACAGCATGAAATATAAAGGTCTAGACACCATGGGTGTAATCCTACTGAAATTTATATCTCACACCCTTATCGGGACCCATTTGGTACCGAAGTAAACTTTTATGATCCCAGGTATGGATAAAGGGAATTGTGGTACTTATGATGCTTGATTTATTTTCAATTTAGGATGGTGTTTTTAGGTTAGTGTACTGAGCCTATGCTCAAGAATATGTGTAATTGTTTTTTTATATTTTTAGTTTTTTTTAACATGATGTATATTCTTGCACCCATCTTCCCCTTCAATCTCATTTTTGTATAGACTCACGAAATTTCAAGATTATTTTTACATCTATTATTAATTATCTACTTCAGATAGCCATTATCTTATACCGTACTATTAATTATTTACTTCCACTTCTGTCCATTATTTTTTATTATTTTTATATTTAATATATATTTCCTATAACTATGAAGATATGATATATGAGGGAATAGTCTACCCATAGAAAAACCCTTGTCCATCACTGTTAATCGGCAACCTCTGGTGTTCTGAGAGATGCACATGAGGTCATGTGGTCAACCAGGCATAGGGAATGATTTAGTGGAACCTGGTTCCTATAAACTATAATGTGGAATTAAAGGGTTCCTTTATCATTTTTCTTATTATTTGTATTAGATATTAGATCAGGATATAGGGATTTTGACTTTACCCTGTGCATGGATGTAGCTAACCCATTTACAGGGGACACCCAAATTACCTAGGATGGGAATTGAAGTTATTTACTATACTATTTACTATTGATATGACTTCACCTTTGGGTTACCCACTTATTTTGTGCTACTAATGATATTGGTATGATTGTAATTATTATTTCTGTTACTTCGGCCAAATGAGATGATGGTGTTACATTACATGCATTATACTAGGCACCATAGGGATTAAAATATAATGCATTATTCTATGACTTTTCTATATTCAATGTGAATTTCATATTCACATGTGATTACATAAATTCCTAGTTTTTATATCTGAATGTTTGTGACTGTTATAAATATACAATTCTTCCAATTTATGAAGAAGTATATTGATATAAACCGGGTTAAGTGGATACCCGGTTTAAATTTATAAGGTGAATGGTCCCTTATAAATTGGAATGATGATCCACCAATTTCAATATATTTAAAAGAAATTAAATGTAATGAATGACTCACAATGAATTTACCACCATATATGGAGAAAATGAGACATCAAGTTGAACTTTACATGGGAAATGACTTGTACGACGTGTGTCATATGGTTCTTATGAGGTATCTTCATTATTATCTAGACAGGGATCTTGGAGTAGGATGTTAGTGTGTTATTATTAGAATCAATCCATGTACCTTTCCTATTTTTCCATTTCCAATCGACTATGTCATATATCTGGGAGGATTTGTTCATACACTTCCTTACTAATTTCTTATGTTCTTTCCCTATCAGTTATAAGAATCTTGTCAAAGGATCATTCTTGAAAATTATAAAGACATGCCACCATGAAATCATTGTGATGTATAAAACTAGAGTGGTGATAAACACACTCTGGTGGTGGTAGGACCTGAGCCACCCATTATACCTCATTTATTGCATCCTAAGTACCCTCCTATGGACCATCCACTAGGTTTTTATGATTAGTTAAGGGATAGTTTTCTTAGGTTCATGTAGAAAGTTTAGGGTTCTCATAGGCCAACCCCAACTATGGTAGAGCCTACACAAGACTTTAATCTGAAGCATCCTCCCACCTTTTTGGGGGATGGCGGTTGTCTCACTATAGATTCATGGATAGAAGCTATGAAAACCATCTTCATCTCTCTTGAGACACATCTAAAGAAGAGGTTCAAGCTTGATACCTACAAGATTTATGAATCCACCATGCATTTGTGGGATTCCATATCTCAATCCATGCATTACCAAGAAATGGTTTGGTTAGAATATAATATGTATTTCTACGATCACATATTTTTGGTGAATTTTAGAGTGGATCGATCCAGGGTGTTCATGTATCTTCGACAGGTCTCTATGACTATGCTCAATTATTGTTATCATTTCACCAACCATGATCATTTTTAGTTATCTCTACCTGGTGACGGGTTTGACAACTACAAGGGTCTTTGAGTAAGAGATTGGGTATGTTATCTAATCACAGTTGAATGTATTTTGGTTGACTACCATTATAGATATAGTGAACAAGACCTTTATTATAGAGAAAAATCACATAGAAGATGGTCATGTTATCCATGAAAGATCTATTATGCTTATCGATGATAGTTCATTATGTAGTAGGAAGTTACAGTAAGAGGGTTCACATGGGGGTGGTTGCAACCAGGTTAAGCATACTGAAATTTCTAAAGTATATCCCAAGTGTGGTAGGATATGTCATAAAAAGAATTAGTGCACATATAACCCAATGGAATGCCGACCTTGCGAAAGGATGGATCATATTAAAAACCTTTTCTATTATTATCCTCCATCATGATGTGGAATGGGATACATACCAACACCTCTATCAGTTACATGATCTATGAAACCATTTCATGTTGTAAGTTAATCTTCTATTGGATGACTAGAATGAGGTAATGGTAGTTGTGGCTGAGGAATTTGAGGAACAAATATTAAGAGACAATAGAGTGGATCTACTTAGACTATTAAGGTAGAATATCAGGGTCATGGTTCAATCTATATGTATATAATGATTCCAGTTCCAGAGGATCAGTGTCCATGGCCATCTACAGTTAGTTGTATTATTATGGTAACCTATGATTTATTTTCTATCTTTTTCGATAATGTTGAAACACATTTGTTTATATCTACTAAGGTTGTTAAGAGTTTGGGTCTTGAAATTGAGAACATATATGGATTTATGTCTCTCGACACTCTATTATGGGTCAAAATATAGGGAAAATGCCAATTCCAGGAGTGACCCATTTAGATAGATGGGTACCATTTCTTCTATAATTTCCTAGTCCTCAAGATGACCGACTTAGACATCATTCACAGTCTTGACTAGCTAATGATTTATCATTCCAAGATAGATTGTTATCACTAGTGGGTTTCCTTCACATAACTCTATGTAAGAACATATATACATAAGGTAGAATGGGATATCCAAACAGATCGAGGTGGAACCAAGTAAACTAGGATTGGAAGAGTGAAAAATCATTAAGAAGGTCTCTTTATGAGTGATATGGGAATGTAGTTAGTATAATTTCTTCCTTTTTTTATTATTTCTGGGACATCATCCCCAATGATTTGTCCATCTTAGATCTAGGGGTAGAGGTTGAGTTCACCATCAAGAAAGAACCAAGAGAGAGCCAGTTTCCCTTCCTCCTTATAGGATGACACTTATAGTGCTCTGAAAACTAAAACATTTGTTTGAATATATTGAGGCTAATGGTTTTATTTGACCCAACATGTATCCATGGGGTTCACCCATCCATTTCTCCTAGAAGGAGCATGGTCCCCTAAGATTGTTTGTGGATTATAGGCAGTTGAAACAGTTCACGGTGACGTATCATTATCCATGAACTCATATAGATGAACTACTAGACCATCTATGACGAGTGACTATTTTCTCTAAGATTGATTTTAGGCCATTCTATCATTAATTTCATGTGAGACAATTAGACATACCACATACAATGTTGCAGATAAAGTACAACTTGTACGTGTATTTGGTTATGTCTTTTAGTCTAATGAATGAAATGAAAATTATTATGGATTTGATGAATTGGGTTTTACACTCATATATTGAATATTTCATGGTAGTATTCATAGAATAAATATTAGTGTATTCATGCTATAGAAGTGATAATGTCAATCAACTTGAGATCATGTTGAGTATAATGAGATAGAACCAACCATATGAAAAGCTTAGTAAATTTCACTTTTGGATCAGTAAGGATCACTTATTGGGTCATATAATATCATAAGAAAGAGTATATTTTATCCCGAAGAAGGTGATATCCATGTTTTCCTAAGAGTATCCTAGAAATTGTTTGACACACGCAGTTTCTTAGGGTTTTTGGATCTTACAAGAAATTCATTCTGGACTTCTTCCTCTTAGAAGAACCTATTATGACCCTGAATAAGAAGATTATGTTGTTCCTATGGTTTGAAGAATTTGTGAAATCCGTTCAATAGTTAAAATAAAGAATCATGTTAGATTCAATTCTGATTCTTTTTAATTTGGGAAAAGGTTATACTGTCTTCTATGATGCTTCAATAATCACAATGGATTCAATTATGATATATGTTGATCAAATCATGGAATATGGATCTTGTTCACTAAGGTCACATGAGATAAAATATCCTACAAATTACCTCGAGCTATAATCCATGGTTCATGCTTCGTTCTAATAGAGTAAATATCTAATTTTTGTGAGATTCATTGTTTACATGGATTATAAAACTATAACAATATATCTCCACTCAGTAGGGAATGAATATTAGGCAGTGTAGGTGGGTGGAATACCTAAAATAATTCAACTTTGACCTTTATAATACATTTGTAAATGGTAATTCCATATATAATTCATTGAGATTAAAAATGTAGACACAATCCATTTAGGAAGACAACAATGAGTGGCATATAATGGATTTGTTTTCTGAGTTTCATATTATGGTTTTAGATTAATAAGGGAAACTTGTCTTAGTAGCATTAGAATTTATGTATTATCTTCTCAAGTGAGTCTAAATTTATACTCCTTCTAACATAGAGGAACTCGTCTTGAGGGAAAGAATCACAGGAGAGAATCCACCTCCGTGTCAGGATGTTGATGGTAGTGAGACCCTGCTCTACTGTGGCCATGTATGGGTGCTTTCTGATATATAGGATGAACTCATCAAGGAATATCTTGGGTCCATTTAGGATGTTCATCCTATGCTAAAATAATATACCTTTACATGCGTCATCAGTACTAGTAGCTAGGTATGAAGAGGCCCATAATAGGATTTATCACTTTGTGGTCCACCTATTTGCAGGTGAAGGTAGATCACTAGAAACGCAATGGACTTACATATCCTCGTTCCATTAATTAGTGGAAAATTAATGACACCACCATGGATTTTGTTATAATATTTATGATATATCCTCAAGTAAGTGATGTAATATGGGTGATCTCCAATAGTTTGAAAAATTTCATACACTTCCGGACGATCTGAGAGTCATTCTATATTGATGTGTTTGGAAGGATTTACATCTAGGAGATATTGAGGCTTCATGGAATAACTCATTCTATAGTTTTAGATAAAGACACCCAGTTCACATCATAATTTTGGAAAGGGTTGCAGAAGGCACTAGGTTTAGAGTTGCTCTTGAGTACTATATATCACCCTCAGACCGATGGGAAGTCTGAGAAGATGATTCAGGTTCTCGTGGATATGTTTTAGGCCTGTATTCTTGATTTTCTAGGTTCTTTGGGAAATCATATCCCTCTAGTCATGTTTTAATCCAATAGAACCTTTAAAGAAACTATTCAGATGGTATACTATGTCGTTCACCCCTATGATGGCTTTAGGAAGGTGTTTCTGCCCTACTGGGACCTTATCATGTTCAGGAGGCTTTAGAGAAAGTGCATCTAATTTAGAAGTTCATGGAGAAATATCAATTTAGACATAAGTCTTATATATATTGTTAGTGTAGACACCTAGAGTTTGAGGTGGTACATTGGGTCTTTCTGTGTGTTTCGATAAGGTTTGGTCATAAATGAATCAGGAGATAGAGAAAATAATCACTGACATATGTAGGCCCAATTAAGATAGTGGAGAGAGTTGGGAAGGTATCATATTTTTTTGTTACCATAGAGGTAACATGCCATGAATGACATACTATATGTATCATGGCTTTAATATTATGATCCAGACCCAAATAATTCATTTCACACCGACGATATCGAGCTTTAGGAAGATGCGTCCGTTGGGGAGCATCAGATTTGTATCATCGATTGTGGAACAAAGGTTCTCTGAGGTTGGAAAGTTCCTTTATCATAGGTGCTATGGTAGAACAAACAATTTTAGGATGAGATCGGGGAGTGGGAGACAGATGTACATGATCAGTGGTCAGATTTATTATTATAAGATGTTTTACCACCCTTAGAAGGGAAACATAGGGACAAGTTGTCTTAAAAAGGAGAGTTTGTAACATAACAACATTATCCAAATGTATAAACCCATTAATATTTGGGTATATTCCCTAAAACAACCCTTGAAAAGAATAGTTGGAGGTTAAAGAAGAACATTTGGTTGTTTGGGGCTCATCTAACACCCGAAGGACAAAAAATGGGGAAAATAGGGTGGGTCACATGGTTTGTCTGAAACCATGCGACCCAAGGCAGATGACCATATTCCATATTTCCGGTTTTGGAAAGTGTGGAAACACATGGTTTTGGAACATTATTTCTTAATATTTTCCTTTCCTTGTAGGGTTCCCCTTAAAGTAGAACCATGTGCACAGTTGTTGCATGGTTTTTCCAAACTGTGATGCCAAACATTGAGCAGTGTATAAAATCAGTGAAATGACATCTTTTCACTTAATAAATTTTTAATATTCTCCATCATTTTCATGAACCCTATAGAATGTTTCTTCATCCACTGGTCATGCATAGTTCTCCACTCTTCCTCCCATGGGGTTTTGATGTGGCATATGCAAATATCGTCTATTTTCTTTTCCATAAAATGATATAGACTCATTTAGGTAAGATCTGTCATTTTAACACTTCTATTTCATGATTCCTTTATCATCCATTTCATTAATAACATGCAACAAAAATTTTATCAATTTTGGGGGTTTTATTAAATCTATTGATTTGTCTAGTTTTAGGTTGAATGAAGCCTTGTTACCATATGATTGGAGTAGTACTAATAAGAGGTAGGGTGTCTTATATTTTTCATACCATTTTATCATATATTTTTCATCACAAAATTGTTACTCTATACAAAACATTTCGACTAATCTTTGTTATCACATATTAAATTGACTAGGATAGTTTCCTATGGCTACAGAGACCTTTACTTAGGAGAAAACCCAACCATGGGTGTTTGATTTTCATTTGGACACCCCTTTAGTTGTTCCATCCCAAATGTCCAAAAATGAATCATTGATTAGGTTGTATTTAACCTTGGATAAATTTTCTAAAATTTCTAATTGAGTTAAATGTGAGGAATAAACCATGATTCTAATCCTTTATCCCATGCCTATGATTAATTATAATTGAATGGACCATGTGTAGTTCCATAATCCATATGAATACTTGAACTTACCCTTTTATTATCACATGCCTTACATCTAATTCATTATGAAATTATTAAACTATTTTCCCTATTTTATATTCACTTACTTACATTTAGGTGTTTTATTTTCCTTATAAATTTATGTCACATTCTATGCTTATTGATTTTTGCGTTAGATAATGATCTGAATTGATTATTATACTTGGATTTGAAGGGATGCGATGTTTTCCCAAGATTGATATCTTAGACTCTTAATATGTCATCTACGACATGTGATTTAAGGCATGATTGTGCAATATGATTCTTTTTTATTGCCTACTGATATTTCATAGAGCCTTGGGATAATTTTTTTTCTAAATTATTCATTCCATGTTGATGGTTTAGATTGTAATACTTGATAGCTTGAATAACTTGTTGCTCGTGATTCTTATTTGATACCATGAATTATATATACGCCTTGTATTCTGATATATGATGCATAAATTTCTTGTGATATTCTTTGGATAATTTATCACTTGATACAGGTTGGGACATAATTTTGTTTCCATTTTATGGAATCATGGATGGATTGATTGAAATGCATTGACTGATTGAATTTTTTCTTTTGTTGTAATATAATTGCTAATTCTTATTTATATTACATAATTCACTTGAAACTTTTCTATGTGGATTATTATAATACTTATGTGATGACATGTGATGTATACCCTAATATTATGAACAAACATTGTGGTGTATATAGTTCAATGACTTGTTCTATATTGTCCCTTGTATATATATATTAACCTTTCCTATGTACCTCTATTAAGACTTTTTTATTGGCCGAAGCGGGTGTTATGGGATAGGTGTTCCCCTCAGAACCTATACAAAAGAATACATTTTTTTATTTATTTTTTTCTCTAAAATTATTATATATTTCCCAATATCTTTTATTTATAGAATAAAAGTTAATGGTCTAGAGACCTTAGGTGTTAGCCTACTGATATTTATATCTAGCACCATGCTCAGACACCATTTGGTACCAGAGTAGACTTTTTGATCACATGCATGGATAAAAGGTAGTGTTACACTTCCTATTTTTGATTGATTTTCTGTTTAATATGATGCTCTTGGGGTAGAGGAATTATACTCTTCTAGAGATAATGGGTAGTATTTTTTGTATTTTTTTAGTTTATGATAGCATACAGTATATGATTGAACCCCTATTCCTATGAAATCCCATTTTTTATAGAATCATGACATGCCAAGAATATTATTGCATCTATTATTGATAGTTTCATCCACCATCTATTTTCTTATAATATTCTACTTATTATATTCTTCCACTACCATCCATTATTTCATATGCTTCCTCTATTTAATATATATTTCATAACATTGTGCATAATGGAACATTGAAGGAATTGCCCCTCCACCGACACACCCTAGTCCCTCATTGCACGTCAGAAGCCTCTAGTGTTTCATGAGATGTGATTGAGTTCATGTAGAAAACGAGGCTCAGGGAACTATTTAGTGGAACCCAGGTCCCAGACAAAATATTTATAATGGGTTTTAAAGTAAAATTGGACATCCTATTAACAATATGATAAACGAACAATCTTGGTAAATTCAATTATCCAAAAGAGCATTCTATGAGATAAAATGGTTTCTTAATACTATAAAATAACAACATATAGGTCATATTATTCCAATTATTATTTAATCTTTGATTATATCACACAAATAAAAACTAAATAATTTATTTATGTTTCTTGAATAATGATATTACTTGTAAATCACTTCATAATCATCCATTAATTATGAAATGTTTCTATTTGGGTTATTTTAACCACCAATTAGAAGAAAACATAAATTTATATCAATTAGGACTATGTAAATTTAATTTATATTAATATATTATATAAATAATAAAATAATTATTTTATCATCATTCATGAATTATAATATAAAAAATTAAACTCATTATTTATGAAAATACCCTTCATTTTCTATGAATCCACGAAACATGATCATCGAGAAATTAATATCTAATTTTCATAAAAAAAACATCACAAGATAAAAGTTTAAAATAATAAATAATTTTATAAACTAAATTCCAAAACCATGTATGAACATTGAATGATTAATTTTTGGAGAATAATTAATAACAACATGGATATTATAATACAACTTCAAAACAACCAAGATTACTCACACTTGATATAAAAAATAAATAAAAACAAACTAATATGAATATAGTGAACAGATATAAATTAATTTTAAAAAAATGTTACTGAATATAAAACATTATTAAATGGGTGACTATGAAAATTATGTTTTTTATATAGGTGGTTTGAGATCATTTTGACTAAGTAGTAATTTTTTAAGGGTTTTCTTTTTCTTAATTCGGATTCTTTAAGACATATTACATGTTATGAATCATGTTTCACCTGTATGTTATTCCATTGATTTACTATACCATGAACTTTATATAAAATTTTTTGCTTTTAATTCTTGGTATATACTAATACAAACAATTTACTTTTCTTCAAATTCCATCTGACTCAACTCTTACCCCAATCATAATAATTTTTGTCACTCAATTTTTATTCATTGAGTTACGATAATTTTTTGAAAATTATTTCAAATTAGTTGGGTAAATTGTATCAAATATTTTATTATGTTTTATTATATCATTTTTTATTTGGATTTAAATTCCCATCACATAAATCATTGTCAAAAGTTTCTTACCATATAGAATTTTTTTCCCATAAGGAATATTGAATGATCCAATATATTTTCATTGAGTTATAAAATATTATCTTAAAAATTTATCTTCCATGATTTAGTTCTCCAAATATAATATTACATTATATTATATTTTATAATCCAATTTGGAAAAATGAGGTTTTATTTTAGTGGAATTTTTATTACACTTTTTATAATGTTGGATTTCAGAAATATAGTTTAAATGTATTAAAAAGGTTCCTTTCAAAATAAAATGTTTTATATTTCGATTAAAATTTTCCATAGACAAATTGATATCATTTTAAAGGATTAATTTTAATGGTTCTTTTTAACTATAAAAGTATTAAAAATCTTTCACATAATATTTTCAAAAGTTAATTTTGAATTTGACATGAATGTTTTCATTTTACATAAATGTAATTTTTTTTAAAACTATAATAAGTTTTCATCTCAATATTTCTTTAGATATTAAAATTAATTTACACACATTTTACTTATGATACATGATTAATTATATAATAAATAATATATATTAATAATTTTTTTGGATTGGAATGGTGGTATTAAACATTTCTATTCGTGATCCATTATTATTTGACAATGTTTAATGTTTATTTTTCTAAGTTGTTTTTATTCTATGTCAACATCCTTCAATATTTTATAGATTACATTGGGGATATTATATTCTATAACTATCCCCCTTTCTTATTTGGATAGATTATGAAATGTAAATTTATATTATGGGAATGATCCATCACTACCTTTGTGTTGCCTAATCACCTTAGGTTTATAATCATAGATATTCTTCCAATTTCATTTCTCTATAAAAACCTAATATTTTATTCTATTGAAAGAAGGGTGTTTACCAAGATTTAATTAATTGATTAATTGGGGAAATTAAAATTTTAGTCATACACCCTTTTATATATATGATGTGAATACCATATTCATCATTATTTTTATTTAATGGTAATCACAAATAATTTTACTAAATATCATTGGATACCCATTTATTTATCATTGGTTTTTCATTTAATTATTATTGATGATTTATTTTTCTGATTCAATTTTAAAATTATACAAAAAACATTTTACTTTTATTGGTTCTATATTATTTGAAAAAGTAATTATTTCCATTTCAATGTTTTTTAAACCCATATTATTTCTATGGGTTGTTTATGATGTGATAAATAAATGATTTTAATGTGGCACACAAAAATATGGATGAATAATGAGTAGGGTCCTACATCACCCCAAGACATTGGATAAAGATTTATACCTTATGAGAAAATTATTAATTGTTAAATTTTTATTTTCTTGTAATCATGATCACATATGGTGTGTATCATAAAGTTAATGTTATCAATGATAATTTTTTGTACAATATTTGAATTATGTCTCCTAGTTTTATGCTTATTCAAATAAAAATGTTATACTCCTACATATTATTCATATTTATTATATATTTTTATTCATGTATTATTTAATGTAATGATTTATTACATAATTTCTAATATATTATTTATTTGGTATAAGTTTCTTATATATCCCTATTATAGCTATATACAAATTTTATACTCACTTATGATATTTTATTATTATTAGTTATGTTTACCCTTACTGAGCATTTGAACCCACAACTTTCTTATGTTTCCACTTAACATGTATGTAAATATAAGTGAAGTATTAAATGTATAATAGGTTGTTTATGTGTAAAATTTGTGGTTGATAATGGAGGTTTTTATGGAATAAGATGTTTTTTATATAGTGGAAAAAGTTTCCTTTGGAATAAATAGAAATCATTTTTTATTAAATATTTTTTTCTAATTGAATTAAAATTTATTCCTAAAAGATCCTTTGAATGTTTTCTAATGATTTTTTTACGTAAATCAATTAGATGATCACATCTATGGGCTAATATTTATATGCCATTTATAACCCATGTATATCAATTTAAAATTATTATTGAAATATATTTCCTTGATTTTAAATATTAGTAATTATTTATTATCAAAGGGAATTAGTTAATAACATTTAATCAAAGATAAAAATATGTTACGAAATAGTTAAGGCAATATTCCTTCCTCATATTAAAATTGTGGTTCTGGTCATCGTTATTCACCTATTAGTTTCATTTAACCAAAATTATAACAACACATAAAAATAAAGATATAAATATTTTATATAATATAATTTTACCAGCCAATGAATTCATTGATAATTAAATAATAGATAAGATTCTTATAGGTGGTAAAACTGAAAATTAAACAGAAATGTCCAAAGAGGGACATGCTTAATGTATATGTTACAAATAGTTCATAATATTTATTGATTATCATAATTAAATTTATATATACATATATAAGTTATAATTACTATACATGATGTTAGGGATAAATAATGAATTGATAATTTCACCATATATAGAAAAATCGACTATTAAAAAGATGTATCAAATAATAGAAATGATTTTATATATATCATAAATAGATTTTCACCAATATATTATATAATAATAAAATTAATATGTTGTTAATACAATGATTTATTATTTTTTGTAAGATTAATATAGATATGAATAGAATAGTAGTAGAATGAAGGAGAATGAAATAGTAAATAATGTTACCTAATTCATGATGCTCAATAATTTTCCAAAGTGTTAGTACCTTGAAGGTCTGGAATGGGTTGTAGATAGAATTTTTCTGTGGCTTTGAGAAAGATTAAGATTATGTATATGAGAAAATATTCAGTCATGGAATAAATTAGGACATTATTTTATATGAGGGTGAGAGGGGGTATTTATACTTGTAGGATATAAAGTTTTTTGGTTAAAATACAAAACAAATTATTATTCTAAAACGAATACATTTTATAGTGGTGTTATATAGGTCTATGAATAACATTCAATTAAAAGTAAATTTTTATGGATTTTAAACCCTTATTATTTTGAAATTATTTTTTATAAAAAATAATGGATGAAATAAATCAGAAAAAAAATTTAATGAATAAAATAAATAATTAAAAATTATAATTACTTGTTAGGTTTGAAATTTTTTTCTAATATATTATTTTTCTTATTAATATTCATTTAGGTCAAGGAAACAATTTTTTGAATTCATTTGTTTAATAATATATCAATATTATACCATAAAAAATATCATATTTTAAAAATAGTATATTTACCATTCATTAAAAATTTCATGCTATTCTAAAAAATACCAAAAAATAGATATTGTGTGACCTCAATGTGTTGATTCAAAAAATGAAATTAATTTTATCATAATAATTTGAAAAATTATGTAATTTTAATATTTATATATTGATATAAAAATTAGTTTTTTTAGAAAATAAGCAATAATATACCATATTAAAACTATACGGTTATACTTTTTTGAGTAACTGAGTTTATTTTATTTAAATATAATATTTTTATTTTCCAATTTTATTCTTGTTAAATATTACTTACTATTATTTTTACTATTAAAATGTTTATGCTACTATTCTAATAATCATGTTATTAGTTTTTAAGGGTTAGGAATCTATTATAGAAATCATGTTTCCCTTATACATACGATATAATTCCAATTATTTACTACATTAATTACTCAATTTGTTTTGTTTCAAGGTTCTATACATGTTTTAAAAAATTCAAAACATATTTATAATGTATTATTTACCTTTTATTGTGATTTTGATGGCTGTGATATTTCCATGGGGCCACGACCCTATAAATTTTCATTTCTACTTTATTTATTTATTTTCATTATCAATTATATTAATTTTAATATCATAGAGATCATTTTTCATTACAATGTAATAATCTATCCTGATGGAGTAAAATAATATTATTTTTATTAGTTGGTGTCTGTGTTTTGTACTATACATTATATGAAAATATGATACATATATATATATATATATATATTAATATAAAAAATAATCATAACAAAAATTTAGGGTCATTACGTAGACACTCAGCCACATGGAATGGAATTTGATGAGATGTTTTTAAGGGCCTACATCAAAGACGACATGTCAACCTTAATAATCATATTATCCCTATTATAAATAATTCCAATCTGTACCCATGGATCCAATTGTGCACATGGTTGGACACCCCATGGTTGAAAATTTATCATGTTTCTATGTTTATTCAATAAAATTCTCATATATATAATAAAATTTATATTAGTCATCAGATGGGGATTCTTTCATGTGGTGTTCTAATACTCAATCTATATATCCTATTCCATAAATGGTGTTCATTCGACATATCTGTAACACCCCGAGATTTTATGAGAAATATTATTTTTAATTTTTGCTGTAAGTTACAACAAAGGAGTCTTGCACAACACGCAACCCTAACTTGGCTGCATTACACGCAATCGCGACCTTCCTCAATAGCGTGTGTAGTACGCAATACTGAGTTTCACTAAACGAGATATTATTATAATATTATTATTAACTAGCCGTTATGAATAGTAATACCCACTTTTTTAAATTTTATAAATTTTATCTTTTAAAATAGACTTTATTTTTGGATTCGGAATATCAAAATTATCTTAGGGTGAAATTTTGGTACTTTTCGAATAACTTTCATATTCTGATGAATAGTTGAAATTACTAAATTTTAATTAAAAACAACTTTTTTTAATCGAAATAATTAATTGTGATAAATTATTAATTTGAGTGGTTTTAAATTATATTTAGAATATATTTTTACAATTTAATACAATGTTGGTCATTGGATGTAATTTCACATTTAAACCAGACATAAACAAGTGTCAATCTTTTGATAGTTAGTATCTCTTAAGAACACGCTATTTGTTTTGACGATGGGAACTAATTTTTAAATTAATTAATGAAACTGATATGTTTTGAATTTGGTAAAATAGAAATCATTTTTTAATTCATAATATTAAATATAGCTTAGGCCTAATTTTTGGTATTTTTCTGGAAACTTTCATTTTTTGATGAATAGTGAAACCACTAAGTGGTAGTTAAAAAAAACTGAATTTTTCATAAAACATAATATTACCGCTTCTGTGAGTGGAATTTCGAAAATCCGAGAAACACGGTTAATATCAAGGACTAAAATGTGGTTTAATGAGATGAAAATATTTTTTGGTGAATAGTAACTTTTTACTTTTTTTACCACGGTTAAAAGTAAATAAGGTAATTAAAGGTAAAAATGATATTATAATTACCCTAAAACATTTCCTAATTTTATTGGATAAATTTAATTCTACCAAAAACAACCTTAGAAATAAAATATGACCATTTAGGCCCACTTTTATTAGATTAGGAAATTTATTATTAATTTATTTAAAGAAGGGTTAAAATAGTTAAAATCAATGTTTAATAAGTAAAACATTTTTAATATAGGGTTATATATAAGATAAATTTGACTATAAATATTCATTAGAAAAATAAAAATATTTCCTACATAATGGTATTTTATTTTTAATTTTTAAACGTTAAATAAGTTAATTTATTTATGACACAATGATGATGCAGTAATTATCTTATTAATGAAACATTGACATAATTTATGTTATAAATACCCAAATAAATGTAATTTGTGACTTTTGATGAATTAAAAAAAATTTATAGGTCAATATGACATATTAGTATTGATTTAGTAAACTTTTTTCGAACTAATCATTCTGTTATGATTTTCACAAAAATAAATTACCAAATATTGTCAAAATTGACATAAAATAGTTTTTAAAATAAATATTATATTATTAATTGTTATTATATTCCTAAAAATAGAAGGTTAGGCTAAATGACTTAGATAATGTTATATATATTAATAATAAACAACTTGGGGTTCTTTTTTCTTGTTATAGTATGTTTGTTAACCTTATAGTGTAAGAACACAAAAAGACATGGTAAAAGTAAAATTTTCTAACTTAAAGTTAAATCTAAATGATAAGGTTAAAATAGGAACTAAACTTATCTAAATTATATTTGATGAGAGTATTTAGACCCATTCCCACCTTATATTCTAAATAAATCAATTCGAATATATTTGAAACCAAATATGACTTTATAATAAAATAATATTTTCAGTTTTTCCAAAGGTGCCCCTCTCCTCCCTTATAAAAGGTCACCTCCTCCCTCTCTTCCTCACACCACTTTGAGCCTTAAAGCTAATCCAACCCCTGCCAATTTATCTTCTCCTATTTCCTAGAAACATCCTAGAGGTTCTTGTCTTCTTCAAAAGCCAATATTAGTGCCCTAAGAGGAGGTTTCAAAAAGGCACTTCAAAGAAGAGGTAATGTTCGTTACCGATTCTTTCAACTTTATATCTTCTTCCACTTCTTATTATTTAGTTGTTTCATTATGAAGTAATAACATAAGTATCACTAATATACTTATATGTTATTATAATTATGAAACAACCCTATTTTACCATCTATCCATCCTACGGAAAACGAAATCACCACGCGTGCGTACGTACGAAATACCATCTCCACGCCGTGGTGTAATCTATTTTCCACCACCACCTTACTTGTATGGGTATAATGGTGTGAATAATAACTATATATGATTATTGAAAATTGATATTGATTTTGTAATAGTATACATACACTCCAATAAAATTCCACAATCATGGGAACGATATCATCGCTCGTGCATACGTACGGAATACCGTCTCCACGACGCGATGAGATTCATTATCAATGATAAACCATTCATAAATGATTATAAAGTATATATAAAAAGTAATCATGAAATATATGAAATAATAATGATACTGGATTTATTTATATATTTATGTATGTCATCTAATTAATTCCATTCAATTCAATGAGGAAACGAAAACAACGTTCATGCGTACATACGACCTACCGTCTCCATGAACGGTGTATTTCATTCCATTTTTCGATCTATTATATATATGTATATTCTGAATATATAGTATATATAAATAATGTTTTATATTCTGGAATTATTTAATCATGTTCTAAGTAATCATATGAATAATTACAAGTCAAAACACGGACGACAAATGAAACGATTTTACCCAAAACGCTCTTTAACATTGAATTTACAAAATAACGGGTAATATAAAGCCATAAGTGAACCATATATGATATCATAACAATGAATATGATTCATTAATAAGTCAATGAAATTATTTAAATCATTATACAGGAGGTTCGGATACGTACAAATCATATCAGACCTAAGGTAAGGTATAATTTTGCAAATCTCATTTTAATCCGAGATTGCTTATTCGTAAGTATTTACTGGTGTTATTTATATCATCCATGTCCATGTTTTATAAAAGAGTTTTCATGTATGTTTAAATTCCTTTTTACCCATTTTTGACTTTTACTACATGGTATGTAAGGAGTCTTTCTTTTTTTACGTTACGAGGTACTTTTTTTGACTTTTCCAGCAAAAGTACAAGAAAAATGTTTTTTTTAACTTATACGGCATGAAAGGATTTTTACGGTTTTATAAAGACTTATTTTCATGAAGATTCCTTCAAAATATTTCAGGATTATTTTCAACAAAATCAT
This sequence comes from Viscum album, assembly GCA_963277665.1. Lineage (NCBI taxonomy): Eukaryota > Viridiplantae > Streptophyta > Magnoliopsida > Santalales > Viscaceae > Viscum > Viscum album. The sequence goes on along the minus strand of OY728131.1, from coordinate 507,156,860 downwards.
TTTCTTTTAAAATTGCATGTTGTTTTGTGAAAAGAAATTGATTTTCAAGAAGAAAGGATATTTTCCTCAAGAATTCATTTCAAGTGTTTTATCAAAATCATTTTCCATCTAATATGACATTATTTCATATGTGTATGTTTCAAGTATAATTTCTCTATGATTTAAATGGTTTCACTGTTATTATGATGAAATGATATCCATTTTTTATATGGATTATGTTATGATGGGATGATGTTTATGATACCCATTTTATTATTTAGGTTATGATGAATGATTTATGTTTATGTTGTGGCACAAGTAATAATGATTTCATTATTAGATGGGTGGGACCTATATCTCCCTCCAATTCATTGGGTAAAGATTTATATCTCATGAGATATACATGGCTGGAATGGTATGTTAACCCGGTTCAGTGTTACAGGACTAAAATGAGGAGTGAACTCGATTCAGAAAGGGACTTTGTCCACTAAGATAGTCTTGGCAGCAATGCCTTGGCTACTATGGAAATCATTACATGTGCTTAATGGATGCCACAATTACATGTTTTATTCCCATGCTACGTTATCATTATTTATGTTCCATTATGATCTATGCCTTATGTAATTCCATGTTTTATATCGTTCCTCAAGATTTTGGTGTTTAAATATTATGTTCTTGTTTTTAGGTTCAAATGTGTATAGTATGTTTTATTTTATCCATTCTTACCCTTATTGAGCATTTGAGCTCACCCTTTTTATGTTTTATTTTCCCCGAATATTAAAAGAATGGTTTTAGTTAAGGAAACAAAAAGTGGAAGATCTTTATAGGAGATGTTGAAGATCTTTCAGCACGATTAGAAGATTACGTTCCAAGTTTCCAATGACACTAAACTATTACGGTCCTTGTGTGTCTTTTTTTTATGTATTAAGTATTCCGCAAAAGTAATGTAATATCTATGTACGTCAAGCTTCGGGTCTCTACAATATCCCCATTTAGCCTTTTGTGGGATTATATAACAATTAATAACTCATAAGAATAGAGATATATTAATTTTATATACATCATATAAAATGATATTTTCCTCCCCATGAAAGACATTATATGTTTTTCTCAGGGCTCCAACCACTAAAGAGATTAAATATAAAAATTAGTAGTTTTCAATAAATATTCTAGAGAGAATATATATATATATATATTTTAAATTTTAACCACATTATTAAGGTCATTTTCAAATTTTTTGTATGTGTACCCTTTTAAAAATGACTACTTTTATTCAGGTTTGAATATACTCCCATGGCGTACATCCTAGAACATATTCCATATATGATGTTGATCATAGGGAGAATAGATTTTGGTTTGAATATTGAGTCATTTTTATAAATAAAACTATAAAATATTATTTATTTATTCGGATAACAATAAAAATATGATTTATAATGAGAACATGAAGTGAGGAATAGAAAAAAAGTAAAATTTTGACATAATAAAAAAATTTCACTCAAGCTTCTTCACCTAGGATCATTATCTCAACCAAATGTTAATAGAAATATTTATCAATACATTGATGGAGCAATGATTCAGTCCAACATACATGAGAAATAACATTTATGATAGTTTATCCTAAGTGAAAATAAATAGAAAATTTATAAAATGTTCTAAGGCATGATGTGCTTTATTCCAAGGGTGTCCCTTTATTTATAAAAAATATTATAATAATTATTATATAACCTAGAAACTAGAAAACATACTCTCCCATATTCCAACTAAGTTAATTCACTTAATTAAATTTGATCCCATGAAAATATCTTTATGTACTTTCAATTTGATCCTTCATAACATGAACAGATCCAATTGAAAGGGGGAATTTTTTGGAAATAATAATTTTTAACATAGTTATAAAAAGTATAAAATTAATTTTATTTAGATAAATTAAAATTCAATCGACTTAATATAAATGAATTGGTTCCATAGGAATGTTTGAGAATTACCTTACTTTGAATCATTATATTCACCCTAATCTGACCAATGAACTAACCTTAATATTGATAACATGTTTTCATTCTAATCTATAGAAATTTAATCACACCCTTGTTATAGTTAGTACTGCCACACCTTAATTAAAATAAACAACCATGAAAAAATTCAAGAGATATTTTCCACATCCTTATGTATGAAAAAGACGACTTACATTCCCTTTATAGGGCTAGGAACCACATAAGAGTTTCCATAGGGCTTGGATCCCAAGGAGTTTCTTCTTATCAAAAGGAACCCCTGAATTATAAAATCAAAATAATAAATATAGAGAATAAAATAAACTATATTAACCTATTTCTTACCCCATGAAATTAAACATGTTGTTTAATAATTTAAACCTAAGGTTAAGGGTTGAAAAATTTGGGTTCTTGATTAATATGAGTGTTTTATACATAAAAACCTAGTAAAATAACACTTTTAATTGATTTTTTATATATCAAGACTAGAGTAGATGACCCCTGTGATAAATATTTTTAGGAAATAATAATGAAGGACTCTAGTGAACATAACCTTCTATTCCATGTTGGTTTCACTAATCCCCCAAATATTACATTAGGTTCAATGCTCATCAGGTCTCCTACCATAGTAAATCTACTATATTTTACTATAGTGGGGTTTATAACCCAAGTGTAATAAAACTACTTTGGACAAGTAACTTAAATTCTTAATTTTTCTAAAGTTGTAACTCTATAGTTCTATGTTGATAACTAAGTTAGTTTTTTCATTTATATAGGATTTTTGATCATATATCCCATTTAACAAGGGTCATCTTGAATATTTTAGTAGATATCCCCTAATTATTGTTATCTACATTATTGAAACTAAGATTCTTATAAATTATGTACTATTTGATTACAAGGATGCTAGTTTTTTAAAATTAAATGACTTATCATTAAACATTTCGTTTATATATATGTTTTTATTCATTTTTTGATCAGCTTCCAGACAACCCATATTTGTTTCTCTTAATATTTTATACATCCCATTAGTTTTTCCTTATTTCCTCTTTTTAATTTTTTATCAGTATAAGGTAATTACAAGTAAGCTACCATTGTAGTGTATTCCACTTTGATTTTATCGAATCATGAAATGATAAAAAGTAAAAATGTTCACTATTTCATAAGTCTCATTAAAAAACCATTTCTAGGTACCTTTTACTTAGTGGTTCAAGTATAATTTCCTTAAATTTTAAAGGAAAATGATCTTTGTTTCATGACATTAAAAGGAACAACATTGGTACATATTATGTAACATTAATAGGAAAACCATTTTCACTAATCACACAAATTTAAAGGTTATGAAATATTATTAGTTCATGTGGTTTTAACCTATATTTTAATCTTTCTTTAACTAAATTAAATTAGTCTCCACATTTATGTAGGCATCATTCCATAAAATTATTCTTTTAACCATGAAATTATATAATGTGACTTTTCATTCTTCATTTGATTATATGTAGAAATAATTTTGTAGGTCCAATCCATTTACCACACAACCATTGAACCCCCTTATCCCATAATCCTTTTTAAATTGTGTTAATTTTCTGATTTCCTTATTATATGGATTTACTATAGTCCAATTAATATCACGTGATAAAATAATTCATTTGTATGAGATTACTTATAATATATTATATTCAATTAATTACTTTTATAATAAGGATATAAGTACTATTACTAGATAATATTTAAGAAACAAGACTTAAATCTATAAGAGAGTCCCAAACCAGACATTAAACTCTTTTATGGGATGATTCAATATCCAATCTATTTATCTTCAATACACACATCAAAAAAAAATTATAACCAAAATAGTTCCTATGTTTGAGGAAAATGTCCAAATAATATATATGATAATGACATTAGATAAGTATAATGTAGTCTATGTGATTTCATATATAATATCAATTTTGTTTAAATATTATTACCAAATATTAGTTTTCAAATAATAAAAATATCCCCCAATATTTTTAGATTCATGTTTTTTAAAAATTTAAATTTAAAATGATATTATTTTTTAAAATTGGAGTTATAAAAAGCTAAATTATTCACTTGTAGCATTTTAAACTTGTTAATTTTTTATGTCATTTTTTGATACACATTATTTGATTTTTTTTAAATTAATATCATTATATTGGCTATAGAAAAATATAAATTAACATAGAAATATTAAATTAATTTATTAAAATTCATTTATCATTAAAAGTTTAATACTAATGTCACAATAATTAAGGCCCATTTAATTGGAAAATAAAGATCACAATAATGGTCATTTATTAATACTAATATTTACATGATATATAATTGAATTGTTTATTATAAAAATAGTTTCTATATTAATTTAATGTTACTATTTTTTGTTTTATTTTTGTTATCATTTTTATGGTTCATTTTCAACCCAATAATTTTATTTAAAAATTATATTTCATTATTGAATCCACTTTTTTATTTTTTATTTTTTACTATTTTGTTCGAATTTATTTTAGGTTGGAATCATTTCCATGATTAATTTAATAAAATAATTATTTTATTAACTTCATGTTAATTCTCACAATTATTATTTCATTATGATTCCATTTCAATTCAAATTATTATATTGAAATCTAAAAAAATTTAATAAGGCCATAAATATAATATTAATACTTTTTTTATTTACCATATGGTTGAATGTTACTATGTTTGGACCATTTTCATATAACATTTAATAGATCAATATTTTATAAATATAATAATATTTACTTAGGGTTTTTATGTTAATAGTTTAATAAAATTTGTCTGAATGACTTCAAATTTATCGTTATAACCTCAAAGGATTACATTAAATAGTGTGATGAAAACCATACATAAGTGGGTGGTCTATAAGACATGTTTGTGAGGGTGGTTTTGAGACATTATAACTTGATAATTAACCCATAGGTCTATGAAAGTTTGGATTATATTAGGTTTTCATGATTATAACACATTAGATAATCATTTGAATGGTGAATCATAGACCCCAATAATGACTAATTAATATTTTGGTGTGACACCTTGATCAATAATATTAGTTTCTTTTACCAAAAGTATAATTTTTGGTTCCATCAAGAATATTGGAATTTAATAATTTGTATCTAATTTATTATTTTTATGTGGTAGTACAGTAAGAAAATTCAATTTTAGTCTATAAATAATTGCCCATATTGCTCAAATATATGTATTAATTATTTTTTCAGCAGTAGGGATAAATAATTTTATTTTATAAATTATATAATCCAATAAGAAATACTAATATAATATATTTAGTGTTAATGAGGTGTCAATGCACCTGGTTTTTTCCAATTTCAGTTTTTTTTATTTTAGAATAATTACAATTTATTAATAATTTATTTATTATATATATGTGTGTGTGCGTAAATATGGGTTGAAATAAGTCACATTATTGAAAATATTAGATAATACAAACTTATTTATAGAAATATCATCTGAATTTCAATGATTAGGTTATAAGATATGTAAATGTATTGGTAAATGAAAAATAAGATTTAGTTGTTACATTATTTTTTATACTACGGTAAAAAATTTATTCTTTTAATCAAAAATAAATGGAAGTAGTTATGCTTAAAAATGATATAATAAATAAATAATTAAAATATTCATTTTATAATATATAAACATAATAATTTCTTTATGCAAACAGATTAAATCAATTAAATAATAAACCATTATCACTAACCAACATTTTAGAATTTTTTATATTTGAGCCCCGTACATAACCTAGAAACTAATAGATTAATAAACCATAGAAATGATAAGAGAAAAAACATTTTAAAATATTAAATGATATTCCAAATTAATCTGATTGATCTAAAACTTTTCTTCTTCAATAATCCTTTACTTCATTCATTCTCATTATTCTTCCACCTTGTCATTTGAATTATACTTTTTCTGTGTTTTATTCCACTTTACATTCTATTATTTATTATAGTTGAATATTTTAATTTAATTAAATCTGTAATTTCAGTGCACCAATATGACATAGGGTGTTACAACATCACTATAATAAAAATTAGATGTGATTCTCCATTAATGAATTATAAATTTGAAACTCGGGGAATTTTTCATGACCCTAGGATAAATTGGCATTAGGAACACAAAACTCACCCTATTATTTGAATTTATCCTCTTCCATAATGGACACATTTCATAATGTAACAAGGGCTATGAAAATTGGAGTTAAAATTGATAAATTTTATTTCATATCTAGTTTTCCATTAACAAATGTTTAGTATATATATTTACAAAAAAATAAACTTAAAAAAAATCTGCTTCAAAAATACAGAAAAGTATAAAATTTAGATAAATTTGTTATAAAAAAATACATCAAATGTTCACATAGAAATTTTGTTTCTCTAGTATAATCATAATAATTTATATAAATAATATTCAAAAAAAACCACTAAAAATATTAACAATCACTCGTGATATATTAAAAACGAAATTCCTATACATTTATGGTTCAATAAAAAATTTATATAAGAAATACGTGTTTTCATTAGGTGTTAAATTTTTCTATAATAAATTTATAATTAGAAAATATTTCCTATCCCTATTTATTTATTATATTAGGAATATATAAATTGACATTTTTCCTTTTATAAAATTATATCCTACCGTAATCTGAACTAAAAAAAAATTTCTCACCAGACTACGTATTACAGTTGCAACTGAAAAGATAATTTTAAAATAATAATTATTTATCCATAAAAATCCAAGAAGTCAAATTAAACTAAAATAATTACTCTCATTATCAATCACCTCCCATGTTAATTTATTGTTTGTAATACATTATAAAAAAACATGCAATATTTAAAGATGATTCTTGGATTTACTAAATCTTATTATTATTATTTTCATTTTTATAAACACCATATACAACCAATGTATACAATAAACATCAAAATCAACATTTAATGATTTTAAACAGGTAAATAGAAATTAATGTCATAATTTTTTTCATTTTATCTAATTATTTTTATACTTATTGATTTTTTAATTTTTTTTTATTTCCATTCATCATTGTTTATATATTATTTGAATTCGGAAAAAAATTACAAGACCCATGCCTTGATTAATTTTTTATAATACTAATAAATATTTTATAGAATAAGTATATGTTTTGTAAGATAAATTTATCCTAGAACCATAACTAGGAAAAAAATATTTAATGTGGGAAAATAACTAAATTAATTTCAAAATTTAAATATTTTTAAATTTAAAACAAAATTATTCTAATATACTCTTGTATACTGAAACTAAAATAATAAAATAAATAAAAACTAGATTCTATGTATGAAATCAAAAATTATTTGACTAAAAATTAAAATTGAACATTTTTACAAATTTATATTATTGAATATGTTTTAAAAATATTTATATTTAAAAAATGAAAAAAAATTAAATATAATTGACAAAAAATAAAAAATAACTATCCAAATATTAATAAAAGTACTAAATATCCATTTTTACTTTTTTTTAATTTTTTTAAATTGAAATAAATTATTCATTAAGGTAGCCAAGGTGTTTAGGGAAACAATTCCATGATGGAATTTACATCGACAAAATCCTATATTGTCTTAATATGTCCAGTTATGTTTCTCACATCTTAATTATATTTATGTACATAGTTTTCAAGAATTGATTAAAATTATAAATATATCCCCACATTTAATTAATATAATAGAGGAACTAATATCATGTTAATTATAAGAGACCCTCACTTTAATGTGGAGGTGGTGATGGTTGTCACATTTCAGTAGTCACTCCATGTATAAATGGATATTGTGACTACGAAAAAGTTATTCATGCCAAAGAAAATAAATTGGATCTTATTCATGATGTGATGTATCATGGTAATGGTATTCCTCTTCCTACTCCCGTATCAATTAGATATGTAATGATTAATGAGAAATTTATCCCTAAATATGTAGAGTTTCCAGAAATTATTCATTATTCAGCTAAATTATACCAATGGGAGAAAACAAGATAAGATCATTAATATAACTTGAAGCTTGAGATAAATGTGTAAAATATCCTCCCCCCTAATATGGAACCCATATATGAGGTTGAAAAACATAATAAGAGTTTTAAAATTACTTAAAAAATATTCATATAAGTAATTTATTCTATATAATACATTAAATAACGTTCTTTATAACAAAATTATCAAGTGTTATCCCCATCTAGGAACAACAAAATAGAATATATACTTGAATATATAAATAGGATGAAGAATTTAACTCAATGTATTTTATTTAATTGGATCATAATCTATCTTTTTTATGTGTCCCTACCAATACCACATATAAAATAACTTTTAAGTATTCATTATATTTTATCCATGAATAAAATAGATCATTTTAGTGAAATCATTCACCACAATAGTGTAACAATTTCTACATAGTTAGAGGGAAATAAAAAAATTATGTATCATTACCTTATTATCATTATCATCATCACTATAATTGAAAAATATTATACATATTAAAATTATAATGTTTATCATTTGTTGTTGTATAAAAATCATGGAAATATATAAAATGATTGCACCAAACTTATACTAAAAGTTAAATAATCTCCACATGTATTATAAACATGAATTTTCTAATTATATGAATTTATCAAGATTTAAATTGAGTTAAATTACCTAAATTTTCATACATCATTCTATGGTTAATATTTTGAAATGTATATCTATAAGTTTGCATCATTTTACAAGTGTGCATTAGTCCCATCAGGAAAAAGAAATCGATAAATAAACTAAAAAATATAAAACAAATTAAGGAAATAAAAATGTGAGAAAAACTAAAACAAGAACAAAAATCAAAAGAGATGGAAAAATAATTTTATTTTTTAGTTCTAATTAATATTACTATAAATGAAAAGAAATAAAAGATATAATGAAAATGAAAATAAATAAATAAAAGTGCTTTAATAAAAAAAATAATAATAAAATGAAAATAAGTAAAAAATTTAATAAATAAATAATTGAAATTAAAATTTTAAAATATATATAATAAAATAAAGTAAATAAATATATAAGTAAAATAAAAAAAATTAAAATATAATAAAGCTTTATTAAAATAAAAAATATAATAAATGAAATACAATTCATAAATATTGTTGAAGTAAAAAAAATTAAAATAAACAATTGTATGAAATAATTATAGTATTTATAAAAAATGATAAAAAAATGATATAAATAATTAATTAAAAAATAAACATTTTAATAATTACCATTTTTATTATATCTAATGAATATAAAACATATACTTATTAACTAAATTATAGAAATTTAAAAAAATTAAATTATAATTAAATGAAATTATAAAAACATTAAAATATATATATAATTGATTATAACAATATTGTATTTCTTTAAAGAAATAAGTGAATTCTCTTTGAAATTAATTTAATTTCATAAATTATAGGAAATTTGGTGATGGTTAGTGATATTTTCAGTTTATTGGTGGGGGTCTGTTTTTATTGCTAAACACTTAGTAAGATGTCATATTAAAATAACATGATACCATGCTACTTTTCATAATTATAAACATTATTCATCTCAAGTAATTGATTCCACTTTTATGAATCTGTATAAAAAAATAAAACACATTGAAAATGTTCCACGAGCTCTATGAATCCTTTTATTCATATATATATTTTTTATTTTAAATCACTATGTTTGATACATAACAATAAAGAAATTTCACAATAGTCATGTGCATCACTATTTTTAATGTTCTTGTTTTTTCCTTTATGACTAAAATATATCAATGGGTGGAACAATATTATGTTTAATTAGAATATGTGTCATTACATTTAACGGATAAGTGATATTTTATACTTATAACCTATAAAGTATAAAAACATACCCTTTTCATTGATTTTTATGATAGGAAAATATTTTTTAATGTCTTAACATGTAATACATACATTTAAATCTTCAACCACTCTCTTTTCATAGGATTATATTTTTTCTTTATAAATCATTGATTATAAACCTTTATTATAAAAAAAATAATATTTCTAGGACTACTTCATTTCATCCATTAAGTGTTGGAGGTGTCGTGATATGGATATAGGATGGAATATGAATTTGGTGTTAAAATTTTATAGTGAGGGTTTAATTGTGGTGTGGCATGACGTGTTTCTCCATGATGAGTTGGATAGAGGATCTGGGTTTTCAATAGTATAGTGTGTCACTCCTTGAGGCATTGGATGGTGGTAAAATTTATATATTGATATTTGTGGGAAAATCCATGTGTTTTTAGTGTTTCTTTGTCTAGCAGTGGAAGGCAGGTTTTGGAATGGTGGAAGTTGTCTTCATTATGAAGGTACATGGGTTATTCTCACATATAGATTTCATGTTTTATTCTTACTTACATAATCATTAGGTTAATCTTATGTAATATATATTGCATAATTGTGAGGAGTATTGTGGTGTAGTGAGAATTGAAGTGTTTCAGGACAAATAATACATGAGGTCCATTATAGGTTTACTTTTTTTATAGTTCCATGGAGTCTTGGGAGGTCAGTTTTCATAGTTATACCTATCTATAGTCTATTATTCAATATACCATTCCTGGTTTCATGGATTCATTTTTGGTGCATTAAGTTTGAGGGGATAAAAAAGGATAATTCCATGAAACATAGAAGTTTAAGTGTTCTTGTGTAATCACAATGATTATATCATAACCTTTCTTAATTAATTCGGTTTTGAAGTTGTTTTACCCCAGAGTTTTAGAGGATTTCATGAAGTTGTTTTGGGATATGGAATATGATGTGGAATTGTGACCCCAGTGATACCTTGATCATTTTTAGTAGTTTTATTATAAATTTAGCTTTAAATTGAATTCAATTTTGCTGTATTTAACTGAATATAACCCTTGGTGGGTGGTTTTATGTCCTTATATATATTAAATAATCCTTTAGGGAATTTTATCCACTAACTATAAGAGAAAAACCTCCATGTGAACCATATTTATTTACCTCTTATTATTTCTCATTTTATCCGTTTCTTTATCCTATGGAGTCTATGGTAGGGGTTTTGGTTTTGTTTGGATGATGTTGAGCTAAGTTTATTTTAGATATTCCTTTTTTATAGGTAATTTAGAACTTCCTTTTGTGTTATTTTCCCTGAAATCATCTTACCATCCTTGATCATTCATTGTGAACATTATAATCATCTATTGAGGTAGTGTATTCGAGACATCTACTTCTTTAATTATGTTTGAATGTGGATGAATCATATATTTTTTTATTTGGGTGGACATTATGTATTAACAAAAATAATATAATAAATAAAATTTATGAAATTTAAAGAAAATGGGTGATTCATATTTGTTAATGATTTCTTGTGAATTTTTTAATTATTATATATTTAGTCGATGGGTTTTATTATAATGGGCATTATTCACTATTTTTGGTATGGTTTAATCACATTATAGAAAAGGATAATCACATGAATATGGTTATTATTTTTTTTCTAGAAAATTTTGGAAACCATAATTGATATTCTTATATTAAAAGTATATAATGATTTAAATTTTATTTAGAATAAAATGTTTAATGTGATTTTAATTAAATTTAAAATAAATTTTATTTGTTTTTGTGTGTCAATTTTTTTGATATTATTGGTCATATTTGGGTGTGGTTATTATGTCTGGTTTTGGGCTATTATCATCGTACAAATGTGGTGGTTCAATATAAATATATTTTTTTGTGGATAGTTGAGTAGGATTTATGTTGAAGGAGGAGGAATGAAGCTATTTTCATTATTTTTGAATGGTGTAGTGGTAATTAACATAGGTTATGTTGAGGGTTATACAATTATGGGTTTAATTCTTATAGGTTTTATGGATTATTCCTGGTGGCATAAAACATGGATCAAATTAGTGAAATATTTATGGTAAATTGGTATGAATTGATAAATCGATTATTTTGTTCAATTATAATGTTTGGTAAGACAACATAAAGGAAAAGATAAAAGTTGTTAATACTTAATGATTAGAAAGAAATTAAATATGGGGATTTATGTGGCTATTGTAAAATGAAAATGGATATTTTTACTAGTGGAAATTTGTAAAATAGTGGATGGAATAAATAAAATTACAAATCATTGTTTTTTTAAATAAATATGAAATTAAATGATAACGTGATATAATGGGAAATAAGTAATATTTATATGGTCATCATTTTTGAGAATATAGGGATGGTTTGTGTCATATAGACAGAAATGGTTGTCAAAATGTTTTAGTAATGATGTAGTGGTTGTTATGCGTGATAATATTTTTTATTTGGATGAACACTTTGGTTTTTCTTGTGTGTGACTATTATACACCTTATATTTTATTGACACTTATTATGCACCTCAACCCATGTCATGTATCTTTATCGACACCCATATAATTTTGTTTGAACTTTTCTTCCCCAACATCGATGTTTAATAGAGAGCATGTATAACACCTCAAGATTTTATGATATATATCTCTTTAAAAAAAATATGGGTTTATTCATTTTCTTTACATGAAACACCAAGCGTAAAAGTACCATAATATACTATTAAAATATTATTAATATATGTAGCAATTATCATTGAGGCATTGGATTGGTGATTATAAATAAGACTAAATAAATTATTAAAATCATGAATACATGTTTTTAATAGTGAATAATTATTGATTAATTATAAGAAAATAATTATTCTATATTAAAAATTTCAAATAATATCGTTTTATGTTAAAATTTGATTTTTTCAATGTATTTAATTTCACTATATATTGTGTTTATTGATCACTAATAAACTAGGATTTTGATGAAATATAAGGGTATTGAATTTTCATGAAATAATAATCATTCATTAATTGATTATCAATTGATCAAAATAAACATAAATCATTTGAAGGTAAATAAGTATATTTTCCATGAAACTATTATTATCGTGCGCAAAATATTTTTTCGTAATAAATTGAATTAATAAATATTGGTGAATTATTTTAATTAAAGGAGTAGAAAATTTATTCAATAAAATATATTAACATTCATCAAAGGGGTTTTATTTGGTAAGGTATTAGATTAATGTCAAATTTATACTGGAAACAAATTTTCTCAAAAAATTGGGTTTTACTATGTTTTGTGAACATATTTTTATATGAATTTATACCATTTATATATATTGAATCAAATAAATTGATTTCTATTTTTTTACTCACAATTTATAAATTTATCAGTAATTCCAAATTTCCTTCTTGCCATTATGAAAAATATCTAAGTTAAAAATTCATTACTACATTAAATGTTAAAAGGGTTAAAGAGGGGTAATCCTAAATAGTTAAAGAAAACAAATTATCTATACACTTTTCTTAATCCTGTTAGATGAATTTTTTAAATCACATATCAACCCATATTCAAACATGATCAAATTTTTATCCAATTTTCAATGATATTGACTTTATTATATTTAATATTCTCAATAATTACAAGAGTGCTCGTACCCTCACTTATAAATGGGAACCTCATATAATTTCATTAAAACAATACTTTATAACATTATATTGACAAGATATAGCTAAATAATCTTCCAAAATTCCTTCTCTCATCTTATAGGTTCTGGTGTTCATAAAAGGACACTTTAAGAAGGCTTAAAGCGTAATCTGAAGGATGTTTCCTGAAGAAGAGGTATATGTTATTCCCACACTTTTTTATGCTTATTTCATATTAAAACACATATGTTTTTTTCTAATAACCATCTAATAAAGGGTTAATTAGTATCATTACAATATTGATATGTTTTTTTAAATATATATACATTTTCTATCTGCTTCCCATCCATTGTAAAATGATAACATTGCTCGTGCGTATGTGTAGACTGCCACCTCCATAACGTGACATGATTCATTTTAAATTTCCTCTCTACATAGTTGATCTTATGGATATATTTTACCAGAACAACACAAACCATGGAGAATCTCTGTGGTCCTAGAAAATTATTATTAAAATAAAATAATAGGTACACAAAGGGGGTTAGGGGTAACAATGGAGAAACACCAATAATATAAAATACATTGTACAAATATCATCCCTTATCCATACCACTTCTTCCATGAAACCATCCACGGCCTAATGGATTCCCCCACTATTCCATTGCTTCGAGATTTTCCATTTTACATCTTGATTATCCACCAAATCATCAACTGCATTAGTGCTTCGATCAACCAATTGTCAAACATGAGCAACATCAGCTACAGGATCACATTCAGCATCCACAATTCCCTCAAAAGATGGATTCCCTATCTTAATCTTTATGGAGCCAACCTGGTTGAAGGAAGATACAATAGGCACTGGTGATGGTTTTGTACCTTTCTTATCCACTATCTCACTATAAAGAGCATCAAATTATGTTGATTTAATATCCTCCATCATGGTGATAAAGTTTGGATTCACAACATCAATGTTGCAATTAGCCTCAATCAAGGGATCCATAACAAGCGTTGCATGAACAGGAGAATGCCTATAAAACAAATCCTGCACAACACTCCAAGAAATATGCACATGAACAGGAGTGGTAGTACTAGTGGAATGCACAGGCTGCATGAACATCATGGGATTCCTAGTAGTAGTGACTAATTTTAGAGCTAGCCTTGGGTTCATAAAGGGAGAAACCACATTTAATGGAGTAGTTACTATAAAATCAGCATGTGGAAGAAGAAAATTTGAAACATTCATCAGCGAGGCAATACCAACACAAGGAATATGGGTAGGCAACACAACCCCCATTCCATTAGAATAACTAGAAGCTAAAACCCCCTTATGTGGATCAAGACTCTCAAAATGAAAAACAGAATTCCTTGCACTTCTCAATTTCCCTTTAAAAAGATAATGATCCTCCCAAAGAATTGAAGTAACCAATTCATTATCACTATCAAGATAAGTAGAAATCATCACCCCACTTAGAGTTCTACCCATGAATAATGGTATTAGAAACAACATGAGTGGGGAAAGTGCAATCCCATGAACTAGGCTGCACACCCCCACCATAGCCACCATCACCACTAGAAGCTCCTTTCCCAGTCACAATACCAGCAAATGTGCCAAATCCCTCAGCACTTCGGCTTAAGCTCCACTTGGTACGTGGAGGAAGAGCCTTTACCATACTACCAGGGGTAGTTATCATGACCCACCTTCACTGAGATGAGGGAAGGGATAACAAATTTCCATACCCTTTTTTCCTCAAGTTGAAGGAAACTAACACCAAGAGGATAACATCACATGTAATATGGAAGGAATTGCCATTTTTATTTTGTAGGATCGAGTGATACAATGGTAAAAAAATCAAACATCTCCAAAAATGAATTTAAAAGTAAATCCAAAACCCATTCCCATATGAATGTTCAATGATAAACCCATACAAGTATAAGAAAAACTCCAAAGGGAATGTACCAAAAGAAAGAAAACATCAAAAAAAGTTGTCCTGATGTCCGAGAGAGTATGGTCTTGCAGGGTCCTCAATTTCCTCCTCGAAACCTAAATGTAGATTTATATACATAGGGTGAGTATACAGGTATACACAGTAGGGAAATCCAAAAGCTCTCATGTACAAGCGGGGAGACAATCTAATGCCCCATGAGAAAATAGAGATAACCAAAACATATATCAAGGAAAAATATACCCCAAGACTCACCAAGGAACACTCCCCAAATAACACAAGTAAGGTAAATTAATAGTAATAGAACTTCAACATTTGGGTAATTACACTACTTTCCCACTGGTTATTTAAGACCTCTTATGCATCATACCTCCCCCTCCATTTTCACTATTGTCCCATTGTCGCCCCAAAAACGACCATATAGGCAACCACAACTATGTATCCTTCCCACAGACACCTAGGCCACCACAACCATACATAACCACGCCCGAAGACCCTTGGTCCAGAAGAACTACATCCATGCCCGAAGACACATGGGAGTCATCCCAAAGACACATGGGAAACCAAACTGCCTACACACACCTGGGCCAAATACCATAACATACCCTACACAAATATTATTTGGATAAAAATGGACCTTAGGTGTAACACCCCAAGCTTCCACATTATTATTTTCTTTGAATAATACTGATGTGGCGTCCTTGTTGCGAGGACGGTCAAGTTTACATTTATAAAGACCCAAGATATAGAACAGTGGATAACCTCGGGGTCTCTCTCAAGGAAGCAGTGTCGAGAGCCTAAGTGGTCTATTCCGAAAATCTTTTTTTAATTTTAAATACTTTGAAAACATAAAAACACACTCCTAAGAAATCACTAATCAGGGCTGAAGAGAACTGTGGTGAGGGAAATAGTGATGGAAAAGTGAAAAACGAAAAACCTGAGACACAGGAAAACTCTACATGGAATAAGAAAAGACCACATACAAACACAACAAAAGACAGAAAAATACACAGAACAAAGAAAAGGACACCAAAACACAGAAGACAAAAGTTAGTGAGAAGAAGGCCGGACCAAGGTTAATTCACCCTCTACTCTCTATCCTAGATTAGCTTAATTAACTGATCAACAATTCTCAAATTCGCTCAGTGCATGACCGATGTCTCGGATCACAGAACAATCTCGCCTATAAATTGAACACTCAAGCATTGAAGTTCTTCAATAATCAAGCGTTCCTCTGAAATGCAAGGTGACTCACCTAGAAAAGTCATTCTGGAATGAATTTCTCACAATCCAGAATGATTCCACTAAGATCGTCACATCGCACAACCAATCTTGATTCTCAGTTTGAGAAATCAAGATAGGAAGGGGAAAAGAAATTAAGTAAGAGAGTAGCGATCATCCTGTGCAGGATATCGCACTCGCTAAATCTAATTTATAGTCGCGATCTACCAAGGCGAATATAAAGAACATGATCGCATTAATGTGCGGATCTCTAGATTGTGCTGGGCTTCATAAACCGGATCCAACCCCACATGTTAGATCTCCATTTCTACAGATTCGAGATCACAACACAAGACGAGAAATAAGAAACGAAACAAACAATTAAACATAACTAAAATCACAGTTCAATTAACTAAACATGAAAAACTGCAAGTGTATTTACAGTCACAATTGAAATTAAAACTAGAATAGAGCAACGACGGTGAGGCAGAGAAGGGAGGAGCAGGTCCCATATCCAAGTTGAAGACAATCCTCATTCATGAGAAGTGGATGAATGGATGGTGAACCAGGATAGATCCTCCTCCCCCCATTGCTGAATGATGCCCCTCGGTACTCTACTCTTGGCTTCCAGCCTCCCCTAGCTTCCGCCTCCCCCGGTATGGATTAAAGTCCTGCTGCTTCTCTCTCCTGATGGAAGTGTGTCCCCACTTATTTTTTTCCTCCGCTCCTTCTTAGCTCTGTTGATCTCGTGCATTCATCACCCAACTGAAGTCTCTGGAATCTCCCTCGATAAGTTCCTAGGCCTCCACGTGGTGGTTTTACTGTGCTGCTCCTCCTACACTGGTCACCGGAGTGGTTGATCCTAACTGAATGAACTTGATATGTGCGTGTGACGAGTCACAACCCTCTGCAAATCTGCAAGTCCATGTGGCATGATTTGAAGTGAACTTTACCCTCTTTTAAGTAAGCTCCATGTGAGTGCATCTCCCCCTTCCAACGAAAAACGTCTTTTAATCCCCGCAAGTACACGTGACTCCCCCTATAACAAAAAAGAAATAAAAACAAAACAAAACAATTTAAACAAATACAATGAAACTAAACTATATATTAATATTGTTACTTAGGTTAGTTAATAAACATACTTATATAATACTTAATATTAATAATGAAATATGTAATTATAATTATAATTATTATTATGATATACTAATAACATATATAAACATATATATAATTATCAATATAACTATAATTATTATTGTATTGTATATGATATATATATTATAATATGTAATGTAATATAATATAATATTTATATTATATGAATGCCATTATATATTGTAATATATATAAATAAAAATAAAAAATAACACATAATGAAACGGGGGGAGGGGGGGCTTTGCGGCATAGATGGAATGGGAAAGGGGAGAGTCGGCTAGCGGCGGAGCTCGATCAGTGGAGGTGGCCGTTCGGTGGTTCGCACGAACTGGGGTGTCTTAGGGTTCGGGTGATGCAGGTTCAGGCGGTGGTAGCAGGCAGCAGCTACGGCTCTGGTTAGGGTTGAAGGCAGCGGCAGGGGGAGATTCGAATGGGAGGAAGAAGGTGAAGCTGAACCGGCGGCGGTGCTGATGGAGATATGGGTGGACGTGGGTTAGGGATTCGGACAAGAGTGATGCGGGGGGTGCTGAGCAGCGGTTCTAGGTTCAGTTTGCCGCAAGGGTTTGAGATCCAGATTTGAAAACAAGGTTTAAAATTAGATGTTGAATGGATGAAGTATGAAAAATTAGTCTGCTATTGGTTAAATTTTGATCTGGTGTGTGTTTGCGGTGGCTGAAATGGTGATGCTGTTGTTGTGATTTGTGGGTGCCGTGAGTTGCTGGAACAGAGGCATGGAAGAGTTAGTATGTGGTCGTGGTGGTGCGGATGAGTAGATTTGATAAATTTATCTGCTAGGTTAATTTGGTTGCTGCTGGCTGCTGGAATGGAGGCGGAGAGAAGATGAGTTGCTGGTGCAGGGGTGGATGCAGGAGCAGAGTTGAGATGGCTAACAGTGAGGAGGCGAGCAGAGTACAACGGGTGTGGACGAGAAAAATCAAGTGATGGTGAGGTATAAAGGTTGTAGGGAGGTGGAGAGGGAGGGGTGTATCGGTGAGTTAATGAGGTAATGGTGAGGAAAAGTCTACCGGTGAGGAAAAGTCTACGAGTGGGGTGAAAGCTGTATCAGGAAATGAGGGAAAGATGTATCGGTGAGGTAAATGACAGTATAATAGTGAGGTGTGTTGTATTAGTAAGGCGTATCGGTAATAAAATAATAACAGTGAACCAGAGGGTATAGTGAGGAAATAAAATATAACAGTGATGTTGAGTAATGGTGAGAAAATAAAAAGGGCAACGGTGAGGTTGGTATAACGGTGGACTATATCGGTAGCTGGAAAAGGAAAAGAAAAAGGGTGTAACGGTATACTGAGTAACGGTGAGGATGATGTAGTAGTGAGGTAATAAAAAATGGGAAGCGGTGAGGTGCAGTGTAACGGTAGCAAGCCTACTGATAAGGGCCGGACCATGCGACCGCAACACCTGTGAACAAAAACAACAAAGAAAATTAAATTAATAAAATAATTTAATAAAACTAATAAATCAATAAACCAATTAATAAATTAAATTAAATAGAACGGAACTAAAAATAGAAGTAAAATAATAAAATTAAAAAAACTTTATTTAAAAGAGTGAATTAATCTGGGTTTAAAAAAATTAACTAACCTAATTAAGGAACAAATTAAAATATTTACGGTAACTTGCTTAAATTATTTAACTAATTAATTAAATAATTAATTAAATTGAAGATAAAATATATTAAACGAATAAAATTAAATTTTTAAAACTAATTAAATTATTAAAAGACTAAAAACCAAAAATAGTTATTTATTTACAATTTATTGAATAAAGTATTAATTAACTTAATGAATGAATTAGTAAACTAACTAGAATGAAAATAAAAGATGAAATAAATAAATTCCTAATTCACACGACTAGGTTAATTTTAGAATTATTTAAAATGACACTAAAGCACATTAAAACACATGTTTTAAACAAAAAATGATTATTTTACAGAGAAAAGTGAAAAAACACAATAATTATCAACTATTTAATAAAAACAACATTTTAATATAAACAATTCAAAAAAATATACAAAAACGATGTGGCAATGAGTTCAAAAACACTACCACATCAAACTCCCACACACTTAAAGCCTTGTTTTTCCTCAAACAAGTACATGTCCTTGACTTTAAAACAGAACTATGATTTGTGAATTTCAGCTCAAAAAGTGCATTATTGAACTTAAAAATCCATATGGACAGGACCAAACAATGTGTTAGGTTTTTCAAAGGTGTTAAAAAATGTTGTCCTGTCTAGCATCAAAATCCCACTGGATGTCAAGAGCTTCACAAAATCATACACTATAAATTATGTCATGCCTCCTATGTGTTTTCATTAACTATCCTACTTCACCATCCAATTCAAGTACTGATTCAAGGAGTGATGACATGTTAGAAGAAGTGGAACTCAAAAACATAACCAAGGGAACCTTCTATTCTCACCTACCCCCAAGTTCCAAGAATTAAAATCCATTAAATTGAGATCTTTATTGATTCAACTCCAATGAAAATTATCCACGTCAATTTCTCTCTTCTTCATCTGGGTTCAAAATTCCCCTCACCTTAATGAGTTCATTTTTGACCAGGGAACTTTATTTTACTTTTTCCCAGCCATATTTCATGTGCACATCATTGTGTATAGCACTTATTAAGATTGAAATCGGCTTTATTTATTCACAGAAATGCACCCAATGCACCTTGTCTCAGATACTCACCGTGGGATCCCATTTTCCCATTTTACTCCAGTTATAAAGGACTTAATTAATAATCATTTAAATTGAATTCCTAAAGTGATTGAATATTTTTTTAATAAAAATGTGAGTCCCCTAGGTTCCAATGAGAACTTCTAGTTACTTCGAGCCATGATCCTTATTCCACAAAACCTATCATGTCACACTCCCATCCTCAGTTCCTAAATAGACATATCTAAAGAGACAGTGAACAATTGCACACAGCAATCATCCATCCATAATAGTTTCTGAGTCAGTGCTACTCTCAACATCCAACAAACACTTATCCACTAAATAAGATATAATTGAAGTACCAGTGAATATCCAATGACCATCATGTGATGAATGAATTATGAATAGTTTTTTTGAAGGAATTTTGAACCAATAGTTTTTTCTAATTTTTTTTACCATTTAAAAAAAAAAAACTTGGGTTCAAGAAGGGGGAATTCGACATGACATTAGAATGAACCTTCTCCCACACACTTAAAACGCAACGTTGTCCCCAATGTTGAATCCTAAGGTGGAAGACAGATTGTGTTCAATACATATGGACATTCCAGCTGAAAAAGGATATGGAGGGGTATCAATGAATTTTAAAAAGTTTCTTTACCACAGAAAAAGTGAAAGAAAATAAAAAAAACCCCACCGACCATCACCAGTAACCAAGTAAATTTCTATTCATAAAATGTTCATGCTTTGAATTTTTGTGAGAAGACAAAAGATTTTAACAAGTTACTTCAAATAGTAGCATGTTTCGCAATGATGTGCAGCAACAACATAATGAAAATAAAATCAGTGGGTGCAAACATGTTTGATAAAATCAGTTCAAAATACATTTTCAACTAAGTATATATTAGCAGCTAACACCCTAGCATAAAACATAGTCTAAGTGTTTCAAAAATCAGTGAGAATACCCCCACACTTAGTTAACAGCAACACGCAATAAAAATTTTAAGAGTGAAACAACTTGTAGACTTAAACCATTACTTCCTTAAATGTGAAACTTCTTAACTTTTTATGCCTCCCATTAATTTCCATGTTCATGAACTCTAGATGCTCCAGTTTGGCACCTAAATGATGAAACAAATTAACATTACTGTTGAAGATTTTAAAACTCAAATAAAAAGCAACCACAAAGTATGAGTTAGAGAGTTTTATCCATTAATCCAGGGATCTGGCCCTCTGAGACTTGAATGATAGCCACATAGAATCTACTACCTATTTATTTTCCTAAAAAACACTGAAATTAAAAGAACTTTCAATAAGAAACTAAAGCAGGAAATGAAAATGGATAATCCTTGGATAACCCCCCAGGGGGTGCTGTAGTTTGACTGTCCATAGATGGACAGTCTTCAGATCAACCCCAGTCGGATGAGGGGTTTGGTTTCTTTCTCAAGAACCACCAGGTGTGATTCCTTCCAACTTCAGTCACTTACCATATTTAGAGTACCCTTTGTGCTGCTTCAACCAAATTCCCCTCCTGGTTAGTGAAGTGCCTCATGTTGAGTAATGGAGGGGAATATAGGGGTACTTGCCTACTTCTTCTGATTGAGGTTGAGTGTTCACAAGTTTTAGGAATGAATATATTGGATGTGACTTATCCTATGGTTTAGTCTAAAAAACAAATTCTTTTGTAACAAGAAAAGATGTGTCATCATCCACTTCTGTTCTAGTGCGCAACTCCAAAAATTCCTCTTCAAAAGTAACTCCCAAACTGGAAGTGTCTTCCAGAATGGGAAGTTCCATTAACTCTTCAGTAGAAGAAACTACATCATCCTCACTGTCCTGTAGATCAAAAAAATGAGA
Source organism: Viscum album (assembly GCA_963277665.1). NCBI lineage: Eukaryota > Viridiplantae > Streptophyta > Magnoliopsida > Santalales > Viscaceae > Viscum > Viscum album. Next base: position 507,134,473 of record OY728131.1, on the reverse strand, counting down.
TACATCATCAATACCTGCATAGGGAGAAACACAATTAAAAGAAGCTTCAATGTAATCCAGGTTGAATAAAAATACAGCTTCTTCCATAAAATTGTCAACTCCCTTTATCAGTGCTGCTTGTTCCTCCTCGTGATGGAATAATGATCATGGGAGAGGGTCAGGGGCAAGAGTGAGGTAGTCATGCTCCTCCAGCCTCACTTCAAACACACCACCTCACTTGCTGATTATTCTAAGGAGAAAGATATAATGTCATGTGATGGCTCCACCTTTTGAAGCATTGAAAAATAATTAGAATATTTATAGCAATAAAATTCATTAGAATGGAAATCAAGGAAATAATGGTCATCAATGAAATTCCCAACATCATGAATCATTGAAAGTTCTGTCTCCTTCCAGACCTTGAGAAAATACTCGGAAGTTGGTTCTAGAATTTCCAGCTTTGACTTAGGGGAAAATCCATATCAATGTTGGGAAACTCCAAAGTTTTTCCTTCTTTTGTTTCTTTTCTCTATCCTTCTCAACTATTTTCTAGAATCATGGGCTTCAATGGGTGGTGGTGGTACTGCACTATCGTACCAGTATCCCTTGACCTTATCCATGGCTAGTTGCATCAATTTCATGATCCCATGAGAATAATATGTCTCCTAATCAGTAAGGTCTCGATGCTGTCGTTCATGCATCCAACTTTGAAACTTAGAAACAGCCTTCTCAAGCTCTTGAACCAGGTCAAACAGTGAAATTTTATCAGATTCTTTAGAGATCATCACTGTTTGTGTGTGTTTATTTTTTTTTGTTTTTTATGTTTTTTGTTTTAAAATAAAATAAAAATTGTAAAAACCACTGAGTCACTCATTGCTTCCCCGGCAACTGCGCCAAAATTTTCACGCTCGCGCATCATTGGGCATGGGTGACAAACTAAAATTTATACCTACTTACTACTTAGGACAGTGGAAAGACAGGGTCGAACCACAGGGAGGCCTGTTGTTGTATTTGGTGTTCTAAAAAAATAAATAATAAAAAAAACACACATGCAAAAATCAAGCAATGACAAGTGGTGGTGTTGAAGTGGAGTGAATGATACTTTGTGTGTTTAGAAGCGAGGGAGAGCTAGTGAGTACAAGGGAGTAGATAGAGCAGAGCCACAAGTGGAATTGTGATGAAAACAACCAATAGATGAGTAAGGGTGAAGTCCACTGGCCGACTTGATATTGTTTAACCTTATTCATGCACTGCGATTTAAGAAAAAAAACATGGATCTGACTAAGAGTAACCAACCAGAGTTGTCGTCTGGTCAGCTTGTGATGTAATAGCTCTTACAATCCCTCAACTATAAGAGTAATTCCATCCAATGGTGAAATCAAGTCAGTAGTCACCGAGCTCAACTTGTCAGTTGAGTTCGGTGTGTATCTCTCTTTCAAGAGTAATTCACTTTTAAGTAAATTACATAGATTGAAACCGTTTGAATTATGGTAAAAACAATATCGGTTTCACATGATCTTGTTGTTTTGAAAATAAGCTTGTTAGTAAACAATAAGAGAGGGATAATACAAAGGAAGGATGCAGTGCATGAATGAAATTAAACGGATCGAATCAACCAGCTTATTCCCCCCCAAAGGTAATTAGCCGGACATCGTGGTTGGTTTTAATGCAATAGTGAAATAAGAATCAATGTAGTTCCTGTTAAATTCAATTGCAGAAAAACAGAGCACAAGTCAAATAAGAATGTTCGTCTCCCTGCTCGAGCTCTCGAAAACTCTAACTCCTACCGCTTGATGGTGGATGCAATGTTGGATCTCTGCTCGATGTCCCGCCCTGGGAATCGAGGTGTGAAATGCACTGGTCTTTTACTCCAATCGCTCCAAGGGAGATGGTGTAAGTTTTTTTCTACTCCACTCCCCCGGTATGGATTAATGTCTCACTGCTTCTCTCTCCCGATGGAAGTGTGTTGCCAGTTCTTTTTTTGCCTCTTCTCCTGCTTAGATCTGTTGATCTCGTGCAATCATCACCCAACCGAAGTCTATGGAATCTCCCTCGATAAGTTCCTGGGCCTCCACGGGGCGCTTTTACTATGATGCTCCTCCCACACTGGTCACCAGAGTGGTTTCTCCTAACTGAATGAAATTGATATGCGCGCGCGGCGAGTCACAACCCTATGCAAATCAGCAAGTCCACGTGGAAAGCTTTGAAGTGCACATGACCCTCTTTTAAGTGAGCTCCAAGTGAGTTCATCTCCCCCTTACAATGAACAAATTCTTTTAATCCCCGCAAGTACACGTGACTCCCCCTGCAACAAAAAAGAAAAAAAAAACAAAACAAAACAAGTTAAAAAAATACAATGAAACTAAACTATATATTAATATTGTTACTTAGGATAGTTAATAAAAATACTTATATAATACTTAATATTAATACTAAAATATGTAATTATAATTATTATTATTATTATTATATACTAATAACATATATAAACTTATATATAATTATCAATATAACTATAATTATTATTATATAGTATATGATATATATATTATGTAATTTAATGTAATATAATATAATAGTCATATTATATATATATATAGTATATATTATATGAATGTCATTATTTATTTTAATATATATAAATAAAAAGAAAAAAGAACAAATAATGAAAGGGGGGGCTTCTCGGCGTAGCTGGAATGGGAAAGAGGGGACCCGGCTCGCGGTGAAGCTCAAGCAGAGGAGGTGGCGGTTCAGTGGTTCGTGTGAACTGGGGTGTCTTCAAGTTCGGGTGATGCAGGTTCAGGCTACGACATCAGGAAGCGGCTACGAAACATGTTAGGGTTGAAGGCAGTAGTGGAGGGAGATTCAGATGGGAGGAAGAAGGTGAAGCCGAACCGGCGGCGGCGTTGATGGAGATGCGGGTGGACGGGGGTTAGGGATTCGGACCAGAGTGATGCGGGGGGGTGATGAGAAGCGGTGCCATGTTCAGGTTGCGGCAAGGGTTTGAGGTCCACATTTGAAAACAAGGTTAGAAATTATATGTTGAATGGTAGAAGTATGAAAAGTTAGTCTGCTGTTGGTTAAATTTTGATATGTTGTGTGTTTGCGGTGGCTGAAATGCTGATGCTGCTGTTGTAATTTTTCGGTGCCATGAGTTACTGGAGCGGAGGCATGGAGGAGTACGTATGAGGCCGTGGTGGAACGGCTGAGCAGATTTGATAAATTTATCTATTGAGTATTTGATTTTCAATTTTCTGCTGGTTAATTTGGTCGTCGCTGGCTGCTGGAACGGAGGTGGAGAGAAGATGAGTTGCTGGTGCGGGGGTGGATGTAGGAGCAGAGTTGAGAAGGCTGACAGTGAGGAGGCGAGCAGAGTACTACTGGTATGGACGAGAAAAATAAAGTGGCGGTGAGGTATAAAGGTTGCAGTGAGGTGGAGAGGGAGGTTTGTATCGGTGAGTTAATGAGGTAATGGTGAGGAAAAGTCTATCGGCGAGGAAAAGTATACCGGTGGGGTGAAAGCTGTATCAGGAAATGAGGGAAAGATGTATCGGTGAGGTAAATGGCAGTATAACAGTGAGGTGTGTTGTATCGGTGAGGCGTATCGGTGAGAAAATAATAATAGTGAACCGGAGGGTATAGTGAGGAAATAAAATATAATAGTGAGGTGGAGTAAAGGTGAGGAAATAAAAAGGGTAACGGTGAGGTTGGTATAACGGTGGACTGTATCGGTAGCTGGAAAATGAAAATAAAAAGGGTGTAATGGTAGACTTAGTAATGGTGAGGATGCTGTAGCAGTGAGGCAATAAAAAATGGGAAGCAGTGAGGTGCAGTGTAACAATAGAAAGCCTACTGATAAGCGCCAAACCATGCGACCGCAACATGTGACAACAAAAACAACAAAGAAAATTAAATTAATAAAATAAATTAATAAAAATAATAAATAAATAAATAAATATATTAAATTAAATAGAACAGAACTAAAAACACAAAGTAAAATAATAAAATTAATAAAACAATATTTAAAATAATGAATTAATCTGGGTTTAAAAAAATAAACTAACCTAATAAAGGCACGGATTATAATATTTACGGTAACTTGCTTAAATTATTTAACTAATTAATTAATGAATTAATTAAATTAAAGAATAAAAAATATTAAACGAAAAAAATTAAATTGTTAAAACTAATTAAATTATTAAAAGACTAAAAACCAAAAATAGTTATTTATTTACAATTTAAATAATAAAGCATTAATTAATTTAATGAATGATTTAGTAAACTAACTAGAATGGAAATAAAAGAATAAATAAATAAATGCCTAATTCGAACAACTAAGTTAATTTTGGAATTATTTAAAATGACACTAAAGCACATTAAAACACATGTTTTAAAAAAAATTGATTATTTTACACAGCAAAGTGCAAAAACACAACAATTATCAATTATTTAATAAAAAAATATTTTAATATAAACAATTCATTAAAATATACACAAAAGATGTGGCAAAGAGTGCAAAAACACTGCCACATAAAATACAATAGCTTGTGTTTTACGCAACTTTGAGTTATATCATACCACAACCAATCAGACTAGCTGTTATGAATAGTAATACCCACTATTTTAATTTTTTAATTTTTTTTTCAAAACGGAATTAATTTTTGGCATTGTAAAATAAAAATTATCTTATGGTGAATTTTGTTATTTTTCTGAAAACATTCAATTTTTAATGAATAATGAAAAAACACTACGTTATTATTTAAAACCAAATTTTTATTTAAATAATTAGTTATTTTGTTTAAATTTATTTTAGGTAAAAATAGATAAATAATACATATATATGTTCAATGTAATTCGTTGGAGTAATTTTAAAATAATATTTGATATATAAAGTTTTATTGATCTTTTTACCATCTTTAACCCACCTTTTAGGCCCATTTACAAATCTGAATAAAACCTAATTTTAACACTTATGTGAATTGAAATTCAAGAATCTGAGAGACACAGTTGACATCAGTAAGTAAATTGTGGTTCAATACTATGAAAATAATTTTTGGTGAATATCAACTTTTGACTTTTTTTATCCTTGGTTAAAAGTAAATAGAGTAATTAAAAGTAAAAATGGTATTATAATTACCCTAACAAATGCCCTAATTCTATTTGATAAGTGTGTTTCTACCAAAATCAACTTTATTAAGAAAAAATGAACCATTTGATCCACTTGGATTTGATTAGGACATTTATTTTTATTTAATATAAGGAAGTGTTAAAAGTGTAAAATTTAATGTTTAATAACTAAACCCTTTTTAATATAGGGTTATAAAGAAGATAAATTTTCCTATAAATATTTATTAGAGAAAAAATATTTCTTAAATAATGGTATTTTATTTATAAATTTTAGACATTAAAAATTTAAATTTATTTAAGACACAATGATGATGCAGTAATTACTTTATTAATGAATGACTAAAATAATTGATATTATAAATATCCAAATAAATGTAAATTGAGACTTTGGATGAATTCAACTAATTTTATAGGATAATATGACATGTTAGTGTTTATTAAATAATTTTTTTTCAAATTGATAATGTTGTTATGAATTTCACAAAAAAATAACAAATCGGGTCAAAATTGACATAAATGATTTTTTGAAAATAAATAGTATATTATTAATTGATATAATATTCCCAAAAATATATTTTTTGGAAAAAGGACTTAGATAAGGTTAGATATATCAATAATTAACCACTTGGGGTTCACTTTTATTTTCATAGTATGTTTATTAATAATTTCTTATAATAATACATGAATACATGGTAAATGTTAAACTATTTAACTAAGAGTAAAATATAAATGATAAGGTTAATTTTGTGTCTAAAACCGGTATATAACATATTATTTGATAGGTTTTTGACTGAGACCCACCTATCTTTGAAATAAATTCTTTTGGAGCCATTATAAACCGAATATGATTGTATAATTAAATAATATTCCAAACTTTTCCTAAAGTGACCCTCACCTCTCTTATAAAAAGGTACTTCACCTTCTCCCTAACTCACACCTCAAAAGCCATTTGGCTTGGACAAAACCTACTCAAATATCCTACCAAATACCCTCAATTCTCCCTAGAAGTCATAATTTTATCAGAAAACCATCCTAAGTATCCCTTTTTGATCAACTTAAAAGGAAACACCAGAAGAAGAGGTACTAATTTCATCAAATCTTTGAAATTTCCATTCTTCTTCCACTTCCTATTTCTTTGATGTTTTCATACCAAAATAATAACTCCAATACCTTATACATACTGTGATGTTATTATAAATATGGTACAACCATATTCATTATTCTATCCATCCTATGAATGACAAGTCACCATACGTGTGTACGTACGACTTACCATCTACACGTCATGGTGTAGTTTGTTATTAAAACACTTCATTATTTGTATGTGTAGAATCTGAAGTGAACTCAGATTAGTAATACAGGGATGGAATAGGGTTTGTATCCATTTTAGTAAAGGACTATTTCCACTATAATAGTCCGGTAAGTGATCCTTGATTAATATGGAAATGATTTTTATGCTTATATGTATTCCACAAATTCAATTTCTTACACTATCACGACTCGTGTTCTTTGATTCCCTTCAAATTCATGTCTTATGAACTGTCAATCATTATTCCATGACTCATGATTATGATCATTAGTATGCATGTTTTGATCATAAAATGTAATTCTCATGTTCTCATATCCTTACAATCATGTTATTCTTAATTAGCTTGTTTTTTTACCCTTATAAGGCATCTGATCTCACCCTTTCTGATATTTCCTTCCCTTGGGTTATGAATAATGTTTTTTTGACCTGAGTACTAAATGGGAATATCTTGAAGGAAAACATTTAATATCTTCTAAAAAGTAAGAATATGGTGTTCTAAATTTCAAATGACATTATAATATTACTATCCTTTGGCATATACTTTTTTAATATGCGGAATATTCATCTATAATGATGTAATATCCCTATAGGTTAATCGTAGGACACTATATGATTGAATCCATTTAGTTTATCCATTTTACATTGGGTTTATGGGTTTCTGGGTTTGTACTGTTATACTCATCCCCATATGGTATCTTCTTAAACAAGTTGTTACTTATGAAAACAACATACCATTTGATGGAGTTCTAAAAGGACCTAGAGATGGTGGAGCATAGTGAGTTTGAACGATCATTGTGTGTATCCGTAGTTTCTTTTGATAGCAGTCCCATCCTCGTGAGCCAATTTTACAATTTTATCATTTTTTTGTGGGATTTTATTTTTACCTTTAATGTTTTTATTACATTTATTATACTATAATTTTGGGATAGTTATATACATTCATTTCTATATTAGTTTCATTATAATATCGAAAATGTTTCATGGAGGTGGATACAAGTACATTCACACAGGTACCATGGTCTAAGGCTCTCTATGTATATGATATGCTTACTCAATTCTAGTCTCCATCCTCTAGACTTTTAGAGGAAGGCTTATGGTAGTTTCAATCAGCATATCTCTTTTTAGGTGGACCTGATTGGGTTATTTCATATGGGAGTTCAATTAGATTGATTTCCACTTTGGGACCAATGTTATGAGATTTCATTGTTGTGATCTTTGTATGAGATTTATGGAAATAGTGTTATGTTTATTGATTTAATCATTTATTATAAGGAGTCTAGTATTGGTACAATATCCACTATATCTATTCCCTAGGACTCTAAAAACAAGATTTTTGACTCATAAAATGTGGATATTGGTTGTAGGGAAACTTTAGTACATGTTTCAAAAAGGATTTGGGTTATGTTTTTTGTGTCCTCCATGACTCAACTCCGCAAATATACTCTTTATTATCGTATATGTTGAATATTTCGTGATTACTCTATGAAAAAATAAATCTAGAATTCTGTAGTAGTATATTGTTGACAATGCACCTAATGATGAGGATTCGGTGCATGGGTCTTTATAAGAGGTGGTGCTTTCTGGTAATTTTATGGTTTATCCAACACCCATTGAGCTACATGTTTATTTGATAATGAATGTTGAGGATGTGTATAGGATGAACATACACAATGAGTTTTAGAGTTAGTGACCTTCCATGTTTTAGGGTGAGATAGACCCCTAGTTTGTTGATGTCTGGCTTGAGGAACTCACTGATGTTTTCCACATTGTGAGGACACCTTCAGACTATATGTTTGTCCTATAAGTGAGAATATTTCAAGAACCCATGGAGAGATGGTGGAGTATACTGATTCAGAAATAGGATGAGGTGATTACCACATAAATAAAATTTTATAAACTCTATAGGATATAGTTTTTTCAGCCACATTGTGATCGGTGTATCAAGGAGATTTTTCATCCTCAGTATGGTAGCATGGTCATGGATATGTGTTTTGAGAGGATCAATGACCTTTCATGATACTCCATATATATGGTTAGAGATACATTTTTCTATGTATGGACCTTATAGTATGTATTACACAAATATATCAAGGATTTAGTTATATCTCTTCACATTCCCACCAATGTTGGAGGGCTTGAGCAGGACTTGGTGGTTGAGATATTGCTGGCCAGGTAGACACTGAGTGTTTGTGCATGCAGTGGGAACACTAGAGATAAGACCTCCCAAGATGGTATCCAAAGGAAAGAATATGGATCTGGGTGAGAGATACATTTGGGAGATGATACCAGGATAAGGTCTTGAGGCTTAGGACTCTTAGGTTTTTTGTAGTTAGCTGTGAAAGATGCGTTGTTTTTCTTTTGATAGCTAGGGAATACTTTTATAGAATTGTCTAACCTTCCATGAAATTGGTAGTTAGGTGATTGATGGACCAACTAGTAATATATAATGACAATATTTAAGATTTGTGCACGATGAAGGATGTGGAAGAGGAGAAAAGGGAGCAGTATGTGGAATACGATTCGATCTTTTTCCACCATCACCCCAAGCGTCGAACCATACAGGATTCATAAAGTGGAGTATGTGTGCAAAGATAACTTCATTCCATATATTATTATGACTCAAATTATCTTGGGATGATTAGAGGTATGATTTTATTCCTTTCTATTTTTTTAGTCATACAGTTCGACCCAGGTGTAAGCTACTATTTTCATTCCACTTCTTATTTAAGGATATTCTAGGGTGATGTGAGGAATTGGTGGAGCCTTATAATGGTGATTCCTGATGTGGATTTTGACTTTTTAAGAAAAGGGGAACTACCCCTACTAATATTCATTCTTATGATGTGATTAAAACCTTATGGGAATGACATCATTTCACAATGTGAATAGTGTTAATGTGTGGAGGATTAGTTCCATTGGCTTCTATGTTTGGGGATGGTTGGTGTGTTGTGGTTTCAGATTAAGAACTAACTATGGTGAACAAGATAAAAAGAGAAAGTATGTGCTACATGAATAAGGTGTTTATGGCTTGGAGGATGGATTATAGTTATAGTTATGACATGTATCTTTTTTGTTCTAGTTGTAGTTATCACCAAGTCATGGTCCACTTCTTCGTATGTGTATCCCATGTTTTAGTCCTCACAATACTAGTGGATACTTTTATATCAACCCTTCTTCTTAGAGTCTCCCAAATATTGGATCAGAGATCAAATACTCTTATCGGTAGTGTTAACCAACTATGGATGAGAGAGACTCACATAAAACCTTTCCTTATTGGTAGATATAGCCTATGATGTTTTCTTTTGAGTGGTTACTTACAATCAATTTATTATTGGATTCCTCCAGTAGGGTTGGAAGTGCTTTCAGACATTGGGATGGGGTTCCTCCATTGATTGGGTGTGATCCTAAGCAGAGTAGGATGTGCTCATCTGTGGAAGGATATATATGAATATTTATCAATTTTCTTGTATTCTCATTAGAGTATGGGATGCTATGAGAATTCAATTCCTTATTGTGGTGGTGGAGTGTGGGTAAATTTTCTTGAGGACAGGAAATGATTACCCCCCCCCCCCACACACTAAGAGTTTAAAATTTTCATATACTAGCACATAGGGACTGGTCTATGTTTTCCTTAGCATATTGGTTGACTCTAGTGGAGATTTAAAAACTGGTGGTGCAGTTGGTGGATTAAAGACTAAGTGCTTTGTATGTACAAATGTGTTCATGTGGGAATCATTATGTTGTTCTCCAAGGATGATACTGAGAGACTTGATTATTGAATACTTCATGCCTATTCTGATTGCTATATGTTTTTATTCATTCGTACCCTTCTGTTTTAAAAGTTATATTTTCATATGAGACAATTGATGATGGATTCTATCCATGCTCATAGAGTACTAGCTTCTTGGGGAGGCCTTATTGAGTTTGATGTAGATTTAAAAGGTCCACTAATTATGATATGTCCTTTCAAATGAGGGATTTATAGTAGTCCTCCATAGGTTGGGGCCATGCTAGCTTTGGAGCCACCCAAGGATGTGGTTGTAGTAAAATATGCCAACATTGGGGTTTTCTTTTGATATTGTTGAATGAGGTAATGCAACATTTGATCTCTTTTAATTTTTTCCAATATGTGTGAGTTTTTTGAAACATATCCTTGAAAACTGATAATTACCCAACCACTTTTATTGTGAGTCAAAGAGGCACATCTTCGATATTTTTCCTTCGAGGTCATGTTTCAATAAATATAAACTAGACATGTTCTTGATGTAATTTATGAAGGTAGAGAGAATGAAATCATACTAAGAATTGTTGATGAAATGATTTATGTTGTGAGATAAGGTGATGTGTTGGAGGGATTCACTCATGAGTACACCCATGAGAGGGTTTGTTTTACTTAGATTATTTAGCATTAGGTTTGGAGTCCAAATATGTGTTGTATTCTTCCTAATTTAGCTCATTATTTATCACTTATTAGTAGGTGGATACTGTGATTCATGGTTGTTAGTAGAAATTATGTGGAAAATGTTGATTGTTTATGTGTTTTTCATGATCAACGAGAGGACATGACACAATATTATTGATCATTTTCTAGCTCACCTGGATTCCCAACTTCCAACCCATCTTATGAAAGAGCTTATTGGGGAGTTATCCAGGTGAGTAGGCTATTGATGGGGTTTATATGCCCTTTTCCTCTTTATTTCATTGGGTTAATATGGTGGTGTACTACTAAATCATGTGACCATAGTTATAGTAAGAGATTAGTTTTTTTCCCAAATTTCACATCTAAGAAGAAATGTGCACACCTTTTTGCATGATGTCAACCTAGATGATCTTGGAGTTGGGTATGGTGTTTCTTTTATGATGTACCCCGTGGTGTTTGATTTTTGACCATAGAATACCCTTTTTGGGAACATGGTTTCCCTAGGTGCATATTTGTTGGATGTATGGGGAGCCTCTAGAGAGCTTACTGGTGTGGGAAACCTTGTAAAGAGCCCAATTTTCTCTTTTTTATAGTCTTTATATTCTGATAGTAACTGTTAATATTGGTGGGGAAAGTGAAGATACATTAGTTTTTCTTTGTAATACATTGGAATAATCATAGACATATTTTTAGAGGCAGAATCTATATCAGAACAGAATTCCAGGGTCCAGATAGCCTCAGTATAGTGATATTGAAAATGTTAAATATATTATATCACACATGGGTAGTTGTTTAAGAAATTGTGGTATAAAATCCAAAAAATGTCTCATATTAGAAATCAGATACCACAATTGCGTTTAGAATTTGATATTTTCCCTAGGCATAACAGAATGTTTGTTGGCATCGGGCGTCTAATTGGAGGTGACCATTGGCAGGGCATTAAATAATGGAGGTTTATAAAATAATTAAATTTAATTAATAAACCAAACGCATCCCTCTCTTGGTTTCCATGCATAAAAGATGATAGGGAGAACCCTATTTTTGTTATGGATGAACAATCTGAGTTATAGAGAGGTGGCATCACAAAACTCTATTAGTGACAGAAATTGTACTAGGATTGTGGTGAAGTTGGTATTGAAATTTAATTGGACCTATATCTTATGTGTTTTCACATGAGGTAGGTGGAGTTATGATCTTTATATCTTGATACTCATATATTCATTTTGTTAATGTTTTAGATCACTTAAATGATTGTTAGAGATCCCTTGGGGGACGATCTGAGGATTTTGGGTGAAATTCAATGGTTTTGGTAGGCTCTTAATGATTTCTAATTTGGAAATCCCAATAAAACAATGTGTATTATAGGAAAACATGATTTTTGTTCTTCCTATTGAGGGAAGATGAACTTTTGAGAACTATATTCCATGTACGAAGGGTACACGCCATGTAGTGAGACTTTGTTGAGTGGTCGTGGAAAAGGACTGACACACCATGTGAGGGGACATGGTCATTTGGATGTACACTACCAGACCCTGGATGTTCACGGTTTGGAGGACACATCTGGGTATGTTGGAAAGGTTCATGGTACTTAGGCACATGAACTTGTACATGGGTATGGACAAGGACATGGTCTGGGGTTAGGCCAAGAGGTGTTTCACAAACCTACACAGGTTGACCATGAACTATTCACCCAAGTTGGTCTATGACATGGGCCGAGAGGCATTCCTGATCCTCCTGGGCTGGCGACAAGCACCAGGGAATCAAAATAGAGCAAAGGGGAATGATTTCTCCAGATAAAATAATTAAAGCTGCGGAAAAAAATAGAACAATGCAAAGTATCTAAAAAACACGAAAAAAAGAGTAAACAACAACAACCAACTGACTCGACCACAACCAAAACTCCTTGTGACCTCGAGAGTCACTCTCTAAAACCTAACAAAGTCTCTCCCACAACGAACAAACCCAAGACAAACCTGCAACAAAACTAAAAATAGGAAAACACTATAGGCATGAGTATTAAAAACTCTGTTGGTATGCCTGAATAATTCTATTCCCAATGTATATACCATAAAATAAAGAATTAATTAATTTCAAGTTTGAACTACATTGTACAAAATATGGGGTTTTACACACACTCTCATTTTGAAAACAAGTAACAATCCACTTCCCTTTTTAGTTCAAAAACAAGTTGAATGTTTAAAAGGAACAGGTGCATTGCATCTTAACACATTTTGGCAAACAATTTAGAAAACCAAACTTTAGTTATTATCCAAGAAGAAAAACACACACAACACACAACACACACTAAGGGCAATGGAGAAATTGGCACAGAGGGGCCTGCAACTTAACTAGACCTTTCAATCATCCTCCACATGAAAACAAACATTAAATAAAACTTGGGTTTAACCTAGGAGATCGTGAACTATCCAGAACATACCATATATATGACTCATCCTGAAAGTATGCTCTAACTCGTTGACGTCATAATTCCATAACGCTCGGTATAGCCCTACATGGCCTAACCGAGAGGCCCAATCTCCATAGCAGCAATAAATAAGTATTCCCCTGCTATGGGGCCACTAGCCAGTGTGTAATCTAAACTAGTGTGGCAATCATTCTCAGAAGATTCACTCACTATGTCGGGTTCCCATGTGAACACAAGAAATAAAAAGGGGTGTGTCCACAATGTAAATAAATCAGTCACGATGCACAAACATCACATACAGCTCAAACAATCAACGCACACCAAAGATCACCCCTGAATGGGTTTTCCAAAATAATTCATCATATTGAAGTGCCAATTGGGCCTTCACCGATTTTAAAGCAAAACCTCTTTTCTCTTGAAAACCAAAAACACTTGTTCAGAAGAAATCATTTTTCTTTTAAACTATAAGTACATTTGAAATTTTGTGAATTATATTTAAAGACCAAATGGACATTTTTTCAATACTGGGTGTCCGCTCGTCAAGAAAATGTTTCAAGTGTTTAGTATAAAATAAACGGATCTTTTCACACCAAATAATCAATTAAAAATTAATTTTCTTATATTATTTCTCATTCATTAAAATTAATAAAACATCAATCAATTAATAAATTCTAAATTTAAAGGTTACTGTAGCGAGGGACCTACCTCAACTTGCTGCTCGAACACAACAACACGACACGCCTTGCACAGATGCACAAGCACGCGCAAGCCGATGATCGCAGTAATTCGGGGTTACCCTGCCAACGCGCTGCAATAAATGCAGAATAAAAAAAGGTACATAAACATGGACAAAAAACAATCCCAATGAATAGACAATGCAAACACCACCTTGACCTATGTTAAACACACAAAACGCACCAATAACACTATTTACTAAACCGAATAAGTGTTTACAAAAACCACACAAGGCAAAAATAACTCACTAACCATTTTAAAGAGCCAACATACCATTTTAAGAACCTGACAAAAGCGCATGACACGATGCAATCAACATTTAAAACACATGCACCTAAACACATTTTCAGAACCAGGTTCTCAGCACCCATATTATATAATAAATCATTTAAAAATGTGTAAAACTATTTTAAGTAGTTTACCACGGTTTTACATAAAAAACAAACTAAAAACCACATAAATAGTTTAATATAACCATTACACCATTTATAAAACAACTTTTCACCATTAAGATATAATAATAAACCATAAATAATTTTTTTTAAAACAAATAACATGTATTTACCCACTAAACCCACACAAAACATTCTTTTATGACCAAAATTACACAACACCACTTCAAAAACACAATTAACACCACTTGCACATATTAATAAACTAACTACACAATTAAATAAATCATTTTTACAATTAAACAAACCACTGATAAAATTTATTAAACAATTTCAAATTTTTTTGCATGATTCAAAATATCAAAAACTCAATCAAAAAATCTTTTATAACTAAACTCACATTAACATCACACCACAACATAACTGCAACCCTTGTGCTTTTTAATAAACCAACATCACAGTTTATAAAACATTACAAATGGCTCAACATGGGTATCCATAGAAACAAGACACTCGTATCACATAACCACGATGCTAAACACATCAAAACATATTAATCATCATGTAAAACTCTATTCGCACCAAGATAACAAATCAATGAATATACTAAATTAACTAAATGGGCGAATTAATTCATCAAACAACATTTATAGGCGAAAACACCTAACTCAAACTTGGACGAATCTCTCGAAACTAGTGTGAAACCTTGTTCGTACCGCGATCATGAGTTTGAGGGTTAAAGCAAACCATAATCATCAATTTGGACCCCCAATTGTTTTTATGGATAAAAAATGAACAAACCCTAGCTAAGGGGGAAACCAAACATATGAGAATGTGAATACTGGAGAGGGAATGAAGGAAGGTTGGTGATGTAAGAGAGGAGTGTCGGTGATGGATATGTGTCGGTGAGAAAGTCAGCCAATAAGGGGTCACTAGAAGGGGTCACACAACCAGGAAGGGATTGTCCAAACCGAAGGTCTTGTGGTCTGGTCGTCCAGAGAGGGGTGGCGCAGGTAGGAGGGGTTTCAGGTGGATGGGTCGGCCAGTAGGGGGTGCATGCATCGGACTGCTCGAAGTGGAAGGAAGGCGGATGGGAGGCAGATGGCGGGGCGGACATGCAGGGTGGCTTAGTAGAGGGATGGGGTTGGCGAGGGACGCGACCAGCAGGGAGGGTTGCGCCGGCGAGGTGAGGCTAGATGGAGGGTGTGATGACGAAGGCGGAGTTGTTGGGTGCAGAGTGGAGAAAGCAAGTGCAGTGGGGGTGTGAGGCAGGGCGCCGGGAGAGGAGATAGAGTCCGAGGAAGCAACGAGAGATGCTGTAGGATACAAGACCAGTTCTCCAGGCAGGTGGTGCAGTGCGGCAGGGGCGAGGCCTGCCGGAGGTGTTCGCCGATGTAGGGGCTTGCAGGAGGGCTCTCGGGGGAGGGCGGCGCGCAGGGGAAAAGAAAGGAGATGAGAGAGGGGAAAGGGTAGCTCTAGGGTTAGGATAAGGAAGAGAGAAAAAAAGGAACAAAAATAAAATTAATCAAATGAAATAGAAAATAAAAACCATAATAATAAACATAAAATAATAGGAATAGGAATAATCATAAGAACAACATAAAAAATCATAATACTACAATTTAACAAAATTTGGTTTCCCCCGATATCGCAACCTCGCAGCCCGCGCGAAACTTAAGAGCTCATGCGCGGACCGTGTGATACCCTCTGTCTGATCCATAAGTAGTCACATGGGTGACTGAGATAACCTCATGGATTTTGCTAACCGTGTGGTGCCCACACACTGTTCGGAATAACAATAATAAATATAATGACAAATATAAAAATGATAAAAATTATTATTATTAAAATGAATTGAATATTTTTTTACCATTTTTATTTTTGTCATTATTATTATTGTTGTTGTTATTCTGGCCGGTGTGCAGGCACCGTACGATTAGCAAAGGTCGTGCGGTTAGCTCGGGCACCTGTGCGACTAATTATGGATCTGAGAGAGGGTATCACGTGGTCCGCAAATGAGCGCTTGAGTTTCGTGCGGGCTGCGAGGTTGCGATATTAGTGGAAACCCAAATTGTTAAATTGTAGTATTATGATTATTTATGTTATTATTATGATTATTCCTATTATTATTATTTTATGTTTATTATTTTGGTTTTTATTTGCTATTTCTTTTGTTTATTTTTATTTTTTTCCTTTTTTCCCTCTCTTCCATAACCTAACCCTAGAGCTACCCTTTCCCCTCTCTCATCTCCTCTATTTTCCCCCAAGCGACGCCCTCCTCCTAGATCCCTCCTGCATGCCCCTCCGTTGGCGCACACCTCCTACAGGCCTCACCCCTGCCGCGCTGCACCTCCTGCCTAGTGAAATGGACTTGTAACCTACAACATCTCCCACTACTTCCTCAGACTCCATCTATTCTCCTGGCTCCCGGCCTCGCACCGCCACTGCACTTGTATTCCGCACTCCGCACCCAGCAGCTCCGCCTTCAGCTTCACACCCCCCAGTCAGCCTCACCTTGCTAGTGCAACCCTCCCTACTGGTCGCATCCCTCGCCAACCCCATCCCTCCGCCGAGACACCCCGCCTGTCCTCCCTGCCATCTTCCTCCCATCCGCCTTCCTTCCACTTCGAGAAGGCCACCGCATGCACACCCTACTGGCCGACCCGTCCAGCCGCAACCCCTCTTACATGCGTCGTCCCTCTCTCCGGAAAACCAGACCACAAGGCCTCTTATTTTGCCAATCCCTTCCCGGTCATGCGACCTCCTTCTGGCGACCCCCTGCTTGCCGACCTTCTCACCGACACATCTCCCTCGCCAGCACTCCTCTATTGCAGCACCGACATTCCTTCTTTCCCCCTCCGGTATTCACATTATCATATGTTTGTTTTCCCCCTTATCGAGGGTTTGTTCTTGTTTTATCCATAAAAAATTGGGGGTCCAAATTGATGATTAGGGGTTTCTTTGACCCTCAAAGGCGCGATCATTGTGCGAACAAGGTTTCACACTAGTTTCAAGAGATCCGTCGATGTTTGAGGTAGGTTTTTTTGCCTATAAATGTTGTTTGATGAATTAATTCCCTCATTTAATTAATTTAGTATATTCATTGATCAGTTTTCTTGGTGCGAATAGAGTTTTACATTATGTTTAATATGTTTTGAGGTTTTTAGCATCTTGGTTATGTGATACTAGTGTCTTGTTTCTCTGGACACCCATGTTGAGCCATTTGTAGTGTTTTATAAACTGTGTTGTTGGTTTATTAAAAAGTTAAAGGGTTGCAGTTGTGTTTTGGTGGGATTTTAATGTGCGTTTTGTTATAAAAGAAGTTTTGAGTGTGTTTTTGATATTTTGAGTCATGAAACACATTTTGAAGTTGTTTAATAAATTTTATTAGTGGTTTGTTTAATTGTGAAAATGGTTTATTTAATTGTGTAGTTAGTCTATTAATCTGTTTGAGGGGTGTTAATTGTGTTTTTTAAGTGGCGTTGTGTACGTTTGGTCATAAAAGAAGGTTTTGTGTGGGTTTTGTGGGTAAAGCCATGTTATTTGTTTTAAAAAAATTTATTTGTGGTTTATTATATTACTTGAATGGTGCAAATGGTGTAAGGGTTATATTAAACTGTTTATGTGGTTTTGAGTTGGTTTTGTCTGTGTAAAACCATGGTAAACTACTCAAAATAGTTTTATACATTTTTAAATGATTTATTAAATAATATGGGTGCTGCAAACCTGGTTTTGAAATTTTTTTTAGGCGCACGTGTTTTAAATGTTTATCGCATCGTGTCATGCACTTTTTTAGGTTTTTAAAATGGTCTGTTGGCTCTTTAAAATAGTTAGTGACTTATTTGTGAACTGTGTGGTTTTTTTAAACACTTTGTGGGTTTAGTAAATAGTGTTATTGGTGCGTTTTGTGTGTTGAACACGGGTCGAGGTGGTGTTTCCATTGTCTGTTCATTGGGATTGTTTTATGTCCATGTTTATGTACATTTTTTTTGTTTTTCCTTTATTGCAGCGCGTTTTTAGGGTAACCCCACATTACTGCGATCATCGGCTTGCGTGTGCTTCTGCGCATGTGCAAGGCATGTCGTGTTGTCGTGTTCGAGCTGCAAGATGAGGTAGGTCCCCCACTGCACTCACCTATACATTTAGAATTTATTAATTGATTGTGGTTTTAGTAATTTTAATGAATGAGAAATAATATAAGATAATTAATTTTTAAATGAATATTTGGTGTGAAAAGATTCATTTATTTTATAACAAACACTTGAAACATTTTATTGACGAGCAGACACCCAGTATTGAAAGAATGCCTGTTTGGACTTTAAAAATAATTCACATAATTTCAAATGTACTTCTAGTTTTAATGATAAATTATTTCTTCTAAACAATTTTTTTGGGTTTTCTCGAGAAATGAGGTTTTTCTTTAAAATTGGTGAAGGCCCGTTTGACACTTTAATAAAATAAATTATTTTGGAAAACCCATTCATGGTTGATCATTGGTGTGTGTTGATTTTGTAAGTTGTATGTGATGTTTGTGCATCGTGACTGATTGATTTACATTGTGGACGCACCCCTTTGTATTGCTAGTGTTGACATGGGAACCTGGCATAGTGAGTGAATCTTCTAAGAATGATTGTCACACTTGTTTAGATTACGCACTGGCTAGTGGCCCCATAGCAGGGGAATACTGATTTATATCTTTTATGGGTATTGGGACCCTCGGTTATGCCATATGGGGCTAAATCGAGCATTCGGGCGTTATGATGTCATCGAGTTAGATCATGCTTTCAGGATGAGTCACATGTATGGTATGTTCAGGATTTTTCATGATCTCCTAGTTTCAACCCATGTTTTATTTATTTTTTGTTTGTATGTGGTGGAAGATTGAGAGGTCTAGTTCAGTTACTAGACCCTATGTCCCACTTTCTTTATTTCCCGTAGTTTGTGTTGTGTGTCATTTTCTTTTTGGCTAACAACTAAAGTTTGGTTTTCTAAATTGTTCGCAAAAATGTTTTAAGATGTAATGCACCTGTTACTTTCAAACATTAAACTTGTTTTTCAACTAAAATGGGAAATGGATGGTTACTTGTTTTAGAAATGAATGTGTGTGTAAAAACCCATATTTTGTACAGTGTATTTCAAACGTGAAATTAATGAATTCTTTATTTAATGTTATGTGCATTGGGAATATAATTATTTGGGCCCACCTATTGAGTTTTTAATACTCACACCTATAGTGTTTTCTTGTTTTTAGTTTTGTTGTGGGTTTTTCTTGATCTTGTTCGTCATGGGCGAGACTTGGTTGGGTATTGGAGAGTGAATCTCGAGGTCATGAGGAGTTTTGGTTGTGGTCAAGTTAGTTGGTTGTTGTTGGTCTCTCTTTCTTTTTCATGTTGTTTAGATACTTTGTGATATTCTATTTTCGTTCTGAATATTTGATTATTTTATCGGGTGAAATTGTTCCCTCTAGCTCTCTTTGATTCCCTGGTTCTTATCGCCAGCCCGAGAGGATCAGGAACAAATCTCGGGCCATGTCAAATACCGACTCATGTGACCGGTTCAGGGTTGACCCGTGTTGGTTCGTGAAAAGGTCCACATTTTTTACCAAGCGAACACACTGTATAGGGAGACATTGAATTCTAGGCCATGTTTTATTGAGAAAATTCCTAGGTAATCAGAAGTGGTTACACATGGAATAACCAAAAGAACACTCCATGTATTTCACTTGTAAATTTTGAGTATAGTGAGGGGGATGAATAGTTTTTTTTCTGAGAGATACACCATTTACTTCGGTAACATGCTATGTACTCCCCTAATAGACTTCTCCCTTATTCATTTAAATCTTAAATTCTTGGATATATTCTCACAAGTTTCCTATCATGAGTAGTATTCTATGTAGAATGCGGTGGTGGGCATCGTTTTGGAATTAGAGATTTGATGTGAGGTGATTCCACTAGAGAGATTTTCTTATAAGTTCTTATATAGTATTAGTGGGGTGAGATCCCTTTTTCATCCTCACGATGGTTCTGTGTAACATCACATCCTTATTAAAGAGTTTTGATACTCTCATTATGATTAGTTCATATATAATTTGTGTCATCCCTTCGTCAGACTGAGGTGGGGTCCTCTATCATCACTTCTTACACCCTATTTGGGTTTTAGTGTTATCAACATGACCCACATATATTAGTTTTGATCCCCTAATTAGTGGGTTATTCTAGTAGGGATCATAGAATCATCATATATACGATCCCCTATATGGTGGATATTTTGGGATAGGATTTGTGGCATCCTCCAACGGTCCTTGGTTTGATCCCCTATTTGAGTTTTATAATCCTCAGAGTTCTAGATTGGGTTTATGGTGTCCATAATTTGTCCTGAAAATGATCCCCTATCTATGTTTTTAGATACTTTGAGTTTCAATTGGGTTCATAGGGACCCCCAGGGAACATGGGTGAGATCTACTATCTGAATATCAGGATTCACCAGGTTCAAGAGGGAAATTCAATATGGATAGATCTGATGATCATGTACTCCCAGATGGATTCCATCAAGGATTATGGTGATCCTCCATTGTTCTATTAATACCTTATTAGTGATACCCGTTAGACAGGTTCCATCAAATATGTTAAAGCTCATAGAGTGGGTTATCATGCATGAGAAATAACTTTCTTCCTTGTGTATAATTTTATGTTTGGTTGTATGGTTAAATCCATGAGACTTTGAGTCTGAGAAAAGTATATCTATGATTTGTTCTAGGGATATTTTTGGTATTTCATATATTTTATTGAAACACCATGTGGTGATGAGATTATTGGTCATTTATAATTAATGTGTGGATATTTATATTCTAATTATCTCTCACTCCCTTCGTCTATGAGTCTGAAAGACTGTTTCCTTTTAGTTTCCCATTTTTGTTTTAGGTTTTTGAGATTCCTAATGGGTGTTTTTACACTCACCCATACATGGGATCTTCTTTCACATTTAATATATTTTGCAGATGATTTTCCTTTTTATGAAGTCCTAATAGGACATAGAGTAGGTAGAGCATAGTGATCAAGAAATACTGAGGTGTGTACCTATGGATTATTTTTAATGTTGTATCATCCTACTGAGTAGGTTGGATTATATTCTTAGTTTATTGTGGGACTATTTTTTTTACTTTCATGATTTCAGTAAATGTTTTACTCTTATTTTGGGATATTCGTATCCATACATTTGGGCATCAGTTTCATTATTATATATGAACTGTTTCATGGATATAGATATTGGTGTTTTTCTACAGGTATCATAGGTTAAGGCCTCCAGTGTGTGTGATATTGCAAATCTAATTTGGTCACCATCCCCATGACTATTAGATGTGGTCTTGGGGTAGCCGTACTTGGCTTATCACCAGCTAGGTGGGTCCTAGTTGTTCCAATCAAGAAAACACTTTCATGTTAGATTTTATTCACCAATTTTAAAAACCACGAACTTTTCAATGGTTTTCAAAATGTATCTCATGATAAACACTTACCCATATAGACCATATTCAACATTAATGGTTATAATGTACCAATAACTACCACTTAATCAAGTTTTCATTGGTCTACACACATCACTATATATGTGATCAAATATTCCACTAGTCCACTCGCCTTTTTAGATCACATTTTCTAGGGTTATTTTTTCAAATAAAAAATGATTTTAAATTATTAAATCATCCATTATACAATGATTCTAATAATAAATCTATAGGGATATTTTGGATGTTATTATCATTTATACTTTCATGGTGAAAATTCTAATGATAATTTGTGTTACAAAAAACTTTGGCCTTCTTATCTTGAATATTATAGATTATATTATCTACGTATGGAATATATAATACAGTCACTATATTCTCAATGCTATAAATATTTTTAGACATAAAAATATAAGGCCACTTTTTCTTAATAATGAATTAAAACCCTTTATTAAAAAACATATAAAAAAATTATATTTATGTAAAGAAAATAATAATAGTTGTAATCCTATAATATTTCAACTAATTATATTTAGGTCATAAGTTTCATCCTCCAATATTTAAACTATTGCCTCATTAACAATACATATATTTTCTTCACATTTCATCAATTATCATATATTTTAATGTTTATTTTAGTCATCACATGCACAACACATATCTAATGGCCATGATTTATAATTATAGAAATTTATTTATAAAACATTCACATATATATCGTCAGAGTGATACATTTTTAGAACATTTTACATCTTAAAATACCACTATAGAATTATATTATAGATCATACCTATAATAGATTTCCATATGATAGTTTTAATTCATTCCATAATCTTCAAAAAAATACATATATATTAGTGAGTATCATGTTTTATATATTAATATTAATATATTTAAATGAAAGTAATCTTACTCAAATTATTATCTCATTAATTATATTAATTTCATGATAAATGATAAGAATTACATCCTGAATTATACTATATAATAACATAACATAATCCATGACTATATTTGATAGTCAATCAGGTCACTCATATCACATGTGACTCCTGGATAGGTGAGTGGATAACACTATATCCTAATCCATCAAATATATTAACTGAAATATTTTCCTATAGTATCCTAATGTTTAGTTTTTCCTATATAAATATAAATAAAATGATAGATTATATATAAAAACATATGGGTTTGGATAATGTATAATTTTATTTCTTTTCCCAAGAAATTTCATGGAAACATAATGATTTGGGTCACCTAACCAGAACGATAGTGGTATTGGATATTTTTTTCTTTAAAAGGAATATAAAACATATTATTTGATGGGTTTTTCATAGTCTCACCAATATAATCTACATAATATTCTTATTAATTTTATTAATATTAAATAATATGTAATACTAACTATATAATTTTTTTTCTGTATATATTCATGTTTCTAAAAAATACATTTTTTAGTCCCTATTAATTTCACCACATTAGTATTTATAAACCATATAATTTTGTATCACTGTAGAAATTCCCCAATTTGAGTTAATAACCAAAAAATAGAAGTTTATTTTACTTACAAATATCAAATTAAATATAATTCAAAAGGCACATGATGTTTATGTACTGTCTTGGAATTATATGAAATGAAAAATTATTACAAGAGTCAGAACGAAAAATCATGTAACAAACCCATAATTTCTTAGATATGGAATAAGATTATGGGAAAAGGTTAAATCCAACCAAACTTCCTTATACCCATAAATAATTACACTATATATAATTAAATTTAATTATAAATATAACAATTAATATATAATCTAAATCTAACCTATAAATTTAAACAAATAAACTTATAATAAACCAAAATCAAGAAAAAAGAATACCAAAAATTATTTTTTCATACGTAGAAAAACTCTAAAGGTATGAAAATTTATAATAAGTTGTTAAAATAAGTTAAAATAAAGAATAAAAAATCCATATCATATTAACAATTTATAAATATTAATATTTAAATAATAACTTTATAAATTGGCAAACAATTGAATAATTTATTCATGATAGGTTTGATGAATTTTTTTATAAAATAAATACTTTTTTTGATTCCCCATGGTGTGGTAAAATAATTCATGACATTTTAGACTTATGGTCCCTTTAAAGACCATGAAATGATTAAAAAATACCCTGTGTAATTTTTGATTCATTGATCATACTATGAAATATTACAAATTTTAAACTATTTTGGAGGATGTTTTTGTTCTATAATTTTTTCCAATGCCACAATCCATTTCAATGCACTTGTTATTTTCATCTATCGATATCACAATAAACAAAGACGTTGACCAAAACGTTTTTCTATTTTTTTGGTTATTTGTTCTCATAAATTACTAAAAATAGAATACGGATTCAGGCCACTTTGTTTCTTCGGTCATTCCATGAACTAAACCTTTTCGTCGAAGAACATTATCTCATGGTTAAATATCAGTGTGGTTAAGAACATGATATAGAGGTGGAATAACCAAGGAATAATGGAAAAATATGATTCTCTATGTAATGAACAAACTAAACCATCGAGTTTGAGCTGAAGAGACACAATACATCATGTGTTCCTCCCCAAATAGAAGAGGCAAACAACTGGAAGAAATTTTCCAAATTCCTTCTATGGGGAGAATATTCCATAAGGACCATGTCATCTCCAAACATAAAAAAATAATAGAATATAATCAAAAATAATAATCAGAGTGACATGAAGAGCCTATTTAGATAGAGTTCCAGTCATTCAAATATTTAAACAGGGATCCAAGTATCAAAATCCATTCCAATGTATAAGTGCAAGGAGATAAATAAAAAAATCATTTTGGATTCCATCATATCCCACCACTAACATAATAATCCAATTTTTAAATATCATCCATCGGGCCCTTACTATTACCTAGATCCATGTTCATGAAGTCTGCACATTCATAGAGATGCCCATGTGGGGTTTGAGTAACAAAACATAGTACAACACTACTGATGTGCAATTAACATGTGTTTATAGGTATAAAAATTTTATGGAATGGTAATAATAATTCAAAAAAAATCATGAAAAATTATATACCAACCAATCATTTACTGTTCAAGACTCCATGATCCCCATTCTTACCTATTTCTACTGTATACAATAATTATTATCATTTCATGTCTCAAATGATCAATAATGAGAAGAAATTCTTGTAATCATGTTCCATGATAATGTTAAGGAATGAAGATATATTGTTCCTTCATATTTTCATATCCTCACTCCATCATGAGTTAGTAATCTATGTTTTCATAACCGTTTTGTGGCTTAGTTCCGGACTCCAGGTCCTAATTCGCCAAATGCAACTACCTCTGTCCAATCCTACAATACATCATTACCCTACCCTCTACTAAGGGTCATCATGGACATTTTCTCATGATGATAAAATTCAACCTCTAATAAATTATCATATTAAGAAGATACTACTTTTTTGAGTATCGAGAATAATCTCCAACATCATGGTAACACACATAATAAGGTATAGCATACCAGAAAATCATAGTATGTCCTCATGAGAATATATAGTCAATATACCAACACATGTTATCAAAATAAAGCATGGAGAATCAGCTATATAATCATAATCATGGAATCATGGATCAAAAATGGGTCTCACTGTTTACACACACACCCACATGAAATCATAATTAATCATGATAAAACATTTATGGAGACAGATGAATTATACCAATGAAAAATATGTAAATTAGAGTCCAAAATGGTAAGGAAATTTTTACCTCATGGTTATTGATATAGAAAATAAAAAAAGAATATTAAACCAAATTTTGAACCCACAGACAGTTAGATCACATTTCAAACATGTCTCACATGTATTATAATTTCAATAAATAGGTTGGGAGAAGATACTCAAAGAGATTCCATGTTAAGAAGTGTATTCAATACACACATACCTTATGTAGTGTGTCAATGGAATCAATTCTGATGTATTTCAAAGGTAGTGAGTCCAATTCCCCAAATATATTTTTAATTGAAAAAAGTATCATGATTTAATCACTATTCATTCATAAATCCTTGAGATAACCAATGAACAATAATCTATAAGCAATCCATCAATAAAAATTTTATTCAAAAAGAAGAGTGTATTAATAAGATCGATTATTGATGAATTACCAAGAAATATCCATCAATCATGGAAGTGTTATCTTTGATCAAGTGGGTTTTCAATGTCTCATTGAATCCTCCACCAATATACTAATGAATAAAAAATGAATTAAGGTTTTATTATCAATCTATCCACAAGAACATGTATAGTATGATGTTTCATAAACCCATACTCATAGAACATCCATTGTGAATGGTAAATCTTTATTCAATAAAAAAATTCCAACACACTATATCTATCGCAAATATATGAATATAGGGATAATTTATCATTCGATATTCATTAAATTCACATATCTAACATAGATCAATGCTTATCATTCAAATAGGGAGAATGATTTGGCATGGATTAGAGAAAAATCACTAATTAAGCATCACTAGATTAGTCCAAGATTGACGAATCAAAGGAAGATGAATGGAAGAGGGAACGAAAAAATTGGATCAAGAAAATTCATAATGTGCCTTCAGTTTTAGAATTGGGAAATAAAAGGGGACAAAAACACCTGGAATTCAAAACCTATGGGTGTTTTGAATGCACCATCAAACAGGGTTCACCAGCCAACCAGTGGTCCTTGCCTGTTGGTGGGTGGGATTGGATTAACCACCTCAGTTTTTCTAGCATCATTTCCTACCTAGGGTGGTTTGAAAAAACCTACATACATATATAAACTCCACTAACTAGCTGGATGTAGTTTTTATCCACTGTTTAACTTGGCCACCTTGAAATCATTCCACCTAAAGAACCCTTAACCATTTTCATTAAAAAATTTCCTCTTCAAATACAAATTGTAGTGATAAGTAGAATAATAAAGAATAATTTATGAATTTTAAAATTATATCTATAAAAAAAGTTAGTATGTTACAATAAACACATGTTAGTGACTTCACATCCTCAAGAAGTGCATTCATGGGTTCTACTTAGAAAATTCAGGACACCGATCCTGAATATCAGCCGCTCACCCCCAAGTCTCTTTCTAGATCTATACATGATTCCATAAAACCTAAACTAGTGGTATAATATTCCATTTTTTAAATTTCTCCTTAGGTTTACGATATGAAATCGACACTCCATGTATAATGTATTAGGCTCCAGATCAATTTCCTCATAGCAAATGACCTTCTTGGAATCACATATGTACCTCTAGATCTGAGACACATTAAAAGAGTCATGTATATATTAGTAAGATAATGGAAAATCTAGATGGTATTCCACTTTCCAAAAATGATATGTAATATTTAAGGGTCTAATAAAACATGGTGTTTTTAATCCTTACTTCATCAATAATTGGTGGCCTAACCGAGGAGGGACTCAAAATAAAAATTTGTGAGAAATAACAAACTCTATATGTATTCTTATATTGTTGGAATAATATAACAACCATATCTAATTTTCCATCATCCATTTTGAAATTAACATCACTCTTTCAGTGGTATCCTATACATTCTTGGACCCCATAATCACTATCTCACCAACCTCATCCCAGTAAAGTGGTGAACGACATTACCTCATGTAAAGTAACTCATATGGTTTCATATACATTCAATCCTATTAACTATTGTTTCATAGGAAATATAACATGTCATGGTGATCGTCCCACACTCCATGAAATTTTATCATGATATCACAAAGAATATCATTCATTATACAGATGATTATCTCTGATTGCCTTTCTTTCAAGGGGTAGTGCATTTTTCTAAACCACAACTGAATCCCAAAGGACTTCTATAAGTTCATACAAAATAATTATGTAAAATTCCAAATTTTCATACAAAATTATCAATGGAACTCTGTAGGTGTATAATATCATGGATATAAAGCGTTCTTAACTCTTAAACAGAGTGAGTCTCATGAATCATTGGGAATTAAAAAACTTTTGTTAACTAATCAAAAATCACTAAAAAGTTTAATAAATTGGCAGGGTCCTCAGAAACTCCATAAGAAAGTACATTGTAATTTCCATCCACTTCCATATGGGCACAAGAAGTTGTTAGAGTATACCAATGATACACTAATGTTCGACCTTTATCCTTTGGTAGGAAAGGCATTGGGAAAAAATCCAGCAATGTCTCTCTTAACCATGGCCACCAAAAATTTTACCTGCATTCATAATACATCATTTTCTAGTTAGGATATCTATACTACTTAGATTTATGGAATTCCCTCATCATCTCTTCCTGGTTGGAGGAGGGACTAAAAATCTCCCATGTTTAAAGATTAAATCGTCTCCATTCAATAACCAAATAGTTAATGGGTCACCACCTACTAGTGGGCCACTCACCAAATCACACTCAAGTTTGGATTACTAACCATTATTTCATTTTTCACTGATATAAGATGTAATCACCAATGGAAAACAAATCATTGATTCGTGTTCCTCAAAATCATCAATCCTCTAATCGACCAACAAGATTCTTATACATTATCTCTCCTAAAATGTTCATTAACAAAGATCAATCTCTACCAATATATTATGGATCAAAAAATCTATAATGACATTACCTTTTTCTATATCATAGGATATATTAATGTAAAATGTTTTTACATAATCTACCTAGTTTATCTACCTCAAGTTTAGTTCTTTTTGTGTAATGATATAACATAGGATCATGTGGTCTTTATAGATAACAAACCTCTTGTTTAGAAGGTAGCATCAGCAACACATTAAATAATAGACCATGGCTATAAACTCAATGTCATTGTTTTGATATATCTAGTCATGGGGGTCATATATTATGTAAAACTTAAGATAACACCTACCCCTCTACATTAGTATAACTTTCAAACCAAATCCAAATCCATAATTGTATACAATATATCTATCCCCAGTCTTGAGAAGGATCACCACTAGAACTGTAGTCAACCTCTCTGTTTGATCTGGTAATGAGTCTTCACTATTTTTCAACCACATTATCATCACTGCCTTCTTCATCATTACAATCATGTGTATTGATAAATGGGGTAATTCTAGGGTATAACATTGTTAGTATCCCACTAAACCTAGAAATAACTTGATCTCACACATTATTTTGAGATGAGTCCATGATATCACTACCTTTACTTTCTTTTGGTCTACCAATATACCAATCTCGAAAATGACATGGCCCATGAATTTAAACTCATTAATCCAAAATCTAAACTTTGAAAAATTTGAATAAATATGATTACTTGAAGTTTAATCTATACTATCATGATATGATTGGAATTATTCTATAGGGTCAGTGAGTTGTTGAAGAATTCATCAATGGAGACCATAATGAACCAGTCAATGTATGGGTGTAAGGTATTCTATAAGAATATAGTGAACACTACCTATGAATTATTCAGTATAAATGAAATCACCAAGTTCTAATTTTCCCATACTTTCTCTGAAATACCATCTTTGGGATGTCATCCTCTCTAGCCCGCAACTGCTGATACCCTGATTGGAAATAAATCTTAGAGAACCATCAGGATCCCTATAAATACTAAACGATATCATTATCCCTGGGAATGGAATATATATTATTCCACATCACTTAGTTCATATTCTTCTAATCCATTCATGTTCGAAGACTATCATGCACCTTATCGGTGAAAAAAAGGATTAGCCCATAGGGAAGTACTCTACATTATGAATCCATTTTATTATATATCCATATGTTATACCATGATTTACTTCAATTTATTCAGTACCACATGATTTTGGGGTATCGAAATGGGATTCACAATTGGAATGAGCTTTTTCATGAAATAAACTCCTCTTATAAATAAAATTCCTATGAAGTAATATAGAAATAAATCCTAATTAGATATCCATAATTAGTGGAAAATATGAAGTATGTAGTACTAATATAACTAAAATATTCAATCCTTAAATATTAATCATAATAATCCTATGATAGGTCATGATTGGAAAAAATATTCCCACTCCCAACTCCCATTATCTGGTCATCATGAAATTCTCTCCCATTGTAAAATTAAATGGTAGCAATATCCTATAACAATAAATTCACACTCAGAATATTGTGTTCCAGTAAAGTTATGCAAATATTTAAAACATAAATAAAAAATATTATTAGGTAAATATTCATATAAATAACATTACAATCCATGATATAGTTTTAGAGGTTTAGTGTCTTTGTAAACATGGACAAATAAACAAATTCTTCAAGAGAGATATACATAATCTACCACTGTGTTCTTCATCACTATGATATTTCATTAAATTATCAAATATAAAACCATTATTCATTACATGGGGAATGGAAACCAATGAAATGGTGGGCTCAGATACTAAATTCGGGTAAACAATGGAGACATCAATTCTTACTTAAGAATAACATGAGCATAAGGGTAAGAGAACCTGATTTTAAAATTATTCAATTGTACCCATAATATCATAGATCATAATATTATGACATGAAATAAATCTTGGAAGTTTATAAGACATGAATCATAAATGAATTAATTAAAATCATACATTAGAACATAGAATTGGTATATCATTGAAAATAAATTCCTTAGTCAATCCTCATTTCTAAGACTATAATTTTTTATTGTGTTCACTTCTCGTTCTATTAAATCCTTAGTCAAGGTTAACTCCCATTAATATAATTTTTGATACATTCTATTACTAAACTTGGTTCACTCCCCATTCAAATACTTATTATATCATTAAATATCCATAATTTCCTAAAGGATTGGATGGATTTATAAATACATTCCCACACATCACATAAATAAAACCATACATATGGGTTCTAAAAGATCATAAAACATTTATCCAAGAATAACACATGAAAATGAAATGTTTTTCATAATCATTTTATCATATCATCATAGAATAATCCTTGTAAAAGAAACTAGTTTCATAATGGTTTCATCATAACATTATTAATATATGGGAAAGAAGTAGGTTTTATAGAATCATCATTAACTCATGATCACCATAATCAATCTAAAGACTAAAAGTGGAAATTAACATTTGATCATATCCCAAATAATGGATTAGTAATATCAAAATATGTTAATTTATATGAAAAATTCTTTTAAAATTTCATTGTAAAATTTCAGGAAGAAAATACTTTTTTCACTTTGGAATCACGTATTAAAAATCTAAAAAAATTTACCTAATTTTAAGGAAAAATATTATTTGAAAATAAACATGAAATAATGTAAATTAAGCTTCAAAGTACTGATCATTAATGATAGTAGTAAACTCATTTCATTTTGTGTATGTTAAAACAAATATTCATTTAACATTTTTGGTTAAAACTTATATGTGCATCATTGGAAAAAAGACCCAGATTCATAGAAAGTCAATTTAAAAACTAAATCATATGTTAAATTACATTTAAAATAATATTATAATATAAAAAATTCATGAGAACCTTTTTAGAAATCATGGATATGGAAGAAAACAGATTTTAAACCGAAGAGGTAAATAAAGTATGATTTCCTTAAAATAATTCTTTATTTATATTGAGTAATTAAAGAGAGAATAATGAAATGAATATATGTAATCATCATAAAGAAATTTAGGATAATATAATCCATGGTATTATTTTGAGATATTTCATTAAATATCATCATAGTAATCATAATCATAAACAATCTAGACAAGCAATGATATTTTAACAGATATCAATTGCCTCAAGTTTCACTTGCTTTGAAAACACCCTATTCTCCAATATAATAAATTTAAATTCATTATAATTATTTTAAATATTCATTTTAATACTTATAAAATAATTTATTCTCCACTTATAACTCTTAAACACCCATTTATTAAAAATTCCATACAAAAATCATCATTTTTGGGTGTTAACTATTTCATTTTTCATGAGAGTTTTAGTTCTATAATTCTATTCCATATACTTTAATTATTGTTTAATAATCAATATAATATTAATAATGATATAAATATCATTTATATTCATTATATATAGATATATATTCATGGATAAAATTTATATAGAGGGAAATGGTTTTCCCCATTCCTGGTGATGGTAGGTTATACATTTGCATGAACACTCTTCCCA
Source organism: Viscum album (assembly GCA_963277665.1). Classification (NCBI taxonomy): domain Eukaryota; kingdom Viridiplantae; phylum Streptophyta; class Magnoliopsida; order Santalales; family Viscaceae; genus Viscum; species Viscum album. The sequence continues at coordinate 507,102,393 of OY728131.1, read as the reverse complement.
GTTTCTATCAAAATGATGAAAAGATAGGTAGATATTATTTTATAATTAAAACACCATAAATATATCATGAATAAATTATATAGATAAATATATATACATAAAATATACTCTTAGTATTGTACATGTAATGGAAAAATGGAAAATGAATCACATCACTTTGTGGAGGTGGTAGTCATCACGTATGCATGAGTGATGTTATCATTTTCCAACTGATTATAAGGTAAGAATATAGATTTGATATTATATTTATAGAGTCATAATTATTTCATGAATTTTATATATAAACTTTAAACACGTCATAATAACCGTCAATTATAAATGATTAATAAAAATGAATTGTATCGGTGTGTAGAGGTGGTAGTCCACACGTACGCATAAGCGATATATTCAAATCCCATTTGATGAAAAATAGGGTTAATAATGGTGGTTACATAACCATAAAAACATTTTTGGATATAGATAATAATAAATATATTGTTTTATGTGGAATAACATATATTTATTAAATGTAAAAGAAGAAATAAATTGAAATTGGTAGAGTAGGATGATTACCTATTCTTCAGAGGGATTACTTTAGATCCATTATTGAGGACCAAACTATTTGTATTTTAGGTTGACCAGAAACATGAATTAATATCTATAAGGTAATTTAATATATATTTGTAATGATACATTTTTCAAATACATAGATAAATTCATATGAATACCTTCTCACTATCATCAAATTCTATATTTCTTTGACAATTGTAAGCATAACTTTTCTATCAACTCTGAGATGTCTAGATGTGTGGTTGAATGGATCTAAATTTCGAATATATTTCATTAGATATCTTAGGTTCCAATATATTAATTTCTCTAAATTAATCCTATGACAATGGTTTTCTATATTTCATTCAATATATGGATTCAAAAGGAGTCGTTTTAATGCTCATATGAAATATATTATTTTAAGGAAACTCAACTAGAGGGAGTTATTGATCCCAAACACATTTGAAATCCAAAGAAGAAGATCTCAAAATATCTTCTGTGGTTTTAATATTGAAAAAAAAACCTACCATCTATCTAAGGATTTTAATCATTAGTGAAAAAAACTAAATCATGATTTTGATGAATACATCACCAGAACAATGCGGTAAACCTAAACTCATGAACATATAGAATATAATGTGGTCCTAAATGAAACATTACCACTAATTTAATGTATATTTTCAACAGATAATAAATAGGTAAATATTATCTGATAGAATTATAGTTTTTTGAATTTTTAAGGTGATTAAATACATCCCAAATATAATTATAGTATTAATAAGTTCTGGTGATTACAATAAAAAAATAAATGGTGATGGTTTCCCATTTACATTCTAGTATGGGTAATGGTTGTAACACCCCCTTGGAATAATGAACCTTTGACTTAACTTACTAATATACCAAGTATATATAAATATATTCTAATATATTTCTCTTTATATTGAACCAGTATAAATACTCTTTCATATATTTATACGTCTTTATATAGCCTAGATGCATAGACAATGATGAACTTGATCATAATAAAATATCTCTTTCTTAAAGTCTGGTATTGATGGGACACATACGTGGTTTATGAAACATATCATTCCATCAAAATTATGGTTGAATTAAAGAATATTTCTCACATTATTTTTCATTTCTACATCTCCTGTTTGAACCACATTAATATTTACCTTGATATATGGTTTGACACTCATTTGAATAAAATAATATTCTTTCCCTTACTTAAATATTTTTTGACCCATACATTCCAAATAAAAAATATTTGTTCCTTTTTTATCCTCATCATAGATAACCTAGCATGATTAGTTTGAATCAAATAATCTTTCTCCTTTTTCACTTTCCAATGGTGGTAATGTGTTGAGTAATTTTAATCATTAATCAACTCCAGCCATATTCTATAGCACATAATCATCACTTTCAGAGTTAATATATATATTAATTTTTATCATCATTGTATATATCATACATTTACCTAAAAAGGTATATATTTCATATCTTTTATGAAAAAATTTCAGCATCTAACCCCACATCATTACTTTGGTAAATTTTATCAAGAAACTTTTATTATTGTCAGGATTAATCTCTAACTCTATAATTTTACATGATGACACATAGAACAACCTTATTTGATACATCATAATTAAACACAAAACCTTCTTTACTATATGTTATTGTCATAATAGGTTAAATAACAAAAATTATCTTTTGGTTAACGAAATTTTCAACACATTCATTTATCCAAATTAAATTTTATACCATTTGAGTTAATATATTGATTGGATGATAAAACCATGAAAATTTACACATAAATCGTTGATAATATCCATACAAACTAATAAAAATATATGTCCTAGTCATAATAGTTTTTCTTTTCAAGTGTTACATAACTTATTACTTTGAAAAATACACTAATATACCTTCGATTGAGATTACATGACCCAAAAATGAAACATTATGTTTCCAAAATTCAAACTTGTTAATTTATTCATGAATAATATCTTTCCAAAAGATCATCATTATATTCCCAAAATGACCATGATGCTTTTATTTCCTCTCAAAATATATAATAATATCATACATAATGACTACCATAAACTAATCTATGAAATCAATGAAGACTTTATTCATTAAATAAAACATGATAAAGAGAGAATTAATACGACTAAAAGGTATCACTATACATTTATAGTTTCTATACGTTGTATAGAAGGCTTTCTTATGTATGTATTCACTTTTAACCCTCAATATAAGGTATCCATATTGAAGATACATTTCGAAAAAGACCGATCTCCTTATATGTAATCGAATTAGTAATAATTAAATATAAGTGCATACTAATACATTATTGTGATATTATAAGGTTTTTTAAAAATCAATATATAGTCACATTGAACCATCTTTCCTCATAAAAAAATTAATGTCTACACCCCTAGGTAACACACACGGTCGAATTAATATCATATCAATTTTCTTCAAGAGTGTCTTATTTAATTCTAATTGCTCAATAAGGGCCTTTCTATATGGATTATTTAAAATTGGTTTTGAAATATGTATGAATTATACTGAAAACACCACATAATTATTTAGAAGTAGACTAGGAGTCTATTTTAGAAAACAAAAATTAACAAATGCTCATGGAGTAGGTGTATCTTTAATGTTGAGTTTCTCCCCAATAATCTAAGATAAAAAACCCATTTAAATAGAAATCAAGACCAATATAATATAATTAATTTCCATTTTATTTACATACTTATCGTCTCACCAATAAGTGATCATAATTTGGATTTGAATATCAAATTTGATTTCCTTTACTTAGAAATTGATATGGTATTTATGTAATGAAATCCAAATTATGCCTAGGATAACATAAAAATCAACAAGATGAAGAATAAAAATATTTTCATTAAGCACATTTGAAAAATATCAATCAAATAATAATCATAGACCTGAGATATGATCATAATATCATTAGGGTTTCCATTTCTATTTCAATGTATAAAAAGTGTGGTGGTATTGTGATAGGATTAAAACAATACTTAGATATAATATTGTGGGTATATCTTGGATAAATCAAAACATTAGCAGTTCTAGAGTGGATGGAAAGTGTACCTTTCATTGCATACTTTTAATACCCCAGATCATCAATAGTTATCCCATGCTATTTACCTTTTATATGGTATTAAGAGGTTAATAACATCAGTCATTATCATGATCCTTTTTATTTTTGCACTGGTTAGCATAACTCTGATATTAATTTCATTTGAAACACTATAGTGTGGGTGGTGCATTCAATGATGATTTTTCTACATCATTAAAAAAATTCTTCTTCCTGTCACTTCAGCTTTCAATTACCTAATGACCTTAATTTTCATTCATAAAACATTTACCATTCCCTTAAAGTAGATTTCCTTGATTTTTCCTTCTACACTTTAATCATATAAGAAATATCATATTATTACCTCAGTTAGTTTTATTATTTAAAATTTATTTAAATTATATAATTATTTTCTTATCAAAACTATGGGACTAATAGTTAAATTCAATCACTATTTTGACCTTGATAGCACATTGAACGATTACATTATAACTACTAAATTCCTTTATGGATAAAACCTAAATAAGACTTGTATTTATTACAATGAAAAAATCAATCAACATTATTTTATGTTGGATGATTATATAATAATCATACATAAAATATATTTTAAAATTTTTTCAATGGTATAAATGGATTCATCATTCTTATTATTTAACTGGATGAATTTCATCCATTTTTTGTAAGAAGAATCTTCGGGTGTTGAATTAGTGTTTGGAAACTTTTCCCAAATTATAAAATTTTATCCATTTACATCTTAGATCTATTAGGCTCTTGAATATTTTATTTTCTTTTCATTATCACATGAAATTATCTGATAGTATTTAAATGATGCAATGTTGTATTTTTTTAAGGTTCACTACTAAATAATATTAGTCAGTCCTTCTCATTGTTGAGAAATAATCCAATTCCCCAAAACTATTAGAAAACATTCATTTCTTATGGCTACAATAAGAAGGAATCAACCTTTCACTTGATTCACACTATAGTCAATTTATATTTCTTGTTTTACAATTCCTAGTTGATTCTTTATAACTCCTCTAAATATTGTATTCACCTTTTTAAATTACATTATAACACCAATAATTTCTTCAACCAAATGATACATTTATTACTGGTTAGAGTGATTCTTTATTCTTCACGATACTTTATTATGATCATTTAAGTGGGAAAGAAAGTTTCCCTCTCCACAATAGAAAACAAAAATCTGGATTTTCGTCTTTTTCTTCTTCCAATGTAGATAGATATTTAAAATACTCTCATCATTTCATTCCTAAATAAAAAAATTTTAATCTAATTATCTATGTGATTAATTTATAGATCAATGTAATTATAATTAATTCTTCGTCAGTATAGATGTTATGAATTTGTAGTGCACTAACTATCTCAGAATTTTTATTCAACCAAAATGATAAAGAACTAAATATTCATTAGCCCCTCTCTTATCCTTCATGTGATCTTCTACACAAAATAATTTCCTATAGTGTAGCAATTTTATATTCTATTTTTTTGATAATAAATATCAATAATTGAGTACAATAATGATTCTCTTCTACCCTACATTCTTGGATTCTAAAATATTTTAATATAAAATTATGCAATTCACAAATCATGATGCATGTGTTGTGAATAACCCTTGGCATAAATATGTATATTCATATCATTATTTTATGTGTTTTAATTATCTTCTGCATAACTACATATTGGGATATCTTGAATTTTCTCATATTCGGTTTTCTTCAATTGGTTTGTGTAAATAAAAATGTTTCATTAAACTTCTATTCATGTGTACTTAAGTATATCTTGGATTCATGCATTATGAAACTCATCCAAGTGTTTAGAACACGTATTATATTATCTTTATATAATAGAGAATCCCATTTCCCATAACTGTGATAAAATAATTTCCTTCAAGAAAAAGTGTGAATAAACTAAAAATTATACACTTGTTCATCATTTAAATTTTGTTGTTTTCAAAGAATAGATGAGTACATGGAAACATTATATGAAAACATAATTGAAAGTTATGAAACTCTCCTTCTAGAGAACAAGTTTCTCATTGTACCATTTTTTCATATAACATAGTTTTATAGAATTAATCTACCACTAGTTTGTGAAATAGATAATTGAAGAACACTATGAGCGTGTGTTAACAAAATTTGATCATCCATATTTTTTATTATTCATGATAATTAGTGCACCTTTCTCCCATTATTTTTGTATCATTGTTGTAACACCCCGAGATTTTATGAGATATATTATTTTTAATTTCTTTTATGTCTTCTATTATACACAACACCAACATTATATTTTACTATATGCAACACCGTATTAACTTGCAATATACACAACACTATTATTGGCTCGTCTTACACACATTTTCAAGTTCGTTTTGTGGAAATTATTCTACCCAACAATATGTATAGATTTTGTTTAATCAATAAATGAAATAAGTTGTGACTATGTTATACGCGACACCAAAAGGATCTTTCACTACAAACAACTTTGACTTGGCTTGCATTAAACACAATCAAGAACTTATTCGATAGCGTGTGTAGTACGCAATACCAAGTTTCACAAAACGCAATATATTCTTATAATATTATTATGAACTAGCCATTATGAATAGTAATAGCCGATTTTTTAAATTTTATAAATTTGATCATTCAAAATGGACTTCATTTTTGGATTTGGAATATCGAAATTAGCCAAGGGTGAAATTTTGGTATTTTTCTGAAAACATTCAATTTTTGATGAATAGTGAAAATACAGGGTTACTATTTAAAAACTGACATTTTATATAAATAATTATTTATATTTTTTTAATTTATTTTAGGTCAAAATTGATGCATAATACATATATAAGTTCAATGTAATTCTTTGGAGTCATTTTATAACAATTGTAGATATATAAAAATTTTATTGAACTTTTCACCGACTTTTAGCCACCTTTTAGGAGAATATGAAAATTTACATAAAACATAATTTTACTGCTTCTGTGAGTGGAATTTCGAAAATCCGAGACACACGGTTAATATCAAGGAGTAAAATGTGGTTCAATAAGATAAAAATATTTTTTTGTGAATAGTAACTTTTTTTAATTATTTACCACGGTAAAAAGTAAATAGAGTAATTAAGCGTAAAAATGATATTATTATTACCCTAACACATGTCCTAATTATATTGGATAAGTTTAATTCGACCAAAAACAACCTTAGGAATAAATTATTACCCTTTAGGTCCACATAGATTAGATTAGGACATTTATTATTTTTTTATTTAAAGAAGAATTAAAATAGTTAAAATCAAAGTTTAATAACTAAATCATTTTTAATATAGGGTTATACATAAGCTAGATTGGACTATAAATATTCATAATAAATATAAAAATATTTCCTACATAATCTTATTTTATTTATATTTTTTAGAAATTAAATAATTTAATTTATTTATGACACAATGATGCTGCAATAATTACCTTATTAATGAAATATTAACATAATTGATGTTATAAATACCAAAATAAATGTAATTTTATACTTTTTATGAATTCCACTAATTTTATAGGTTAATATGACTTGTTATTATTGATTTAATAAACTTTTTTCGAACTAATCATGCTGTTATGGTTTTCAAAAAAAACAAGTACCAAATAGTGTCAAAATTGACAAAAAATTGTTTTTAAAACAAATATTATATTATTAATTGTTATTTTATTCCTAAAAATATAAGGTTAGGCCAAATTACTTATATATGGATATATATATTAATAATGAACCACTTGGGGTTCCTTTGGCTTATTATAGTATGTTTATTAACTATACAGTGTAAGAAATCAAAAAGACACAGTAGAAGTTAAATTATTTAACATAGAGTTAAACCTAAATGATAAGGATAAAATAGTAACCTAAACATGTCTAAAACTTATTTTTTGGAATTATTTCAACTAATAACCACTTTATCTTAGAAATAAATAAATTTGGAGCCGTTATAAACCGAATATGACTTTATTATAAAATAATATTTTAAGTTTTTCCAAAGATGCTCCTCTCCTCCCTTATAAAAAGGGCACCCCTTCCCTCTTCACTTCACACCATTTTGAGCCTTGAATATTGGAAAACCCCTGCCAATTACTCTTATCAACCTCTCTAGTTATGTCATAGAGGTTCTGGTCTTCTCAAAAGACCAACTGTAGTGCCCTAAGAAGAAATTTAAAGGAGGTGCGTCGAGGAAGAGGTAATCTCTTCTACCGACTCTTTCAAGTTTCTTTCTTCTTCTACTTCATCTTATTTAGTTGTTTCATTATAAAGTAACAACATAAATAATAATAATATACTTATATGATATTATAAATATGAAACAGCCATATTTAACCTTCTATCAATCATACAGAAAACAAAATCACCACGCGTGCGTACGTACGAAATACTGTCTCCACGCCGTGGTGTAATATGTTTTCGACCAACACCTTACTTTTATGGGTATAATGGTGTAAATAAATAACTATATATGATTATTTTAAAGTAATATTGATTCTGAAATATTATAAATACACTTAAATACAATTCCACGATCATGGGAATGATATCATCGCTTGTGCGTACGTACGGACTACCGTCTCCACGACGCGATGAGATTCATTCTCCATGTCAACCATTCATGAATGATTATAAAGTATATATAATGAAATATATTCCATAATAATGATACTATATTTATGTATATATATATATATATGTATGTCATCTACTTAATTCCATTCAATTCAATAAGGTAACGAAAACAACGTTCATGCGTACGTACGGCCTACCATCTCCTTGAACGGTGTATTTAATTCCATTTATAGATCTATCATATATATATATTTATATGCTGAATATATATTATATATAAATCATGTTTTTCAGTCTGGAATTAATTAAATCATATATAAGTAATAATATTAAGAACAAAACGTCGAAATACGTACAATAAATGAAACGATTTTACCCAAATCTCTGCTTTTCATCGAATTTGCAAAAGAACGGGTAATATAAAGTCATAAGTAAACCATATATGATATCATAACAATGAATATGATTCTGTAATAAGTCAATGTCATTATTTAAATCATTTTACAGGAGGTTTAGATACATACAAAGCATATCAGATATAAGGTAGGGGATAACTTTTCCAATCTCATTTTTATCCGAGATTGTTTATTCGTAAGTATTTACTAGGGTTATTGTTATCATCCATGTCCATGTTTTCAAAAAATATTTTCATGTATGTTTAAATTCCTTTTACACATTTTTGACTTTTACGAGATGTTATGTAAGGAATCTTTCATTTTTTTTACCATACGAGGTACTTTTTGACTTTTTCAGCAAAAGTACGAGAAAAATGTTTTTCTAAACTTATACGGCATGAACAGATTTTTACGGTTTAATAAAAACATATTTCAATGAAGATTACTCTAAAACATTTCATGACTATTTTCAACAAAATCCTTTTCTTTTAAAAATGCATGGAATTTTGTGAAAATAAAATGATTTTGAAGAATAAATGATATTTTCCTAAATAATTCATTTCAAGTGTTTTATCCAAACCATTTTCCATATAAGATGACATTATTTAATATGGTTATGTTTCAAGTATAATGTCTCTATGATTTACATGGTTACACTTTTATTATGATGAAATGATATCCATTTGTTTTTTATGGATTATGTTATGATGGGATGATGTTTCTGAAACCCATTTTTATTCTTTGGGTTATGATGAATGTTATAAGTTTATTTTGTGGCACAAGTAAAAATTATTTCATTATGAGATGGGTGGTACCTATATATCCCTCCAATGCATTAGGTAATGATTTATATCTAATGAGATAGACATGTTTGGAATGGTATGTAAATCCGGTTCAATGTTATAGGACTAAAACGAGGAGTGAACTCGATTCAGAAAGGGTCTTTGTCCACTAAGATGGTATTGGTAGTAATGCCTTGGATACTATTGAAATCATATCATGTGCATAATGGTTTGACACAATTACATGTTTTATTCCCATGCTTTTTATCATGATTGATGCCCGATTATGATCTATTCCTTACGTACTGCCATGTTTTATGTCATTGCTCAAGATCATGATTCTTAAATATTATGTTCTTGTTTTTAAGTTCAAATGTATATGATTTGTTTTATTTTCTCCATGCATACCCTTACTGGGAATTTGATCTCACCCTTTTGTATGTTTTCTTCTCGCCAGAATTTAAATAAAGGTTTTAGTTAAGAAAACTAAAAGGGGTATATCTTTATGGGAGATGTTGAAGATCTTTCACCATGATTAGAAGATTAGGTTCTGAGTATCCAAAGACACTAAACTATTACGGTCCTTGAGTGTTGGTTCTTGTTATGTATTAAGTATTCCGCAAAAGTAATCTAATGTCTATGTACGTCAATCTTTGGGTATATATAGTTGGTATCAGAGGAATGGTTTAGTTAACCTTTGGAAACATGGATGCCAAAAATTTAGTGAAATCCCTAGAGATATTTCTAAGGTGTGTCTAGGGATATCCCTAAGGATTACTATAACTATAGGTTAGAGTCCTAGAGTTATGTTGATGATCATGAATAACCTAGGGTTAACCTAAGGTGTCATGGATTAAATAATGTGTGATATGTTAGAAATCCCATAAGCCACTTTTAATGATTATGTGGTTTCTCATTATTTTAACTATTTCCTACACTATGGTTACTGGTTTTAGTCAATGGAGAGAACGATAAGGAATTAAGTTAACATTGATTATGATGGAAAAATTGGTGACTGTGATAAAAAAAAGTGTATAATGCCTAAAGAGAATGATATTTTGATTATTCCGAATCAGTCATCACAATATATGATTAACAAGGTGAACTTTGGTGGTATTCTTAAGTCATCAAATAAGAGGAAGATGGAATTTTATGCATGTTCGCATGGTGAGGATCATAGAGAAATGGAGATTGATATTTCTAAATAAGGGAAGAAGAACCTTGAGGAATACCTCAAATGGAGGGGAAGATGTTATCTATGTAGAGAAAAGGGTTATAGAGTAATAGACTGTTATGGAGTTCAATGTATTATTTGTGGAAAACATGGGCATTACCCAACTCAATTCCCTGACCTAAGAGGTTAATTCTAAATCAAGGAAGGAATTACTCCATGAAAATCATTGAAGAAGATGGATTGATGTGTTTATGTATTGGAATTCAAGAATAATGTTGTTGAGGTACTTTTATGGGATATTGGAATATTTTTGTATTAGTCTATTGTGGTTTTCAATAATTTTATGGTACCAGTAACCATGAAAAGTGATTCAAATATTTTGGAAAGCAGATGATATGCGAATAATGAATGGATAAGGAGAAAATAATATGTTTGATAGTATTCATGAGCTCATGATTTTCATAAGAACTAAGTGATATCATGGTTTGAGTATATAGAATTGTTTGGATTTTGGTATGTGGAAAGTGTTAACTTTTAACTGCATTCATGTTTTCACTAAGGTTCAATGGGTATTCATTTTTCAAGAAAATACATTATTAAGGCCTTCGAATGTTTGGAATGTGACCAACAAGACATATCATATGATATATGGGGATCAATGATGGTATTAACATGCTTTTATATGAACTTTCGGGTAATCGCTTTCACTATAATATGAGATTGGACAACAGTATTTTGGATAAGCCTAAAGATTAGAATGGATTATGTTAGACATAAGTTAGTATTGTTTAAGGATAGAACTCTTTCGATATTATTTATGGAAGGTTATAATAATGTATTTTTAGAAAGAGGACAACCTGCAGGACAGGCGACAACCTGTCATGTCGGAAAAGGCTATTGGAATCGAACCCACAACCAAAGTGCGACTTGCCTTTATCACCTACCACTGGCCTACAGGAAGTCCTTGGTTAGTAGAAACTAGTTTTATTTTCTTATGGAGGATGATAGATGAAGTATAAGTCCATTTTTGGAATCATATACGATTAACCTCACCATTGATGGACTTATGTATATTTGATAACTTTTGATAACCTTTTGTTTGAGATATATGGAATGACCGATCATTCTATCACATGTTCTTTTAACACCTCATGAATGAAAACTTCAACTTCATTTCTTTAAGATATAAAGTGGAAATTGTTCAAGGCACGAACAACGGTGAGATTATACCGAAAAAAAGTAAGTATTTATTCTAATTCAAATTCTTTAACTTTAGGGAAATGATCTTGAAAAGCAAATATGTTGTCCTAGTACCCTTATATATGATGAATCAGATGATACCTTAGATCATCAAAAATTTATGGCTTTGTGATTGTTGTCTTTTTCATAGCCATGTTCTCTACCACTCACCATCAGAACATGATGGTTAGATTTCTCTTCCAAATCCATATTTTCACCTATGTTCTCTTATGTCGAAACCCAGTGATTAGTTAATTTGGGTAAATATTACGTTTTATTCTTTAGTTTTTAAAGATAATTTGTGGTATTATTTTTTATGATTTGGGTTTCTAATAAAGAAAATTTTGAGTAGTAAACCATTTATAACCCCGACGAATTTCGAGGGTGAAATTCATTTTAAGGGGGGTAGAATGTAACACCCCGAGATTTTATGAGATATATTATTTTTAATTTCTTTGATGTCTTCAATTATACACTACACCAAGATTAGCTTGTATAATACGCAGCACTGTATTAGCTTGCAGTATACACAACACTATTCTTGGCTCGTGTTACACACGATTTCATGTCCGTTTTGTGGAAATTATTCTACGCAACATTATGTATAGATTTTGTTTAATCTATAAATGAAATAAGTTTTCATTATGTTATACTAAACACCAAAAGTAGATTTCACTACACGTAGCCCTATCTTGGCTTGCATTAAATGCAATCAAGACGTTCTTCGATAGCGTGTGTAGGACGCAATACCAAGTTTTACTAAACACGATATATTGTTATAATATTATTATGAACTAGCCGTTATGAATATTAATATGTACCTTTTGAAATTATATAAATTTTATCTTTCAAAATATAATTCATTTTTGGATTTTGAATATCGAAATTAGCATAGGGTAAAATTTTGGTATTTTTCTGAAAACATTCAATTTTTGATGAATAGTGAAAACACATGCTTACTATTTAAAAACCGACATTTTATATGAATAATTATTTATTTTATTTAAATTTATTTTATGTACAAATTGATACATAATACCTATATAAGTTCAAATTAATTAGTTGTAGTCATTTTATAATAATTTTAGATATATAACAATTTTATTGAACTTTTCACCGTCTTTTACCCACCTTCTAGGAGAATTTGAAAGTTACATAAAACATAATTCTACCACTTCTGTAAGTGGAATTTTGAAAATCTGAGAGACATGGTTAATATCAAGGAGTAAAATTTTGTTCAATAAGATAAAAATAATTTTTGGTGAATAGTAATGTTTTACTATTATTAACCACAGTAAAAAGTAAATCGGGTAATTAAGGGTAAAAATGATATTATTATTACCATCACACATATCCTAATTCTATTGGATAAGTGTAATTCGACCAAAAACAACCTTAGTAATAAAATATTAACCTTTAGGTCCACTTGGATTAGATTAGGAAATTTATTATTATTTTATTTAAAGAAGAGTTAAAATAGTTAAAATCAATGTTTAATAACTAAACCATATTTAATATAGGGTTATAAAAAAGATAAATTCTACTATAAATATTAATTAGAAATATAAAATGAGTTCCTACATAATGGTATTTTATTTATAATTTTTAGACATTGAATAATTCAATTTATTTATGACACAATGATGATGCAGTAATTACCTTATTAATGAAATATTTACATAATTGATGTTATAAATACACAAATAAATGTAATTTTAGACTTTTTATAAATTCCACTAATTTTATAGGTTACTATGACATGTTAGTATTGATTTAAGTAACCTTTTTTGAACTAATAATTCTGTTATGGTTTCCACAAAAATGAAGTACCAAATAGTGTAAAAATTGACAAAAAATAGTTTTTAAAACAAATATTTTATTATTAATTGTTATTTTATTCCTAAAAATATAAGAATCGGCCAAATGACTTATATAAGGATATATATATTAATAATGAACCACATGGGGTTTTTTTCTCTTGTTATAGTAAACTTATTAACCATTTAGTGTAATAAAACAAAAAGACATGGTAAAAGTTAAATTATTTAACATAGAGTTAGATCTAAATGATAAGGATACAATAGTAACCTAAACTTGTCTAAAACCTATTGGTTGAAATGGTTTCGACCCTTCCACACTTTCTCTTCTAAATAAATCAATTTGAAGCTATTATAAACCGAATATGACTTTATTATAAAATAATATTTTATGTTTTTCTAATGATGCCCCTCTCCTCCCTTATAAAAAGGAAACCCCTTACCTCTTCTCTTCACACCCTTTTGAGCCTTGAAGCTCTACCAAACCATGCCAATTACTCTTATCAACCTCTATAGTTATATCATATAGTTTCTTGTCTTCTCAAAATACCAACTCTAGTTCCATAAGAAGATGTTTAAAGGAGGTGCGTCGAGGAAGAGGTAATCTCTTCTACCGACTCTTTCAAGTTTCTATCGTATTCTACTTCATCTTCTTTAGTTGTTTAATTATAAAGTAATAACATCAGTATTAAATATATACTGATATGTTATTATAAATATGAAACAACCCTATTTCACCTTCTATCCATCCTACGGAAAATGAAATCACCACGAGTGCATACGTACGGAATACCGTCTCCACGCTGCGGTGTAATATGTTTTTGACCACCACCTTTCGTGGAAGGGTATAATGGTGTAAATAAATAGCTATATATGATTATTGTAAAGTCATATTGATTCTGAAATATTATACATAAACTTCAATACAATTCCACGATCATGGGAATGATATCATAGCTCGTGCGTACGTACGGACTACTGTCTCCACGACGCGATGAGATTCATTATCCATGTTAACCATTAATGAATGATTATAAAGTATATATATTGAATAATAATGAAATATATTACATAATAATGATACTGGATTTATTTATATATTTATTTATGTCATCTACTTAATTCCATTAAATTCAACAAGGAAACGAAAACAATGTTCATGCGTATGTACGACCTACTGTCTCCATCAACTATGTATTTCATTCCATTTATCGATCTATCATATATATATGTATATGCTAAATATATATTATATATAAATAATTTTTTATATTCTGGAATTATGTAGATCAGTATATAAGTAATAATATCAAGAACAACAAGTCGAAATACGTACAATAAATGAAACGATTTTACCCAAATCGATGCTTTTACATCGAATTTGCAATAGAACGGGTAATATAAAGTCATAAGTAAACCATATATGATATCATATCAATAAATATGATTCTATAATAATTCGATGACATTATTTATATCATTATACAATAGGTTCGGATACATACGAAGCATATCGGACAAAAGGTAAGGGATAACTTTTCCAACCTCGTTTTTATCTGAGATTGTTTATTCCTATGTATTTACTGGGGTTATTGTTATCATCCATGACCATGTTTTACAAAAATATTTTCATGTATGTTTAAAGACTTTTTTACCCATTTTTGAATTTTACTAAATGGTATGTAAGGAATCTTTTTTTTTACCATACGAGGTACTTTTTGATTTTTTCGGCAAATGTACGAGAAAAATGTTTTTCTAAACTTATACGGCATGAACAAATTTTTATAGTTTAATAACAGCATATTTCAATAAATATTACTCTACAAATTTTCATGAATATTTTCAAAAAAATCCTTTTCTTTTAAAATTTCATGGCATTTTATGAAAGTAAAATTATTTTCAAGAAGAAAGGATATTTTCCTCAAGAATTCATTTCAAGTTTTTTTCAAAACCATTTTCCATCTAAGAAGACATTATTTAATTTGGGTATGTTTCAATTATAATGTATCTAT